>JAOTQP010001286.1:23240968-23263884 GCA_026413545.1 Cichladusa arquata
TCTGGCACCTGGAGCACCTCCTGCCCTCCTCCTGCACTGACCTTGGTGTCTGCAGGGCTGTTTCTCTCTCAGTCTTGTTCTGCTCTTTGGCTGTAGTTACAACTGCACAACCACTTGTTTTATCTTCCTTCTCGCCTCTCTTACCACAGAGGTGTTAACCACCATTTCTAATCTGCCCAGCCTTGGCCAGAGGCACATCCATATTTGGAGCCACCAGGAATTGGCTCTGCTGGACACTGAGGAAGCTGCTGGCAGCTTCTCACAGAGGCCACCCGTGTAGCCCTCCTGCTAGGCCATGCAAACCCAATACAGATGCATTTTAAGTATGTTCACAGGGAGACATCTCTCAGTATTTAGAGAACTATATCCTTTCCAAAATAATTTTTTGGCTTTGGTTAAGACTAAAATAATGAAATGTTTAAGCTTTAATAATGAAATATTTCCTTCACTTTTTGTTTTCTTTCAAACTGTTACCAGAAATTTAAAGCACTGTCAGGAAGTTTAGGATCACACTTTCACCCTTGTTCCAGCCTCCTCAGGCCTGCCAAAGGGACAGTTTTGGAAGGAAGATGAATGAGATATACCAGAACCTTCAAAAATATTTCTCAAGCCCACATCTTTGTACTGGGGGAATGTTAAGAATGAACTGTGTTTACAAAGGCTCCTGTATTGCAGAGTTCCCAGGCAGCTCTGAAGGCAGGACAAGCTGAGGAATAAGCAAATGGATGAGCACAAACTTCTCCTCTCTTGTTCTCACATACATGGTTATCATTATTCATTGTGTGAGGATTTCTAAGGGAGTAAACCCATTGATTTTTAACATCAAAACATCTGGGTTTTTTCTGTGCTACAAACCAGCAAAGGCACTAGATTGGAAAACTGATTTGAAAGTTGAATTTGTTATATTTGAAGCTTAAAAAAAACACAGGTAGCTGGGACTCGAATAGCACTATATAGGTATTGTTTCTGCTTTTATATCAGAAGTTTTGTTCTTGGGGGTTAGAACTAATAATGACGTGAAATAGTGAAGATGCTTCTTTGTTTTTGTTTCAAAGATTGCTTTCTATTAAAGAAAATAGAAGGCCCTAAGAAGACAGCCTCGAAGAACTCTGAGGAAGACTGTCCATGGAGTACATCGGGATCACATGTAGCCAGTAACTGGGATCCATCCTGCTTTACAAGTTCTCCTGGGGTATCCCACAACATAGCATATCCATCTGGGAATCAGGGTGAGAGCCTGTTAACATCTCCACACTATGATAACAATTGTGCTGAAGTTCCTGGGTACTTTGGTCAAAACACATCTTTAACTCCAAGTGTACATCCAGGAGGACATACTCCAGCAGCTTCCTTAATGCAGCAAAGAATGGTTCCAGCTTACAATGGAATTGACAGGTTTATGCCTCGTACAACTCATCTGCAAGAACGTAAGAGGAAGAGAGAAGAAGGTAACAAGTTTTCCTTCATTGGAACAAGTGAGGACAATACTGAAGTTGTTATTGGTCCACAACTACCAGAAATACCTAAAGTGGATATGGATGATGAGTCTTTGAATACTTCAGCTACATTAATTCGAAATAAACTGAAAGAGGTATGGGTTCTTAAAGTTCTGATAGTTCAAACATAGGTGCTTGCTATCCATAAAATTAATGACTCTCTGATATTTTATTCAGCATTTACTCATTATCAGTTTATCTTCCACTTAAAGTTAGTGTGCTCTTACTATTTAACTTTTCCACAATCTAGAATATTGTAGGCAATTCTAGTCCAGACCTCTTACACTGCAGTTGAGAAAGTGTAAATGTCAGTGTGTGATCTTACATGATATTTAGCAAACCACTTTTTTTTCCCCACATGTGAAGGCATGATTACTTTGCAGGTAGTCCTGCTGACTCCAGTGTGCTACTTGTGTCTGGTTTCTGAAAGGAAAATAATGAAAGTCAGAGTTCAATGTAATTTTGCTCCAGCATTTCTTATGCCATTAAAAGCTGTACAGAATCACTAATTCTATGTTGAGAAGCACGTGTTAAGCTATACATCCTTTTATGGAGGATATTAATCAATTAGCAGGTCATGCATTCCTGATAAAACATTTCATTTACATTAAGATATGAAAAAGCTCCCTTGACTAACTAGATTGATTTGAAAGTGCATATCTTATAAATAGGCACCCTTTATATTAAATTCATTTCTAAAATACATGTCAAAATGCACAGTTCTGCTTTCCCTTTGTTTCCTGAAATACCCGAGTTTATAAAGCACATTAAACTGTGCTTGAAAACACCTGTTAGGAAGAAGGGAGATGACATACGTAATACTGTATCACTGACTATCTGAAATCAGTTTGTGTAGTTAAATACAAAAAAAGGTAGTGCTAAGTCTTCTAAGTTTCACCTTTCTTGTGTTTAATGCTGCCTTTTGTTGTATTGCACTGTTGTTTGTTACTTTGGTGTTACTTCTTTCCTCTAGTCAGCAGGAAAATTCAATGCAAGTGTGATGGTAGTAATAAATCTCTCCCAATACTCAAATCTTGAAGATGTAGCCTTACTCTAAAATGAGCATAAAGAAAGTAATGGTTACAGGTTACTAAATTTTTTTCCCCTCCAATTTAGGTAGCAGATTCTGTTTCAACGTCTGTGGAAAAGCCAGAGAGCAGCTCAGCCAAACCACTTGTAAAGCAGAGAAGAAGAATATAGATACTGCTGGCAGCATCTTTCAATAGTCCTTTTGTAAAGAATATAGTTTAAAATACATATTTTTTATTATAAAAAATAAAACTTTTTTTTTAATACTGTATTTTCCAGTAATTCCCTGTTAAAAATGGTATCATTTTGTTGGAATGAGGAAACCAATATACTGTATATTGTTGCAGTGTTGCCCTGTGTACCTCATATTGTAACATATTTTATAACTCACAGAAGAACTCTATTTAAGTACAGTTACAGAAGTAAATTCATTTATTTAATAGCTTTAACAATAAAGGAATACTGAAGCTTAGGAGCAACTTGAAACTATTACTGTTTTTACTACATCATGAAGAATAGTGAAGACGAAGACCCCTCTTAACAGTATGCAGCAATGGAGTTACAACTTGGAGTTACTATTTAGGAGTTTCCCGGAAAATTTTCTGTTCAAATGAGATACTGCTCTGTAAAAAAAAAAAAAAAAGAGGAAAAAAGTTACTTTTCAGTTAATGAAAGGACTTCTATATACTCAGAAAAGTACTGAACTGAAATGTGTATGCAGTGAAGACTGTCTCTTGCTTTTTAGCTTAGAAAAGGTAAATCCATAGCATTAATGGTGTCATCACTGGCAGACCAGTCAGAACATTCAAAGTTATAGTTGAAGGGGAAATTAAAATTTTAACTGCTCAGCAGTAGGAGTGTGTCACCAAGGAATGGTCTGGCATGGAGGGCAAGAAGGCCCAGCTGCTGAATGAGATAAACTGGATGGAAACAGGAATGCTAGAGACTGGGATGACAATGTAAAGGACTGAAATTT
The DNA here is from genome assembly GCA_026413545.1 of Cichladusa arquata. Taxonomy (NCBI): domain Eukaryota; kingdom Metazoa; phylum Chordata; class Aves; order Passeriformes; family Muscicapidae; genus Cichladusa; species Cichladusa arquata. Next base: position 23,244,470 of record JAOTQP010001286.1, read on the forward strand.
CCCTTAGTGATGAGAGTAATATCTGCAGCATTGTGTTGCAACAACCCTGGACTGGGAGTGCTCAGGGGAGTGTTCTGGGTAGCAGAACTGGCACTGACAGGATGAACCCAACACTGGTCTAAGATGCCCCATGCTGCCATTCACAGGATTGGTGCAAGTGTCTGTAGGGAATTGGCTTGTGCAGTTTTTTTTTAACTCAAAATTAATGTACCTTTATGTCTGGCAAACATGGTCCAAAGGCTTCCAAGAGAAGGTTTTCATCTCTGACTGCTTTTTCAAAGTCCGTAAAAGAAAGCTTGCCATCGTGATCATGGTCCTGCAAAGGGAAGGGAACACTTCAGCAAAGGATTACTACTTGTAGTTTTGTTTAACAGGTGTTTAAATAACATGGATTTTATTTTTAGTTTGATATTTGCAAATTGGGGGTCATCAGCTTCTGCTCAGAAATGGTTTGTGTGATTTGCCTCTACCTAAGGCAAAGAGGACAGGATTGAAAAATTGAAAAGATGGGTTTAAATAAAAAGAGCTGGGATGTAAGACCTGGTTTTAAGTGAAAATTTTTGACCACCACCATGGAAGGGGAGAGTATATATCTTGATATGATTAAAATATTGACAGACAGTCCCCAGCTGATCTGATATTCTAGACCAAGCACTGTAAAACAAGCTGCACATTAATAACCTTGAGTTTAGCATTACATAAATTGGGTAAAGACATTTCATGATAAGTTGATAAAACACAAATATACTTAAAAATGAAGTTATTACAGGTGCCTATACTGATGGAATAAATGCAGCTTACACTTTTGAGTTTTCCACTTCTGACTGGGCTTTGGCTGTGACTGGGCATGGACAGATGTGTATGCACATATACACATGCAAGTTTATACATAAAGTTTGTAGTACATTCACATACTAAATTAATAATCTCATATGAGAATACTGGACTGGGACTCATGAGATCTGGATTATATTTCTGTCCTTCCTCAGGAGACTTGGAAGAATCCCACTGTAAATAAGACACTTTATTTTGTTACCTCATAGAAAGTTTTAAGTATCAGTTAGTGAATGTTTCAAAGACCCTCAAGTATCACAATAAACAAGTACTTGCCATTTTCTTCAGTGCTATCTCTACCAAGTCCTTAACTCCCTCATCAGGCTCTTCATCTGCTGGTTGTATGAGAAGGCTGTTTTTCAGCATTTGAAACATTTCCTCTTTCGAAATGTATCCATCACCATTCAGGTCATAAACAGTAAAACACACTTTTGAAATACAAATAAATTTCAAGTTGATTACAAACTATAATTGCATACCATTTAAGCTGTTACCTATAGATAGAAAATGTGAACTGTATATTGTACATTGTCAGTTGAGCCAAATTTATCATATATGTGCTGGAACACTCCTGGCAAACACTTGTGACAGACAACACTAATCATTATACTAGTATCTTTTAGGGTGCTTACAGCAGGAATGCATATTTTACTGTTGGTGTTGTCCTGACACACTGAATTACATCCTAGGCACACATCCTAATGCTGTGACACCCCTGACCACTTTCCAAATGAATTTATATAATGCAAGAGGGATGGCTAATGCTGCAACCTAGGAACTATGGAAACCACATGCTGTCATTCTCCTTTATCTACTGTGGTTTTTTTTTTCACCCTACATGCCCTATTTTTTCCCCTGCTGCTTAAAATTCTAGAGTTCTTGCTATTTTTTCTCTTTCATCTTTCTCTATCATTATTGTGGGGGTTCTCATTACCACCTTACAGTTCTTCCATCTATGCTTTCAAGCTGCAGAACTGCTGGAGCTAATGCAACTGCTGGGTGCCAGTAAATTAATGTTGGCACTGGTCTTGCTTGGCTTGAGACTGTTAATTAGCCAAAACCACGCTAGAGATTCATCTGCTTCTAGTTTTGTGTGTGAATACAAAAACATGTATTTTGTCAAAAGTGTAAACTGTAGAATAAACTACAGTTTAAATGCAAGATTTTGTAAGCAACAAAAGAAGGTGGTGGCTGTGGTAACAGCAGTTTACATAGAAAAAAACTGTCTCAGAGAAGCCGTTTTGGAACTCAGTTTCATTGCATTAAACTATACAGAACACTTTTCAATTACCGAATACTTTGTAAGAGTAACTACTAAATTATAACAAAAGCAATGTGTTATTTGTTACAAATTCAATCATTACTACTAAATATTAGCATACAGATCGATCTTACATTTCATCTTCTCTTCCAGTGTTCCCCGGAGTAACACTGCTAAGCCTTCCACCCATTCCACCACAGTGATGCAGCCATCGTTGTCTCTATCAAAAATGCTGAACACTAGGAGGTGTATTAGACACATTTTAAATTTATATCATAGGGAAACACAAAAAAGGGATATTTTCTTAAATTCAGTAAAATTATAAATTATCTTTCTTCTTAACATGTTTGTCTGCTTTCACCAAGGTAAGATTACCGTTCTTGACTCTAAGATGTAACAATGAAAGGGATTCTGCCCCTCAGTTTACTGATCTTCCACTCCAGAATCCTGCCTGGTAAGATTTTGTTTGATCTGACTTAAACAACTACAAGGAGTATGCTTCTATGCAGATGTAAAGCAAATAAACCAATACCCTTAAGGGATAATTCTGCATACAGATTAAGATTTAAATTAAGATTTAATTTAAGGAAAATCTTGGACAAAGTAAACCTAGAAACAATATATATTAAATATACAAAGAAAAGTAATCTCCTGTCTGTCATGTAATATAATGTTTTTCTTTTCCCTTCCCTAAGCAACTTTTAATCTCAGCTTCACTATTCATACAGCCTGTAATATATAATTCAAATCCAAGATGGAATTCAAAGCATCCACTATCACCTATAATTTGTATTTTATAATATTAATTAGTAAGTTGGCTGAAGGAACACCTCTCCATGCAGAGCCAAACATTTTTGACTTAGAAGACAATAGGTTTGCTTTTGCTTTTACAATCAGCACCTTTGCATTTAAGCATTAAAATAATTTTTAAGAATGTGTAAGGTAATGTGAGGTATCTTCCAAGACACATTTGACTTGCTGCATAAAAAATTGAAACAAGTTTTTATTTTATGGCATTTAAGTAGCTCTCCTGCTAGAGACATGGAGAAAGTTGAACCAAAGGGTGGCTCCTGACAGCCCAAGGCTGAATGAACGGCAAACCAATGTCTGCTCTGCATACTCCTCTACACACCTCTACACCAGAGATCATTCCTTCAGCTTTCAGCGACTGCAAACATGTCCCTTGTTACCAATCTTTGAAATCACTGTATTTTCAAGGGGTTACTTGGCTCATTACTCTCACCTCCTTGTACTATCTGCCCAGGCCCTTCAGTGCTGTTCACAGAGCCTCTATTCCCAAAGTTATCCGCTGTAACAGAATGCCTTCCTGGGACTTCCCGGCCTGAGCTACTGCTGTTGCCCAGCAGCGACCGCAGCTCGCGGTGGAACCACCGGAGAAACGAGGAAAGTGACGCGCCCCCTTCTGTCACACTGCACCTACAGGGCAGCACAGCTGCCTCTGGCTGGTCTGCCTCGAACTAGAGAGCGAGCTCTCCTGAACTAAGGGAAAACTGTACCGCATAAAGAAAGGTGCCATTTTCTCAACAGCTCCCGAGCACTACTGCTCCTTTGCTGTCCTGGGCAGGACGAGACGGCGCTGCTCGGAATGGCCACACTCGGGCCGGCAGCGCCGTCCCAAGCCCTCCCGGCGTTCGGAGCCGTGTGCCCGCCTCACCTCGGTCCAGCACCACTTCATCCGTCATGCCGAAGGCGCTGTGCAGGGTGTCTCGGAACACGGTGCGGTCGAAGCCGGCCCCAGCATAGTCGCGGCAGGCCTTGGCCACCAGCGTGTCGAAGAGCTTGACCAGACATTCCACTTCGCTTTTGCTAACTGCCCGGCCCAAACACAAGCAAACACAGGTTTTAAGTTAAGCTGGTAAAATGCGAGGCAGGCACAGGGCCGTGACACCGGCACCGCTCCCCCCGCGCTGTTCCCAAGGGAAGGCCGGGAAAGTGCCTCCCATGGGAGGCGAACAGGGCCACAGAGGATGAGCACGACAAGAACGGGGGCGGCCCCTCAGCCGGGGGAGACTCACAGTGCTTGGCGGATCGGGTCAGCGAGTCCACCAGCAGCTTCATCCCCTTCCTGCTCATGGCGGCCGGGAGCCGCTCCGCCGCCGCTGCCCTGGCAACGCGGGGCGGCGGCCGCGGCCTCGCTGGGCCGCACGGGCGGGCCGGACATCAGCACGCACAAAGGGAAAACAGACAGCACGGCTTGACACGCGTTCAAAAAAACTGCAGTCGTAAAAAATAAAATAACTGCATTTCAAATTTATAAAAATGTTTATGAGGAAGAAAAAGGCTAAAAGTTTAATACAACATAAAATAGCGCTTGTTCATCTGCTGTCAGAAACAAAAATATGTTAAACCACTCTTATTCCCACATTGCTCGTTTTCTGCTTTGTCCCTCTACTGAAACTTGGAACGTGGGTGTAGGTGCCACCCAAAACCCCGGTCACTGTCCCACAACCTCGGCGTGGGCACACCGGGAAAGCTGAAGGGCTGGGAGCAGCCTCCACCTTTCCTTCAGGAAAAGGGCATGCAAGAGCAGACTCAACGTATTTGTTAAGGTATTTCAAACTGCAGCAGTTCCCTTTCAGTGCTAAGGAGCTTGGGTAGGAACGGACAAAGCCCATAAGCCCCTTAAGCAGCTACACCCTTCCCAAGCATGACAGCAGCACTCCAAGCCTGCAGCTGAGCACAACAGTCACACAATTAAAACCACATGCCGGCTTAGGTATTTGGAAGACTGGGTCTCATTTCCATTTTTATTTCTTTCTGTGGCAGGTGGTTGTGTAAAAGTCAGATAAGGTATCACACAGGACAGAGCATTTATACTATGGTTCATTACAGGTTCTTTTACCAAAACTGCAACACCGCAACTTAAAAAGAAAACAACCCCAACAAAACTAAACATAAACCCCAAATCAAACCCCTCTGTTCACTGCATATCACCTTTATTTTAACCTCACTGACAAGAGTGTCTAGAATTGGTAACATCAAGTCCAAGAGTATAAAATAGTTGATGAAAATATTACTATTGTTTAGATGCACATTGCTGCAACTCAATTGTTGTATTTTTCCAAGAACTTGAAGACAACTTCTCTGTACAATGACAATATGAAATTATCTTTCTCCCACAGATTTTAGTTATGGTTTGCAGACTAATAACCAATGTCTTAAAAGTCCTGAAATTATCTGGAACACAACATTTGAAACATCTGTATGCAATAGAGGTAAGTTCTAAGTTAGCACCTGTGCAATGGAAAAAAGGGGTAGATCAAAAATACAATCTGTATTTGACTACCTGGGATGGATGGGCATTTGTTAAAGGCTAACAGAAGACCCAGCAATCAGTATTTCAATGGAAGATGAAGTGAGAATTTAATGTAAACTCAAATTTAATGTAAAATCAAATGATTGCTCGTGTTTTCTTGTGGGCACGTTTAATTTAAAAAAAGCTTTTTTTCAGTTATCTAAAGCAACTAAACTAAAGTAAAACAGCTTTATGACTTAGGTCAACATTCTGTAGCCCTCAAGTACAAAAATATAAATACAAACTGTTAAAACAGTATCTTTTATGAGATTCTGGCAGCAGTTTTTTTATCTAACAAGACACATCACATAGATCTGCCACTGAACTTGCTTAGAGTAAAATCAGCTTCAATATGAAGCTGTTAAGGTATCAAAACCCTGCTTTTTACATGCTAAATAACTTCGGCAAGTGTGCACTTAAACACAGCAATGAACTTGACTATAACTAAATACATACATGAAAATCTGCATGTGAAATGTAATTCATAGAACTGGTTACAACAAATGACTACCTGCATTTTGTTAATTTAAAAATGGTACAAATCATGCAAAACAATTCTAAAGATAATGCAAAGAAAGCTACCAGTGTTTGCAAGAAGTTTTCAATTAAATCAAAATTACATTAAATGAAATACGCATATTTACTAGCAAAGGTCTATCGCTATTTCAAAAAAGCAGAGGTAAAATCTTCAGGTTTTGACTGTCAGTTATACTGCAAAATGTCATTGCTCTTGCTTAATGCAGAAGCACATGCTTGGAAGCTCAAAACTGCTCATTCAGAAAAGTCTGCTGACAATAGCTCTAGCTTCCCAGGAATGCAGAGATGCACGGATTAAAAGTAGCAGAGATTTGCAAGAATCAAAGGCAAAGGCACCCTATTCAGGTAGCCAAAATGGTAGCATTCCCTTTCTCATAAGCATGGAGACAGTAATGGGGCAGATAATACACATTTCTACAAAGGCAGCCTTCTAAATGTTATCATTAATTTTCCATTAGCAGACACCAGCTTGTAGTAGTTTATGCATAATATTAACCTGCAGGATGAACTTGGGATTTAATTTTTCCTGATTTACAAATAAAGACTATTACTAATGCTTTAAAATACTATTTTTACTATCTAAGAAGTTTAACTCTTATTTTTCAATATTTTACACCTCAGCTGGCCTACCATCTGATACATCTAACACTGCTTACTGGAATTTTATAAAAGTTGTACCTCATATATTAAGCAGCAGGCAATAACAATGGTCTTTCCCAGCACAGCTGCATCTGGCTGGCTACTGAAAGATTAGGAGTATTTCTAAAACACAGGAAAACTCATGCAGTTTGGTAAAGTTTGCTGTCATTTCACAGTTTAAGTTTCCTTTAGCCATTGCACTTCTGTTGATAGTCTCAGGTTGTTTTAAATTATTATTCTGAATCTGAATTTGAACCAGCAGTCTTCTTTTTCTTCTTTTTACCATGTTTCTTGTGCTTCTTTCTCTTTTTTGTTTTATCCTAAAAAAAGAAATAAGAAAGTTATTGTATAATACAATTGCCATCTATTATATTCTGCTAATGCAAAATGAGAACACATTCCTACAAAAGCCTATTGAGACAATTCAAAAAGAAATACTTTATCCAGAAATTTGCACTATTATGAGCAGTCTTCAATTTAAATATATCTCCACTATGGTATGGCTATTTCACACCTCTCGTCACTGTCATTATTACATTTCCTAATATTTTAAATTAATTTCAGAGCATTACAGATTACTGAGAAAGTACTAAGGAACTGCTTTGACCAGTAGTGACATATTTGGGAATAACTAGGATATTTACAGATTTTAAAGTAAGCGCTTAAATTCACTGTGTGAAATTAAATAGCTCAACTGCACTTGGCTCAACTATCACTTGTACCTTGTTTAAAATAAAACAATTATGATTTCAACTGTAAATACAAACACACTCAAATTAACCTTACTGGATTCAGTCCTAAAGGTAGTATGCTCATCACTGTAACACAAGAAGCTAAGAGACGTAATCTTGTCTTTTTGCAAGCAGAATTTCAACTGAAATTCTCAAATAGGTGTGGCATTATGTAAATGAAACAATCAGTATTAAAGCTTTGTTTTATACTCCTTACACATAAAAATCTTTTATGAAAAAGACCATAAACAGTCACTAGAAACGTTATGGCAAACGGTTCATATGAGTCTGAAAAAACAAACAAGTCCCACAGAAAAATGTGTACTGAGTATCACTGATACTCCTATGCTGTATTTTTAGGTGACTGATGTAGACCTTCCCTTTGCCCTACCTCATGTGGACAACTGAGATGCCTGATAAGGAACACTGCTGCTGACAGGGGAGACAGATAAAGAGACATCTCAAGTGGGCATTTAGGATCCCAAACCCACTATACTCCTAACTGAGGAACCTCAGGTACATGTGGTAAATCTGGATTCCATATAAATCACTGCTGAACCTTCCTCTCACTTTTACCAACAGATACAAATAAAAAATATTGAGAGAAGTATCAGGTTGTTGGCAGCTTTTTATTTGGTTGGGGGAAGAGTTATAATGGCATAGATATTGCAGAAGTTGTGTCCTAAAGCCCTTTCCATGGTGGCAGAGAAGGCTTACCAAGGAATTACACACAATGCTAATGAAGGAACAGCCCTGATGTCTGCCTGTGTGGCAAACTACTCCCCTACTTGGTACCACACAGGTATTAGTAGTTCTAGGCTGTTGATACGGAATAAAATACCTTCTACACTAAGTGTTTAAGTTGTATAAACCTTAAATCATATATAGGTAAAAGAGTGACAAATTCTTCTTTAATTCAACAATTGAAAAAGTGACTTCAGCAAGTAAATAGAGGAACTGTTAATTTAGATGTAACAGTAGACTATTGCTATGAAACATTTGTATTAGTGAAAAATGTGGAACTGGAAATTGACCAAGTACACAGTATTTATATCCTAAAACTACAGTATGAGTAAGAGGGATACTTGCTGTTTTCTCTTTTTCCTCATTGCTTTTCTTCTTTTTTGCTTGCACCTAAAGAAAATTAAACCAAACGTAGTATCTGTAAGAAGTTGATTCTCAAGAAAATTAATTCAAAATTACGTGTAGGTGATAAAAGCTAGACTAAACAATCCTTAAAAGTTTCTTTTAAAAGGAAAAATACAAAAAATTTTGAGTGCACAGCACTCTTCAATTTACCTGTAGAGTGCAGAACAGTTTTAACAATGTATTAAATCTAAGCTAGTTCATTCACCTGCTCGTGAATCAGTAAGCTACAAGCACTGTAACATTTGAAACTGAAGATTCACACTGACCTCCTCTGTCTGATCTGATTCAGATACAGATTCTGACGATAAAGGTCCATCACCACGATCTGCCTTCTTCCGTTTCCTATGGTGATTTTTACCTTCCTACACAAAATAATATATTTGTGAGTAAAGTCGGACCTTTCACATTTCATAAAACTTCTGCTTAAAATTTAAGATTGAAATATCACTTCTAAGTTGTGAAATATTTTAAAATATTATTGACATTAAACTAATTCCCTCAACATCATCAAATTACCCTACCAAACTGTTAAAATCAACTTTTAGTGAACACAATGGTTGTCTGTATACTCCTTTTCCTTGTTACCAAGATACAGCAATTGTCTAAAAGTGAGAGGAATAACAACAATCTCTTATTTTAAATAATAACACATGGAAGAGTAAGCATTTGAAAATAAAACATTTCGCCACTTTTGAGTAACTAGTAACTGAAGATGTCTCAATATATACATACAAACACTGTAGCTTCAAACTCTTGCTTTGTTCATGAAAGAAAAAGCTCCCTCTGTATTCTAGCCAAACCAGGACAAGCTGTCCCTGCCAGCTGTACTTCCAACACAACACATTTCATTCCAGTGCGTTTAAAAGATAGGTTTTTTTAAATTCTGATGCTGTGTGAGATTGTTCTGATGAGCTGCTTTTCTGCTTCTTGCACTTCCTTTGCTCTGGACAAGGCAATGTGTTCCTAAGACTGAAGGTACTTTCTCTCACTCAGTTTCTAAGACCAGAAACTTCCCAAAAGAACTCATGAAAAGTACACAGGATGCAGCCCATCTGACACATGGAGGATCTGCAGGTAGGGGAAGAAAGACCTCTAGTCCCCAAGTGCCCTTTGCTTTCAGATATGTGAAAGCAGTACTACAATAAGGGACCATGGTAGATACCTGGTCTTCAAAGAGAAGCCATTTAAAAGGATGAGATGGGAAATGGACACTGTAAAATAGAAGCAGGAGCAAGGGGAGAAAAATCAGTACATTTCCCAAATGCAAAGGAGATTTTGTACATCAAAGTCAGTAATATTGACCAGAGCAGGAGAGGCCAACATGATAAAGGTAACTGGAGAGGAAGACTAAGGTGGACTCTGACAGCATTTTTTGTTTATCCACAGTGTACAAATGACTAAAATTGAAGTCAATTGGATTGTTTGCATTAAAGATAATGGATGAGTGTACAAAATGGTGCGGTAGTAGGAAGAATAGAGGATTTTCATGCTTAGGGAAATGATAGAATAAGGTCATTTTTCTGAAGCTAATACATTTTTTCTCTTCAATTCTTCAAAGCTGTCAGAAGTATAGTATTTAAAATTATGGCTATAATTAGATAAAGATATCCTCTGCTTATGTTTCTTCAGTTACAGCAACAATTCAATAACTTACCAGGTATGCCACTGAAAATATCATCACACACATTTTTTGGCTCAAAGTGGCAGCTAAAGGTAAACCCCAAAACGCTAAGGATGCAGCTGATCTACTAAGGCAGATTAGATACAGTTTTAATTTACCTTTGTAACATGAACAGATCCAGTAGTTTTGACTAGCAATAATTACTAAACCAGGAGCTGAATCCAACTAAACATCTACTTTGAATTGAGTGCACAGAATAACTTCTGACTGTGTGGGTTTGGACAGAAAATTTCCACAGATGTAAAGTGAGGCATTTAATATTAAGAAAAGAAATAACCGTTACATATGCAACATGCACTTCTGATATAAGGATTTCAAGAATAAAATACCTTTTCTTTTTCACAGTCTTCCTTTGACCTCTTCTTTTTTGTGCTATCCTAAATAGAAAGGAAAACAAATCACAAAATCATTTCATGAAAAAGAAGAAATCTCCAAAGCAGCCTGACCAATAGTCTTAATGTCTGTTGAAGGTAATTCTTCAAGACTGTCCTTTCTACCTTGCATTGACAAGAATAATATAAAAAGCTGTAATTTTGATGCAGCTGCTAATCTCCTAATCCAGCAGCATGAGAAGGTCTGTATGGAATGAGGTAACAGCATCCTTATAGGACGCTTAGACAAACTCTGGGAAGGATACCAGCTGTCACTGCTGTAACCACATAAAGCATTTAACAGTTGGGAGTAGTTTTTCTTTATCCATCTCTGCTGATCAGACCAGGCTAAGCAGGTATTTTCCCAGAGTTTTCTGAAGTATCTCTGGGTCCCTTTATGTAACAGAAGTTTTTAACCTCCCATTAGCACAAATTCCTAGGTGTCTGCAAACAGGCATTCATTACTATTTATATCCTACCAAATTAGGTACTCCAGTGAAAGCCTATGATAAAGTCTACACAAAAAATCTTACAAACTCACTTTATTATTAATATTTAAGCAAAAAATACAGTACCTATACACTGTAGAACAGAAAAATGCTATCATAACAGAACAATCTGCCTCATGTATCTTCACTTTTTTGTTCATTCAGTAAGCCCATGTATCTACATTGCTATACTTCAGAAAAGGAAAAAGACCACTTCAATTTAATATGCATTTTGGAAAGGCTCAGTTGTCTAACAGGAAACCACTCAGATATTTAGAAAGGCAATGTTCTGGCCACTGCTATCCTGCAATACCTGCATTTGCAGATATGGTGTTGAATTAGATTGCATTAAGACATAACAGACATAGTGTTAACGTATTATCAAAACTAAACACTTGAGCAGGACAAAAGCTGCATATGTCTGGATTAGAAAAATGCCTACAAACTGTTGGAATAAAGCATGTTGATTTTCTAAAAGTCCAAATACTTCCACCAGGCACGTGGCCAGTGGAGGCAGATTTCACACTGCATGTGGAAGATTCAAGTCCAGCTGCATATTTACCTTGCTGTCTGACTCCGATTCTGAAGTTGTGCTTGCTGAAGATTTCCGGGAGGAGCGATACTTCTTCTTCCTTCTTTTCTTCCCTTGCTTTTTATCCTATCCACAAATATTGTAGAAAAAGAAGGAAAAACACAAACTTGAACTTATTCTCACTAGAATTAAAGATTTACATTAAATGTAAAAAAAAGGAAACATCAAATTCCTACATGTTACAATGTTCTCCTGAAGAATAAAGTACACTACAATTGATTCTTTTACTGGAGGACCTTCATAACTCTTCTGCATTGAAAAAATGCAAACTCGTGAAAAATCCAGGTTCTCTAGATTCTGTTTATTATTTAGATGTGTACTGTAGAAACTGATTATCTGTAACAAAGACTTTTTACTAGAAAGCATTTTTGTGATTAGGTAGGGGATTCTATTAGAAAAGCAATTCAGTGTTAAAATGGATCCAGTTTACAAGCCAGGATGCCAAAATCTGTAATGTTCATACAGAAACTCAATATATATGTCTAAAATTCAAGACTTTATTATATATACCAAATGCATAAAAACTAAATGGTTTTATCCAAACTAACCCCTCAAAATATTCTAAGACATTATCAAAATCTGTGTTAAATAAACCTCATGAACAAAACATGATAAGATTCTAGTAGGTTAGCTCTTACCTCATCTTCTGAATCAGATGAACTGCTGGAAGAATCAGAGCTTGATGAAGAAGAGGAAGATGAAGACAACTTGACCAAACACAACAAGAAGTGAAGCTTGTGAGATGCAGCATTTTGTCTGGCAAATAACTCAAAAGCCCCTCCAAACACTCCCTTTAAAATATCTTCATTTTCAAAGCATAACCAATACAATTTTACTTCCGAGAAGCTGGTCTTATATAGATTTTTCTTAAATAAACTGCTACACCACTGCTAATATTTTTCTCTTAATAATATCTATTTAATGCTCTTTTCCTGCCTTTAATTTTCCTTGTACTGAATGTATGCAAACCCTTTCTAAATAAAAGGTAATTTAACATCTAAAATCAAAATTACAGCCATACTTTCTCTTCCCAAGAGAACATAAATGACAAACAGGAACAACCCAAAACAAAAAAGCTCCAAACACTGAAAATTTTGCTCACCCTATTAGATTTCTTCTTCTCCTTTTTCTTTTTCTTAAAAATAGAATAAAACAAATGTTACTTTAGCATAATTTTTTGGCATGCATTTAGGCTTATAAACTTTGATTCTGGCTTTTAAAATGCATTCACAAAATTCTGTGTCAGCAGCATTGATGATAAATCCAGTTCCAAACACAGAATGTACACAACTGAAAACAACTTACCTCTTTTTTTTTGGAGGAACTCTCATTTCCACCCAGTAATTTCTCCCTGTGTTTTTCCAGTTCTTTCCTCCAATTCTGAAAACAAAACCAAACAGAAACAGTAACAGGAGGGTAAATTCTCAACAGTTTTTTTTATGCTCTCCTCTACCTGACACTATAATTTTAACAAAACCCACAGAAAATAAACAATATATAATGTTAACCAAAGCTGCAACACACTTTTTTACAGAAGATTATTATTCAGCAAAATACAGTGTTAGTTCACACTTAATGTTCAAGTTATTTGCCTGTAAGAGATTGCCATTTTCTTGAAGGTCATCAATTATGGTATTTTTGCTTTTGCATCAGTGTTCTTGCTAGAGCACTTTAGAAAACCTAGAAATCTTTTCTGGTACCCTACCAGAAAAACTGTGATTTTGTCTTAGTTCTAAAAATCACCTGAAAGAAAACTTCAAGACAACTTCTCCTGGCCCTTTTTCAACATATGGGTGTCTTTATAGTGTATTCTGGGCCTTGTTGGTGTCAGCAATAATTATACCAAATTACTATACACATCTTCATAGAAATGCTCTGATTTTGTTAGGCCAAGCACATCAAATAGATGAATAAAAGTCTTCTCTCATTCCTCCTTTTCAATTCCCCACCTGGTCTCTAGGTTTACCTAAAATATCCCCTTAAAGAGCTCTGAAATAAATATCCAACCTGCCCCCATGAAACTCAAAGGCTGCTAGGTTCAATCTGCACTGTCAGACACATCATGTGCTCCCTTCTTTATTATTCTGATCCTCACAATGAAGCTGCATTGGTACCGCATTGGTAAAACAACGATGATTCACATGTTGTGCTGAGGGGACAGAAATAGCAGGAATCAAGTAACCTGTGCAGTGCAGGATGCTACACAGATCCCCACATCAGGTCACTGTGAACCAGCTGAACTGAGCTGCTGAGGGACATGGCAGATAAGCCAGGATGCAGTGCTGTGTGTAATGTGCTTCCACGGACCAAGGCAGCATCTGTGGGTTGTGTGCTTTGATACACCAGATACCCAGAGCTACCTGAGGGGTTTCTCACAACAGCCTGTGCTTCATTAATGTAAAGACTGCTAGTGTTATGTTTAAAACAGAAATGACAACTGTCAGTAAAATAGAGAAGACAGCACCTCATTCAGAGACTTGTGATCTTTTCAGGCGTCCAGAGATTCGTTCTTAGGAGCTTTAGGAATAGCTCATGGCCACTTCACAATTCCCTGCATCCCTTCCTAATCTGCTACCATACTGAAAGGTTGGTAGCTCCTACACATGCCAATTTCACTTATTTCACATTAAGCAAAGATAAAATCAGGAAAGGAATATGATAGAATACTAAACCAAACTCACTCAGCTAAAACTCAGAGTGCAGAACAACTGATCCTCTCAGAGATCCTCTCAGCATCATGGCCCTCCACATCCTGGTACAACTTCTTAGGCAAAAAGGTACAGCAAGAGTACTATGGGTACTATGCCCTTCCAGTAACAGAGGAGGAGCATAATCTCTTTCAACCAGAAACTTACTCACAATGATGAAGATTAGTGAAGCTTATCTCAAGATACCAAGACCCAAGAAGGAACAGAAACGGTTAAATTCACTGCATACTAATTTCTCCCTTGAATGCAACAGGAGTTACATGTTAAACTTTCTAATACTATGCTGATCTTCAGTAGGTACAGAACACAAACATCAGAACAGCTGCATTTATATCAGGAAACCAGCATGTGTTATAATCATCTTAGGATGAGAGAAAAACAAGTGCTTCATAGTCCTGTCTGGCTGAAAGCCATTCTTTGTGCCTTCTCCCATAGTAATATTACACATATATTCCCTGCCAAAGACATCTGTTTCCAGTAATGCACTTTTTTTCCCTCTGCTTGGATTCTGTGACCTTAAACAAGTGAATATCACAACAGACTTTGGTTTATCATACTTGAAAATGCACTGTTTAATTTATTGGTATAAGAACATGCACTTGTATAAATATATTCATGTTTATGACAAGGTCAAGTTTTATTCACCAGGCAATTTAAAAAAATTTATATCATGTTTTTCTCTGAACTGAAAGTAGCTCTTCACTGGTTAAGTTGTAAACTTAACTTCCAGCATAAATGAAACAAAACAGTTACTCATTAAAAGTTGGAGTGAAGTGAAATATTACGGCTACTTGATATTGTAAATTATAACAGAAGTAGCATGTTAGATAAAAAGAATCATGTAGTAACAGCTAATAACATTACCAACCTCATTCATCTTTTCTTCAAACTCAGCCAAAGCCCTGGATCCTTTCTTTTTCTTTTCTAGTTGCTCTTTCACTTCTTCCCTGTATGGAAAAGATGCTAGATCACAATTTTTACAACTAAAAATACCTTATTCAATGTCTAGCTTTTCCACAGAGTCTTTTTGAAGTTTAGCCTTGGTTGAACTTCCAAGAGAAGAAGAATGAAAGCATCTTAGATGTTACACATATGGTAACCTAGCCCTAATAACTTAAGTATGGTTGTTAAATCCCTCCAAAAGATCTGAAGCTAACTTTGCAATCAGGTAAATTGTTCTCTAATGTCTCATGAGGGCAG
The DNA here is from genome assembly GCA_026413545.1 of Cichladusa arquata. NCBI lineage: Eukaryota > Metazoa > Chordata > Aves > Passeriformes > Muscicapidae > Cichladusa > Cichladusa arquata. Next base: position 23,259,977 of record JAOTQP010001286.1, read on the forward strand.
GCAAAGGGATTGAATATAAAGTAAGTTGTTGATAATATCTCAAAGTGATGGTTTTGTTGAGTAGGGTAAACTGGATTCTAAGAATATACCAGCAAAATGATTCTTTTAGAGATTAATTTGTTTACAAATTAAATATATGTACAAGGTTTAGGTATTACAAAATGAGAAAAAGCTAACGTGACCTTTTCCTCTTCCGAGAAACTGCTGCTAAAAAATACAGACAAATGAGAAATATACATTTCAAAATGATATTCTATTGTTTTTAAAAGAGGAGACTGAATACATGCTTAGAAAATAATACCTTGGCCAGAGGCAAGAAATCTTTCAAAATCTATTACTGGATATTCTGGGGAGGAGGTAGGTACCAGTGACATTTTAGTAAGAGGGAACAAATCTTTTACTTAAAAGGTCAAAAGGGTAGACAGACACTGCCACTTACCATGTTGGTCTTGGCCTGTTCAAGTAGTCTTGTATTGTTGGTCCTGAATTTGGGGCAGGACCTCGTGCCCTGGCCATAGCTATGGGATTCATATAAGCCTTGAATATGAAACAACAAAAAGAAATACCAAATTCATCAGTTACACTATGATACCAAAATATGTTGTTTGTTCTTCACAGAAACTTTTTATCACTCCCTGAAAAATAATTCTGACTTGTTCCTAAGAATATGAAATATTTAGCTAAACTGAATTGATTCAGTCTGGAAGAAAGACTCAGCTAAGTGCTTTCAGTTGGAGTTATACTGTGGCAGAAAGAACTGATCCACAAAAAGACCATGTCCCTTAAATCAATTTCCTTCCTTAAGCAATGATATTGCAAATAAAGAATGGTATAATGATTTCTGAAATATTCTTCCTTGGGATATAGACAATGTAATTAAATTTCAGCTCTCATTCTCTGGGACAACTGATCCTATACCTTTAATGTTCTGTTCAAAATTGCTGACAGGAGTTACTAAATTCTGCATGAAATTTCTTGCACCAAATCAAGCAAGCAGTGGTACTTTGCTACAATTATACATGTATCAAAATTCAGTGATTTTGGCTATTTTAAGGCTACTTTAAGGAGAAAAAAACCCACAAAACCCAAACATACATAATCCCAGTGTTACGAGATACTGTATCTTTCAAACCTATGCATCCTCTTTGTGTTATAAAAGATTAAATTAAAACTTAGAATTCATAATCCACCTCCCCAGTTAATGGAAAAACTCTTCCATATTTTTTTATGTCAACTATATTTTGTTCATGTGAAAAGGAGGTACATGTACCCCCTTATCTCATTCATGTTCATCACTACGTCATCCCAACACTTCTGCAGAACATAACTGTTCTTACTGTTCAGTTTGGAGACAAGGAAAAACATTAAATAGCAAAAAAAATTACTTGCTTTGGCTGCCCAATCTGAGACAATTTTTAAAGAGTACATTTTGTAGATCCAAAGCAAAGATTTGACCATCTGTGTAGCTCTCACATGTCTAACACTGCTTTTTATCAGGCATTCAGAAACAACCATGCAGAGTAAGTGAGCATTTGTGAAAGCTATCAGAAGCAGCTGCTGCTTCCTCCCCTCCTGGTGCTCCCACTGCAGAAGAAGTGACCACAGCAATGCTGAGTTTCTGGACTGGACTGCAAACAGGCTGGCCTTCAGCTCCTGGGAATACATTTGGTCCTGGAAGAGGCACTCCAGACTCTGCCTGGGATGGGGCATCTGCTGGAAGAAAGCACTGCCCACACAATTTTGGCTCAGATTCACCAGCTGCACCACTCTGAAGCAAAGTGGAGCATTTTTCTACTCAAGTTGATTTGCTGCTATTTCTTGGGGCTTTGCTTTGTTGCTTTAATTCATACAAGAAGGGCAAACAAACACGAAGGTGTGCAAATTTAAACAAGTAGCATAGATGGACGTATACACTCAAGTAGTTACAACACTTAGAAAGGCATTCACATGAACAAATCTAAAAATGAAAAAATCTAAAAATTAATAAAACTTCTGTAATTGAGTTCAGCTTTGAGTGGCAAATGAGCTCCTTCAGGAATGCAGGACAGCATTATTTGGACACTGTTTACACTAAAGGAAGATAATTTCAGCGTATTAGAGCCAGTAGAAACTTGGTTTACTCCAGTGAGCACATCGACTTTTGGTTACCATTCAAAAATTTGCATCTGAAAGCTCTTCTTAAGCATTTTTTTTTAAAAAGGTCTCTCGCTGCTCTTAAATAAAAATCAGCAACTTTCCTACCTGAGCTAACAAGCAATGAATGCCTCACCACTTCCCAACAAAATTCTTTACCTGCAGAAGAGGTTACAGCTGTCAAATGCTGATTTTCTACTTGCTCAAACTGCCCCTGGATAACTGGCTAGGAAGCTTTCTCCTTTCAGTGGATTTCTTTAACTTTACCACAGCAAGTACTTAATGACTGTGTACTGCTCTATATTTCAGGATTAGGAAATGCATGTCTTAAGACGTGTTCTTATAATTTCAACCACGTTTGTTTAGGAGGAATTACTGCACCAATAAACATTTCTGAAAAGTATTTACACTACTTTGCCAAACTGCATGTCACTAGCCAGACGGAGTATGGAAATGCACCCTCAGTAAAGAAAGTGATTGTCTGCACATTCATTTTCTTCTGTCAGCAGTTTGCTCAAGCAGGTATTAACCAATGTATTTGCTGCATAGCTTCCTGGCTCATGAGAAGTGTAAGGCACCTTCTGTCAGGCAGGGTTCTCTGGGCAAGCAGGACTATTACTGCCTTGCAAGTACCCTGTAGATGTGCAAAAAGCATGTTTATTTTCCATCTCCAAAAAGTCAATAACGATGGTGTATTTAAGAAGGGACATGGCAGAGAACAACAGTAGAAATCTCTATGATCATACATGAGGAGCAAAGGATCCTATATTGTAGTTTGTCTGCAGTATGTATTATGCCATGATGGCATAATAAACCTTATATAGGAACATAAAGATTTGCTGGCATTGGTAGGTATACGCCAACTGTCCCATTAAATTAAGAGTAAATATATACACACCTGAAAACCTTACAGGACATTTCAAATATAGATCCAGTCTTGGAGTCTGATACACTGTCAACTCTTTCTTAGTAGACTCCATTTTTTGGATAGATTAACAAAGCAATCAAAGGGACTTTGCCATCTATCTATACAATATCTGAGTCCTTCCTGCCTATTACTATACTATTCCACTGAGGTTCGCAAAGATGTGAGTTGATCTGAGTACAAACTCATAGCAAATACAAGAAAGAAAAAGGGAAAAAAGTAAAAGTATTATGATTCGTGTTTAGTCATAAAATTCAGCAGCAAACTCACGTTTCAGTGATTACGAATAGAAGGTGAAAGGCTAACTGGTACAAAAACATTTAAAAAACAGGAGGAAGGATGAATGTGTTTCAGTTATGTATGAACTCGGGCTCTGCAGTCAGGTTTGTAGAAAAGGATTTTTTGCCTGCTGAGCGCTGGCTCCCGAGGCAGCAGAGTGCTGCGTAAAGCTCAATTTCAGATCTCTCAGGTACAGCTGAACGCCAAGTTTAAGGAAATCCGGCTTAGCTAGGATCAGAGCTACTTCAGCGACTGCTGAAACTCCCATTGGGAACATTTTATTTTTGTACGGACCAGGCCAGCATCTTAATCACCTTCCCTCGACAGATCACAAAGCGGGAGTCAGTCAGATGCTGCCGGATTTGACAATCAGAGGTTCTGCCAGGGAGCCTCGAGCACGTGCCGCGGCAGGCACAGCCCACCCACACGGGGCTGGGGCAGCTCCCGGGGCGCCGCGGGGCTCGGCCCGCCTTTGTCGCCCGCCGACGGCGCCCCGAGCGCGGCCGGACCCCGGTCCCGGCCCTCGGCAGCCTCCGGCCCGCCCCGCCTGCACCGGGCCGCTCCCGTCCCC
>JAOTQP010001286.1:23270172-23340811 GCA_026413545.1 Cichladusa arquata
TGGTGTTTGTTGATTTTCTAGAATACACAGGGTGTTGAGAAAAACACTTGGAAACATAGAAACTAGAAATCAATGTTGCTAATTTTCTGTATTTAATATACAATACTTACTGCATTTTTATTCATTTTACATTTTTAGATAAAAGAAAAATATAGCTAGAAGGGTGAAGCAGTTTTAAATACAAAACTAATTTTTGCCTTTTTACTTTTCAGTAATTTGGGAACTAAAGAGAACTAGACACTGTGAAAATTTTTATTATATTGATTTTCATACTGAACCCTCAGCACCCAACAATAAATACACAACTTTGCTTTTCTTGCACTGCCAGCAGCAAAACGTTCAGTTCCAAAGGACTGTAATTCTGATATAATACATTATTGATAACTTTCAGTGTGCCTTAATTTAATTCTGCTGTATTGACACATTAGTTTTGCAGTCAACCATCTTTACAAACCTGTAAAAGCTAAAGAATATGTTAATACGGTAAGGTGCATGCTCCGATGAACTTCAATGCAGTCAACGTAAAGTAGCCCCAGCTGAGGGTGTTCTTAAAGCAGAAAGCCCCATAGGGTGAAATTTGGGACACAGAGCAGGCACGCAGTTAGATCAAAGGGCTTTGTTTGAAAGCTTGCAAAGGGAGCTCTAGAGTGTCTGTGTAACTTCCCAACCATTCTGTACAGCAGAAACATACTTTTTCCCAATGTGTATACGGTAATCAGCAGCTGTGCAAGAAGAGGAGAGAGTCTGCAAGATTTCCTGTACAGCAATGGTGCAAGACTTCTATATACCACAGTTCACATGCTGTAGCCCCTTGATGTCATTTTGATGACTAAAAGGTAAACCAGTATATTTGAGTAACAATTCAAGAAATTGCTGTTACATTTTTCTGTACCTCTGCAGGTGATACTGTATTTTACACATAGATGATTTTAATGCTGAATGCAAAGAATGTAAAGAACACTGACTAGTAACTATTAAGCACACAGAATAAAAAACAAAATGATGCACCTTTAAAAAGAAACAGTAACACACGCACCTTTTCATGTTTGTACCCTGATTAAAAGAACATCATGAATTTCAAGTATGAAATGATACAGTGAAATCATGTCCTGTGAATAGGTATCAATGGTAGTCTAGGTAGTACAGTTTGCACTGTTAAGTAATTTTCCATCTTGCAAAACAGAATCCTACTGCATATGTAGGTAAAGTGACTTGAAATGCTAAAACCTGACATGCTAACTGTTGCACTGGTACAGACTGATACAATGCCGTATTAGTCAACAGGACTATGCTGATTTTCACCAGCTGAATATATGCCCTAAGGTGAATGAAGAAATGTATTCCAAACCGCTTTGCATGCTTTCCTTGAATTATGAAATCCTAGACAACTCCAGAGCAAATGATATTTTATGACAAAAGTGGTGAAAAAAAAGAGAGAAAAAGATAATCCTAACAGCAGAGAGGCTAGTTTTTTTTTTTTTGGAGGGGGAGGGTTTTTTGTTTTTTTTTTGTTGGTTGTGTTGTTATTTTGTTTTGTATTGGTTTTTTTGTGAAATTATACTGAGAAATGAAGGTACTGAGAGAGACTTTGATTTGCTAACAGATGTTGGTCTGGTGTAATATCAATTAATAAAGTTACTCCGGATGTGTCTCAGAAGCTGTCGTCACTGTTCAAAGTATTCTGTAAACCTGAAACCACGAGTTTAATAATGCCTTTTGAGAACATAACTTATCTTGAAGATTCTTAAACCAGTATCTCATGAGAGTTACAAACAGGCTTAACTTTATATGACTTCTGTTAATTAACTTCAGTGGGATTTGTCACATGTAAGGTAGGCACACATGGAGCAATAAGAACTGAATCTTATTTCTGATACATTTCTGTACCAGCATCCTGCTTTTCTCCACATATCCCAATGCCACTAAGAAGTGCAATTCTGACCTTTTGTATAAAAAAGCAATGGATAGAAATGTTTTAGAGAAATAATGTAGCTAGAGTTAAGATTTTTATCACACATTACAACTTTACATAGTATTCTTGCTGATTTACTAAGCTTAAGTATCTTTATATATACCTGAGCTGCCCGACACTGAAATTTGTAGACTTACAAGGCCAAATTCTTGGTTTAATTTAACTGTAGTCAGTGAAATTACAACAAAAGTAAATCATGCTAAATGATTTTAAATACTTTGAATCTCCAACCCTATTTCATGCAATTGTCCACGCACAAAAAAAACCCAAAACAAACCACCACCTAAATTTGCTGCCTTTATGCTTTTGTTTAGGTAGCAATCTTACTTCAAGCCCAGATGGGCAACTTTATTACTGCAGAAAACTTTCTTCAGTTACAAGATGCTGCACAAACTTGACCTCTGGCTTAAGCATCTGGAATCAACCTGCCAGGCCTTCCCAAACAAACTAAAGCCAAAGGCAGCCTATGTAATGTTTTCTAATTTTAGTTTTTCAGACAACATCCCCCCACTATGTGTAAAATTAGCTCTACAATAGCATTTCTGAGTAATCTGGTTATTCTTTTACATATTAAAACAAACAAAAATGCTCTGAAGCATAAAAAATACTAAATCTGAACACATATACTACTCTGGTTGCAAAACTCAATGCATAGTATGACGCTTATGATTTTTTCAGACTGATCTATCTTCCTGCCTCTCTAAGAAGCTAGCTTCACTTCAACAACCAAAAATGTATAGTAAATGCAAATAAACAATAAAGCAGCAAGACTCAACACATTTTTTTGCAACTACCCTTTCACAGGACTAATGTGTTTTCATACAAAATAATATACTACATTACAATAGCAATAATTTAGATTAATGTCAAATAACTTGAAGATAAATGTGTCCACATTTTCAATAAACACAGACCCCATGTACTGGTGTCTTGGTGCTGTTATTAACCATGTGTCCTCACAATTACAGTCAGTTACTAAAGGAAAGCCTTTTTCTGCAAATACTTTTTGTGAGCAACTACACTCACATGAGTAAGCCCTCTCTGCTCTGTGGGACTGCTCAGCTGAGGTACAGTATTCCTGTCTTTGCAGACTTAGGCCTTCAGACTGAAGAGTATCAAGCTAGTGAGGAAGTACAAATACACACTGTAACACAGAAAGTAGAAGACAGACATTCAGACGAAAGCACCCTGTGATGCCTTTGGGAGTTATAGTATAAACACCATTTCCAAAGTATACAGTTCCAACTTGTAACACAGCATTTTGAGGGTATAATTTTTCTTTAACTAGAGCATTCAAAGACATTATACTTTTAAAGCTGTTCAAAGTAATGCAGCAAAATATTATATTAACAATAAAACTCACATGAGATTCAAGGGCAGATACAGACCACTTAAATGAATTGGAATTAAATGGACCATAAATACATTAATCTGAATGCTTGTAAATACAAGGAAATTAAAGGCTGCAAGGAACGAATTAATGTTCATCAGTGGGCTTGGTTTCAGTGCCAAGATGATACAGCATTGTGCAGAAAACAGATTCTATTGGCACCTCTGTATTTTCCCTATCTTAAGAGTTTTAAAACGTGTATCTTGCCCTAGTACATGAATGCCCTTGCCTATGAACGGTGACTGGCTTAGAGTCCTTGAGACTCTTTCAGTCCATGTGTCAACTGGAACTGGCTCTCACTTCTTGCCGAAAAGCACCATCACAATGTAAACTTTGCTCACATTGCTGTGACTCCAAATGGGTTGTTGTAGGAAGGGAGTTCAATCTCCTGGCAAAGAGATTTTGAACACTGTGGAGAATGACAGGTTTTTAACAGTGCTTAATGGAAGGTAGATGCTGTGGATGTGGATGTTGAATCCTGTTTGTTGGAACTAAACAGAGACAACTTCACTCTCATGACCAGTGACAGGACTTGAAGCTGAGTCAGGGGGAGTTTAAGGTGGACATCAGAAAAAGGCTCTTCACCCAGAGGGTGATTGGGCACTGGAACAGGCTCCCCAGGGAAATGGTCACAGCACCAAGCCTGGTTCAGACAGAGATGTTTGGACAACACTCTTAGGCACATGGTGTGGTTCTTGGAGTTGGACTCAATGATCCTGATAGATCTCTTCCAACTCAGCATATTTTATGATTCCCTTAATACTGACCACCACAGAGTGATCAAAATTTTCAGACAGTGCTGCCCTTCTCTCCTTTTGGGATGGAAAACTATAAGGTAATGCTTTTCTTTTCAAATTACTACACACAATAGAAAGGACAATGGGAAGGTGAAATAAATCAGAACAAAACAAAGCTGGAACACCATAGGGTTGCTAGACATCTAAAGAGAAAAAGCCTCGAATCTCATGATGCTGTGATCCTACCACGTTCTGATAGGTAACTTCAGTTCAAAATATGCATGGCAACCAATACTTTCACACAAGCACATCCTCCCTGAGCTTACATAAGCCACCTTCTACAGCCTCACATCCACAAACTTCTTGCCAGCATCCAATTTCTGATGTGCATTTTGTTGTAGGTGCAACCCATGGTTACAGCCACCTTTCTTAAAAAGAACTCAAAGATAAAAATCCCTGCAAGAAATCATGGCAGGTTTTGGTCTTGCTAGAAAAACATTTATTTAACCAGCATGGGGACTGTTTCACAGTTGCTCCACCTCATGCTGGGAGGAATCCTCTTCCTGGGAACAGTGATCTTGGGGAAGGCAAGGGGAAGTGGGGTTAGTGGTAGGAGGCTGGCATAGCTAGTCTTGTATCCATCAAAAGCTTCTGTTTAACAGGGGAATTATTGTGTGCTCTTGTAAAAATGTGCATCACAGACAGTTGTTCAGGGATCTTCTGTACTTAGTAAATGATCTTCTGAATCCAAAGTTGTTTTGGCTGATCAGCTGAACATTATGTTCAATTTAATCTATTCTAGCTATTGTTTTGCTTGTGTGAAAGTGTGAAAGTAGCACACGTTTTGCCATATTCTACTCTACCACTTCCCTGTTCCTAATGAGAAGCAAGGAAAATCTAGAGTACAAATCACTGGCTGGCCAAGACTGGAAGCTGCAGAGTCACAAGGCAGTAATTTAGCTCACAGGCACTTCGGTGGTAGTGGAAGCACCAGCAGGGTCAGATATAAATGATAGGTAATTGTCAATTTTCAATCTGCAGGAGGAGTCAACTTCTAATGCATAACACTGCACACTAACAGACACTGTCAGTGGCTCTCCTGCAGCAGAGCTGTACATTCTCCAATGTCTGCAGCTGAACTACAGGCACTGTCTCTGTGGACAGCTTCATCTGCTGTCAAGCTGTCTCATAAGACTTTTTTTTATATCCACCCAGAAAAAGCTCAAGCTTATGCAAAATTTAAAAAATAGAGCTGTTGCTATGAGGAAGAAGTGCACTGGAACACACAACTTGAGTTGGCCTAAGTATCTGGAACCAAAATCCCATTCATGAGTCTTGCTTTATCATCTTATATAACAGGAGAAAACAAAACAACTGGAAAAAAGTCTTCCCCCAATGTTTTTATGTAACTTTTCCATGTAGTCAGACTCACTTGCCAACTCTCCTACTTTCTGCCCACTTTTTCCATCACATCACGATTTTCCTCCTTTATCTAGCTACTCAAAATTGATCCTAACATTAAAGAACTGGGGTTTTACTTTTTTTTAAAAGGGATGAGAATTAGCATAACATGATGTATGTGTGAAACATGGAATAAAATGAAGGGCTACATATTGTTAAACCCTGATTTAAAACCCTTTAGGAGTAATTGTACAAAGGAATCTGTCAGCCTGTGAAAATTCATTTTCCATTCAGTGACAGAGACAGTCCTCTGTCTGGATTTAACATGAGCATGTCAATGCAAGCAAGTATCCATGTAAACACTAGAAAATGTGGTTTTTTTCAGGCATGTGGATGGGTTTAAGGTGCAGAAAGCCACCAGTATGAATGTGAATTTGGCTTGCTCAAAAATGGACAGTGAGCTTGAGCGCTTTGCAACACATCCTTGTAGATACCAAAGTAAATCACAAGTTTAATGTGATGTGTTTTCCCATCTCCCTTCAAACAGTACAGGTTGCTTTAGTGCAAATGAACATTTAAGTGGTAGTTTGAATAAATTCATACATGGATGCTTTTCTTCCATAAAACCCTATAAACTTTGCAAAGTCAGTGAAAAAGTATCAGTTTCAATGCATATTTAATGTACATTGTTTGCATTTACATCTCTCACATCAAAAATACACTCCTTTTCACTCACCCTGACAATATTTTCCAAATAGTTCCTTAAAAATCTCCTTTCTAGTCTTTACCAAGTGTCAGCTGTTTGTGGGTGCCTTTTTTTTTCTTTTTCAAAGAAGGCAGTCTGATCCTTTCTGGAAACAAAAAATCTGCTCTATACTATAGCAGAAGTTCTTTTTACTTTCTCTGGCCTTGCAAAAGTCTCATTAACATTGGGCTGGATCAAACCCATCAATATATCCCAACACAGCAAAAATACATAATGTGAAGGGAAAAAGACTACATGGTTAAGGAGTTTCAATTTATCTTTGCTGTTTTGCACAGTCTTTCAATGAAGGCTGGAAAACTGATTATTGCAGAATCTTCCACAGGACTTTTAAGTCACTAACTTTACTTACAGTGACCTTTGGTTTTTCTGCCCAGAAAGCAAAAGGCTCATCTAAGAATGGTGCTGGTTAATTTTAGTTTCTGATGAGTACATGAAGAACTGATGGTATCTAGTCAGCCTGGAAAAATCACTTTTGAGAACAAGTTCCCACTTGATTCAGTTCTGTTTGGGTGCCTATCACTGAATTAAAAACATACACATAATTTTTCAGGAATACTTTTTAATGGAAAAATATACGAGTTTCAAGATTCTGAGTGTTACAGCTAAGGTAATGATTTTCAGCTGGTTTCTCCAAGAGTCTAATGAGCCACTTTTCATATTATTTGTGCACACTACTCTTAAGTGGTCTTTATGGTTCTTACATTGTACATATATATTGCATATCAGTATGCAATACTTGCTAAACTTCAAACTAAAGGGAAGAAGCAACACTTGGCAAAAGTATATTTGTCAGTTTGTATGTCTACATCTTTCTTCTTTTAATGTCCGAGTTAATTAAAATCAATGAGAAAACTTCTGTTTTACACAAATTATTGAGATTTCACGGTTACAGAGTCTAGTCCAGAAACTAGAATTATATTACAGCCATTATCTCATAATTTGCAAGACGCAGATAGATAATAAAACAGCTCACAAATAAAACCTCCATTTGAGTCGTACAGCCTGTTAGACTGTTAAAACTGTAGTCATGTTTTTGTACATCTAAACTGTACTTGCACAAAAAAATGGATATGAAAATAAAACCTGGAAGCTTAAACATATAAAATCCCATTTAATTTTCTAGAGATTGTTTCTGACTTTCTTCTTCATTGAAAGTAACCTGCATACTTAGGCTTAGGAATCAAAAGGAAGTAAAAGTATAGCTTATTGATAGTCAGTTATTGAAGAGTTCACTTCTCTGTGAAAGTAAAAATATATTTCTTAAATTTCCCCCCCACTACTGCAGTTTGGAAAAATGCTTTTTCTAACATACTAGTTTCAAGAAAATAATTTACACATTAAAAAAAAGTGTGAAATCCTGTTATATCACAGAAGATCTTGATATTCAGAAGCAGTTTTGAAGCAATAAAATAAATATGTTAGGTTCCTAAGCTTGCAATCAATTCAAGCTTCAAGCATAAAACAATAAAATCACTCAAATAGCCTAGTAACTTCTAATTCACATTGTATATAAAAGTCAATCTATTCCCAAACCTACTGTATATGAAAAATACTAGCCAAGTGGTTCTACAAAACAGAGTTCTTAGAATAAACTTCCTCATTATTCAAATGTGTCTTATACATGGAACATAATTAATTAATGTGGCCTTTTACACCAAACTGTGTGGTTTCCAATTCATGTATGTATTTGACAACTGATGTGTTTTCAGTTGTGAGTCAGGTAAGTGCTCCGAGTTTGCTGGCTAAGAGACCAAAACAGCATGTTTTCTCTTTATTGTCCATGTTAAAGTTGGTCTAATACCTAACAGCAGAAAGAATTATTTGTATAATAAAACATGCTTCTCAAAGACAGTGAGTGAGCCTGTGAAAAGCAGCAAGGCACAATATTTTCTTCTTATTCACCAAAATAACCACTAGGTATAAAAACAAATTATAGTTACCATGCTGGAAACCGTCCCCTATGCAGAAGATGATCAAATGCTGCAATTTAGTGATTCCTTTCATCAAAAGGAATATAGCCCTAAATTGCTTTTTTTTGCAAACATGACAATGAAAACCAATAATTTTTTGGTGTGTTTTAGGACGGAAGCAACAGGAAAAGATGCTCTATTATTGATCATTGTGAACTAATAGGCTGAAAGAAACCTGGAGTGTGGGCACAGCCTACACAGAAAGATGCACAAATTCTATTTTCAGAATTTTACTAACCACACAGATGGCAACAAAGGGGTACATAAAACTAAGCCTAAGCAAGGACGTGTACAAAGTTCTTGTCTCACCGCTGGTTTAGGCTGTGGGACTAAAAGAAGCAACATTAGTAATAGGAATGGAGGGGACATTGACACTGTGTAGCTATGGTAAATTTGGAAGGATCTTGCTGGAAATAGCACCTGTGAGCATCACTGAAACCTGTTTACATAAGGGAGCTGAAGGAGATGAAGGGGAAGGCTGGTGTCAGCATGGACAGGGGGAAAAGGAAAGGGCTGCACCAGATGGATTGCTATAGTTCAGCAATTAGCACTTCACTAGCTGGCTGTGGTGATTTTTTTCCTTGGCTATTGGGTCTGTTTTTTCTGCAGAATTATGCAGTAGTGGTTAAAAAAAAAAAGGTTGGTGGGAGATAGAAATTTCTCCCTTCATTACTTAGAACACCCTGTTCTTTGCTAAGAAGAGCACAGTGCCTGGCTGTGGGTGTTCTACGAGCTATACTTAATATATCTTCTGTTATTCAGCATTTTTTAGCTGCTGTTGAACCACTCCTGTAGAAGAGAACACATACAGGCTTAGATATCACTAAGAAGAATTGCACTCTGAAGTCTTCTTTAAAGGTGTACAAAGAATTTTCATCACAGCACTTTCTTTTTCACCTACACAATTCCTACATCCTACACATACGGCAGTAATGAATAAAGGTACTAAAATATTAGAGCTATACCAGTAATATAAGAAGAGCAAGGGCATGGTTTGAGCACAGTCCCACAGCTGCCTGTGCTGTCTAATTATATATATGTGATTCCTGGCATGGTATTAGCCAATGACAGTGCTTTGCCCAGCCAGAGAACAGGCTTTCTCAGTTTACTAGTGTAAGTGAAGCCCCACATGGTTTGGCAGGGAAGACTGGAATATGATTAAGCCTATGGCATGTCAAATGGAATTTCTTCCTGAAGAGATCTGGAAAAGGAGGTAATTTGAAAAGTTATTGGTCCTTTGAATCCAGGCCCTTGCTACCACAAGGACCCCATTAGAGAAATATTTTCCCTAACCGTGCCAAGATTCTTAGATTTCTTGGTTTTGTTCCTGCCATTCGCACTGGAAAGATGTTCCAGAATGTGACCATTAATGCAGCCCTTTGCAAACTGTTCTCCTGAATACTCTCATTTATAACCTGATCCTACTATATTAGACAACATACAGCACCATGTTGCAGAAGCTCTGCTTCTGACTCCATAAGCCAGCCCCTATTTTTCTCTGCTGCTTCCATAGCTCTTTGATACTATGATTGGGAAATACAGCTCCTGTAGTTAAATTCTTGATGATTTCCACATTCTCATTAGTTTTTGGGCCAACACTAACCTTTGGCTTAAAGTATTCTCCCCCTCCTTTACTGTTTTTACCCCAATAATGTATCTACGTTCAGCAACCATATTCTCTATTCTTTAGCTTTGCTAAGCTTAATAGAACAGATTCTTACTTGGAACAAATGTACATTTCTATCTGAGAGTTTTAAGCCTGATTTAGAAAATATCATCTCCTCCTCTACATTTTCACCCTATATTAGCTGGTGGAGAGCTCTGGGAGAGTTCCCTGAGCAGCTGCTGGGAAGCCACACCAGCTGAATGCCCTGATAAGGTACATATGATAGATAGCTCCACGCTAGGTAAAATGTGGAATGTGTTTGAAAGTGCTAAACTCCCTAAAAAACTTTTCTAATCGCTACTGTTGCAAGAGCATCCTGACTTTTGTCTCTGTTTGTTGTTCTACTTAGTGTTTAAAAATTTTTACCAAAAATTTCACTCTGGCCCATCCTTCTCTGTGAATGTTAAAAATTATTCACACTTGGGTCCACTAACCCATACAGGAATAGGGTTGGGACGACACCAGTGCAGTGGATCTGCAGTTCCCTGGGTGTAGGAACAAAGAGAATCACAAAGGCAAAGCCAGGATTAGGTTTGCTGCTGTGACAGCTCCATGGCCTTCAGCTTCCTGCTCACAGAGCTTCCAAAATTCTGATATTATGGATCTGTGATATCTCTGTCTGCAGATACTTTGTGCATGCTCTTGCCAGGCCTAATTTGCAACTTGCCTGTTCATGCTGGTTAAGTTTTGCATAGGCTCATTGTGGCTTAAAGAAAAGCACAGGCCACTGCATACAAGCATGCAAGTGGTCCTTTTAAATTCTGGCTTGTTTAAAGCAGACCTAATTTAACCATAAATCACAAACTTAAATGTCTAACAGTAACAAAAAGCTTTATGCAGGAGACAGGTAAGATCCACTTACTATCCTAGCAGTGGACCATAACCCAGACAGTGCAGATACCTGAAATGGAGTTAACAGTGAAGTCCATCACAGGAGCGAGAGACCTGCCTGTAGAATGGCTACAAGTTCCCCTGTCACAACTGGAACAGTTATATTGCCCAACTCACTGCTAAGGACCTGCTTCTGCCAAGCATGCCATGGATGGGGATTTAATGCCGGCTCACCACCTAGACAAGATGAAATAGAGAAGAGGAAGAGAGAAGCCTAAGGGACTGTCACAGGAGTAATCAAAGCTGGCTGCCTCACTCAGCATCAGTTATACTCATTGGACCAACATTTTCCCCCAAGTCATGTCCAGGTAAATGCACTGAAGTCATGCTAAGGAACAGCTTTGATGGATTTAAAATATTTCTCTTTTCCCAGTACAGTATTAAAAAAATAAAAGTTTCTTTTCAAAATACTGAAAATATATTTTAGTTAAGGTAAAAATACTAAATATAAAAATTTCAGGTAATATTTAAAATAACTGTGCTATAAAGACAAGTAAATTGCTTGGTTCTTTTGACATTCAAAAATGGCATATTAACCTTAGTGGAGAGGCATGTGCTAGTATCCCCACATGGTGGTTTAGGAGAGAAAGTCATGCATTTCTGCACAGAATACAAGCCTGCTTAGTAAGCAACATGTGAGGGATTTTGAGCATTAATGTTCATGCACCTGTGATGCACTGGGGGGTGTTGCAGGTAAGGCAGCACAGTATAGAGTACAATGCAGCAGAAATACTTCTCTGTGCTTATTACAGGTATAGGATTCTCTGCTTCTGAACCAGAAATATTTTTTCTGTTTTTGCTTTTGGCCGACAATGAGAACAGGTTGAAGGTGAAAATCTGTATTGATTTTCATTGGCTCTGCTCATGTCTTTGAGCTGGATATCAGAAAATTATTTGGAATGAGATGAAGAAAATATGCTTGCAGCTGTTTCCAGAGGGGAATGATGGGTTAGACGATGGACTAGAATGTGTCTGCGCTTAAACACACAGAAAGACCATTTGGGAATTGAAACAGTAACAGGACAGTTCCTTGAAACATGCACACATAGCTAGGTAATAACTAGTTTGTGTATGAAAAAACCTAAAAGCTGAGACGTTTATTATGATCATCATCATCACTGTTAAATTTTTATAGAGCAACAAAACGATAAATTAATTCATCCAAGTTTTCAAGTGGGGAAGCACCTGCATATATGCTATGAATGAACAGTAGCTGGATGTATTAGCACATGTATCAGTTAACTGCAGGCTGCAGAGATCTGGTATTTCAATGCCGTTCTTTAAATATCACAGAATAATAATAATAAAGTACCAAATCATGCTTCAGCAGCTAGAGAGAGAGAGATTGCATCATATTTTGGCAGTGACTCGATCATCAAACACTGGCAGCATTCAATATTAGAAGGATAAAATGGCAGCAAAACCGGTCAGCAGCTTCTCTTTGTCTGGAGTTTTCCCAGGTAGATAAACAAAACAAAAACAAAACAAACATAAAGCTGCAACAGGAGCAGGTCAAAGCCCTGGCCCTTGCATTGATCTGATAAAAGTAAACTAGATTCATCCATGGATAAGCACATCACAATCCCAAAATAAAAGATAAGTGCATAACACCTCCAAATAATGACCTTGCTAGGACAGCTACGTGGTTTGTATGGGACAGTGGCCTTGTCAGCTACGTCTTGTTCATTTATGGTTCATCTTCAGTCAGCACTTATGATGCATTCACCTCACTGGAGTTTTGGCTGGATGACACGTGACAGTCCAGATTCTCCTTGAATTTCTCCAGATCATGGAAATATGGGTGAGAGAGGGCAACATATGCAGATATTCTCTTGGCTGGGTTGAATGCTAAGCATTTCTGAAAGTATGAAAAGAAGTTAGTTTTAACTAAAATGTACAGGTAACAGTGCTATCATTGCATACACCCACTAATGCATATCACCTTCAGTTTATGATTAGTATGAGACACAGGAGGGTCTCAGAAGGTGGTGCACAATGACCATCCATATTAAAACAAGCAGTGGGGTCAGAGTACAAGAATATGGCCACCTCAGAAATTACACGATAGAAAATTCAAGTATTCACAGTTTATGAAATTCCAGAATACAGGTTTTCTTGAATTTACATGCACAGGACGGCCTTCATCTGCTTACATTGTGTGTTCAGTTTCTCCCTCTTCTTCCTAGTTGCACTTTGGTGGCCCTCCATCCAGATCTGTATTCCAGCCTTTGTCCAGCCAGCACTGAAATCTCTACCCCAGCCTTGCATTTATACCTCATTCTGTCATTCACCTCCATGTATTATTTTTCCTAATATTGTTCTCTAACCAATTCCTAGTCCTACTTCCTTTTCTTGTATCAGAACTTTTATCATTTAACTTCTGAAATTTAATTCAGTGACTTCCAGTTCTACTCTCCCCTTTCATCTGTGGCTCCCAGCCATCATCTCCTTGCCTAGCAGGAACAGATTTCTTTCCTACCTCACCTTCTAGGCAGAGATTTGTATCTTTTCCGTCCCTCCCATCATGCCTCACACTCACTGTGCCCTCAGCCATATATTATTCCTTGTTGTTTTCAGAATCTAATTCTTGTCCCATGTCTAGCTTCCACTTCCAGCCTGTCTGCAAGCACAGCAGATTTTTCTCATAGCAGTATTTCTCCCTTGTCATTTCAAGTGTCCAGCTGTAGTCCAGCTTTCTGCAGCTGGGAGCTGCTGTCATGAGGACACTGCAGGATCATCTGCTGCTGAGATAACCTTGGCCAGAGACAGCAGTTCCTGAAGAGCTGCAATCAAGTCTTTCAAGAATTGCACTCTACCTGGCTCACATAAATCAAGACCTTTAAAAGACTTCCAGGGAACAAATTTAACTAGATCTCAACAAGCACAGCAAGAAGCAAACTGATGCAAGGTTATTCCCTATATTCCATTTCAAGATTGAACTTCAGAACTGGGGTTTCTAATGTATTTGTAACAATGATGAAAATAGCTGTACCAGCCCAATTCTTTTGCTTCTGTTCAGCCTTGCCATTTGCAAGAGGCAGTAATCGGTGAATTCCAAGTGTCAAGTTTTCAGCATTCAGCAGAAGGCTAGAAGATGTAATCTGCCTCTACAGCCTATTTCCCACTTTATATTGGGTCCACTATACAAAAAAAAAGGTAGATCCATTTTTGTACTCACATCAGGCCCAAACTTTAAGAATGGCACTAGATCAGTGGCACTACAGTGCTGAGGATCTAATCATAAGGTCTAACAACAGGTCAAACAGATACATCTCTGACTCAGTTTCCTAATCTTGAGCTATTTTCATCTCTGACACCTCCTGAGCCAAAGGCAGTGTCTTTGTGCTGTTGTTTCACAGATTAACATGAACTGTCTTATCTATTTCTGACATTTTTCTTACTAACTCCATTAAATGGAAGCTTCATTTTTTCTTGGCAAGTTGCAGGCACAGTGGGAGCTATCAGTCACGTGAGGTAGGAAACAACAAACAGAAACTCACAAGAAGCAAGTCTTTGCCTAATTCATCGATATCTGGTACAAATTTTTCAATAGGTTGTGCAGGTCTGGAAGTAAAAGCATTTCTTGGAAGGGCAACATCATTAGGCCAGTCCTCTTCTTCTGGGAGCCCAATTACACTGTGAAATGAAAAACATAATGTTAGGCCTGAAAACTTCTGCAGTTTCCCCTTCATATTGATTACACTGAGTGGCATTTTTAAAGTCTTTTTGTTTAAATGATCTTAAATGTTTTACTGTGCAGTAGTGCAATAATCTCTGTGAATAGAAGCTGATAAACACAGGCCCTCAATGTGCTTGGTAGAAATAATTTTGTGGGTAGCACAATTTTCTGGTCTAAGTCTCAATTTTCTGAGTCTTTTTACTGAAAAAAGGCTGAATGCTTCAGAAAAAAGTTGCTTAGTTCTTGACTGGATGGTGCAACATATGTCACTCCAGGATGATTAAAAGCAGTAAGTTTCAAAGGGGAATTGCATGCAAGGATCTTTTTCCACAAGAATAGGGACTGAGAGAAGAGTGTGGGTCAAGATGAGGGTAAGGCAATAAAAGGGATGTTTCATAATGCTTCAAAGCTACGTGCAGTAATTGTTTGCCCAAATTTAAACAATTTATTTGCTTCACAATACAGGTTTTAAAGTCTCAGTTTGGAAGTGGAAAGGCACTTGATTATCTTTGTGGTTTTGCTTTCAATTGTATTTTAGTTTTTATTCACTCTTTAAAAGAATATTTTAATTTCTTTAAATATTTTATTTCTTTATTCTTTAAATTATGGAAGACATCTTTACTTATTAAATAATCATGCTGAGTTCTAAAATTAAAATAAATTAAATGGTAGGCAAACCACAATGATGAATTATGTCTCATACATTTCACATTTTAGTCTGATGTTAATATTTTTCGGGTTGAAAACCAGTTTCTGATGGAAATTCTGGAAAAGAACATACATTGTTTGGTTTCAGGGAAAATAAATTTTTATAACCTGTAAAATTGAGAATTTCAATGGAAAAGCCGACAGGGTTGGACAAGGAAGGACCAAAAAAAACTAGTGTCACTGAATACTTGGGCCTGCACAAAGGCCAGTGCCACTAGGGAGCAGCATTGACCTTTTTTCTCACAGAGTTTGTTGCAAGGCTGGGTGAGGCTGTGGGCCAACCACACACAGGTAAATCAGGTTACCTCAGCCAACGTAATGGCATTACCCCACCTCTACCTACATTCACTTTAGATTGTAATTTGGCTCACCTAAAATACCTCTGAAAATTATTATGTCCTCAAAATAACAGCATGGCTGGAAAGGCAAAGCAATTACAATCTCAAGACAATTAAAACCTACTACATCTGGACATCTGTTTCATCTTGGGAAACACTAGGACATTAAGTTGAATCTGTATGAAGAACCACACTTGCCATTTATCGGGGGCAGTGTAGCTATGGGGCAGCCCCTTGGCCATGGCAGTCAAAGCCTTTTGATTAGATATTTCAGGATCTGACCCCATATTAAATATAATACAATTAGCATCAAAGATGGGAGAGTTCAGAGTTTTAAATAACAGTGACATTTAACCCGTCATTCAAATGTGTTTGGTTAGTCCTACTGTTTTTAACACTGCATGGCAGAGCATGAACAGGGCAGAGCAAGCACAGGCACAGGCAAGGCTAATGACAAGAAACCAGGAGGCACAGCCTGTCAGAAAGGGGTGGGCTGGACAAGACAGAGTAGAAAGGAGAGACATTTCTACTTACACACACATAGTACTCAAAACCCTGTAACACTGAATGTCTGAGTAGCTGCTCCCACTCTAATGGTCTGGTAGCATCACCATTTCAGTGACTAAGTTTGGGAGTAGCTTGGGTAAGTTT
This sequence comes from Cichladusa arquata, assembly GCA_026413545.1. Taxonomy (NCBI): domain Eukaryota; kingdom Metazoa; phylum Chordata; class Aves; order Passeriformes; family Muscicapidae; genus Cichladusa; species Cichladusa arquata. Next base: position 23,286,342 of record JAOTQP010001286.1, read on the forward strand.
CACCTCCTGCCAAAGGTTCAGGCCTGTTCTTGAGAAATGCTCAGTACTTTCCACTCCCATTGATCACAATGGGAGACAAGTCTGTTCAAACCGTTGCAGTTTAGCCTGAAATATATGAGGATTTGCCACATGCTGGTAGTGTCCTGGGAAAACAGGAAAATGTTTCGAGCCATGTATGAGGGATTTACCCTCATCACAGTGGAATTTTACTGACACAAATCACAATGCACATGCCAAGCAAGGGCAGATCACAGCCCCATAATCTGAAAGAATGCATCAGTCCAGAGTGCGTGAAAATCCTGAAACTTCCTTCTGTCCAAAGTGATCTCCAGAATGAGTCACTACTGTAGAAAGAAACAACCCTCCTACAAGAAGAGCCAGGCCTAACTGTAGGGGGTTCTCCAGCTGTGAAAACACAAAATAAACACTATTTGGCATAAACCCTCAGAACCCAAGACAGAAACTTCTCAACTATTTAGGAAGAGCCATACAAAAAAAGCAAACTCAAACTTTCTCTTTAAGTCGATGTGCAATAAGGAATTTCTTCTAAATTTAGCACGGCATTTTCTTTTCTTAGTGAATTCTTTTCTGCACAGGTAATCTCAGCCCCTAGGGACAGAAAAGATCCCCACTGGAGGCTGCCACTAGCAGCTATGCAATTTAATCCTAGCCCAGTTCATTTTCATTTTCCCCTTAAATGTCATAAATGAAAGAAATCACAGCTATGTCTTTTTAAATTGTAAAATATGTTATATGTATCAAAGCTGTCTTCATTTAATAAAGCAGAATATTGTAGGACTAAAGTACTAGTTTTGGCAGAAGAAGAAAAAGTAAACTTTAAGGACTGATTTTTCTGGATTGGGCAGGAAGAGCTATTTAGCGCATGACAAATTAACCACACAAATGAGTCACATACTCATGGTATGCAGGAAAGGGAAGTCAACTGTGTGAAATTAAGACCTGCAATTTAGGAACCCCGCATTAAATAATGAAAATGTTTAGAAACAGATCCGTTATGATTTGAGAACTGGAAAAATAGTCAAACAGAGAAATTCATTATTTGTTCTGTTTAAGCTTTTGTGAGAAATTTTACTATCTTTTCTTTGGACTATCTTCAAGAAAATAACGTTTTGGAATAATACTTCTCTCTCTCTCTCTCTCTCTCTGTGCTATCTACATCTTATTTTGTCCAGATCCCTGGATCCCTGCAGCCCCTCCATACAGAAAGTGCAGAGGCAAACTGGCATTCATTCTCTGGACTGGTAACATCTCTGTGTGGCTTCGATTTCCTAACTACATTAGATGTACACCAGATCATAAATTTACATGCCTCTTAAAAATACAAAGATGTTCCTTACTCTGAAGAGCTTTTACAAGAAAAAGTAATATAATCCTACTTAATTACCATATTGGTAATAGCAGTAACTTAATTATGGATGAGAAATATTCTACCTCAGAGAGTTCAGAGTCTACCTGCCTCCTTAATGTATTTGACATATCTGAAAAAGACAAGCTCCTAGAACTGTAAAATGGTTTTAAAAGAAAGTCAATTAATCTCGGAGAGAGCACACGTTAAAATGCTGATATTCCCTCAGTTCTCACAGTTACCTTCCAGACCAAAATATGGACTGTTAACAGGCTAGACCACATATTTTAAAAGCTAATATATTTTTGTATGTTTGGAAGTCTTTTCTGCAAAGATGCTGTCAGTAATAATTTTAGAGATTTCAGCTTTTAATGTATTCTAATGCTGTTTTCTGCAATGCAGAAAGAAATAAAGCAAAAAAAAAAAAATAAAACCTCCATGTTTGTTTACATGCAGAGAATCTCTTGGATGTAACTGTTTGAGAATATGTATGAATGGTACATGCACAGTATGTTTAAGAGACTTAAAAAGCCCAAACCCAGAAGTCTCATAACTTCCTGATGATGGCTATCAGTTTTGCAGAACTATATTCCATGTTGCTTCCTCCTCCCACTCTGACACAGAATACACGGAAATATCATGTTGCATACGGTAGCAATAGGAAATATGTTCTAGGAGTACTTTGTTCTAGTCACATTATTGCATAAAAACATGGCAAAGAAATCTCATAGGGTTTCAATGTTAAACAGATACTGACATAAGGCAACTGGTTATTACTTACTCAAAGATTTTTCCTAGTTGATCAACATCTGAATTTCCACGGAAGAGTGGTCTGAAAAAATAAAAAGATGTTTTTAGGATGCGACTTGCTTTAATTAATATGAATTTATATATGTCATTGACAGTTGCCAATGTAGGGTGAAAACATGGGGGTTTTTTGAGACTTTGTATCTTCTGCTTCCATGCTTTATCCAGTCTGTGAGTGAACCTTTCAAGTTTCTTCTAAAACTGGTAACAAAAGGGGACAGATTACACCTATTTTTGAATACACTACTTTTGAAAATTTAATCATGCCCTTCTGCATGAATGAAATAATTTTCTCTCAACTAATACTGTCCTGTGAATTATATCATTAACAAAATAGTTTTCACTACAAAGAACAATAAAATAGCTGCTAAGAGAGATAAAAACAGAGCGAATGTCATGCAACTCATTAAAACATAATAAAATTAGATTAATTATTATGAATATAAATTGAAAATTAAATTTCTTGCGTACTGTATATTGGAAATGTGCTCCTAGGTTTAAGGGGTCCTATGAATGACAATGGATTCATGAAGGTCTGTAAACAATGGGGTGTGAAACGGTACAGAATTTACCTTGAAGTAGAGGAATACTTCTGCTGCATAAATAAAGATACATCCAGGAAAGAAACAAATTGTTAGGCTAAATGTCCAAAAGCTTTAAAAAAAACAACAGTGACTAAAAATGCTTTCAGACACACTTTTTCTTTTCAAAGTGCAATTAAAATATTTTTACTCGTCACGTAAAAGATGCTATCACCCCACAGTGCCAATGTAAAATATGAAATTCTGATTTGTATGGCAGTATGGCTGTATTGCCAGCCTTGTGTTGAACTCAGTAAGGTGTGAACAACAGTGCAATTCTATGTTGAAACTCCCAAGATATTTTAACATTTTACTGACAGATGAGTAAGGATCCAGCCAAGAATGAGGGATCTGTGAAGATCAAGCCACAGATGTCATGTACCATTTTGGTTCAACAAATGGGAGATTACTCCAAGAAACACGACACACACGCTGCAAATTGAGATAGTAACGTGGGTTGACTGACAGCCAGGCTGCCCTTTCTTCTGGATCTCGGCTCCCTAAGTACAGAGTATGTTGTAAACTCCTGGTTACAGTTTCTACAAGTGTTCAGCTGAGACACAGTGACTTGACAAACAATGCACAATCCCAGGCCTTCACCGGCAGCCTTTGGTTATGGAGAAACACTCATTCTCCTGCCTCTCTCCACATACTCCTCTTCTGTCTGACACAAGTTCTAGACACCAGTGACAGCCAAAGCCATCATTTCACTGTGCTTTTCATAGGAGAAGATCTCTCCCATCTAGACTGGAGAACAAGGAGCAGTCAGCTATGGTCCTTCCCCTCTCACTGACCATATGCAATTTAATCAAATCTGATTTGAAACCATCTGACATGAGATTTGATCTGATAGGGTAAAATGTGGTAGCCTGCTACTTGTCCAGCCTGTTACTTCATTTATTTTGATTATGAATAAATCTATTGCAACTCATACTTTGTGATTTCTGTTTTTTTTTAAGTTTTAAGGTATATAGCAATACTGCCTTCTACAAAAACCCAAAGCTTAACCCACTCAGACAGGAGCATCAGTCCTAAGTTTGGGGCTGATTTTCAGAATATTCAATAGTTACAATCCTAGCACTGCTTGTGGCAGCCAACACACTCTGTATCTTCCAAAGTCGAGCAATATTACAACCTAAGACATTTTTTTTTAACTACTGCTTGCAATTATTAACATACAGTTACTTTGAATTTTTAATTTCAGCTCCAGCATTAGATTATTGGGGCCTTTTAAACTAACAAAATCTACACATTCAAATAATCCTATCTATGCAAATGGAAAGCTGATTTAATGTTTTTAAATGTATGCTGAACCTTGCAATAATGTGAAAGCTTGGCAAAGGCAGCCTTGTTTGCAAATCACCTTAGGCAGTGTCATGCCAAAACAAGTACAATTCTTGGGATTTTTAAGGAAGGTTTTTCCCATCATTGCTGCTGTCTCAAATTCACTAAGGGCTGAAGCAAGAATTTAAATTCTTTTGAAAGTATAATTATACAACACAAGGTGACCTTCCAACATACTTTGATATTTCATCATAATGAAGTGTTATTAGTTCATCTTTCAGCCTCCTATCCACCCCACCATCATGACTACAACAGGATGCCAACTCCAGGTTAGGCATCACTAATATAATGAAATTTGCCTCATGAATTTTGGCTCGAGGTCCAATTGGAATATCAGACAGATGATTGGGGAAATAAATTTACCTAATCAGCAGCTGTATGAAGTTCTTATTTCACATTTTGGCACTAGCTACTCTTTTGCAATGACTTGACAGCTCTGCCAGTCCAGTACACCTAAAAATTTTCACGTCAAGACAATTTTTTAAAGATTCTTAAAGGTGGACACCAGCTCTCCCACCACCTTTGAATTGAGAACACTCAGCAGCCACAGCAAAGTAAAATTTCACCTTTGTTCTTGATATCTTTCACTTGACTCATACACCCACTCACTCCCTGAGGTTTATTTATGCAAGCCTGATCCAGAAGTCCTTTCTTCAGCATATATTCTCCTCTCTGTGATCATAATCTGTGTAAGACCAGTTAAATTCTGGAGCCTGATTTTGTAGCATTCTTCCTTTTTTTCTTCAGGAAAGGCATGAAGCTGGGTTTGTGTCCTGTGGCAGGGGATGTGAATCTGTCCTCTGGCTTCAAAAAACACCTAAAATCTGTGAGTACATGTATCTCAGGATAGAGGGACATTCCCATGGATTAAAGAACTAACCATGGGGATGTACTTGCCTTTTGTGTGGTTCCTCAATCCTCTCAAACATCCCTGACTTTGCTTGCTACAAAATCCACACTTTGAAGGCTCCAACACCATTGTTGTTACTGAACACACACCAAGTAGGGAAGAAGATGGGAAAAAGTATTTGGACTGCACCTATGACATTTAATTTCTCTGTTTGCTCAAGAAGTCTTAGATAGTTCCCATGTTGTTGGTTGTTGCTTCTTTAATTTTTCAGGGCAAGAGAATGATGAAAACATTACAGGGAACACGCAAGTGTCCATTTTCTTTGGCTACTCCTTCTCCTGGCCTTGGAGCTAGGCCATTATCCACTGCCTCTGTAATGATTCCCACTATATGGAGGAAAAGCCTTTTCATGTCTACTGTAAGACCAGAATTCCCTTAGCCTCCAGATATGATGGAGGCATTGTATTACTTACCCTGTCCTGCTAAAATAAACCCCTCCTGAGCCAGTAAGCGAGTACCTTAGCTCCTGAGGTACAAAATGTGCAGCTGTACAATTAAATGGGTATTAGCTATGAGTCTGCACTGTGAAAGCACAAGCACAAGAACACCCTCTGAACATAAAGAAACAATTTTTTACTATGAGGGTGACCGAGCACTGACTCGAAGAGGTTGTGGAGCCTCCCACCTTGGAGTTATTCAAAAGCCATCTGGAGATGGTCCTGGGCAACCAGTTCTAGGTGATCCTGCCTGGGCTTGGACTAGATGATACCCAGAGGTCCTTCCAATCTCAACAATTCTGTGATTCTGTGATACTACAAAAATAAAAATACGGATCACAACATAAGGTTGCAATAGAAAACCTCACAAATCCTGAAATGTTACTACCTGCTTATAGTTTAAAAGGGCTTGCACCACTAGTTTTCTGGCCAAAAGGCTCTCATGCTTATATATAGCTGAACAAACTAGATTTAACCATTTACCAACTTCAGGCTCTTTTTCACTTGTCCATGCCTTAGCTCATGCTTTTGCTCATGCTCATGCCGAGCTTCACTTTCACTGAATTCACCTTCTATCTCAACTGGATACCAGTGTCTGAAAAGTTGAGTACTTTATTTTATAGACATTGTGCTTCATGTCTGTACTACTCAGTAAAAACTGAGATATAAACATTTCCTAAGCAAGTCTCCATGAAAGAATTTTCCCTGGTGCAACTCTACAGACATGCCAAAGTAATTTTTAAAGTATTGTATACAATGACAATGCAATGACACGCAAGAAATAAATTAGTTTTAACTGTAAACTGGCCACATTACTTCTAGATTTTATCTTCCATCTTTGGTCTACAAAGCGAAGAGAATCTAAAGCTTTTGATAAAGAAAGTTAGAATTTTCATAAAGATTGGAATTAAAGACATTGATAAGCACTGTTCTAGTCAACCTATAATGCAGACACAAGGAAAAACCTAATAAAACCATATGCATTGTAGCATGTGAACAGGAAAAGATTTCTGCAGGTTTCTTTACAGTGACTGACATTTTTAATTGATTAGTGACATTCTGATTTGAAACTATCTTTCCTTTTCTGATATAGGTAAAATGGGCACATGGAAGAAAGGTCACAAGAAGAAAGACTGTATTGAAGAGTGAAAAAAAGGTAAGAAATTAACTTTCTAACCAAAACATGTTACTGAGCTCTCATGACAGTACCGGAATTGCCAACACAAGTGCTAGACAAGCCTAGTCTCTTTCCAGATATGTAAGAAATAACAAACAAAAAAACTACCTAGATTCTTTCAGCTAGTCCATTTGCTCATTGTGGTGACAACAGCAGTTAGGAATTTCATCCCCTTCCTTGTTATCACAGGAAAATGGTAAGGATAATCTCTTAATTACTAACTTGAATATATACAATATTCTTAGTGAAAAGTCTGTATTTTGGTGATCCATGTGTACTCAGGGAAATCCTACAAGAACTCCCTAAAATGAGAAGAACATTAAGAGTAGCAAGGCTACAACTTGATTTTTGGGTAAATTGAGTGGGGCTTAGACACTCTGGTTGAGAAGATGCCAAGAAGTTGTTTTGGGAAGAAGAGCAGTGAATTCAGAATAGGTAGTAGCAGCTTCAAAGGCATTTTGCAAAATCAGGGAGGTATTCAAAGTCCATGATTATTTGACATAGTGAAGAAAAAAAATGTAAAGAGAAATGGTATAGTAAGGGTACATGGAAGCTGTATATTAAATTTTAGAATCAGATAGTGTTGCAGCAGTTAAGTCTAGGAGTTTGTATGTCTGTATGTATAAGAGCAATGAAGTGATGGTGAAGAAACTAAGAAAGCTAAAGCCAAGTAACATTTGCCAAGGAATCCTGCATCATACCATGGGAAACTTGCCAAATTATATAGTCAGAGATATATTAAAAGGATGGGCTGGGTTTTTTCTTTTCATATTACAAAATGTGAATAGCTGGTAAATAATTTTGTGAGATTCTTAGTTACTTGTTATGAAGAAAATATTTTTATTTTAAGAATTAAAACCATACATGACCTAAAACTGAAATTATGAGATGACTAGAAATAATATGATCTGGACTGTCCTGTGGAAACCTTTATTCAGAGGGATTATTTCTGAGCTGATTCCTAGCCACTCTTGTTGCTACCACTGTTTCTCTTTGACAAACTGCCTGCACAAGTCTGCAGTACAGGTATGAAAAGAGAAAGTAAAGCAAGAAAAAAAGGTATCACCTTTTAAACATGAAGATCATTGGCCTCTCTGGTATGGAAGATGAAAAAGGTGAAATATGAAACTTTAATTTGAAAACAGGCCATGCCGACAAGATTTCACACTCTGGACAGTTACCCACTTCCAGTCACAAGTGACTTGCCTCAGCTGTTGTGTAATTCAGAGTTCTCATTTTAAACCTAACATTTTCTTGTACTTCTCTCTCTCCTTTCCCTTTAATAATATCTCTGCGTGGGTGGGTGCCAGACACTACTTAGGAAGAAGTTACTTCATGTAGAGGTTATTATACTCGATCATAAATTGCTCTAAACTTTTATGAAACTTATCTTCTCTCCTCCAATATGTAAGAAAAAAGATGACATAGATAAACATCATGACTGAGAAAATACTCTTCAGCTAAAATCTGACAGAAACCAGATTAGCCATCTTGCGTTTCTCATTTTAGTCTTTAAAAGCCCAATTTCTTTCATTCAAAAATATATCTTTCTTCAAGTATGATAGAATCACAATCAGGAATAAGAGTTCTAAGATGGGGCTATGTCAATATCGAACTATTATTAGAACCAGATCTAATGCATCAAAACCTACAATAATTATTACTTTCCCTGGAGTTTCTCATGTCACCCTGCAGACAGAACCAGACTGAAAAAAAAGAGGTAGTTTTGCAAATTTCCAGTTCTGTAGTGTGTTGAATTTGGTCTCCATTGCTACTCAAAATGAAGCAAATTAATTCTAGAGATAAAGATAATATTCTGACCCCCAAAAGCACATATGCCCTAGCTCATAATAAACATATGGGATCTCTTGAAGAAGAAAATAAAGAGCTTTCAGAGCTGGGTGCAGATACAAGCCAGCAAGGAAGGACCAAAATTCACATGTTCCCTTTGCATGCATAACTGAAAGGGAAATGTTAGTAAAAGTGAAACCAAACAGAGGCATCATGTATAGCTTTATGACCAAAGCAGGGCCAGCCTACTGTGTAGAGTGAAGCTTATCCAATATGCATAATGATCTCTGTAAGTAAGAGAAAATATAACCATCTTCAAAGCTTCCTTAAGAACTAGCAAACTAGATCTTTTCTGGGTGCTTAAAATTTGCTTGATATCTTTCAGGTAAGCATAATTCCAGGTGGCCTTGGAAAAGAATGATGGGCCTTGTCCCCCACCATTGACATTAAAGGGAGCTTTACCACAGACATTAAGGACCCCAGGTTCAAATCAATTGAGATCTAGTTTCAAATATTTTTTAAGAAAAAAAAGTCATGTTTCAAGAGAAGGATACATACATTACATATACGTCTGCACATACATATAAAGTTCCCAAAAGTAAGATAAGTGCAGATATAATCTTTGACCAGAATATGCTGCAACATAGGCAGATCTCATCTGTTCCTGGGCAGAACTGCTTCAGAATTCATCACTGAACATTATTTTTTGAAATAGAAGAGCCTTGATAGGTTGAGCGTCCTTCACTTACTCTCTCATCACGCACGTCACAGTTCTCTTATCTCAGGACATTTGTTTCCCCACAAGATTTGTAGGTTTATTTCACTAGGGCTTTAAGGGTTATTATCTCAGCTCAGGAAGCATGATATAATAGTGGCACCTTGAAAACCGTGGCAATGTTTGAAGCAAATTCTGTAAATACATACACAACTGACCTTGGAAAAAGGGAAGGGAAAAAAAAGTGTGGTCTCTGCTCAGTATGGAAAAAGAAGCATTCCTTTTGCTTGTACTGACAGTTCTACCAGCAACATGATTGAACTGTGTATTAAACACTCACCTCAGCACGGTGCACAGTTAAATTACATCTACTTATCCACCAGCAGTTTGAAATTTAATGACATAACTAAACTGCAGGCTTCTGCTTTTGAAAGCAGCCTGAAAGAAACACTGATATAACACATACAATACGGTCATGGTCTTCCCACACTCACTTACTTATTTTGATGAATTCTCTTCTCTCTCATGAACTTATTTCATAGCCCCGTTTTAAATGTGCACTCTTTAAATCTGTCACACGGCTTTGCCCTTCTTCTGCAACTCAGTTGTGGGATTTGAAGGCAATTATTGAGGTATGGATTAGATAAAGGCTGTCTTATGTGGAAGGGTAGGAGCCAAGAGGGCTCCTCACTCTCCTGTTCATTCAAACAAGCAATAGTGCAAATCAGTGTGCAGGACACTGTGCAGGCAGTGTGTCCGTGTGTTTGTGCAGTGAACTTCATGCCTGTGAACAAATTTGCCCATTATTTTCTCTGAAAAGATTTATATCCTCCCTCCAGAGCATGTCAGAGCTGTTTTTCACCACTTCCTTAATTTAACTCATAATTTACTCCTCACTTAAAAATCTAGCAGACAGCACTTCAGAATGACACATTTTAGCCAGAATATGAAGATGCTCTTTAATGCTGTATTCTAAAGAAATGGACATAAAGATTTAGAACATCTACATCACAGCAAAAGACCAACCTTCAAGGTAAGCAAGAGGAGTTTCAGTCTGTTCCTAGTTTTTATCAATTATGTAAATAAAATGAAAGCAGTCTTCTACATGAAGTATCTACTCCTTTATCCTGTATGAAATTTCACTGTGAAAATCTTTTCAAACCACAGTTTTCAGAGATACAGAATTAATTTTTTTGTAGTTCCACAATTTTTCTTGCAATGCCAAGATGACTTTCAAGAAAGCTTATCTGTTGACATTTACCATATTTGCTGGTATAAAAACCCCTTTTAAAATGGGCTTTTCTTGAGAGTGCCTCTAATGCTGGACTAGTTTTAATCAAGGGGATGGATATAGAACAGGTTTTAAAGTCTGAGGCCTTCTAACTAAAATTCAATAATGTTCCACAAACTGGATATACTTTCAATCAGATTGCTTTCACGGTACAGCTTTAGGCTAAAAGGTTTTGTGCCATTAGGTTGACTTCTCTTGGAGTAAATTCTTTTAAGCCAAATGTCTAACTTGGTTATCATTCTTGTACCAAGTGAAAGATTATGCACACATGACTATTGCTCAAAGGAAACTAACTCTTACCTACCTGTGATTCTTCCTTATCAAAGGAAAAAAAATGTCACAAACAGATATAGTCTACATACTACATTTGATCTCCCCAAAGATACTGAGTAAATCAACATCCAAGTATGTGTTCCCAGGTTTTCCTGGGCTTTATCTCTATCTTAATAATGCTAAGCAAGGAGCTTCACAGACAAAAGTATACTCTATGGATAAAAGAGCTTATACTCTAAATACTTAATACAAAATAATGTGAAAGGATAATGTCATAAATGATAGTTTATTTTCACCATTGTGAGCAACATAGAAAACGGTACATCTATGTGATTAAATTACTAGTCTAACTTTAAAAACCAACCCCACCAACAGACTCTAGAACTGGGAAGAGTAAGGCAAAAAAGCAAGTATCTGACTATAAGAGCATCAGAAAAATTCTGTAAGTCAACCTTCTGTCAGCTGCAGTAGTACAGTGACAGCGACAATGAGGTAATGGAGGCTGCACACAGGCATTCTGTGAGATTTCAGAAAAAGGAGCTTTAAGAGATGTCAAATTCTCATGTTTGAAGGGAAACATATAATTCAAAGATGTTCTCACAATACAGAACGTAAGATTCTCAATACAGAATGCAATCTAAGGAAAAGTGAATTTTTTTTCTCTTCTGGAAAAAGATTAAAGGCGAAGAGAGAATCCTTGGGTTTTCTCTCCATCTGGGCTTCAGCTGCTCCTGTGTGGTATCAAGTACATGTTTTGATCTGTGATCACTTTATTTGCCCCCATACTAGGTGTTAATGGCACCTGTTGCTCTAAGCCTTTCTAAATTTTCAGATAAGCCTGAAACATCAGAACTGTGCCCACCCACAACTAATATGTCTCATCACCCTCAGCTGTAATAAAACACTCCTGGTTAGAAAAAAATTCTGTAAGTGGATTACAACCCTCCAGACAAGAAGGGCAGGGAAAACATTTCAGTACTAAATGGCAAACTGTTATGTGAGCAGAGGTTACATTTCAATTTCAACTTTTTTCCCCAGCTGCTGAGTCTGAGTGTCAAAAGACATGAAAGTGGATTAGGAGGATGGTGTGAAGAAAATACTTTAATTTTTAGCAGCTGTGCTGGCTTGCTGGTGAATTAATAAACACCTGCAGAAAAGCTTGAGATAAACATTTAAAGTAGAAAGTTAGTATAGCAACCATGCAAGGAAAACTGATACAGTTTTCAAAGGCCAGTTAAACTAGATACAACTTTGCCCTAAGCAACACTGTCCCTCGCAATACACTAAGGCCAGAGAAGCTGTGAGATTTAAACTCACTGGTCCATGACAGTGCATAGAATTCTGAGTTCAACTATTAGGAGTTCTCTGTTATTTATCCTGTTCAGTTTTTAGTCATTTCACATAAAATCTTTTTCTCCACTTGAACCCTGACCAAAAGAAAGAGTAAGTTAATTTTCATATCAAAGAGAAAACCAAAAGCCTAACTTCCAGGTGATGACACTGCTCAGATGTCACCCTCCCCTACGCAACTGCAGCACATTTTGTGCAGTAGATTTGTGTGTTACTAGACTCCCTGGATTTTTTTTTGCAACAATTTTTATGCTATTATCTCTGCTTTGCCATTACTGTACCATACGCCTTTTGTGCTGTCTATGGCACAGCTCTATTGGTTTTTGACATCATTTTAATGTGAAGAGCACACAACTGTCTTTACAAAATGAACATTCCCTCGGTCTCTGAAATAGCAAGCACATGTAGCTCCTTGAATCACCCCATATCCTGAACTCTTCTGTCCCCACAACACCACAGTGTTCACCACCTTCATGTCCACTACAAGGTGTTCCTCAAGATCTAGATGGAGATGACTGTCATTTCTGAAAAAAAAAAAAAACAACCCAACCTGACTTGTTCAGAAATAAAGAAAAAAACAGAATCCTCCTCTGGAGCTAGTGAATAATCAAATAAAAGCCTCCTCTCCTACTAAGCCATTTAGTAAGTCATACAGTTGTGGCTGGCATGTTTGCTACAAAGTCTAGGCCCTCTTTAAACTCCACTTGCACTTTCCAGCAAAATGCCCTCAAAATCAAACTCTTAAAAGATCTAGGAGATGAGCAACATGTACCTCTCTGTTTGCAATTACTTCACAGGAATGGAAAACGATTCCAAGGCAGGAGAGAAGCAAGCAAGTCTGTTTCTGAGCCTGAGTGGGGGTAGGACACCCACCTAGAATACAGTTCTGACTCTGTACATGTACTCTTTCATTGCTAATGGTCTGATGAGATCTAGGTTTAACTGAGTATCTTCATTCTTACAGCAGCAGAGTATGATTCATCATCGCCAAATAGGCTTAATTTAACAGCTACAGATAGAAACACTACAGAAAGATCTCCTGCTATGTATACTTCTTTAGATGCTGAAAGCTTGTTCCCAAATTATTTGGATATAAAGAGCACTTAAAAATTATTAAATTGTATAGAACAGTGTGTATGCTGTACTGACATATTCATAAAACCTGTTTCATGGACATAATCTAATAAAAAGATCTGATAATTCACTGTAGTTGGTGATATAGTTGGTGATGATATAGCTCATTGAGTCATGTACCTTTAGGTAACTGATTCAGAGTCAGTGAAAATCAATAGTAACTGAATCCTTACGCCAATTTACTCCAGCTCAGTTGCATAAATGAGTGGAAATGAAGTAATCCCTTGGATGAAATTTGTATCTGACAAATGTCTATATTCCAAAAGCACTTACTACTGGCAAACTTAGATATGTTAGGAGAGAAGCTAGGAATATATGGAGAATATTTAAGTAAAAGAAGAAATACTTTCTCAGAGTTTGTCTTAAGAGTTGCATCTGGACAGAATTCATCCAGTGCATCTATTAAAGGAAAGCAGAGCAGATTATGTATGAACTTCTGGAAGAAGTCACATGGTTTGGCCATGCCAGATGGATGGTTCGTAAAAGACTGCAAAATGAAGCATGCCACAAGCACAAGAGAACAGTCAGGCAGGTCACATGCTGGCACCAAGAGCCTGTCAAATCCTGGCTCTGCCTCTAGCAGTCAGCACGCTATGGTGGCTGTGTCTCACATGGATTCATTTGTACAGGGCCAGCAGGTCAGGCAGAGCAAGCAAGCAAATGTAATGGCAGTGCCACAGGCTGTGTGCAAACAAAAATTAGAAGCAAGGCAGCAACACGTGCTTTCATATCACAAGGCAAACTATGGCTTCAAAGGAAGAAGGGACAGGAATTGTTGTGACAGTGTGAGCCGTATCCTGCTAACACCAGGCCCCTGATGGCAAAGGCAGCTCCAGCTACACGTGGGTAACACGTGCTGCTCTGTGGCAGGTGACATGAACATGCAGGAGAGGCTGTGGACACCTCCCTTCCTCACCAAGTTAGGACTCTGTCTAGGTCTTTGACATCTGCAATGCACAGACTGGCAAGTTCTGTGCAGCAGTCTGAACCCGGCAATGGAGGCAAGCTTTTCTACAGAGGCAGTGGGGACCTGCCTTTGGGCACTGTGATTCCCTTTTGTTTTCCAGAAATCCGCATATCAAACTTCTTGCTTTCTCATTTACATTTTGAGGTCTCCTCTCACAGTCAATTATTTACTTGGTACGAAATAGTACAACTTCTCAGAAAGCTGTTATGTTTTGCTCTGCTATCCTTAGCTTTTTTAAATCTCCAGAGATTGTCTGTTCCTTTAGATCTGCTTTCTACTTCTCTCATGCACATTTATGGTGTTTTGTTAGATATAAAGAACATCTAACACCCTTGGTGACCAATATGTGTGAAGTGCTAGTCTGAAGCTGCTGAAAAGCACAAATATAAGACATATTTGTCCTATATACTTCTTGACTAGTACATATTGTCTTTATGACTGACCAATGCTAGGTAATTATTAGACTCCTTTTCTCGACAATCAAACACAGAAAATTCAGTAAAGACTGCCTGGATCAAAATGTCTGACTAGACACTCAATTTGGAAAAAACACTCCCACACTTGGGAGCTCAGCAACATGAATCACAGTTAAAGTCTAGTCCTTTCCCCCCCCTCTCCAGAGTGCACCAGTGTCCAGGAAAGGATCCCAGGAATTTAAATACCGTTTTGTAGCCATTTTCCTATGAAAGAGAAAAGTAAATAAAAACAATGTTTAGTTGTATTACGAGTCAAACAAAAGTACACAGAGATTCCCCCGGCCAAACTCTAGGCAAAAAGCAAAGTCTCTCCCAGCCAAGTTCCTGCAGAGGGAAGCTGTGTGAAAGAGCCAGGAGATCCTTTCAAATGGAAAGTCTTTGGGCAGTGTACAGCTGGCTATCCCTCCTCAGGCTAGAGAGCAAGGGGCATAGATGACATTGCTCTGCTTCTCTCCTGTTCTCTGGCTGGTGGAGTGAATGCTAAAATCAATCTGCAGCTGGAGATCCCACTAAGGCAGCCCTCAGGCTGCTCTGGCCTATTGCAGGTATGAACTTGTCTTTGAGAAGCTCCAGAGGACACAAAGGTGGTGCATGCTCACAGCAAGTGGCCAGCAGCTGTGCCCAGCACAGCTCAGATCCAGATGTTTCTGCTGCCAGCTGCATTTCCAAATATCCATTGCAAATGCTATGATATTAATACCAAGGACTTACAAATACCTACATCATGACTGACATGTTGTGGTCTTTCTCTTAACCACAAGCTCTTTTCCTCTGACCTCTGGCCAGACTAATTCAGACTGCCACAGACTGGAATATTGCACCTCTAAGGAATGCATGTATTTTTAAGGACTTTGTGTTCAGGGGGATTTCAGACTAGTGTTGTGCCACCTGCAGTGAAGAAGCCACGGGAAGCTCTCCAGGAGGAGACCTCTGTCATGAGGTGCCATTTGGGCTTGAGATGTGTGCAGCCACTGCCTGCCAGTCCAGAGCCACCCGGTCCCGGTCCCTCGGCCACTGCCTTGCCTGACATGACCCCATACCTGAACCAAACAGTCAAATTAAACTTGGTCAGCTAACACCATTTCTGTGGGGCTTTGTACCACGGCTTCAGGGTTCCCTTCTGTTTTTCCATCAGGGGCAGTGGCAGTTTTTGGTTTCTATGGTTTATCAACGGTTTCCCTTACCAACAGATCTATTCCTCTGACTGAAAGTCTGGCACAGCTGGAAACTAGAAGCAAAACCACAAGTGAATGGCCTGGCACTCACCACCCATCTCCAACCACAAACCCATACAGTTACTGGATTTGACTAACGGCTATCAATCACCCCAGCTGCACACAAACAGATATCAACTAGAAAAGGCTTGAGGGAAAATGTGAGCTAAAAATCAACATGGCATTTTACTTTTAATGAGGTGATGCTGTCTTGGAAACATCTTTATTTCTTACTTGATAATTATGGCATTATTCTGACTGTCTGCCCTTCTCTCTATTAAGGTGTGTCTGTTCTTCGCCTAAAGCCAATTCAAGTTCTGCCTTGGAGGTCAGATTAAACAGAAAACAATCCTCATTATCCAAAAGACTGGAATAACATGAACAAGTGCAGTCTTCTGCTTCCTTTTATGTTACATTTCCGTAAGCGTGAAGCAGAATGTCGTTCTTCCATCAGATCACTAAGGTCACTAAGTTAAACTGTGGTTTGTGTCCATTCAGCTTTAAAAATACTTGAAAAAAAATTCCGTAATAGGCTGGCCATTTATCTGGGGAGGAAGAAAAAGATGCCATTTTATTAGGTCTAGTTTGGGAAAATGATCAGCCTCCCACACACCCCTATGCACACGAATGCCAGAAGAATAAAGATGAAAAGTGCAAAGCACAGAATTTTGAATGCTGACAAGATCTTTCTAAGGAACAAACCTTCTCCCAGTACAGCTGGTCTGGACTGTGGTGCTTTTACAGCACTTGCAACTTAAATCATTCTTGTAACAAAACAAGATAATTTCCAAAAATGGCAGAAACAAACTCAGGCCAGAATCGTACAGTACTTTGGTTCAAAGGTTGCAAATTAAGTTGTGTAGCTTCTACAGTTCTAAGCTGCAACATCCACCATTGCTTGTTAGAACAAAAGACAAAACAGAAAAAAAAAGTTGTTATTTTAGTTCTTTCTGCTACCAAGATCTAACTGTAAACAAGCACACAAGTGAATGATTACACTTTGGAGCTCTTGGTCCACTAGATAGGCTGGTTTAAGGTTCACTGGAAAACACCAGATAATGTGATTGCAAAGTCTGTGTTTAAATTGCTGCGTGATAAAGAGAACAGTTCTCTCCTAAACCGCATCTAAAATGTTTGGCAGTTTATATGGAAAACCTAACTTACAAGCAGCATTCATGGCTGTACTTACTCAGTTGCTTTTTGCCATGTCTCTGCTGTCTTGGTTTTGTTATACCTTCCCTCCCAACATCCAGTTATGCATCCTATTTTTATTTTTGTTAACAGATTCCTCTGCTGCTCTCTCTAGTTCTCTCTTCTTTCCAACCTAAAGAAGACTAAAAATATATTACAGATCTTTTCTTTGCTTTTGAAAGACATTTCAGAAATGTGTTGAAAGTAAGAGAACATAGCATGAGAAGGAAAAGTTAAACTAAGAATATGGAGGAGTACAGGATCTAGTAGGCAAAGCCAAATATTTCTACTGCTGCCACTGTACCCACTTAAAACAGTGAGGACTAAATGATCAGATATGCTGAAGCACAGGAAAATAACCGACAAGGAATTAAGGAATTATTATCATCTGAAATGATACTGTGTCACAGAAATATGCCTCACAATTTGTTGCATGGCAGGATTCATATTTTAGAAGCTCTTTATTATCTTCAGAGCCTCTTTTCAGACTGTGTTCATAGTACTGTTCTTGTATCTGCAGAAAGGTAAAATAAAACTGAAGCCTTCACTACTATCAATCAGAGCTGTCTTTCTTTCTCACGTTCAGTATGTCCAGGATTTCATCTGCAATATCCTTACTCACATCAAGAAGTTAAAATACCAGTCTGTTGACAATTCACAATGGTGCTCAAATAAAGATAATTTTAAAAAGACAAGGAGTTTAATCCTTCCCTTTAGAAATCAGGCAAAGTTTATCAACTGATTTCAGTTTTAGACAGTTCTGTTTATGGTGCTTTATGTGAATATGTAGTCTCTCTGTTCTGCTCGTGTCCAAACCCAAGTCACAATCTGCAGCACATCAGTGATGCACCTGGGCTGCGGCAGGAATATGTTCTATACTTAGAAAAACAAGCTCTATATTCAATTGAAGAGTATTTTGCTGATCACGTTTCAAGACATGACACTTCACTGTTGATTAGGCTTTAAACAAATGTTTCTGCTTTCCTAATGGTTTGGATAATTGAATAATATTAATGGCAATAAAAATTTAAGTAATCACATACTGTTTCTTAATTGGAATTGAGAGTCATTTAGCAGACATAAACAACCTCCTCATTTGGTATGCAGTTGCAAGGTTACAGATTGATGATTCCTGAAGACCATTCAACATTCATCACAAGGAAAGACTAATCCAGGCTATGTCAGGAGTAGAGGACACAATACTTTTAAATTTCCAAGCAATTCTCTGCAATAGCAGCATTTCAGTGAACAATTTTCCCCAAAGCCCACTGTCCTCTTTACTTCAATCTCCAGATGAAGAACACACTAAGGCCATTGAGAACCTGTGGCTCTCTGTTGAGATGCATACGTTGCCAGATGTATACTCGTTTCTTTCTTGAAAGTGCAAAGTTAGAAGCCAGTATCTGTGAGAGATTAGCACCTACAGAACAGCTAATTCAGACCAAACGAGCGCACGATGGAAGTGATGCTGGTTAGGACAGACTCAAGGAAGAACTGGACTGCAGATCTCTTCAGAGACAAAAGCTGCCTCTCCCGTTCAAAGCACCAGGGAACTGCAACCTCTGTTACAAGTTATCACTTTGTTGCCTCTGGTAACAAAAGGGAGTTGCACATCTTTCTCTGCATAAGGACATGCACACAGTAGCTCACATACTCATGGCTTGAGTTCCTTTGTAGCTACGTTTTTGTGCATGTGTTTGTGTGTGTGGTATTTTAGAAGACAGGTAACAATGATCATACTTCCAGAGTGGCTTAAACTTGGGCAAATTTAATTTACACACACTCTTCTGCTTGTGCAAGGGAGCCTCATGAAGCCCAGAAGAGAGACTGCGAATTCCACCCTTCGCCTCAACTCTCAGCGGACAGGACAGTTCTTCATAGCTCCCATATACATTGCAACCCTTATTTTGAACAGAAGTCTCACAGTCCTGGGTTTATGTCATAGGTGAGACAGCTGAAAGCTTGTACAGCATCACTGAAAGAAGTGCAAGGCATGGAGGCTGGGGACACTCATCATGCAACACCCTCTTACACCTTACCAGTTTGCAGCACTGTCTTTTACAGCAATCATTTCAAGTGCTGTACTGCGCAGAATAGCTTTGCCACACTTCGTGCCACCCTGTCACACTGAACTGTTTCTGAAGAGGTTACAATCCCCTCTGAAGTCAGGGTTAATTTCAACAATGATTTCAGTGAAGCCAAGACTTTATCACATGATCCTGCCAAAAAGTTAGTCTTTTCACTCAGTGGCAATGGCAGAAGTTCAAACTTCCCAACTTAAATTTTTGGAGACAGTTTAAAAAAAGGTGGTCCTGTTACACCTGGCTATTTCTTTCTGCAACCACTTGATCATCTTCATCCCACAAAGCATTAACTGAAACTTCAGCTGCAGAGCTGACTCTGCTGCTCTTCTTTGCTCATGAGTCAGGTAGAGATAGAAGTGAGGGGCATATTCTGAGTGGTTCCTCCTTCTCAGAATCACAGGAACATCTGGGGTTGAAGGAGAGTGTGAAGATCATCCAGTCCAACACCACCATAGACACTCCTGAGCCATAGCCCCAAGTGGCACATCCATCTCTTGAACACTTCCAGAGACAGTGACTCCACTACATCCCTGGTCAACTTATTCCAATGCCTGACCACTCTTGGACTGAAATTTTTTTTCTAATACCTAATCTGAACCTTCCCCAGCTCAGCCTACGGCCATTTCCTCTTGTTCTTTCACTTCAGCTGCTTCTCATGGGACATATTTTCTAGATTCTTCACCAGCTCCTTTTCCCTTCGCTGGACACCCTCCAGCACCACAATGCCCTTTCTGAGGTAAGGGACACAGAATGGAACAGAGCACTCAAGGTGTGACCTCACCAAGGCTGACTACAGAGGGACAATCACCTCCCCAGTCCTGCTGGCCACACAATTCTTGTAGTCTCCTTCTACAGATCCATTCTACCTGGTTCTGCAGTTGACTCAGGAAAGCACATGATCTGATGTCTGTACTTCAAACTGTACTAATAATTTATGGCTTGTTTGGAAAGGGGAATAAAGATTTACCATATTTTAGTGCTTGAGATGATTTACAATTACTTAATACCCTAAGGCATTACAGCTCAGAATCAATCTGTGTACTGCTAGTTTTTTAAAACATGTTTTATGATTCTAGGCAACCTCTAGGTCCCAAATCCAGTGTTCACATCACCAGAGTTTTGATATTATCACATCTGTATACATTATCTAGAACAACAAAGTCCCAAGCTCATATTTTTTCTACACACAACGATGTAACTCCTCTAATTGGACAAATTTATACCATTGAAAGATGACTTACATGCCAATAGCTTGTTTCCCTGTGTCTGCTCTTTGTGTCCACCAGGGAACTTGGCTCACCATAGGTATTTTCGTAGAGGCCCACATCTCTTATCTGCTGTTACAATTTCCAAGCACAGTTGGTAATACAATAACTGTCTCATATATATTAGGAGTTGACAGAGTAGGCTGAAAAATGTGACAACTGCTAAAAACATGATTTCATATTTAAAAATGAATAAATAATAATCTCATACTATTTGTGCCAATCTTGCGGCTTATGAATTTCTGGGTCTGATGATTTTATCAACAGCAGGCTGATTAAAACACCATGGAGCTGGTGCACAAACTGTCTCAGTAAGAAACCCATGTGAATGGAATTAATTTCCCTCCTGGATAGATGAAGCTTGTTGCACTGAGATAATACTGTTTCACTTTTGGTTTGGGGAGGTGGAAAACGGTTTTGGGAGAGGACCATCTTTCCAGTTTTGGGTTTGAATTGGTGCCTGTAAACATGCAGTCACATGGCCACCCTCCAGTGTATGACTTGTTCAGCTTGATTGGGCTGTGAACAGAACAGAGGCTACAAAAACTAATAAGTCTCTTCTGATGGTTTTTAGCTCTGTACTTATTACAAAGGGAGACAAATTCAGTCGCTTGTTTAATATTACAGTTAAATGTGCCTAGCTGGAATTGTTACATAGATAGCCTGACTTCTGAGTCCTACATGCACACCTACCAACCTCCTGTAGCATTGTAAAGCATTGAAATCATACAGGAACATGGTTTTGAAAATTGGGCAGGTATAGATGCACTAAGAATGAAGCACCAAACATTATGATGCTTGTTCTCAAGACTGCCTACTCAGAAGAGAATCCAAGATTGGTGATCCGAGTTTTCTTTTACAGAGCATTTCACACAGATCTGAATCTGGGTTTCCACTTTTTTCGCCCTTTCACCCTCATTCACCTGGATTAAGTATTATCTAATTGAAACAACAAGACATTCTCTTCTTCCCAGAGCACTGGTCATGGCTTCCTGCTTAGGAGCCACCCCATACTCCTTGAGCCAGCTGAAGGAGTTTTACGTATCCAGACAGAAATGGACACTATCTCATATTTGCCTTTCTCTTTAACGAGGTGTTGACCAAGTAGAAGGTACAAAACCCTTTCCTACCGGCCTGGAAAATGCTCAGCCTGAAAGTGCAATCTTTTTATAAGTAATTCAAACCTTTATCTAAACATTAATTAAGAAGCCAAATGATGTCCCCATGCCCTCAGGCCCCCGTCAATCCTGCCAGCTGTATCTCTGAAGGACTCTCTGATATGGCAGCAAGCCATAGCATATCTTGCAATTTCCCCTACTGGTTTTTACTACTCATGCACCAGAGCTCTTAAATCACAAGGGAAACAGGCACTATGACAAACACATTTACTCTTTCGTTACATAATGACACTCCATCCAAATGTCTAAAAGTCACTGCAAACTGCTTAACTACACAGGAAATTTAAAAACTGGAACTGTCATACAAGGAATTTTTGAAGTAATGCTTTATTTTGGGAGTGCTGTCATCAGCAGTGCACATGGACAGAAAAGACACACAAAGCAGAATAGTTTCTGTGTACGTAACGTACACCTAAATATTGAGCAGTTTACTGCTGATCTGTAAACAGAATAGAATCCTTGGGAATCCAACTGAGGGATTTCGGTATACAAACTCTATGCATTCATCTCTGCAGAAGCCTGTAAAATCTGTACCAAAAATTAAAATGTGCAGTTTTAAAATAGCTATGACTTTATATAAACCTCACACTGCGGGAGGAACAGAGCTGAAAAGAGTAATCTGTTTAGCTGAATCAGCCAAGACAAGAGAAATGTTCAAATCTACTCTAGGTGTGTCTAGACATACATAGATTCATTTATTCTTTTTGCGTCCAAGTCCTTTATTCACTTCTTTGTATTTTGGATTTACTTCTTAAATACATACTTGGCTTGCATTTGTCTTAAATTGTTTTTAGATTAAGGGTGATTTAAACTGAGGTGCCATCCACTTAAAAGACATAGTAACCTGTAACACACAGACTAGACCGTTCATACAGAGATCACTTTTCTCCTGCACTTCTCCAGGCTTAAAGCACCCTCACTGTGTTTGTGACAGCCTACAAAATTCTATTCAAGCAAACTCAAACTGTCTAATGTCTCCTTGACAAAAACAGAATTCTGGTATGTTTTGTGATATTGTATAGTGTTTTATTATGAAACCCGTTCCAGTGAAGCCCCTGGGATATAAAAATGCCTACAGAAGTCTCAGTATGTTTTCTAAGAATGACAGACCTTTAAGATCTTTAAGAGAAAGCAGAAGAGAGTAGGAAAACAAGGCAAAAAGTATTCAGTAGGAAAGCAAAACGAAAAAGCTGTCTTAATATCAAACCCATCCATGTCTATCATGCAAAGATTCAGATGCATTCTCATACTCTTCTCCTACCAACACCAGTGGAAATACAGATTGGTGATTACCCAAGGGCACTACCATTTCCCAGCAAAACTGCTATTGCATTTTTTCAGACTTTTGGATATACTCCACAGAGTTTGCAAAATTTTATATTTTATTGCTACCAAGGTCACAGTAGCATGGGCTTTCTTTTGCAATCCATCAGAAGAATCCAAAAGACAGCACAGATCATGCAGAGAGTATTGCAATGCTTACCCACAGAGCCACCATTCAGGGCTGTTTGCTGTAGCTTTATGGCAAAGAACCTTGAGAACAGTCTTCCAAACCATGCTTGTTCACTGAAGCATGTAGAAGTCATATTGTTTGTGATGAAAGAATATAGTACATACAGACTTGGCAGATTCCTGACCTCTACAGTTTTTGACAGTCTCCCAAATGTAAGACTGAGAATGTCAGACTGACCCCACATCTGGCAAGAAAAATAGAAGTACTGGTTTTATTGAACTCTGGTTCAAATCAGATTCATTTCCATAAGAAAAAAATACTGATTGTGTAGTATTAATGTAATATTTGCATTTATATGTAAGTATAAAATTTAATTTACTGTGCGGATTTGGAGAGTCAGAAAAGCTCATACACTATTACAAGGAAAAAAGAAAAACTAAATTGGTGGAGTTTGTATATGCAGTATTTCTTATCTGTCAAAATGCTTCAAATTAAATGAGAGGAAAAAAATTTTTGTGCATTTAATAAAGTTCTGCATTCATTTTTCGGCCTGTATCACTCTTACTGCAAATGCTAAAATGAAGCTTTTGACTCTGCTATTTGAATCAGAAAAACAATCAGCAGCTTAATACTATTGTGAATATGTGGGTATATCGGCTAAGACTGAATCTTTAAAAGTTTGCAATTGAGAGTTTAAGTGATATTCCTAAAATCCTCGTTCTTTTTTTCTCTAATTTTCTGACTTCATTTCTGAGTCAGAGACAGAGAGGGTGGAAGATAACTCTACCCAGGCCATTTGACCAGGCAAGAAGCCCAAGAAAAATTATTTTTCCATATAACATTAATAAGTAGTATATAATATCCCAAAGTTATTTTACAAGACTTCAATTATTATTTGAACTTATTGTATAAATTACATAGCTGTTTCTCAAGGCCTTATAGCACTGCATCTCCTCGTGAATTGTAATTGATTCTGGGGTTTAGGCCACACAGTATGTATTTTTCTTTCACATTTTCTTTCTGTATATCCTTTGGCTTCACCATGAGTGTTACAAAATGCTATACAGTTTCTACATGGAGATAATCCAGATGATGTCAACATGCAGTTTTTGCCTTCAGCTCAACCGAAATGCAAGTGACTGGGTTAGTATCAAGACAGATTTATCCTGTTAAAATTATTGCAGGTTTGTTCCTCTCCCCACCCTACATGGCACAACCTGCCCACCAGTGGCTTTCTGCAGGCAAAGACCAGTACATGAGACAGACTCTCGAACTCACAGCTCACCTGCATTCAGCTGCAATACTGTGTAGTGAGATAGTTCTGATTTCATATAATCAGCTAAAAATAAGATAATTATCTGGGAGGATGGGATTGACTACATTTAACATCTCTGTTACCCTACCCACAGGCTACATAACTCATTCTTAAAAAATCCTACCTCTAGAAAACAACTTTACATTGGCTTCTTAAATCTCAAATATCCCAAGAGCAGACTACAAGCAAATACCTGATGCTTCAATGCACTAACTGCAGAAGAAGACTGCTGACCACAGTGCCCTGTCTTCCTCAGGGTAAATCCTTTCCACAATCCAGTTTTACTCAAATTGATCAATAGCCTCTCTCACCCAGTTTAATCTGAATTTGGATTCAGTTTCAACCAGAACACAATAATGCTCATGCAAGTTTTACCAAGAGCCGAGACTCCCATCAAAAGACTCCAAGATAGCACCAAGTATGAATCTGCAATGGACATTTATATTTGCACTGCAAATAAAATATCCTACCAGGTCCTTCCAATATAAACACGATGTATTGTAACAGGCATTACTGCACACCTTTTCAACTGAAAATCGTGAAGAAAATAAAACTGTATTTCTTACTTTCGACGGAACATTTCTGCAAATATGCAGCCAACACTCCAGAGATCAACTGCTGTTGCATAACTGGACTGAAGCAGGACTTCAGGAGCTCTATACCACAAAGTAACAACCTGCAAAACAAAAAGGAACAGAAAAGAGAGTGCTTAGCTGCAGAATTACAACCTCCTAAGTGCTGTATGTACAGCTTCCACTTAGATTAATCTATATTGTAAAAACTCACATATTAGGGCCAAGTGGTTTAGCCAGCACATAGAAAAGGGCCTTGTATGGAAAATCTCAGTATCCATAGCTGCAGTGATGATAACTCAGGATGTGTGACTATTTCTTGTTAAGAATATTGCAATTCAGGGCACAACAAAACTATAGTTTTGGAGTACAGCACTGGTGTGACAATCACAGTACAACACCACACTACCAGCAACTCCTTGAAGCTTTTGCAGCTTACAGACCCCAAACACTTTCCAGTGGAGATCTGGACTCTCCATAGGGCAAATGTTAGTCAATTGAACAAGGCCTTGTTTTCCTACCTTTTGTGGATATAGATGTAGTCACCAGAGCCAAAGTAAAAGCAAATAAGCCAGGGAATACTGTGGGTTTACCCATAGGACATATCAGAATCTACAGCATGTCTGTTCTCAGCCCTTCATGGTTTATGCATTATTTTCTATAGAAGAAATTGGGTTAACTCAAGTGCATGGGCCAATTAGGGTAAACATGCTTGACCTGCATCAAAAGATGAAGAAACGGAAGCGATTTTAACTTTTTTGGATACATATTAAGTCAAACCCTTCTCAAAGCTGTCCCTTACCAAAGGCATTAGTGCATTAGTCTACTGTAGTTTCCTTGCACACAAAGGAACCCTGAACTGTCAGTTTTTAGCTAAGCAACATAGCACAAGGATTCCTGGCAGATTCCTGAGCTCTATAGGTGTGTGACTGCCTCTGCCTACGTGCTGCTGGTCAGACCAGCAGTAAATTTTCTCACACTGTATGTTCAAATGACACACTCTTTCCCACAGACAGATGCCACGTCAAGCACCTGCTTTTAGGCTGTTCTTGTCCTGGTGGTTATGTCACAACACGTTGCAGGGACCCAGTGGGAATTTTACTGGCACTGCTCCATCAATGTACTTTGATAAGTCCTGCTCAGTGGACCCACAACAGAGATGGGACAGTTTATATTTATCCTTTTGTATCCCACAAGTAGACCAAATACAGATGAGGCTGACTGTCTCTTCAGGATATTTGCAGAAGAATTGCAGGAGCCTCTGCAGAGTCCTGTGTGAACTTCTACCTTGCTAGAATATAATCTCAGAGGTACAGGAGTATTCGACCCTTGAACACTCCATATATAATTCAGCCATAACAACATACAACCATCAGCTAAGTGCCAATATTTTCTTACTCTGTGCTATAATTTAAACCTCTGACTATTGTTATGGGGGCTGGCAGGGTCTCTACAATTACTGTTTTTTTCTTCAACAAACATGAAGATGGGAGATATAACACTCAGGAGGAGCATCCAAAACTCTGGAAAAAAGAAGATGGAAACAAAGACAAGTATAAGAATGAAAATAAATTTTAAAATTATGTTAACTAGGATAGTGAGTTCTGAATTTCAAGACCAACACAAAGAAATGTGTAAGAATAGTGGGGGTTTTTATGATAACAATGTAATTATCTTCTGAAGAAAAATGACAATGGAAGTAATCAGCCGAGTTTGCTGGTCAAAGCCAGATGAACGCAGGCAAATAAAACATTTATTACAATTGTTACACGCCCTGACAGCCTTTGAAACCAGTGAATGGCTATTGAAGGGAGGTTCATGGATAACTGCAAGAGTGGTCATATTTGCTGAACAGTTATTTTAAACACTTTGATGTTTATTTATAAAATTTGTCTATGAAGCAGTTCAGTAACACAGTACAAAGCACTGCACTGGCAAGCTACACTTCCAGATACCCACCCTCAGAAACAGATTCCTGTGTGGAAGTTGGGCTTTACTTAGCTCCGTTTATCCTGTTCCTGATTTGCTACCATCCCAGTGATGCTTTTATGAAATACTTCTCTCCATAAAAACCAGAAAAGTTTATTCAGCGATTCACTCCAGTGAAAGAAGACAAATATAACTGGAGGTCAGGGATTCTCTCTGGAAATACCCTGTCTGAATCAGATATAATTCCTCCTAAAACACGTCATTTTTCCTAATGCAGATGTATCTCTCAAACTGAACCATGCTTTTATTTGCGCAGTACATTTGTGGAAAAGCTTACTGAAGTAATACCACCTTGAGAAATTAGATATAACAATTTCAACCCATTACTGTTTGTGAATGGCTGGGTGTAGTGTCAGGAGGAAGAGCCATGGGATCTCTGATCTGTAGGAATACCACCAAACCTCTTAATTCCTGGTTTGAAGTCCACATGGCTCTTCTCACACCGAGCATAAAGATAATTTATTTTCCTTAATCCCACAGGCCCTGCAATACTAGGGCTCTGCACTTTTTTAGGCAAAGAACTGGGGGATGCATGGCTGTGCACCATATGCCCAATCTGAAGTCCCTTCCAGAGGAGCGTGGCACAGGACAGCTGCTCCTTTCCTGAGAGCCCCACACAGCTCCTGCCCGTGTCCGTGCTTGCTCAGGGAACAGCGCTGTTTTCAGCTGGCTGTGGAAGCGTGCAGCACAGTGGCTGCTTCTCCCCTCTGACTCCTTACTGGCAAGTGCCCCAAGCATTTGCACCCTGCTATGCTCCATGTATGCATACACAGGGGACCAGGAGATTTTATTTCAGTAATTTGGAAAGTTAAACCTGTAAAATATATGTTTTCCAAAAGACTAACAATTAAATTTCAGCTAATGCTTGATTGCATTATAGTCAGAGAATAAGGAAGTTGAGCTGATTTGATATGCTCTGTCATTCATGTGTCATTATAAAAGTGATCAAATAACCTTTATGGTTTGTAACAGGCAAGTCTGTGTTTCAAAATGTCAACCTGAAAAGGATCAAAATGTACTAAATGTCAGTTCGCACACAAGTAATGCCACAGATGACTCCTTTTGTGGTCAGGGTCTTCTCCTGAAAAGCACAGGATGATGCATCTGATGCAGTGGTTTCAACAGTTTCACACTCTCTCTTACCATAGAAACCAAGAAAATATTTTTGGACATTCCATTAACATTTGCAGAGAAGTAGAAATGAAAATTATTCTGAACACAGGATACGGTGAGGCTGAACAAGCAGGTCATCACTTCCTCTTCAGCATGGTTCTGAGTGAAAAAATTTGCTTAGGTATGTCACACTACCAGGGAGACAAGGTCTCCCTGAGCGACAGCACACTTTAAAGAGCTGCTTGATTAAGTCCTGTTTTCAGGATGAAAAAAGCATCAGTACCTGCATCAGTACATCTCACTTAAATTCTGTCTCCCCTGAAAATCTGACACACATGAAATGCAGCACATGATGACTGCTCTGTATGAAAAGGATTCATGTTCACATGCAGATTAAGATCCTAAATTGTGCAAAACTCCAAAATACTTTAGGGGTTGTAGACTTTAGTGATCATGTCGCATTTTGTTCCTCTTTCCTAAGAAACTTCTCTCCACTGCCTTCTCCTTGCTTCTCACCCTGGCTGGTCTCTTCAGCTCCTCTCCTACATCAGCCATGTTTCTACCACGTCCCATGACCTCCTGGCTTCTTTCCACTGCTTTCCTCTGCCTTCCAGTCACACACACCAGTGGTCCCCTGACAGCATCACCAAACATGCCTAATTCCCTGCTTCTCCTGTGCAAACACCCAGGTGGACACAGCCTGCTGCCCCTGCTGTATCCCACAGGCTCTGCCTTCCCTCATATTCCTCATCAGCTCCCATGCACTTCCAAGTTACTCTAAATTTCACACCCAGTCTTCTCTTCTTCCAACTGCTCCAAATGCAAAATTATGTCCTTTTCCCGCTTTAGTTTCTTAGTCCACTCTGCATGTCCTGAAGACACCCTGTAACATTTGTATTTAATAGATCCAGCTACATATGAAAAGACTGAGAACATTCACACATTGGAAGAATTAAGTACCCAAAGACGTAACTAAGTTCCTTCTCCAGTGCACATTCTATGTTTCTACTATCCAGAAAAGATTGGATGGTATCAGGTAAGAAGGGTATCAGTAGCTGCAGATCACTACTTCTAACTATTTAAAAGTTAATAGATTTAGGCAGTGCTTCATTATGAAAATAAATGACATATGTCTCTGAGAGGCAGTAGAAAGGAAAAGAGCATGTGCAAAAATCGACTGAGGTTCTGTCTGACTCTCTGAAGAAGGAAATGTGCTCAGTGAGATGCAAGGGCAAAGCTGCATTTATAGTCAGATGAAGAAAGAGAACTTCGTTTTGAAATAAAGCTTTCTGCCTTACTACACCTGACAGATGTGGCTATCAGGCATCACCTAGCCCAAGGAGTTTCAACCCTTCACTTCATGTTACCTGTTTCTGATGAAAAATCAAATTAGTGGGAAGCGTCTATACTCACTAGCAACAGAAGATCTAGGCATTGTGACAGTCCCATATAATTTCCATTTACTTTATAGAACAGATTTGCATTTTTGCATAACTGCCTAATTTAAACAGATCTCCACAACACACAGCTCTTCTCAAATATAGTTGCTGTCTGAATAGCATTCAGTTCAAAAAAGACAAACAGTGGTTTAGGGATGGAGTTGAGTAACACAGACACAAAAGACTACATTTCAGTTTGCCACAGACTTTAAATACAGACCAATGCCCAGTTGCACAGCTAGACGAACAAAGCAGGGATCAGACTGTAACACAGCAGCTATGTCTGTGCTAGGAAATTAAATGGGACAGGAAATGTTCCTTTGGCACTGAGACCAGAAAGTACAGAGTGGCCTATGTCCATATTATTAAATTCTCAGCCTCCCAAGAAAGGTGACCGCATGCAAACTGCTTATTGGGAATGGTCTTTGGTCCATGCTTAACTGCCAGCACCTAGGAACTGTCTGGGGAAGGGCTGGTTGGAATAACTCATGCCAGGAGCCATTCTAATAATTTAACAGTATAGACAATTGAGCTCCAGTACCCACGAATGTCTTCTGGCACTGTTTAATCTACCAGCCAGTGAGTCACGCTGTGGCCCCGGGTCTTCCTTTCACTCCAGAAAGAAGGCATTTTGCTATGCTTCCCTCATCTCCTCTGATTCAGAGGTGCCTCCA
Source organism: Cichladusa arquata (assembly GCA_026413545.1). Classification (NCBI taxonomy): domain Eukaryota; kingdom Metazoa; phylum Chordata; class Aves; order Passeriformes; family Muscicapidae; genus Cichladusa; species Cichladusa arquata. Next base: position 23,316,448 of record JAOTQP010001286.1, read on the forward strand.
CAAGAGTGATGGGGTGGGGGAGACATGGCCTACTCCTCATCTCACCCAGCAACTGCTCTTACTTTACCCTAAATGTGTTGCACAGGTCAGATGAACACACACTGCATCCATGGGGAGAATCTGACTGGCCCACGTCTTCCTTTTAAACATCCAAAGCCAGATGAGACTAATTCTATACTATTTAGTTCTGAAGGGGCTTGGAAAAGGCCTTAAAACCTTCCAAAATACTAACTTTCACAGAAATCATGTCACAAAAGAAATTAGCAGGATGCTTAAATTCACATAAAGTATCCTTGAATTCAAGTAAAATTCTTCTTGTAAACATTTTGCTTTTGTGATTGTGGTTTCTTCCATGCTCTTTTTGTATGATTTTGTTAATTATACTGGTGATTAGATGCTGGCTCATCTTGCTAGTTAAAACATTTAAATCTAATGAAAGATTACTTCTAAATTTACTTTTTTATGTTCCTTATGATGGTTTTTAAACCCAGGTTTTTTGTTCAGTTCTCACTAACAAGGCTTTCACATTATCTTCAGGACATCCTTTTGACTGCTTTCCATTTATTTTTGTCCTTTCTTTTTGAGTAAAATGAGGGACCATAGCTACAAAATATATGGTACAGTATGCAGACTCAAGCTCTTTAGTGTAGCTTTGTGGTCTTTCAATTTCACAAAAACTTTTTTGCTTCAAACTGTTCATGAGGATTCAAAGTGCAATCTTAGTAAATTCACTATGAACCTGCTACTTTACGGCTTGTTATTCAGGTCTGGGACTGTAAAACAACTTGGAGAATTTTCTTGAAGCTTTGTAAAAAATGTCTTCTCAGCTGTATGACTGAACTTGACACATTTAGCACAGATTAGCTAGAGAGGACAGAATTACAGACAAGCATATTGATTGAAGCCTGGCTTCAATCCCCACTGCAAAGAGAGGCTCTCTGCCTAATCTACCTCCCTCTCACTTGCTAGAAACACAATTGAAGACTCCACAGAGAGTGAAAAGAAGAAATGTGATTTCTGAACTGAATATGCTAAAATGGCTTGCTGGTCTGACGGAGTAAATTGCTTAAAATGAAGTCAATATAACATTAAAAACTGCTTAGGAAAAGAAAGTATTTGTTTAATAACGTGTCACTGCCTTCAGTTTGGAGTATGGACCAACAGTCAGGACTGAGCAGGGCAGAAGTGGCAATCCAGAGGGCTGGTGACACTAGTATGACATGACAGCATTTCTGCAGGACCATGGGCCCTACACTTGTCCTGTGTGCTGCTCTGAGTCCTCCTGACAGCCTAAGGTGGCCCCACTTCCCAGCCCTCTTGTGTAACAGATCCACCACCACCCCCTCACCATGCCCTGCTCTGCTCCAGCAATGAGATATTTCCCACTTCACTGTCAACTTCCATGCCCTCAAGGAACACTCCAAAGACCTCTGGAAGTGGATCACACCTATGCCACAGAGGGATATGATTTTTGTGTGTGTTTTTGTGTGCATGAGTTCCAGGAAATAAGGAAGGAGGCAGTCTGGGGTGTGCTGGAGGCAGAAGCAAGAGGAAAAGATGTGAGGAAGGGAGGGGAGAGAATGAATGCCCCATTCCACCCTGCAGCACCATGCACAACAATTCCAGCACAGGCAGAGAACACATTCAAAACCCACCTGTCCCACAGGTGTAATGAGGGCAAGATATGGGATTTTAGCATGTGCTAAATTTTAGTCTTTGTACAATGATGTATTTTTCATCTCTGGTTTGGACAAGGGGTGTGTCTCCTTTACCTGCTGCAAATTGTCTTACTGTGTTTTCCTATCACTATCCTTAGAGCATTCACTGAGCATCATTCTGTATTTATAAAGTAAATCTAGGACTCTCTTTAATCTATTTTTTATTCCTAATAATAAATACTTTTTATCTATTTAATCCATTATTATTCCTAACTGTGATAGAGAAGGTAATAATTGCTACATTATATGATGTGCTTTAGTTTCCATGGATAGTATCTGCCCAAACACTTTTACTTGTTTAATCTCTTTTTTGAGTAGTGCTTTTTTCACTGTTATCTAACTGTTTTCAGTTCCATCACAGAGATAGGTATGACTAGAGAGAAATGTTTCTTTCTTAGAAAAAGATTATTATAGTTTGTCTGTTTATAGAAACATTAAAATAGTTTCCCTTTTAAAGTAAGTGTGTATCAAACTCCTCTAGTGACTTTTAAAAAGCACTTTACTTCCTAACAAAAGATTTAGCATACAAAACATTAAATCCTTTCTAGCGCTATGGGTCTCATGAAGTGCACATGGTAATACTAATTTTATCCCTTTATTCATATTTATCTCCATTTTGGGCACAAGCTTGATGAATTGCTTTATGAAAGCTGGAATGAATGTTGTTATCATTCCATGAGTTAGATCATCAAGCAAAAGATTATTTATTTATAGAAGACACAAATCCTGATCACATGTACCACCCACTACCGAGTCACTGTTTTAGAATGGGATCTCCTGTTTTTGTGATTTGAAGGAAACATGGTTTAGCATCTACTGTAAGATAACACGACAAATAAAGAAGCCATTCATTTCTCAGATGTTCTACACACAGAAAACTAACCAGAATTTTCCTTTTTTTTATTTCTAGGAAGAACCACATCACTCAGTGTGACAGGTCTGCTGAAGAGCATTTCTAGGTACATCCGTTGTCAGGAGGCATGAACGTGTGTGCCTGTGTGTTTGCACATCATGTCCTAGCTGAAGACACTTTACCTACATTCAGAGGGTTTTACCTTAAAAGTCTCTGTGCACTAAACATCTTTGTGGAACAGCTACTAGAAAGGAAAAAACTGGCTCTTAACATGAGGCAATATTTAAACCACTAGTGATTCAGACCTTACCTCAAAACTCATACAAGGAAATATATTTCTACTAAGCACAGTATTTCACAGAATTCCCTACGCAGACAACGTAGAGAACATTTCTGAAAGAGCACCTGAGACTTCAGGTGAAAAGTGAATACAAAAAAAGGAGCAAAAATAGTATCAGCAACACTACTCTACCTGATCCAGATCCCACAAAAGTCAGACTTGGCAGGTCTTGTCGTGTCTTGAAATCAAAACCATGATTTTCTATTCTCTGAGCTGCACAACTCAGTTCTTTACAAAAATGGTCAGCTTTGCATGCAGTGAGACTTGTGCTTATTACTGCAAGGTATTTACAGATAGAGATACTTAGCACTGAGAGTGACAGATTTTAAATGGAAGTAGCCACTCTTCAATCATGCTTCAAGACTCAACAATCAAATCTGTAGACCAAAACAGCAAATTCTAATAATCTATTTCAGAACTAAAAAAAACCTGTAAAGGCAAAAAAAAAATAAACACCACTGTCTTCTTATGCAGATCAAGTCAAACACTTATTGTAAGGAAGATGACATTTCCTTCAAAAATTCCAAGCTAAACTAAAACTAAAAATCCCTAAAAATACCTAAAAGGTGGCAGCCTGAGACCACGCCTTGGAATACAGATCTTGTTCTGGGTCTGGCTGCAGCAATCTGGCATGTTTCCACTTGCTCAGTCACCCTGGCATTAGCTAACCCAGGGAACAGTCCTAACTTCTAGAAGCACATCTCAGGCTTTGTTTCAGTTGCTTTGCTCTCCTCTACATCTTTAAGCCACAAAATCAACTGATCTGGCACCCTGCATATTCCCACTGAATGGCATCTACCTCTTCTACAGTTTCTCACATCACTTATGCCCTGTCCCTGGGAGCAGGAGAACACACAGCTCTAACTTGTGCCAAGGACCAAACTGTGGCTGTCTCCATGTCAAGATCCCCCAAAGTTGCTCTAGTAACTGCCTGGCCTTTTCTTGGGTTCATCAGACCAGAGAATCTGAGCCTTCCCACCTACAGCTGGACTTGATAATGATGACCAGCTTTCCACTGTCACCAGAAAAACAGAGTCTGGTTGACAGAAAAAAGTGTTCCCACTTCCTGGGGTGCTGTGTGGGACTGCAGTCCTGAACAGAAAAAGCCAAAATGAAACAAAACCACCACAGACCTCTCTCCCATGGAACTTGGGCCCACTTCTGTCAAGCCATCTTGAACAAAAGGAGGACATGCACAGAAAAGCCACAAAGAAAGGATTAAATTGGGCCAGTTCCCTAGGTGAGAGGCTTTACTGTGGACAGCTTGGGAGTCTAGACAGCAGAAACTTGGTGCAAACGAATTCTACAAGATACTATTTTCATTCAGTTGAGAATTAAACTTAGAAACTAATGCTGTGTCTGAAGGCAAAGTACCAATTTCACTGAGAGCCTGGTATAGTAGATAAAAGGCTGGTGGAACAACATCTGTCAGAGACGGTCATGTGAAGCAATAGCTTAGAGTAAAAACTCCTGTATACAGCACAGCTCAAAGACAACCCGGGGTCACAAACTAGTCAGCTTCTCTCCAGCAGCAGTCTCCCTTGGGATGTACCTCACTACGTCACAAAGTGAAGACTTTACCTGGCTGATCATAGCAACCATCACAGAGCTGGGCCTTTCTACACCTACGGCATAAAGAATTTGAGCAACTCTGAACACTGTAAATCTGTTCCACACTTGGAACTGAATGCAGTAGATTTACTATGGCCTTACATAAATATGTGGCTTTAAACTGAAGTAAGCAAAATTGTATATGATACCATAGAGATGAAACTCCTAGGAAATACCTTTCAAGAATACCTTGAAATTATGTCCGGGAAACAAAACCCTCACGAAACATCTTTCTAAAAACAAATGTGAAAAGAGATTTGTAAATACACACAAAGAAAATAAGAAAAAGTTGAGCTTTTCCATATACAGATGTAATATATGCATAGGTATATCCACTCATATATAATTAAACATACCACAGTCATTAGAAATCAGGCTTGAAATAAACATCACCAGGACAAAGACCTGCCATAGACATGTAATTTCCAGCCAAAAGCAAGGACTGGAGAGAAAAGTCAAAAACAGTAAGAGGGGTCTTCAGGCTGTCTGAATCTCACATTTAAGTGGCTTTGTGAGCTTAAGATCAATAAAATGCTGGGCACAATCCACTGAGGTTCTGAAGCTCTTTTTAGGCATCTTTAGTTATCAAATTCTTCTTCTTACTCTGAAACTGTCTGCAGGTCTTACGTGCAGGTGGTCGCACACATCAGAAAGACCTGTGCTGCAGAAACAAGCAGCTGTGTTGGGAGCTAAAGCACTGCACTGAGTATTTTTGGTAGACAGATACCCTTGGTAAATGGATGTTTTCAACAGAAGTCCATATGGAGCCCTTCCTGGTGAAGCCTGTAACAAAGACTGGTGGTAGAAGCAATATATGTTTGCATCTATGTTAACATCTTGTGCAAATGTTCTTAGGTTAATCTCGAAGTGGAAACTCAGTCGGAGGGGATTTAATTGGCACCTCCTACACCCAAGCACATTCTTTGACCACTATGCTAGGGGTTTTTTGGGTGACAGCTCTTTCCTTGCCTTTGCTGAAGCCAAATCACTATTCTGCCAGGAGCATATGAGTCATGGGGCAAGACTGTGTCTGAAAGCAGCTGAAAGCTTAAGAACAATCAGCTGGAAGGGGCAAGGAGCCGAGTTTCTGGATATTGCTCTGGAATGTGTATGCATTTTACATTAAGACCATCACTGGATAAAAATAAAAGCAGGCATTAATTACATTAACCAGGCTGGATTCTACTTTGTATCTAGACAGATTATATTCCACCTCTCTGCTTCTAATGGATGGAACTATTAAAAATTCTAGAAGACAGCACTCTGCTTCCTTCTGTGGAGAAAGAAGCAACATCTATCTCCTTCCTTGCTGCTTGATACACTACTCAGTAGCCAAAACCAGAGTTCACAGCACTAAGTGAAGCCCAAGATTTTGAAAGAAACTACAAGAAAATTTCCTCCACTAATGCTATAGGATTTTCTGAACTGATATTAACTCTCTGAAGATTCAGCAGATAACCAGAATGTTACAGTTGATCCAATACTAGACCTTGACAGACATTATTTCTCCAATTTAACATCAAAGATTGTATGATTAATTTGTTATTTTCAAGAAGCCACATTACAAGGAAAATTATATACAGATAACATTGTGTTGGATAAACAAAACCTTAATTAGTCTAGATCACTGAAGACTCTACCCCAGAGTGGTGACAGACCTATAAAATATAAAATGTTTTATTTGCGAAAATAATGTTGTGGATCAGACTTCTATAGATAACACTCTCAAAATTGATACAAAGCATCAATTATTTATGCCAAAGAGATAATAGCTTAAGACAATACAAACAGGAATGTTCAAGGTAATAAGTGCTTTCATGTTACAAGTTCTCAAGTCTGAGGGCACTGCATCAGGCTAAAGGACAATGAGATAAGAGCAATATTGCTAGTTACTAACAAATGGCAGATAAAAGACCTCTTCTGGATTCTGATTAAGTGACAGCATTCTACACATTCCTGCGAGTTGAGAAAGTTTGCCTGAGAACAGCAGCTATGTTACATGTGAAGCACCACTAAACAAGCGTATCTCTATGTTTTCAAATTCCAGCGTGAGTAATGGCTCTTTCTCCCGTCCCTTTAACGTGAACAGAAGCTCCTTCTCTCCTTCTGGACACGCAGGAGTAACTTGCCGTGCTTCAATTTCCATCAGGACACATAAATGTATATGCTGAGAGTAAAGAGAAGCTGTGTAGGACTCCATGGCTGCGAGCCAATGTTTACAATCCCCTGGGTGGGAAGTGACGGGTGAAAGGCTCTCCATGGCAGGCTGTAGGAGTCTTTGCTGTTGCCGACAATGACCTTCTGCCTCTATTTTCAAAGTAGCTCCCCTGTTAACTCCTTGAACACTGCGTGCAGAGAGACCTTAGAGAGGAAACACTTTCCCTGAGAGTTCAAATCCACTTTGAGGCATCTGTTTGGCAGACTCAGTGCTTAAGGGAGTGTGGACTAATATGTGTACTCTGCATCTGCTGTTGGAGTGTGGCACTGAGATGCAATTTTAGTAGTCCAGAACTGGGCTTAGCTGTGTTCTGTGTGATACAAAGTGAATGTTCTCAGCTTCGGAGAAGGTACATCAATTTACAGGCACAGGGTTTTTCCAAACACTGAGCATAATGAGTCTCCAGGACAGAAGAAAAAATCCAATATATAGCGATATGTTTTAATTCTCTCTGGCCAGTCAGTAGCAACATTGTTTGCTGGTAGTGGCAATACTTCTTCTAGGGGTCTCCTCTTGAGGAAAGAGGAACAATACTAAAAGCTGAAGACAGACTGAACCACAGACTGCTGCAGTGAAGATACACAACAGAGCATCCAGTGTGGAAAGGAGATGTACTGCTTTAAAAAGGTTTTGCCCCTCTCCTGCCTCACTATGTAAAATACATTATTTAGGAGATCTCTTCTTGTGTCACATCCCTTTTGCTGCTCTGTAAATCACTCATGGCTCCTAACAGTTCAGGAGGAGTCCTTATAAAAAAGTTAAAACAGACTTATAAAAAAGGCCTTCTAAAATGCTTATTGCAATAAATACTTATCTTTGAAAATAAGAGAATAAATCCAATGAAAACTAATATTCAATCACTAGCCTAGATGCTTTAATGGTCTCAGAGTGACAGTCAAGTGCTCTTGTGAAAACATCAACCTTACTACCAATTAATCTTGGAATGTTTTCCCCTCATCTTTGACACTTGTCTAAGCCTTTACCCACAAAGATCTGTCCTCAGAAAAAAAAATCACTGCATGTAAAAAATTCTTTACATATTCCCTGAAAGGGAATAAGAGTGCTTGCCATCTCCAGAAGACATTCACAGTATTAACAGCCACACACATAGAGACAGCAGCATCTATCCCCTCCTTGAATTTTTAGAGGAAGTGCTGTAAATAATATCCTCATGTGGTCAGGAAATACTTGTGTAACATCCATGTGTGGCCCCATGGATGCTGAGGAGGAGAGAATACAGAAACAGGACCAGAAGCCAGAGCTTCTGCAGAGATACCAATCCCAAGTATCAGCAGCTCTGAGACCAACACAGATCAACAGCTTCTGAAGCTGTTGCATTGTCTAAGGTTCTAAACTTAAAGAGGAACAGGACCTCAAGACCTCAGATGTTCTTCCGAGGCAAAAAATGTTTTGCATGAGAAGCCTAATGCTATTAGGTTGTGTCAAGAAACACAACTGGACATCTCATAAAAAGCTCCAACCTAACTCCAAATATGCACATAATTCCTAGCAATTTCAGTCAGAAGCTCTGAGTGGTTAGAGGAAGACATCTGCAGGCAGTGAAATCATTGATATTTAGGTTTATGCTTGTTTTTAATTGTTAATACTTTAGAAAACAGTTTTAGAAAAAAAAAATTAGAAATACACTATGTTTCCTAAAGAATATACAATTACAGCTATTAAATACTGTTTTTTTCCACAGAAAATGGCATCCTGCAAGGAAAAGAATTTCTGATCATAGCAAACATATTTTGATTGCAATATTTTTCTTTTCTGCTAATATGAAGTTTTGTTACTGCTGTTTAAAATCACTAATGACTCTGTGATCAGAAACTAAATGTTTTCAAGAGCTAACAGTTTTTAGAAGGATAAATTCAGGCTCAATTTAGAGCAAGTGAGTTTTTGTAATATAAAGCTTTTACAAAACATGGATCTAAATGACCCCTCCTTAAGTTTTTTTATTTACAAAGCGTCTTTAAACACCAGATAAACTTTGTTTTGTTTTGGGCTTCTGCATGAAAATCTGAAAATGAAACTTCTTTGAAAAGAAGTAGGAACAAGACTAAAATAACCCATGAGCACAGTCCAGGAGAATGAAAACAGAAGTGAACAGAACAAATAATGAAAAAAAAAGTATTATTTTTAGTTAGAGCAAAGGTGTTATTGAGATCAATAAAAGAAGCTTTTAGTGCTTCTTCTGAACAACTGAAGTGTTAGCCTAGCAACATGCCTTGAAATCACTTACATGGAGACTAACAGTATTTCTTAATACAAGTCTGAAGTGCAATCTTCAGGATGAAAAATAACGTAGAGTACTGGAGATGATCTCTCTTAACCATCTTGCCATTCCTATCTGGAGGACCTGGGATAAACAACAGTTGACTGGGAAATGCCGTACACAAGAAATGCTATCTATGTGCTGTATCTCATGTGTGAGATATGTGTGTCAGGCACAAGTGCAATTTTAACCAATTACATCTCAGGCAAATACAAAGTAGATTACATACCACTCCCATAATAAGTGATCTATAAATCAGCTTATTTTTCAAAGTTTGAAAGACTTTCATTGTCCTTGACTGCAGAAGGAATCACTGTACTTATGAGAAATGAAGCCTATTCTAATTAATATAACTTCCTGTGAAGTTTTAACTATTTTGTAATGGGTAGCATCTCACTACATGAAAATATATGATTTTTAATTTTTATGAGGAAAAAAGGGCAAATCTGTAATTTGGAAGGTGATTTTGGTATCAGTACATTTATGTTGCTAAGCATGGGCCTGCTCTTGAATTTTGCTGACTCAGGAGACTTAAGACTCATGCCTGCCAGTGATCAGGAGCAAGCCGTACTTATCCCTCCCATGGACCTGACCCTTTTCTTCATCTACTGCTTCTACACCACTTTGACAGCTTGTTTCCAACTGACATCCCTAACTACGAACAAATTACATATATAGATTTCACTAGGGACTATAATGTGTGGAGAGCCTTTAAAGAGGGTAAGAATCTGTTTCCACATACGATAGGATACACAATGGTTGGTTATAAAGGTATGAAGAAGGCATCCATGCATAGGAAACAGCACAATTACTAGTAAAAAACAAGTGATTTTGCATCAAGGGCTACTGGTCACTGGAAGATGGTTCAAGTACATCTAAAAATGCTGTATAAAGATACGAAAACTTAAGCTCATAACAGTAACTTATTTCTCATCAATTGAACCTGTTGTAGCTGCAAACCCTGTCACTGCTGATGGTTCTCCTCTCCATACAAACTGACAGCCTTCACACCAACTTTCATCTTCTTCGGAGAAGTGGCCTAACACGCGCAATCTTGTTCTTGTTTCTTTTCTCTGCTATGTACTAGTAGAGCAAAATGACTTACAGCATTGCATATAGTAAAACAGGAGTATGAAACTTCCTTAGAAAGATGCCAACACCTTAACTATTTATAAAGACAAAGAAAACAGAAAAATGGTATCAAACTCGCATGTTTATGCAGCTTTTTGTTTTTATCCAAGTGTTAATCCTATACTGTGGGCATTTCCCTAAACCAGATAACTGTAAGGTCTGATTTCATTGATGAGTTTAAAAAGGCAGCATTCACTGCTACTGAGGGTCTCCTTCTTGCAGCTGTGTGGCTGTGATGGGTTGTATTTAATGAAATTTTCTCCCTCTTCCCTCTGAAAACTTAACACCTATGATTTAACATTTTAAACCCAGCTTCTGTTCAAACACCTCACAACAATAACAATGCACATGCATTGATGTAGTTTTATTTCTTGTAACAAAATCATTAGATTCATGAAGCAACAACTGAACTGCTCCATACACAGTATATAGTTAAAACTGCAGAACTGAAGCCAAAATATGCACAGCTAAAAGGAATGTTACAGGGGGGCCTCTCTTAGTGAACAAAGCAGGCTCAGTTTGGCTCTTTTTCCCTAGCGCTACCACATCCGCACATCGTTAGTTGGAAAATTCCAGATATATGCTGTAATTTTTTGTGCTTTTTTTTCCCAGTACACTTGAGGCTTTAGTGTCCAGATGCCATTTTCCCCCCCTTATCTGTCCCTGCTAGTTTGGGTCTTTGCCAGTTGTGGTCAACAATTAATACAGCAAAAGAAAAATACAGTACACTCCCTGGCAACTGGCAGAGGCTCACAGGAAATACCAAATAAAAACTTTATTATGTATTGTTTAACTATTTTGTTTGCCTGTGGGCCACCCTGTTGTTGGTGTAATTTAGAAAAGCATGCTCCATCTGGATGATCTGTGCGCAGGCTCATTGTTCCCAGAATCTGTCACGCACAATCACTGCTTCAGCCTGTGGCCCTCTGCAGAAAGAAGCAAAGGCATGGCAGCCCTCCAGCCTGCATTCCTTTTCATTAGACAACTTGTGACCAAATGTTAGAATAGAAGAGTAACCTTTTAATATTCATGTAATTAATTTACTTTCCCCTTTAATTATAAACCTTCATGTGAAAAGAAGAAAATAAAAAGACTTCCCTTCATGAATCTCCTCCCTCCCCCATCCTTTCTATCTGCTTTCTGGGACATGGAAGGTGCTGGTTTCATTACACATAGGTACCAGTACTTCTGTCTATTGGGAAATTCGCATGGCCTGAACATGTTGGCAGGCTTTTGGTTTATGCATTAATTGGTCTGGTACATGGAACAGATTCTGAATTATAATAAAATGGGAGAAATTAAATTCTTTCCTCTATACACCCTTGCAGCATCTGCTTCCTTGTCTTAATCAGTGGGATAATCCATTGAACACAAAGCCATTCTTCTGTATTTGAAAACACAATAGACTTCAAATTGCAGTTCCCTTTCACAGTAAGGTCAGCATATGACTCAAAATACTGCGTCACCTTGGATTTTGGCTGTGCAGGGTTAGATGTATAGGCAGTGCTTAGTCAGTTCTGCTTTTCTGGAAAACGGTGGCATTTTTTATGTTAGGTTAGACCAATGTTGAACTACCTAACATGATGCAAAAGTTTGCTCCCTACAGTTCAAAAGTGCATTTGATTGCAAGTGCATCTGATGCTTTAAGGTCCCATCATACGAGTTAATTTCAGCACACTGAACTGGGGCCCTAAATTCATCATGGGTAGTTCACCTTTTAGTTGCCACAGCCCATTCAAAGGAATCCAATTGTTATAATTGTTATAATAAAGGTTATAATTCGGGTAAATGAAACTAAAGTAGAAACTGCCTGTCTTCAAGGCAGCATTTAAGTTCTCATTGCCTGATTTTGATTGCCGTTTAAATAGGTGATGAGGACATTAAGGATTCACAGCCACTTGGCATATCAAAGGATGGGGGCCCAAACACAGTCAAGCATCCTGTGTAAGATGCAATGGTTTCTATGGCAACTGAGGAACTGTTACTGAACTTCACTCATTTTTCTTTCATTAAATAGGTATACTGCCATGTTAAGTCTGCAAGTGATCAATATATATGTTAGTGGTTTGATTAGCTCATGCATCAACCTATCAGAGGAATGGAAAGCAGCACAAGAGGTTTTCTGTTGTGGTCACTTCACCAAAAAGTAATGTAACAAGTCAGAATGTTTTGGATGAAGGCAAGACTTAAAAAGTATCTTCTGTCCAAAAGGTAAAGCAGCAACTAGAAATAAAAATTAATTCAAACACGCCTTGGCCTAAAGCAACAAGAAATTAAAAAAACCCAACCAAGTATAATACAACAAAAAAATCCTTGTCATTGTGCTTAGTATGGCCTAATTTTTCCTGTCAATGCATTGACTGTCTTTTTATGCTTCTTCAATTTCTTTTTGCTCTCTTTTCCAATTCCCTCAGTGTACTCTATAGTCTGCTACAGGTGTGCTATAAAATATACAATTTTGTGGGAAAGAAAGATGTTACAAACTGTGCTAGGCTGAATTCAAAGGAAGAGGTAAGATGCTGGATTCAAAGAAAGAACTAGGACAGACTGTACTACAGTTAGAACTCTACAATTTTAAAAAAAATTGCAGTATACTTATGAAAAGTCATTTAAGATGTAACAGAGGTCAAGCTCTTCCCAGAATTTCTACATTCTTCCCTATTTTCACTTCCTGATCAAAGAGCTTAAATACTAATGTAACAACTCAGTATTTAAATCTACATGAATTTTAATGACATTGCTCAGAGCATCACGAGAATGAAAAGCTATATGCATAACTACACCTGGCTGCTTACAAAGATCAAAGGAGAATAATACACTCTCATAAAGAAATCTTCTTTCCTCTGAAGAACAGGAGACAATGTTAAAACTCTTGATTAAAATAATTATGTTGATTAATTGAAAAAATTAGTCTATTAACTAGGAATTTATCATAATGGAAAAAGTCAGTGCTTGGCCACAAATGCATAATCTGGTAAAACGTCTTCAAAAAAGGAAACAGATCTTCATTCAAACAGAAAACCAGATCTTGATTCAAATTTGTACAGCTTCTAACACAATTACATTCTGTTCCATGATGATGGAGTTTCAAAGGAATCGTCTCTGCTGAGGGGATTATGATGCAAAAGCTTAACTGCAGACAAGTTCTTTCTGATGTCAGAACAAAAATCCATAGTTTCTCCAAATGACCACAGCCTGACAGGACAGTGCTGTAACTTCCCATTCTACCAACTAAATCTGAAATCCCTTACAGTGTAAAAACTATGAAACTGAAAAAAAGCCCTGTATTACCTGAAAACCTGAAGCATGCAGGAAGGATTCTGCTGAGCTTCTCACCTGAAAAAGGTGCTTACTGAAGACCCACTAGTTTTTCGAAATGCCCAAAGCAGTGCTCAGAGCAGGATATTTCAGTCCTGAAACGAATGTTCAATCAGGATGAAAAGGCTTTTCCATTTTAGCATGCTCTAGGTTTGTGTTCACACCTCTGAATGGGTTTAGAGCCTAAGGGATATGCAGACAATCCTCATAAGAAAATGACAACAGGTATGGCTGTTTGTTTAATAACTCGTTCTGTTTTTTCAAACTTCTGAAACTGCTGAACTGCAGCTACTGTCAATGGAGCTGTTCATGTTATCACAGAATCACAGAATATGCTCAGTTGGAAGGGACCCATCAGGATCATTGAGTCAAGCTCCTGGGTCTGTCACATCATGAGCCTGACAGCATTGTGCAAACCCTTCCTGAACTCTGTCAAGCTTGGTGCTTGGACCACATCCCTGGGGAGCCTGATCCAGGGCAAAACCACCCTCGGTGAGAAAAACCTTTTCCTAATATCTAACTTAAATCTCTCCTGACTCAGTTTCATGCCATTTCTTTGAGTTCTGTCACTGTTCTCAAGAGTGAGGAGATCTATAGCAGAACTTGCCCCTTTGCTTCCTCTCGTGAGGATGTTGAAGACACAGTGAGGTCTCCCTCAGTCTCCTCTCCTCCAGGATGAATAGACCAAGTGACCTCAGTCACTTCTCTTAAAACTGTCCCTCCACAGACTCCCATCACCCCTGAGTTTCTCTTTAACAACTCAATGCCTTTTTTATATTGTGCTGTACAAAACTGCACACAGGACCCAAAGTGAGGTCACACAAGTGCAAAGCAGAACATCAAAAGATAATCTAATCTTCTCAAGGTACAAGGTGAAACCTTCATTGTCATGATGATTTCACTAGCAACAAGGAAAAAGAAAAATAAAACCTGAGTATCAACTGGATAAAAATCATTACTTGCTTCAAAGAAAGCAGTAAGTGACCAGAGAGCCTATTTCAATGCATACGAAATACAAAACATACGGTTCCATCCCTTCACTTTTAGCTGTTCTTCAAGATAAAGTATAAAACACCCCCCACTTTTAAATTCTACTATTTTGTACTGTAGCCTACTACCACAGCTTGTGAAGTTACTGAAGGCATAGGGGAAAATAAAAACCCTTTGATTTTTTATATGACTTCAAAAGCCTCAGGCATTTTGTACATTTTTGACCGCCCATGATACGGGAAGATATTAATAGTCCTCTTATTAAAAATTTTATTTCATCCCTTGGCATGAAAAAAATAAGAAAAAATTACTAGTGAGTCCCCAGCAGTACTCAATATAAAGAAGAATTAGCATATACTTTTTTTTTTTCCTAGTTTTTATTTCTAGTCAATCTAATAGCTTCCTCAGCTCAGTATGGATTTAAAAGTTTTGGAAGGATTTAAGCATTTTACTTGCTAAAAGTGTGAGGGTCAGATTATAGTTGCAGTGTATCAGCTGCAGGAAAAGTAAGTTCTACATAAGCATAGCAGATCCCCTCTCAGACAACCTGGTCTTTGCACACTATGCTGCACACTAATGACGCAGACAAGGGTAAAAAATAGCTCCTTAATCCTTTCCTGGTGAATCCATTCTCAAGAACCAAATGTCTCTAAAAAGGTGAGGCCAGAGCTATTGGATCAATCTGGATGACAAACAGCTCTGAGAACAGAGGGGAACAATACATGTATGCATAAAGTAAAAAAAAAATCAAAGCTGGGGGATGAAAGTATCTATCACTGCTTGTAAATTCTAAGAACAGCTGTAGTTTTGTCCTTGCATTTTTGTGAGTTAATGCCCAAAACTACAGAACGGGATAATGTGTGCACACACCCAGCTGTGTATGACATTTTCGGAACTCGATGGTTCGGTACTGAAGCAATGCAGAAGGCGATGTCACATGTGACTATACATAGAAAATGCACAGAGCCTCCTCACAGCAGGCTGGGAACTCCACCCCCTCGAGGGCCTCAAAAAATCTCTGCAGGGTAAATATATAGCTGATGTTGTAAACACCAAGTAGAGCAAGACAGACTTCAGGAAACTCAGGCTAACTTCAGAAGATGTTTACATTGACTATAAAAACTGAAAACAGTGTTTACATTGAGACAGGCTTTCTTCTTTTCTAGTTTAATACAGATTCTTTATTCAAACTTGTCAAAACCTAATGTATACACCTAATTTTTAGTCTGAATTTACTTGATAAAAACATTTTTTTCTTAAATTCATTCATTCTATGTAAACTGTTTTTTAACAGTTGCATCAATTACTGCTTGCATCAAATTTCATTTTATAGCATGGAAATATAGCTTTCAGTAGTTTTGCTGGTAACTGAAGTTATAGATACACTTTCATTTTTATGTAGCAATAATTCTCAACTGGGTACTACAGTTTTAAATTATGCACTCAAAAGTATTATTCAACAATGTCTTTCAATGTTATTTCACATTCTTGAGCCATCATAAGATTTTTCATTCACTTTTGCATTAAAAAAATGGATCATTGGCCAGGCCTTAAGAGTTTTAATATGTTAACTTGCCACTGTCAAGTCAAAAAGAAAAAGAGGGTTGTGTTCTACAAAGAACCGATAAGAATTCTGTGCCCAAAACCACGGACTGGACAGGCACTTATATCAACACCATTTCCCAAAGTCCTTGCTGTTCTTTGTATACTCCACTCCTCCAAAGCAGCTTGGATATGTGTTCACCGAATGTGTTTCTATTTTTCAAACTGATTATGCAAACCTGGAATGAAACTCTGGCCACTGCGAAGTTAAAAGGATATTTCCCATCAACTGCATGGAAGCTAGGATTTCATAGCATGGAGATTCAGTATTATTGTACCCTTTTACCATGCCAGTTTCCCATCAGCAAAAATTGAAGCTAAAACCAAAGTGGCATAATTTTCTTCTTCATTTGTATTTAAAGGTCCTTGGTAGTCTAATTACTATATCTGCAAATACCAAGCTTCGTGTTTAAGACTTAGTTCATAGCTTAAATACAGTTTTCCTACAAACTCAAAGTTTTTACATTTTTGGATATTGACAGTAATACAAATGGCCTTTATTCCCAATGAAAAACATTCACTTATCCCCTAAATGACTTGAATTCATCTGGCTACCTTGTATGAAACTTTACAGTATTAAGTGCTTTTAATGTCCTCTGAAATCACAGTTCAAACCATGTTTAAACCTCAAAGCCAACTTCCAACAAATCAGGAAGTCCATACTGGAAAAACAGGGTGGTTTCATCCACTCTGTTCAATCAACATAATTTTTTCTCTAGAAAATCTACCTGCATTTTTCATAAACTGATTTTTTTTTTTCACAGACTGGTGAAAACTAGTTTTCTGGAATTAGGTTATACAGTGACTTTGGTCCATTTAACAAGGTCAGACTGTTTATTCTTGACCAAATTCTTTCCCACTGTAAAAAGGTACTTTTAAATGCCACATTCCAAAACAGTGCCAGTAAGTCAATGAAGCATATTTTCCCACAAGAACTGATACCATGCACAGGCCCCCCCTCATTTAATTCTTCTAGTGATTAAATTACATAAGGTGCATGATGTCTTCAGTGTCCCAAATAATTGAAATCTACCAATCTACAGTGCCAGCTGTGTTTTTATTAACTTAAATAGTTTCATTCACTTCAAAGCACCATCAGATAATAAAAGAAACTAGAAGACATTTAAATAAAAAAAAAAAATTATAAAAAAAATAAACCAAATGCAAAATTCACTGTTGATGCAAAGACAGGCCTTCTTGCTCACCTTATAAACTGGCTTAGCTCATTGAAGCCTTGCTGATTTACATCAGCTGAAGTATGTGACTATTATGACCTACTGCAATAGCCATAAGAAAATATAAACCAGTAAAGCATTTGCAACTTTTACGCTATGCTTCCAAGCTAGTTTTCATTTTATGGAGCAAGAATATAAATATGTAAACAAAATTAAGGAAAATACCATTACATTAAGAAGAAACATATCTACCTTCGATCCTTTCTGTTTAGATGCTACAGTGAGCATGTTTGTGGGTTTTTTTAATGTATCATGGCATCCAGATCAACCCAGAATACTAAACTTCACAGCAAGATTTTCAGATTTTCCAGTAATCTTCTTTTGCATTTTAATAATTAATTGATTGATTGTCCTTGCAAATGCAGTATGAAGCAGAAGCTTGAAGAATCGCGTGGAAAGATGTATATACAAATAAAACAGGATTAAAAGGCATCAGCTACCACTTTTTTTCTGAGATGTACTGTCCATGAAATTACAGCATCAGTGGTGGAACACATTCTTTGAAGTGATCAGTAATACACTTGCAAGGTAGCAAAAACTGCTCTGCCTCAATTGGACATAAGAAGTAGATACCATTCTTATGGAGTCTTAGAAGAAATTAACTCAAATATTCATACTGAAGGTGTTTAAAAACATAGTACATGAAAGTGTGTTCAATTATAATTTGATTCCCATAGAGCATCTTAAATATATACACTCCTCTCCCCCGACCAATCAAAAAGAACTCAAAATCTCTTCTGTATGTCTTTTCACAATGTATACATATACAAAACTTTCCCTGTTTTTCAAAAACTCAACATCCTCAGGCTGTATTAATTTATAGTATCTTTTGCCTGAAAATTTAATCAAAATAGGGAACGTAATAATTTTTACAGAAGAGGTGAGGAGGGGCAAGAAGACATGACATGATGATGGAAGTCATGCATTTGTTTTATTTCACAAAAAAGGTTTAGAAGGTCCCATTTCCCTGAAAAAAAAAATCTAACAGGAGGATATAGTTCTCCTCCAGGACTTATTCCAAGTGCTCCACTCACAAGCTCTTAGCTTTCTCAGCATTTTGCTGTATATGTTCCTGTTAATGTCTGTGACTTCAGTGTCTGCATTTGTGCACTGGCTCCCATTGCTCCTCTCACCAAATTTTCCTCAGAAAGAGGAAAGCTCATCATCTAATTCCTGTAAGGCGAATCATGGTCCCTGCAGATCCACGCGGTGTACATGATGTAAATGCAGATTATTAGCTCATACCTAGACGAAATGAATGCTGAGGCACACTATAGGTTCAATGACTTCTACATGCTATCAAAATGAATATTAGATGCTGATTCCAGTCCCTTATGTGCTGGTCTACAAAGGTACACAGCTGAATGCCTGTTTTGTATGAAAAGCTTAAAAACTGCAGATTCTGGACATAAGTTTTCCCTCATGTTTGTGTGCAAGTTGCCTGGGATTCCACAACAAGTGAAGAATGAACTCATTACAATGCCTGCTACTGTCAAGCCTCTCGATTCCATTTTTTGTGTACTTTCAGCTGTCTCAAAAAATTGTGTACCACTACCATCTAGCATTGCCTGATGAGCTTCCTCACTCTGAGGTCCCAACACATCAGCAGCCCTGTGCTTCACTGTGACTCTCAGCGATACAGTAGCAAGTCGGAGCTGTCTTTTGGGAAGCTATTCCCTGGCTTAACCATGGCATACATACTCTGCACTTGTTTTCCATTTTCTCCGTGCCCTCCACTGAATAAAATTCTTCCTCTATGTTAAGAAGGGAGTTCCCAGTCCAAAAACGTGGAACAGTTTAATAAGCATAGCTGAATCTTTCTTTCACTGATACCTGTAGTTATCACCTGATGTTTATCCACACTCCCTGTAGATTCTGTATCTCATCTTTAATTTCCAGCCTAATACCATATGCTATCATAACTGTGTTATCCAAAAACGATTTTAAATCCCACATGCCAAAAAACTTTTCATCTCACATATCATAATGCTCTTCTCTGGAGGCTGCTCATATAGAAGAGGATCATTCCAGCTGCCCCAGTGGATAAATCATAAACATCCATCCTTTCATAAACTACATTCCATCCTTTCATAAACTACATGAAAAGAGAATATAAATACCTTCGGAGGATGTTTTTGTTTTGCCAATATATTTTTCATGGTTCCACTTAATGTTGCACGTGCAATCAGAACTTCACCAAGGTGCTCAATCTGTCCTGTCCTCAAAATTTCTCTCATACAAATGACAGGGAAGATACTGTAGAGACTTAAGCAGCTCTTAATATCTGGATTTTGTTGAGTGGTGTATATGACCACCATACAAACTTGTGGCCTTTCTGAGTTAATACTTCCATGGAACAGTAAGCTCTATGATTTGAACAGAAACAGTTCTGAAAGGGTTTTAAAAGTGATAGGTGAAGGGAGAAGAACTCATCAGAACTATTTCCAACACTGAAAATTAAAAACTCTGACTTTTGCTAACTTATACAGCTTTTCAGCTCAAATAATTTTGCAATGTTGGCATGCATAAATAAATGTCCTCTAATGTCCAGTACAGTTGACTGTCTGTGGAGCTGACAGTTCTGTAGAGCTGCAAGTTTCTCGTCTTCAGTGGAAACTCCCCCAGTAACAGACTGTGTATGCAAAGTAAAAGACCTCTTTTGGAAGCATTTCACCGTCCACTACACATTTTTCCTCCTGTTCCACAGAACAGAATATATCCTTTTGCAGATCCCTTTTGCTAGGAATAACGCTGTTCAAAATGTTTCTTCCAAACCCAGGTCATTTACCCTAAGTATAGCAGGAGAATCTGTGCAGTACAGGAAAAAGAAATACTGTGGACTGTCTTTTCCACTAGCTACTCAACTGTTCCTGTTCCAGCCAAAGAACACTTGCTCTGAATTGCCTAGTAAGGTTTTTTGATAGTGAACTTTTTTCCCCATCCTTTGGACTTGCTTGAGACTACATACTTGTAACAGTTAAGGTGCAAAGCAAGTAGTACAGCATTAAGGGTACTATTTATTCACCGTAATAAACAGTTATTTTAAGATAAGGGTATTAATTTTGGATTATAATAGCCATAAAAAATATGGTGCTGTCATTTCTGAATCATAGCTAAGGGTAAAACCCAAGAATAGCTGAAAGCACATCTCTCCCTCTACATATTTCTTCAAAACTTATTTCTTCTTTCCTGTCGGTGAACAATGAACTAACTGTTTACAAAGCAGGTTTCCATGGTTACAATCTTGCATGGGGCCCACATGGTACAACCTATATCTTTGTTGAATCAAAAAATATCTCCTGCTTTCTAAGCAGAAAGTCCCTACTCTCATTATTCCTTGTTTAAATCCACGACCTCGAAACTCAATCAGCATGAACTTGCAGGTGGTTGTTTTCCCTCTTTTTTTTTTAACATCAGTTTCCTCCTGTTTCTGTGCTTCTGTCCAGATTAATTGCTCATGTTTCTTAATGTTAGTTTGTTTTGGGTTTTTATCATCTGCTCTTTGTCACTCAGGCCCAGTAAATGATGAAAACTCTGAACCTGTTTCAAATCACGCTTTAAAAGCAAAAATGTACTGAGTCTTCAAATAGTATGCAGTCATTCCATTTTTTAATTATTTTTTTCTTCTTTACTGGAAAGCTACTACCAAGATGCCGATGTCATTACGATAGTTGCCCTGGAGAGCAGAACAACTTGCTGACTGCAGACAAATTATCCACAGATCAGCTCTTCCATGCTGATCACAAGTTTAATGGGTATTTTCATGGACTGTATCTGTAGAACAAGTTTTCTCTGCATTCATTACAGAAATGGCGAAATCCAATGCAATAGTTAATTTATCTGCTCCTTCAGCTGTCCTGATTCACACTTGAATTCTACAGACTTTTGCAGTAGACTCTAACTTTGTGCATTTTAGAACTCTCAGAAGTTTTGTTTTCAAATTCCCTGCCTAATTTTTTAGCATGTCTCATTCAGTACTATCTATGACAGTTTTGCCTATTTCATAGAACCAGTTTTAATTAGACCAATTTTAACTACTGCTACTCCTCTGACAGACCTAAACAAAAACTCACACCCCTGCTTGTAGCTCCAAGGTCCAGCTTCCAGTCAGGTGTAATTTACTGAACTATACTGGGAGTCTTTGATATATAGTAAGATGTCCTGGCTGGTTTTGTACTTTTGAAAAGCATTCTGCAGTCATCTTTCGTGACACTTCTATCTAACTGAATGATGACTTAATCTGGTATTTGTGTGACTTTTTCCTGTTTTATAAACCATAGTATTTTTACTACTTACAAACAAATGTAGTTTATCTTATCAGAATCTCTTTTTTCCATTGTCTTTTAGACACAGAATTGTTCTGGAGTTTTAGAGAAGCAGATTCTGTTATGACTGTATCATCCTCTGATTCCTTTCAATAAGAATATATTCCATCTCCATGGCAAATCTTACAGATCCCCAGAGTTCTTCTGAAATGTTTCTTTGCTTTCTACCTTGATTACAAAACCCCATCACTGTCACCCTCTGTGGTATCTGTGTGCTGTAAGAATGCAAGTGTCCTTGGGTGTCTCTCTCTTCTTCCTCTCTGAAGCTTTCAGTATTCAATCCTGCTTGGACTGATGGCTGTCCTTGACATATTATATCGTGGCCTTATATTGGACCTGAGCAGCTGAGGCCAAGTATAAATTCTAAAGCGCCGACAGAGCTGGGCCACTTAGAAAGGTTACCAGAAGTCTCCTTTCTGCTCCTTTTCCTCACCATACATATACTGTACAATGTTGAAACAAGCTTCACTGGGATTCTCAGTAGGCATTTCTACTATTTGAGCTGAAAATGTAAGTCTACAGGACGCACTAAAAGTAACAGAATTATAAACAGTCTCCTGATGTGTTCATTTTTAGGTCCAGGTGTTTACTTCCACAGTAGTCTATGTTCCTGCTTACTTGTGTGTGCTGGTTTTTCTGCTCAAGTCCTTTTTGAAGGTTATTTTTTTAAAGACTTTCAAGTTTATCCAAGCTTTTCTGGCATCCCCTGCTTCATGGAAGGTCTGACCAGGTTGGTTGTCATTTATTGATGTGACTTGCCAGGTTCATCCCATTTCCAGATGGGGAACATTGCAACTAGACTTCCAACCTCCAGTCCCATCTGGATTTTTTCAACTTGCTGTCCCAACAAAGATTCAATTCTTGCTTTCAGATCATCTTTCATCCCCACCTGTGAAACTTTCAGGTTGCATTTTTGCTTCTTTAGTGAAGTGTCTCTTTTTACATCTCATTTCTTTTTCTTTTTTTTTTCATAGCCCTTATTTAAACTGTACCCTCCTTTGATTTTGGAGACCATCTCCAGTATTTGTTCAGTCTCATCTTAATAAAGTTTCATGATTTCTTTATTTGGAAAATGAATTTGGCTTTGACATTTAGGCCAATCCCTCTGGCGTGCTGACGGCTGTTTCTGTGACAAGTGGAGCACATGAAGCGTATTTGTGAAAAAGCTGACTATATAATGCACATCAAATCTACATTATTCTAGATGAGGTATGATCAACTAATTCGTGTTATGGTGTCAGTACTTTATTATTTCTTATGAATTAGCCTACATGTAACAATATACATTTTCATATGGTCTCATGCATCTAAATGATAATTCATAGTCCATATCTGATCTCTGCAGTTTGCTACCAAGCTATTTGTAAAGTCCCAAAACTGAGGAATTAATCTTGTAGCTCAGTAATTATTTTAGTGTAACATATCTTTCTCTGGATTTATCCACTGAAATGCTGAAAATGGGAAATCTAGAGAAATCTAGTTGAATTCTTGGGCACCCTGTAATTTACTGAAATCTGGAAAGTCTAAGGCTAATATAGTTCCACTGTTTATCAAATAATTTATCTTACCACATTTTGCAAGGATGCATGTATTACAGCTCTAGATAACTGACCTCTTTAATGCAACTACAAGGCACTGGGCATCACCACCACCACCACTAAGCATATAGTAACAAGGAACATAATGGAGTTAAACAAAGAATGGGAGATTGGAGGCTGGACAACAAGGAAACTTTCTGAAAGTGATTATATAGAGGTTTTGGAACAGGCTCCCATGGGAAGTGATGGAAACTCTATTTCTGGGCACATTAAAGTTATGGGCAAAACTTTAAAAATGCAACAGAGAACAATCTTACTTGTTTCACAGGACTAGATGATTTCTCAGCTCTTCTTTTAAGCTCAAGAATTCCAGACCAGCAACACTGAACAAGTACTAAATATTGTTAGGCTAAGAGGAATTTCCTGAGCTGTACCTGTACAAGGGAATTCTCAATTAGAAATGCCCTCTAAAGCCGGACTTTGGCCAGTGTGAAGAGAACATTTACAGTTACTTCCCTGCCACTGCAAAAAAGTGCCAATGACTCATTTTTATTACACATTAAGCCCTAAGAGCATTTCTGTCAGCACTGTACAGACACTAGCCTTCACTCTGGAGTAGCAAGAGCTCCAAGGACAGTATGCTATTTGATCTGCTCCTCTTTCTTTGGATGTCTCACATTCAAGTACCAAACAGGCCCACGCCTGTTTATTCAATGTGCTCCGATAAGAGTATAACCTGAGGCTGTATTTTAGTGTTTCATGATGGTTTGAAATTATGTGGGAACAGTTTTGTAAATACACAGGGAGAGACCTTGTCAAATAATCTAATTGTTTTTACAATCCAACCCACTCAATTATCTCTGGGAGTAGATGTAAAAACAGAGCCACTTAAAACAACAGAAAAATAGTACAAAGAAGATGTAAATCACTGGGTGGGGGAAATGCACCACATGTTTTTACATCTGAAAACCAGAGACAGAAGTATGGTCACACAAAAGCAGGATGCTCTTCTATAATATAGAGAAAATACACAGTAGTAATTTTCTCCCTTCCTTTCTCCTTTTTACAACCTCTGTCCTGATTTTTTTAGCAGACTAAGCACAGCCTGTTCCTTATAAAGTCAGTTCTACATCCTACAGTCTGTTCACCAGATATTTCTTTGAAACCTCTAATGCAGTACTGTAACATTGCTAATATCTACTGTAGC
>JAOTQP010001286.1:23340960-23404342 GCA_026413545.1 Cichladusa arquata
AGAAGAGAAGAGAAGAGAAGAGAAGAGAAGAGAAGAGAAGAGAAGAGAAGAGAAGAGAAGAGAAGAGAAGAGAAGATGCCATTTTATCTTTACATCAACTATTTCCACTGAGTACATTTTTCTTGCACCAATGGAACTGTGCTGCTGCAAAATGACACCAAATTTCACCCTGAGGTGAAAAGGCAATGCCTCACAAAAGTAGAACTAAGAGGAACCTAAGTAATATCAGTTGTCAGATTTAAAACAAAATAAAAAGCTTTTTTCACAGTGCTGAAGTTAACTGTGGCCCAGAGTAGAAATGGTTCAAAAAGTAAGCAGATTAGTTAATGAAAGATGGGTACTTCAGTAATTTTTATAGACAATGATCTAGATACAAGCTCCAGCACTGGAAATTGCTACATTTCTGACTGCTGAAAGCTGTTTCTTCTCTCCCTCCTAAGCATCCTCTGTTAAACACTACACTTTAATATAGCACTTTGGTCCAGCCCAGCAGAAACTTCCTTTGTTCTGATATAAACTGTGCTCAAAGTTGTGCTTATTTTCTTTTTTTTTTTACCAGGATGAGGTAAATTTATTCTGCAGGCTTGCACTGGTGCAGCTGCACGGCTGCAAAATATGCTCAGCTCAGTGTAGACAACCTCTGTCCTCACATATTCTATGTCTGCAGCTCTGGAAAGGGGTTTTCTGGAAAAGGGCACAGAAAATATTCTCGTATGAAGCCAATTTGCTTGTTTACTGTGAAATAATTTACTTTCTTTGAAAGATTAAAAGATAGGCTTTTTATGGTTCATGATAAACCTAGGTCTGAATCAGAGCAGAGGGCTGCATTCCCCACATTCCTGACAGGTCTCAAGGGTGAGTCCTGGCATCAGCTGCAGAGGAACAGCACAAAGCGCTGAATGCACGTCTTGGCACCGTGGGGGTAAAAAATACTTCAAACACTGATACAGATGCCCTTAGAAGTTTTGTTACAGTCAGATACAGTAATAGCCTTAAATGAACCAGCTGACTGGTTCATCTAACATCCTCAGAACAGTGTAAATCAGCATGAGCTGCAAGGTTTTGAAAAACATTTCTGCCTCTGAGTTACTTTAGTTATTCAAGGCCTCAGCTGAACGCTTCAGATGTGGTTTCATAACTGACTCCAACAAATCTGAGATGGTGAGGTCTAGGGAGTGGATGGCCCCATCTCGCTGCTCCCCTGTGTGTCAGTGCTTTCAGTCATGTGGCCACGCAGTGATTTGCATCTACTAAGCCACCTGAAAATTAGTAACTATTTTATACAGGGTTCATTTTCAGTCAGACTGCAAGGGAGCAACCACTAATGCCAAAGAAAGAGAAGTGATGCAAGCGTGCAGTCAAAAGCAGGGCCACCCTTTCAGCAGCAATAGAAATGTTACATCTACTTATGTATGTATGTATGTACATGAAACAGCACCTGTAGATTATTTATAGAACGTGTCTCTAGAAGTAGCAACCTTGTCATAAATCCTCTGTCTGTTGTGAGAGCAGCAAGTACAACTCTTCCAGACAAGCCTTAAAAATATAAAGGTTCTTATGATGGACAACAAAAATTAAGCTGGTTTTGAAAACTGTCTTATATGATTATAATGTAGATGAACAAGAAACTTCAAATTTCCTAATTTTTTTAATGTGTATTTCCATACTGCCCTTTGATTAATACTGTGTTATGGAATGATCTATTTTGTCATTGTTATTTTCATATAAATCTGATCTCATCTGAACCAAGTCATCATAAATACATCTTAAAATGTTTTTAGTCATCTGCAGACCTTACAGTCAACATGCCGATATTGATTTTTGTTCTTAAGATGACTCCAGAGATAAATGACTCATTTTATGTGATGGAAATAGCCTTCCTAGAGGGTATTGGGAGGATCCAACAAAGATCCCACCAGATGTTAAAATATCAGAAAAATTCACTAATTTTTCCACAAAGCCAGACACATGGACTTTTTATGCAGACCTGTGTATTAGTAGGGAAGACAGTTTTTCTTTAAATAAGACAACAATTTTGATCTTACTGCACTTCTAAAAAGCCACAGAATCTCAGCAGCAGCACAAGCTCAAACCCACATATTTTGATCCACTGGATGTCTGTCTGCATCTCATTTTCCTTTTCAGGGACATTTGGGTGGAGTAGACAAATGCACCATAATGGAAGAACTGGAGATGAGGGCCCAGATCTCAGGGGACCTGCTTCCTCACAACAGTGAAGAGCATACCGAAACAGTGCAACTTCCACCTGTCAGAGGGGGAAGAGTTATGATCTTCTTCAATCATGCATGAGATAAAATCAAGTGTCATTGTACTGATATCATTAGGACACTCTTTAACACTTAGTTTAACCAGTGGCAGGTGGTTGCTTAATTTCCATAGGTTTCCTCTGATGTCTGATGGTAACTGTAAGCTTTAAACAGATTGCTGAACCAGGTCCATTTAGGGACCCTCAATGGATCTCAGGTTAGAGCTGCACTGCAAGAGACTTACAAGAGGTGGCCATTGAAAAAACTGGAAAAAAACTACGAAAAAGGCAAAGCAAAAAACTTTCTTTGTCCAGGTTCTCATCAATCATATGGCCTCATACAAGCATTTACATTCACATTATTTACTAATGGGGAGCATTTACTGGAAAATTACAATGCAACAGTGGGCAGGAAACAGAGAAGTACTCATTCCTCTTTGGAAGAGAGTTTTACTGTCATTTTTGGTCTTGTTTTTGTTGCTGTAACTAACTTACATATTTGTTTTTACAAAGTAAGCTCCGTTAGTGAAAATTATTTTATGCTTCCTTGCTACTATACCAACAAAATGAAATCCAAATTCTTGCATGATGTGACATGTAAACCATTTGCGCTGAAGTGACTGCCAGAAATGGATGGAAAGTTTTTATCCTGAAGAAATACTCAAATAAAATGCTAGCATAATCTAGTTTATTTACTGAAAGTAACTGCAGAATATTTTGGGTCCTCTCTTTTCAGAAAATCTATTTACTTGGGTCTAGTACTCCACAACTTACAGCATCCAAAGAGAAAGTGACGTATTTTCCCTTCTGTGTTGGGTAAATCTGAAAACAAGTGTTGTTTTTTTTTAAAAGGAAAACATAAACCTATTTTATTGGCATTTCATTGGGGAAAAAAAAACCCTTCTGTAGTACTAACATCTAAAGTAAAGTACACATATTTTCAAAGAAAGTATTATAAGTGTGTTACAAACACTAACATTTTGCCAGTTTTACTCAAGATCCGGATGCAGGCCAGGTTTTAAGAGCTGGATAGTCTCAGCTCCACCTAGATGTTCTGATCACAACTGCATGCACTTATCTCACTTAACATTCTTGTATGCCATGATTCAGCTTCATTTCCTTTCTTTAATGCAGTCAAGAGTCATCAGAAATAGATAAATGGATTATTCATTTTTGATAATACAACTTCAGATTTTCCAGACACCCCATTGCTCCTTTGCTCAGAGAAAGTTAGAACTGAGTGCCCATTTTTCTGCACCAGGAAAAATGTGACAGTTCATTAGCTTTTGCTATCCAACTCTAAAATTACAGTCACATCAATCTACCTCCTCTGTCCTATGGAGCATCTCTGTTATCACAAAGCTTATTCAAAATTTCCCCAAGGGCCAAGACCAACACTTGGAAAAGAGTCCAACTTTGCACAAACCAAAAGCATGCCCTATTACCCACCATCTCAGACTCCCCCACCCAACCTCATTCTTTCTAGTGCTCTTATTTCAGACTTGTATCAGGTCTCAGTTTGAACACAGCTGGGAGCAGTGATCTCCACCCTGCCCCCCAGCCGGAGAAACATTAGTTTGAATCTTTCATTCATTCATTCAATCATTCATTTATTCATTCATTCACTGACAGAAATATCAAGAGGTTTCTTTAAATGACAGCAAGATGCCTGGACTACCGGTCTGCCAGAAGGATTCTTCAGCATTGTGTAAGTAACCAGCTGTTAGAGAGAGACTGCTTTGAAGTTACCATTTGCAGCACCCACAGCACTTGGGCTGGATCAGTTTTTACAGCGCTATTTTCATGGCAAGGTCTTTTTGTCCCATCTGAAGAGTTTCTTTGTGAGCAATGAATGAGGATGCATCTTGGGAATGGTCTGATACTTCAAAAGATGGTTCTTGTAGTTTATCTTGCAGTAAGCTTCTCCTCTGAAGGAAACGCTGCACAGCCCTTGTATTGATCACAATGATAGTCTTTTATCACTGGGCTGTCTGCACTATCACTATCCAAAGCAAATCTTTGCAAGCTGTCACTTTTATTAATTGATACATGTATAGATATATTCTGTCTTTTATAATGCAACACTTTTTTTCTATAAACGCTTCAAAACAAGCTGGTCTTGCTGAAGTCCATGAAAGTTTACTCACTGCCTGGTGAATAACCACAATTTAGACTATTTTTGGGTTTTTACAGTCAAGAATGTCTTTATGTTCAAAAACCAGAAGTTTGGGGGTTTGGAGCTGTTTTGTTTAGCTGTGTTTCCTGTACTAAGGTTCAATGGAGGTAAAAAAAAAGCGGCACTTGCACACCTAAGCAGCTAGCCAAAGGCAGAAGTTA
The DNA here is from genome assembly GCA_026413545.1 of Cichladusa arquata. NCBI lineage: Eukaryota > Metazoa > Chordata > Aves > Passeriformes > Muscicapidae > Cichladusa > Cichladusa arquata. The sequence continues at coordinate 23,345,564 of JAOTQP010001286.1, forward strand.
AAATCAGAAAAGGAAAATTGATAGCTAAAACACATTCAATGAAAGCTTTCTAACCTGCTATCAGTCTGCACGAGCAGGGAACACTGACATTTAAAACCATATCACATTCTGAGCAACTCACCCCTTACATACCCAGACACAAGTTTATTTCAAAGATATTGAAAACTGTTTTAAAACATTTCTTAAATTTTAATTTAACTTTTAAAGTATTAATTTTTTAACTTAAAAAGGCCATGTTCATAGCTGGTTTTGGGGTTTTTTTAAAATAAAATAATGACACACTAAGTTTTAGGTGTGAAAGCCATTACTTGTGTCTACGCCCACACACTTGATTTGTCCTTGATCACAGGATAATTTTCAACTATTTTAATACTCTTTAGCTTAGCTGCAATGACGCTTGGATGCTTATCTGAACACAGTACAAACTTGCATGTGGATAATCCCTTAAGCTGAACACCTCTTGCTCACAGCAGCACCAAGAGTACCAGCTCATGGGTTTTAACACATGATTTCCAGGATGGAAGTATTAGCTACTTTAGCAAATGTACGTACTTCACAAAGCAATCCTGGCCACGATCTGTTTTGCTGTGGTAGATTTCTGGGTGTTTTAAACTTCCTTCCTAAGAAGGCTACATGGTCATGGAAAAACTTCTCAGTTCTGTAGATATTTTTTCCTCATTTCATGCAGAACTTTTCAAACATGTCCTGCTGGAAACCTTGTAACATTCTGCAATTTTAGCTTAAATGATTTTATGCATCAACAGAAATACTCACTGAAGCTGCTACTGACCGGTAGCTGGGAAAAAAATAAGAGCAAGTAAAGAAGAACCTTTCTCTCCTTCTGCTTTGAGTTGCATGACCAATCTTACCTGATCTCAGCAGCCAAATTCTTTCACCTTTGGATTAGACTACATCCTACAGACAGTGAAAAAACTAGCCTTACAACATAGGTTTACATAGGTTTTATGTAACAAGGATGCTTCCCTATGTTTAGCAAGATGATATAATTTTCTGTTGTTTCCTGCCTTCATTCACTCTGAAGCCAGATGTCCATAGTTACATCATATGACAATGGGAAGACCCTTGCACAAACTAGTAATAAAAATTAATTGCTTCTTATCAACGAGCCAGGCTAGTTTTTACAATACGGTGTAAAATGCAAAGTGGATCCTTTCAGTTTCTCTTTTCAGCTGTTCTGCCTCTTCTGTCTTTATCGGAAGAGTTACTGTCATGGCAGTTGGGATACTCAGAATAAAGAAAGGAAACAAAAAAATCATGAGCAGGCAACAAAACCCAAAGATACCCAACATGCACACAGCATGGCAGCTCCTCAATATGCTCCAGAGATGCTATGCCAAGCTGATTCTGGGGGCAGAGCCAGAAAGCGTGGAAATGGGGTCAAAAAGCAAGAAGCTGGCAGGGTTTCTCCAGCATTAATGGAGGAGAGAGCTAAATCTGCAAGCGAGCTCATGTCTGAGCCAAGGACAACCAGAGAGCTGGTGGGAGAGGGGCAACAGTTGCAGGAGACCTGGTGATACTGGGGGTGCTCTTTAACAGCTGGCTTGGGAAACAGCTGTGATTTTGGCTGCCAGGTCCACTTCAACTTCCTCTAGCACAATCCTATTTGGAATCACTCAGAAACATATGGAAGGAACCATTGAATGCATATTCACAGAGGTGGAAAATCAGAGCACAATGGTATAGCATTTTTGCAAGTATCTGTGGGGTTTTTTTCAGGCAAAATACCTGGGATTCAGAAAGAGCTTTATCTTAAAATGGATAGTTCAGAAACTTTAACCACACCTGTCTGACTCAATTTACAAAGCAAGCCAGTATCACTACAGAAGCTTGCCTGATGGGAGTTTCAGAAAACTAGCACATACTTATCCCTCTGTAATCAGTCACAATTTAATCTAGAGCCAGTAGTCAGTAACTGATTACCTGTACCATGTAAATCACCATAACTTCAATCCTTGCTGGAAAGCAATTGTTCTCAGAGATACAAGTAACTTCAATTGTATGCAAGGTTCACACTGCTATACTAAGAGAAAAACAGAAGCCTTCAGAAACTTACCACTGAGGTAAGAGCCATCTGAAAACTGTAGATTCGTGCAAGGCCAAAGTCAGCCAGTTTTATCTGCCCGTTGCTGGTTACAAGGATATTTTGGGGTTTCAGATCCCGATGCACCACACGATGCGAATGCAGAAAATCCAGTCCCCGAAACAGCTGAAGCATCATATCCTATACATAAAGAAGAAATCAATATGCAGTTACCAAGACAAGGTGGCAGGCAAGCAAGTAAATCCCCTGTCATAATCTGAAAAACTAATTTAATAAACATTGACTTAAATATGTGCACAGGAGATAAAACCAACTATTAATACAAAATGGACAGGATGTTGCAAGAATGAATGGAACTGAACCAATGTCCTTATCAAGTTAATGTACGGTTTCTAGTTGAATTACGTGAGGTTGATTAACAGTAGCATAAAAATTAATCAATATACATTTAAAAATATCAAAAGTGTGTCTCTAAATCCCTGGACAACTTCAAAAGAGCGCTATCCAAGTAAGAAAAATACATAGCACTTTTGCTCTCTAAACCTCACACCACTTTGCATTCTCACTAGCTTATGCTTTGTCCTGCTGTGGTGAAGTGAAATTTTATCATTCATTTTAACAGGCACAAGGATCTGTTTCAAACAGAAAAACTGGTTAAATGACAAATTTAACTTTATTTAATGTTAGAGAGGGAAAAGGTTCACTTGGCAAAACCGGCCTTATAGAATTTATTGAAAAGGACGGAAACTACCTACGGATGAAAATCTAGCATAAAACAGTGTAATAATCATAACTCTGATTCTTCGTTCTATTTTATTATAGTGATACAATCTTCTACAACATTTCCACAGCTGAAGAAACTATTTTATCTGTACTCATGTTTTGACAATCTTAGTAATGTGAAAAGAATGAACCAGCAGACTCAAAACCAAATATGAGAAATCCCCTGCATTCCAAATTAGAAGGATACTGTCAACTTGAAAATTGTATTTGCCAAACAGGCAGTTACAAGAAGATGCTGCAACAAGGAAAAAAATTATAAAGACGTTTATTTTCTGCATGCAATTGACTTGAGCTCATGAAACTGCAGTTCTGTGTATGCTGGTGGCATATGCCCTTTCCATAATCCATGCAGCACAGTGTCCTCCAGTCCTGTTGTTAGCAACCAAAACGTTCTTGGAGAAGGGCATGGCATGAAAAAGAAAAGGAAAGAAGGGTAACTTGAGGTTGGTTGCTTTTGTTCTTCTCTATGGACTTGGGCACGTTTCAAGTAAATATTCAAGGTACCCTTCTGAAAGGAATTATATCTGAACATGGGTGTAAAAATAGCTCATAACATTCAGCTGGATAATACTGGTTAAGTTGGATGGATTTGTAAGGCAGGCTTCAGAGATACTGCTAAATAATTTAATACAACATTATTATTTTCTTGTAGTGTTTCCTGGTCATTTATATAGAAAATATTATAAAATACAGAGATATTAAGTTTGGAAGCTCTCACCTGACCTCTGGTAAGACAAGGCCATTTACGTACACAGCCAGCTCATAAAGTAATCAGCTTTTATTTGAAGATCCCAATGATGGAGATTTTGCCATGAACTTATGGATGCTGTGACAGTATTACATTATTATCACCTCTGAAGGAAGGTGGTGAACTGATAACCCCATTTCCTGCTATCTGATGCCTTTTATTTCCTTTGCTTTCCCAGAAAAATTTGAGAACTGGTCATTTTGACAACTGGTATGATATGGTTTGGACCTTTAAAAGAAATACACAAAGTATATTGAATCCTCTTGTATTTATACTTTTTTTTTTTTGCAGTTCAGAAGTTTGTAAGAACTTGGGCTACCAGCTCTGCAGGTTTCAGTCACCAGCAGAATTAATATATGTCATATCTGGTCACTCTGTGCCATTTCAACTTTTACCAAATCCCAAAAGTCTTTGGATCAGTCTTGCAGATGTGAAGAACATGCCAACAACATTACACATATGGTTATATGGTTTTAAATATGAACTTACTTGTTTCACTGAATTTGGGCCTATTTTTTCTTTTTTATTCCAGGTTGACACAGCATCAAATAAGAAAATTATTTAAAGAACTGAAGTATTAGTCAGTAGAACCTGGCAAGTCCCTTTTTGGTGACATTTATGTATCCTATTCATTCATCAACTCTGTAAACTCATTCAGGCAGTTACCAAACATATCAAGAATATTTTTTTCCAACAACTGATGCTGGTTTTGTTTCAACTTTCTTCCTCAAGCTCAGCATTAACACAATTCTGCATTGCTCATTTTGAGTTGCAAGTAATGTCTTCAGGTTCTAAATTCAGAGTCTTCTTCCAGCCACAGATAAAAAAAGAAAATATTTGAAACAGGAAACTTATATATCTTCCTTTCTACCCATCAAACTCAAAAGATGAATATCATTTACAGAAGTTCTCTTCACACACACACAAAATAATTTCTGCTGCAGAAAAGTGTACTGGGAAAGTGCAAATTTAAAAGGTGTGAGAAAGAAGAAGAGCAACTAGAGGGAAAAAGGTGCTGTATCTCCTCTTCCTGGAAATTCAGGGTTAGTTCATATAAGCCATCTTCTAGTATTCAGGCTGGACTGTTGATTACACTTATTACTTACTACGATAGGTATTAACAGATTTCAGCTAAAAATTATCTGGAAGAACAGCCCAAAGTTTCGTGTGTGTAAAGAAGGGCACTTGGATGTAAAAAGACTGTTTGCTATTTGTGATTCATTATTGCCCTGTTTTTAAATTTGCAGCAAGTTAGGAAAAGAGCCGAAGCTAAAATCACAACATAGGCTTATTATTATGAACTTTAAGTACAGAATAACAAATGTGGCAGCTTAAAATTTTGTGCTGCACGTAAGCCTAGTCAAAAATCATTAGGCCTCGCTTTTGGAAAATGATTTCGCTCACTTGGTCAGCCACACGCAAGAAACATAAGGCAGGGTCTGGGCTCTGTGCTTTCTTTGACACTGTAACTAACATGAGAAGATACTAACCTTTGCTAGCAAATTAGATAAAGGCTGTAAACATGCACAAGCCAGATCACTACCTAATTAAATCAGGATAATTTCACTCATCTAACGGAAATGCATCCATTTTTATTAGTGACGAATACCCAGTATTATCTCAATTACCAAGTTCTAGAAATAACTGCAGGAGAGTTTTCATGTGCCTCAAGGATTAGTTTTTTCCATCTCTGCTTTTCCCTGAGAAATTTTCTGTGGTAGATAGGCATACCATACTTTGGAATTACAGAGAGAACCGTATTTCAAAAGTTAATTGAAAACTTATCAATTCCATTTAACAAATAAGAACCTTTCTGTCTTAGGAGATTGAAGGAACAAGCATTAATGACTCCTAACCAAACCTCTACTGATGTCTATCAGTGTTCTTTGGATATTGTATATTTGCAAACAAAGACGCAGAATGTGCCTGTTGTTTCAGATTAGAGATTTCTGTCATGCTCTAGTATCATAAAACCTATGATAGCTGGCTGTTGCTCAAGTTGAAGTTACAGGCACACATTATCCCACTGCAATTACTTTCAGACAATCACAGCTTCACAATTTTTTCCTTTCAGGCTACATTTTCAATGCCATCTTTGTGCATATATAAAATATTTACCTGTAACTCAAGTGAAAATAAAACTATTTTGGGATGCAATGAACAAGTACATTTTCTTTAGAGGAAAATATGTAGTTTTAATTTTGTAAAAGTCTCATAATGAAAACAGGAGCAAAATTTGTTATGCAAATGCTGCATCTTTGTTTGTTCCACCATATAAGGTATTGATGATGATTGCTCAGTCTGACATTTACTGAATTTATCAGCTCTGAATGTCAGGACCAAATTACGATGAACTTTTCAAGTGACACCGTATTATGTCATGAGTCTCAATAACACACAGAAATGTATCCTGCATATTCCTCCTGTGTCATCAGTGAGGATGGGGCTGGGCTTGGGCTAGGGCTAGGCTGAGCAGCTGCTGCTGCTGCCTGTGCCAAAGGCAGTATTCATGGCTCGCATTTTCCGACTCATGCACCAGGAACAGAAAGCCCTGATTTCTTATACATTTTTGTCTCCACCTTGTCCTATCCCCTCTTGACGCTATGCCTCACTGACCCCTCTTAACCCTCCTCCAGCATCTGATCCATAAATTCCTTCCAAGCCATTGGCTTTCAAATACCACTCTGATCCTTTAAGAGTCACCCACCATCTTGACTCCCAATAAAAATATCTGTCAATTATCTACAGCAACTTACTGCTTGTTTAAGACCTGCCAGATTCTCTGGAGGACTCTGCCTGCCTAATCCGAAAGAGGACGGCATGGCTGTCCACCAAAACATTCAAGTATCTACCCAAAGACAAAAGACACCATGGAGCTGGTTTCAGCGGCGGTGCCCAGGCACCAGCAGCCAGGACTGCAGGGGCCTCAGCCAGGGGACACCAGGCTGTGCCCTGCCAGACAGGCTCAGCTCCCGCCGGCTCCGACGGACCCACCGCAGCGCACGGCCGGGACCGGCAGCCAGGACCGAGGTGCCGCCACGGAGATACGTTCAAGGGCAGAAAAGGCTGCAGGGGAAGAGGAGAAGAGAACAAAAGGAGTGAGAAACTGCACAGGAAGCACTAAGGTGAGAGAGGAGAAAGAGAAGGTAGTCCATGCTGGAGGGGTTATCCACACTGCAGCTCAGGGAGCAGGCAGATATTCCTAAAGGAACTGCAGCCTGTGGAGACGACCTAGGACAGAGAAGGCACAAAGTGTGAGGAGGAAGGAGCAGGAGAGAGGAGCTGCTCCTATGCTGCTTGGGCTGGGGAGAGTCAGAAGTGATGTACAGCCTGGAAAAAGGCAGAATAAGGTGTTATTTGAATATCTGCTTTTTTCTTTGCCTACCTGAACTAGCAAGTCTCTACCCTGACTGGCATTAGACTAAGTTGACTTTCCCCAGGATAAATCTATTTCGCCCATGATGGTACTTGCTAAGCAATCCTCCTCTTATCTCAGCCCATGAGCTTTCTTGCTCTTGTTGCTCTCTACTTTCTGTAGCTGAGGTGGAAGAAGTCAGTGAGTGCCTGGATGGGAGTCTGACTGCTGGATTAGGCTAACCCACCACCATGGTAAAGTATGGATGCTAGGCTTTGTCTTGGTAAGTGAGATGCAACCTGAAGGAAAACACCAAATGTAATGTACCTTCAGAGAACATATGCACCCTGAGATAGCATACACTTACGACTGGCTGCTCATCAATTGAAGCTCATGCTTTTCCTCTACTGGCTACAGTGTGGAGAAAGAAAAACCTTGAAACAGGTTGGCCTTCGTTACAGTGATAGGAGTTCCTAACACCAAAGAGAATACTTCAGTGGAAGCCCACAAATATACTCAGGTGTATCACCAAACAAAAGCAACACATTACAGAGCCATGCAAACTACAACAGACCCCAAATTTGTAATAATATACAGGTTTTGTATGTTTTTGGGGTTTTTTAAACCTGCCTATTTTCCTGTTCCTGCTCTATTTCTATGGTAACATTTTGCAAAGCACAACAATCCTTTGGCATCTCCTTACACTCCTCCTACTCTTCGTGAGTATCTCATGCACCTTCACAACTTGGATCCTTTACCCAGAGTTTCTGTGTATCTGCAACTCATTTTTCTTTTTGCTGAGCAGAATGGAATGTCCCTATTTTACATGGCAGGTGTTGGAATACTCATCCTGAACATTTCCTGTAGGAGTGTTTGCGTAAAAGGCAACCACAAGTGTAAACAAAGGGGATGAGTTTTAGACATCAATGTGATGAATCAGTCAAGGTAGTTTCATTAAAAGGCTCACTGCCTCTCATTGGAATAGGACCTTCTCAGAGCATAAGGGGAGCGGGATGAGGCTTCTTTCATGTCCTACTCAGTTATATAGAATCCCCAACCACTGAATTGCTTTCAATTTAAAGGGTGATTTTACACATGCTAGAATGAAAGTTTAAAGAGCTGTCCCATTCTCTGAGGCCTATTTTTGAAGCAGAATAATTACAGCCCTTCTATGGTTATACTTTGTAACAAACAGTCAACATTAATTAATGCCAAAAAAACAATGGCATTCCTGAGGAATTACACAGTACAGATACATGAATAGCAAAAGACATGATTAATGTTGTTACACTGAATCCCAAAGGCATTAGCAATAATGTAGTGATTCCCTGTTAAATGCAGCGATTTTCTTTTTTAATTTTTGTCCTCGCACTGGGCTGGGAACCCATCACCAGCCTATCTAGAATGCCATGCCTGTGATGGTGGGGGCAGATGCCATTTGCCACTGTCTGTGGAGCTGCAGGACGCTCTTCTCCATGCAGCTGGCTGGATGCAGGGGCTGGGACACAGTAAGAGGCAGACAGATCCCTGCCCTTGTGCCCTGCTCCTTTTCTCAGAAGAAAGCTATTCTGATCAGTCTCCCTGCAGGGCATTCAGAAAGGGGATGAGGAGGCTGTCTTTGCCTTCTCCTAGCCACTCATCCATGATCCAACCAAATATATACAGGACATAGAGCTCTTCATCTTTCTTACACTGGGTCACTATTTATCCCAGAGAAATCCTATTGCTTTCCATAAAAGTATTCACAGGGTAAGGGTCATTCCTCAGAAGAGAAGACCGCTGTGATACTCCTGTCAATTAACTAGGAAGTACCAAGAGAATGTGAACTTCACAGCATGTTCAATTTAAATATGTTTACTGTTTTGATAAGAGAACAATAAATTCAAATTATCTATTCACTTAGCCTTATTAATCAAGCCTTACTATACAAGATAACATACTCATTTTCTGTTCACAGAGTAAAATACCGTGCAGAGAAAGATATACTCAATTTATTTAGTGTATTATTAATAACTGATAAGCACAAGCAAGGAATTGGTAGTGTTTTCTATGCTGATACCCTAAAGGTAAATAATTTGTTGAAAAAAATTAAGTTACATATATTTTTAAACATGAAGTAAAATACTTGTGTAATTATCTTTGAATTGTAAAACTATTTTAATAATATAAAAGGTACTTTAATGCATTTAAAAATGGATTAAAAGGTATGTTAAAATATATTCTGATAAACAGTCTCTAATCAATTTTAAACTGCTTTTGTAAGAAAGAAAGCACAGCTCATACAAGGGATTTTGGACTATCCAATTGTTAGGATGAAGAACCCTATGGACATGCACACTCACAAAAGTATGCATGTATGTATACACACATTATAATGTTTTGAATAATCCCACTGAAGATAATGCTATTTATAGTAGTCTGCTGCAATATAGTTATGTTGTTTGGTTTTGTGTTTTGTTGGTTTTCTGTGTTTTTTTTTTTAACTTTTTTAATGGCTAGAATTATTTGTGTAGCAATTTAATACATAAAACACTTGAAGGAGTGGAGTCTACAGAACACTGTTTTAACACCGTTTTGGTTGCTATTGGAAGTAGCAAGGGAATCAAGATTAGAAAGTCCTAAATAAATTACTTTGAAATACAGCCATTGGTTTAGAGCCAGCCTAGTAAAAATGGCAAATGTCAACTACTATGCACAGACTTGTCTGTATATTATGAACATTATATGTCAGTCCTAACCAAAAGTACTGCAACTGTGCATGAGATTCAGGAAAAATACAGAATTTTAACTGAATTACAAAGGTCTATGATAGTATTTGAAAAACTTTGAGGCTCATCAATGCTACTGCATTGCTGTAAGCTTATGACTGAATTTCATGAATGAGTATCATAGCTTCAGTATAGAGGCACTGTTTTCCTCTGTTGTACACCTGTACACAGACTGAATTCAGGCCTAACATCACAGCAGGCCTAACATGTTCTAGTCCCTCTGCTTAAACTTGGCAACTGTTTCTTCTGAGTTAGAAAATCAGAACTGCTGAATTTGTACTGTCACAGGAGAACATACTTTGGAGTGCTCCAAACACTCCTCAAACACCAGAGATCACCAGCAGCAAAGGCAGCCTAGGTAGGACTAGACTATGACAACAGAAGCACCTGACTGTGTTCAAGGAACTGCTCTGAGTTGTTCCTTCTGTATACCCTCCTTAAAATAAGGACCTGGATTCATATTTTACGGGTTTGTAGAAGTTTCCAAGTACATGCCTGTTTTACCAGAACCTTAATGCTGACAGATTCCCATGCTAATCTCAGTAGCTGTGAACCAAAGAACAAATTCAGTATATAACACATCTACTTAATATCTCTGGGGGACATATGTACATACACATGCTTGAGCACACACGTGGATGCATTTTATTTAAATTTATGTAAGTCCTTCCACATCAATTTCTAATTTTATAGCTCAACACCTGTCAAGTCAGTTTGAAATCTAGATCTTTCAAGTTTTACTCTTCCATCTGCTGTTTCTCATATTTGATGAGAAGAATATGCATGACTGAAAAGAAACCTAGAACAATAATTATTGCTCTACTTATGTTCAGTCATTCAGTGTACCAAAAATTCCTGTCAAAGTGGAATTACCAGACATGCAAATAAAACACACAGCATTTCCCATCTTGCTACTGGTATTTGTCAGATAAAATACATGAGAACTGAACAGAGGGGAAGTTTGTTTTAACATTCTGGCATAAACTGGCAAATATGGCACTGTTAGCAAGACTTGTCCTGTATGGGAAAATTTTCCAGCAGGTAAATGTAACTTTGTGATTAACAGTCTTTTTCAGTGCTCAAACCCTTCCACTCTTTGTGCCCTGCAGGAAAAACACAAGGCACAGCTTTTAACAGGATTTATGGATCTGAGCCTGGATAAGCAAAACACTCATGTTTCTTTCTTGTATCTCTAGATGATGAAATCACAGTTTTGTACATCCCCAAATACCTTCTGGGAAACTTCCTTTCTTTTATTACAAGTTTTTTATAACTGTATTGGAAACAGCAGTTTCTCACAGAGCTTCCTGGTTTGACAAGTTGTTACTACTCTGTTCTTTTATTCCTCATGCAATCTGAAAAAGAGATGAAGACTAAAATGTACAATGAAATCCCCTAAATTCTTTACTGCCTCACCCAGTTGGTAAAGTTCCATACAAATGACTTGAAATAGCACCTGTGATTTGTATGCATAAGCTGTGAAGACACTTCTAGCACATGTCTAGGGAGTGACACCTGCACAAATTTGGTATCTAAGCATCACAGCAGTTTGAATTCTGGAGCGCACTTTTCATATACTTACAGCTTCTTTAACTATGTTTCTCAACAGGATAAGTCACATTTTTCCTTCAGCTGATGTTGTGAGCCTCTTTCTTCCTAGGTAAAATCCAGACTTTAGGTTGACTAAATCAATCTGTTCTGGAACATTGTCTATACATCCCTACCTCCATCACCCTAGTGCTTTTAGTTTTTAAAAACAGATTTTTGATTGCTCCTAATAGTATGTATTTCCTTCTCTCATTGTGGGATATCATTGCCACTTCCTCTTCAGAGTCTTTGTTTCTGCATTACTACCCATCTGTATTTTGGGACATCACCACTTGCAATCCTTGTGGAAGCTCTCCTGATACAATCAGAGAAATCAGCCCACTCCGAAAATCCACGAAGCTGGATGTGACTCCCTTAAACTACTTCAGTATATTTGGGGAGGAGTGCACAGAAATCACTGTCTCACTCCCTGCCACAATCTACAAACTACAGTAAACTATCAATCACTGATGAGTTATTGCCACCCGTGCCTCGCAGACCAGTCCTGACGAGGAAAGGTATCAACAAACAAAGCCTCTTTTCTAGGAAGAATGCTGCTCCAGCAGCACTACAGCTCTTTACCAGCACCTTCCTGATCCCATTGGCCATAACAGCTCTCCCTAATTTCCTCAAACTCCAGGAAGGGTTAAAATATGGCATATGTTGACAGACGACGCTCCTTGCTAACAGGAAGGACACGTTGCTGTGGGGCCCAGATCTCAGCTTCTCCTTCCCTGCAGCTGTCTGTGGACAGCAGCTAATTGTATCCACTTGTTTAACCTCAGGGATAACGTCTGGAGGGGACCAAGTGCCACAAGCGTACTTTTTTTTTTAACGGTCATTTCCTCTCTGGTGTAACTTGCATGACAGCATGTGACAAGCAGAAATTAATGGGGACACTGCTGTGCCAATACCTCTTGAATTGCTTTGACACTGGCTGCAGGCTGCCTGCTTGGCCACCCAGCCAAGACCTCACATGAAATGTGGCAAGGGGCCCACAGCTCTATTCACTAACAAGCCAGCTGGTCAGTGATTAGAAAGCTCAAACAACGCTGTGCACATACATCAAGAAAAATGCTTTACAAGCAGCTTTGGACTTAGGTGGTAAAGCATCTTAGTAGAGTAAACCTGTAAATTTATCTTAGGGACTGTTAACTTAAGGTAACACTAGAAATAATGCAGAAGGCCCTGGAAGATGACTGGTCTATGTTGTCACCTAAGTGCAGGAAGGACTAACCTCAGAACAAAGACTAACATCTTGATGTGCTCGCAACCATGTGCAAACAGCTCAGACCACATGGATTCTGGTCCAAAGGAGCACTCAAATTGTGTAAATATACAGAGATTTATGACAGACTACTCTTCCTAACAGTCTATCAACACCTTGGCAACATTACTGACATTTCTGCAGAAAGTCTCATTGAATCTGTCTGCAGTGTTTATACTGATTTGTTTATACGCTGATACATAACAACAAAGGATGAGCCTTTAGAAGCATCCCAAGGGATCTGGACAATCACATGACATACACCCAAGGCAGCTTTGTACCTTGCAGCCCAGACTTTTTTGAAAACTGTCAGACCCTTGGCTAGACACAAAAGGCTCAAGATTGTTCCTTTATTTTCTCTCTTCAGTTGCTTTTTTAAATAGTAGCCACTGAAAGTGCACAGGCTCTTGATGAAACACCTGATGGCAATAAGAAAACAAGTTACACTTTTTTAAAACTGAGAAAAAAGCAGGCAATAGGATCCTAGAGATTGGGAACACAACCATCATTTAAAATCAGTAAGACCTGGGCACTTAATTTCTAGGGCTCCTTCACAGTTATAAATCCATTCCAGCAATTTTTGTTTGATGAAAATCTTGTTTAAGCTTACGATAACATAGGCCAGATCAATCTCCTGATAAACAAGGAAATATATTTGTGGCTTATACAGATACATCAGGGCTCAAGGCATGGTAAAAGTATGTGGCTGGACAGCAGAGTCACTTTCTCAGATTAGAAACTCAAGTAACTGAAGAGTTTGGACCTAATTTTGAGGGCTTCCATTGTAGAAACTTTGAGGAATTCAGCGTAGTCATGAAGGGCACTTGCATGCTGAGGAAAAAGATGGCCTCATATCAGGCACAATGAAGTCCAATGACGTTACTATGACTCTATCCATCAATTTTCAAAGACCTAAGCTGGTTTCACTGCTTTTTATTATTCCCATTTTCCTCCCACAGTCACTGGAACCAACAGCATCTTCAGAGAGATGCAACCAACTTTCACCGAGACAAAAATGGCAGCATGACATCAGGCATCAAAACACTACTATTCTCTAAAGTTAGACACTCCTTTAATAAATAGTTAACAGCTTTTATTAAAGATGTGAACACAGAGGAAAGTAAGAAGACAATCTCTTCCTAATCTCTCCAGGGAATACATAATAAATAAAACTCAACTGTGTGACTTTTAAAAAGTCACTTCAATTTTTTTTTTTTTTTGCCTGTAGAGTACTTGGCACAGCAGAAGAATCATGATACTCCTAAGTGCTGCAAAATGGCTCAACACTGGGGTCTATTACTACCTCAGCTCTAGTCACAGGAGTACATTTAACTTTGCTGCCTCTTTTGCTCCATATTATAAATTCAGGGATAATGGCTAACTAATTCATGAGCGTTGCAAAGATTATCTAGTTAATGTTTGTTAAATACAACAAAGAACTAGATTTTGCTTCCAGTTAAAAGGCCTAACAAGCTTGAAGAAAATCAAAGGTATATAGAAGAGGAAGGATTTTATTTTTGAACAATTCACAGGAAAAAACAGGCTTAAAAAAAAACCTGAGAGGGAGCACTGGCCTACTGGAATCAGCTTGCCCAGGATCCCCACCTAAGAACTTTATATATAGTTTTGCAATGCTGTTATAGCATTGTTTGAGCTCTCAAAATAGTCTTCAGCATGAGCATCTTACTGATGCCTTACTACACCTAAGTTAAAAGTGGGAAACAAGATAATCGTTTCTTGGAAGCACGCAGCAGATCGAGTTGCTCTCCATGTTTACAGCAGCAATTAATCTGCTATTCTATTAACTTGAGTTAATGGCTCCTGAACCAACAGCTTTAAAAAAGAAATAGGCAAGCCCCTCATCCTACAGACAAGGCAAAGAGAAGACATTCTGCAAGAGGAATAGAGCACATACATGAAAACTTTTGTTTTTACTGAAAGAATGAGAAGTTTGCTGTTAGCACCAGACTAGGGGAATGGCTACCCAATCTACTGCATTTACATGGCCTATCACTTTGGCCCCTCTTTTCTTACTTCTCACCTTTTCCTTTACATCTCTCTTTCCTCCCTTCAGGAGTCCTGTTGCCCCTTCCTTCCGCATTTCCATTTCTGAGCCTTCTCGTCATGCCTGCACTGCACCCTGTTTCACTTCACACTCACTCATAGGGCCTCTGGCCCTACTCCATCTCTTTGGGCTGCAGCCTCCCACAGCCCAGATGATAACCAGGCAAGGTAGGTCACTGGAAGATGCCAGCTACAAGCATTCCTCAGCAGCCCATCTTTGGATTTCAGACATAACAAACTGCAGCAGGCAGTGATGTGACTGTGATGTCTGCTGTGACTGCAGCAGTGGGAGATGGTCCCACATGTCTGCTGAGCCTCTCCAAAGTGATATGTGCCACAGCCCCCCCAGTTCTGAGCAAAATTACACTGATTTACATTAGCACACATCAGTGTAAACCTTGCCTTGTTTTCTTTTGAGCACTCAACTGATTCTAAAACAAAGTAGGTATCTTCAACTTACAGTGACACAATGACCGATGAGCCCACTTATTTCCTGATGTTAACACAGTAGACAAGAATCAGCTCTACTTTGGGGAGAGAGGAAAGGGGCAACATGAGAGCAGACAGTCTTCTTGGCAGGGGAGAAGATGGCCTCTGATGTTTCACAGGCAAAGTATATTTCCTCCCTTCACATCCCCAAATACTAAACAAAACAAACTCTTAAGACATTTTTAATAAAAAGCCACTGGTATGTCAGAGGTTAGTGTGCAAAAAGATCCAATGAATGGAACAAACTGCCTCCTCGAAGGTATGTCTTTTGAAAGTGAAGTGTGACAAATGATGCACGTGAGAAATGCAGCTTGTGGCAAATGCAACATTGCTTCTCAAAAGGGCAACCTGTGACAAGCAGTAAAGTATGCTATTTATTATGTAATCTGTAAAATAAAACTACATGTATTCTTGTGTGTCTTTACTGTAACTGTTCATAGAGAACCTATGAGAAAAAAAGCAGCTATGATCCAGACGACCTGGACTATGTGTGCCTGAATCAGGTCCCAGAAACCTAAGTCTTTTGTTTTCGCTTTCAACAACAACAAAATAATTACAAATCATACAATCCAATATCAAACTCTATGTTATTCCAAGGCTACAGTCAATTAAGGGCAATGAGAAGGGCAAATGAGAGAGGCTAGGGATCACTATCAAAGGACTTCTGTTTTCTTTTGTTTATTAAATAGCAACTGTATTATTTACTGCAGCTTTGCAAGCTAGTGAGCAGCTGGGTGTGACACATTTCCATGCTCTGTAACCTCTCCTTATGCTTCGTTAGATTCCTTATCAGGACCAGAAGAAAAGAAATCTCTCTGTTATGCTTTTCCTGTGGCAAAGGAAAAGACAAGATGATGACTTTCCACCTCATTTCACTTGTACAACGTTCTCATCAATCACCATGGGGTAGGTCTTTGTTATTTTCACTGAAGGACTGTTCTTAGTTTTCTGTCACAATAAAGCGTGACTCCACTAATTAGCAAATCAAGGTTACCTCCACCACATTTGCAGAAGAACAAAATGCAAACATAAGGCTAAAACTACTTCTGAAATATTTTCCAAGGCTCCAGCTTCAAAGAGATAAACCTATGTCAAGCTAGGTGTAAATTCCTTTAACTGAAACAGAAGTTAAGGTCTGAAACACTCAGAGTAGACGATGTAAGGAAGCTAAACTAACCATTTCATCAAGAACCAAAAGTTTTCTGCTTGTTTTGCGACTTTCTGCTCCAGAAACCAAGCAAAGAAACTGTGGTTTATTTTCATATTAAACTCTCTGTGAAGCATGCATCTCTGCAGTTTTGGTTTGCTACAGCCCACGCAGCTTGGCCTCTATTCTCCTTTTCCTATGTCTTCAATAAGTGTTTTAGACATCAGCAGGAATTATGTGAGCAAACAAAAAGCAAGAAAAAGTGGTAAAGGCAAAAACATAATACAAAATGCTTTGTAATATGGTCTCTCCTCTAACTTAATGTTTTTGTATGTATTTTCCCTTTTTGGTCTTTGTTGTTTCTTACTGAATGACAGCTATACACAACATACTATTGTAATAACAAGTATATGGCTCAGACATCACTGTTGACATTTTTAGAATTCAACTTAGACATTTTTATTTAAATGTGTGGAAGACATCTGTATACTCTTTCATTAACTGCATTTTACATTTTTAATGTTCTATGTATTCTTCTGGAACCATTTCTATTAAAATGCCAACTCTAGGTTTGGACAGCAAGTATTTCCTTTGTAACACTAAGGGAGGAGTATGTTACTGTCAAAATTTCTCTCTAAAGTCCTTGGTAAAATATTTACCCTGCTAGTCAGAACAGGAATATCTGAAGTTAATTCAAATGAAAGAGTATTTTAGAATGAATCATAAACTAAATGTTAAAAAAAGGTAATAGACTGCCATTCCAATGCCCCTTCCCTGTTGTAAAACTAAATTAAATACAACCCTGCATTTCCATCCACAAAATATTGTAACATTTTGGAGTGTTCTGAAGTTTCCTAATTGCAGTTATGCAACAGAACTATCACAGCCTAAAACAAAGGACAAAAATTCAGCAGCTGAGCTTATTGGCTTGGAAATTAAGCACTCTTAGGAGACGGTTAACATGTCCTCTTGGTTATTTTTGGTATTTTAAAGTTACAGTGCAATACTTCCTATTGTATAGACAAAAGAAGTAGGACATTTTGGAATACTTATAAATTTTATGGCGTTGTCTGTAAAGTCACATATTTAGCAACAGTGAAAACTGTTAAGCAGTAAATTTATTTACGATTAAGCCACTAATTTCAAAGGACGCTTTAAGGTATAAGACACTGCTCAACATTAATAAAGACAGAATGCGATGGCATTTGTTGAACTGGTCACAATGCTAAAATACAGCTTCTTCCTGGAAATGGGAATTCTCAAGGGTCATTATTTTCAAAGGAGGAAAATAGGATATTCTGTGGCCACAACAGCTATGATATTAATGAGAAACAGATATAAACAAACAGTCCACCAAACCTTGTGTTCCTTGGAGCCCTTTGCCATTACTGAGTCAATTTACCATGCTGACCAGCTATGACACATTTTTGTGAATAGTCAGGAGTCTGGTTCCAAATGCACAGACACTGCTTACACTTAAGTTTTGAGGGAAGACTACTTCTTCACTCTGACAAAGCATTTAAACACAAGCAAAACACATGTTTTATGACTAATCTGAGACTAAGGAAACAATGGTTTCAATTCTTCTTTGTTCTAACCTTAGAATTCACCAGGTCAGTAGCACAGGATAGCAACTGATTCTCCTCCATTAGCTCCCCTAATTCAGTCTTTCAACCTCATTTTTAATAGTGGAGCAATCTGTTGACATAAAATTAAGCAGAAACTTGAAAGTTTTGCTGAAGCAGAGCCTCTGGTCCCTTTGGGGTTTTTTCCTTTGGCATTGAAGTTGAACCAGAGAGTGCAAGAATATGTCCCAGCATGATTTTCAATATTTTATGTGTACAGATGCGTTAGTACCGTATAGCTGTAACAGTAAAGGAGAAGTAAAAAGAACCTAATATAGTGATGTTTATAAATCATTGGATAAGGCTTCCAATCCAAAAATGAAGGACAGATTCAGGCTTTGCAGTAAAACAAATTAAAGACTGTTTGCCCACTGTTCCTAACAGCATTGCCCCACACTTGCTCCTAGAGGAAAACCTTGAGAAACCAGCAGCTACACACAGAAGGATTTGACCCTCTGTGAAGGATTTGTGCTTGGAGTACCAACACTGGCAAATGCTACAAAACCACATCTGATTTATTAAAACTACAAATAAATTAAGCATTAAAATTTCTAAATATTTTCCCTTGCTGTTGCACCAAGAACAAACAACAAACGGTATTTCTGTTATTTCACTCGCGTTTCCATTCTGAATGTTCTGTCTTCTGGCAGCTGCTTGTGAATTTACCAATAATGTGTGTCTTTTGTTTGGACTTCTTAAAAAGGATATTCTCAAAATGGAAGGAAGCTCATTTTATTTCACTTTGAAACCTAATAAACCTGTAACATGAACCATACGCTGATTACAGAGCACTGATATATAAAGGAAGCAGTTGTGTAAATGTGTGAAGTGACTGTGGTGGGGAAACAGCAATGCAGTGGAGAAGCACTGTTTCACACAAATAATGCTGTTGTAGCATCTGACTATCATGTTCAGCAAGGTATTGTGTGAAGATCAGTCAGAAAGGAGGACCTATTATGGTGGGCACCGAAGTCAACGCTTTTCACACAGCCTCTTCCAAATAAAATGGACAAGACAGACCCCAGGTGGAGAAATAGTGAGACAGTTCCATGATGCTACATTATCATAGGAGGAGTCAGGAGGACAGAAGCAAAACAGAAAGAAAAGGGATGGAGAGAAAAAAAAACTGGAGGAAGGGAAAGAACAGAAGAGTACTTTACTGTGTAAATACAGAGCGAAAGTGAGGTGAAAAAATAAAGGTGAAAGAGAAGGATGGAAAGAGAAAAGGGATCAAAACCCAGGAATTGTACAGGCAGAGAACATGGAGTTGAAATCACTGAAAGCAGCTCTGAGTGTCAAGAGGTTTTGGCTTTGGTTGCTCCAGCAGCTGAATGTAGCTGGCTGATGCCCCTGGCGGGTGCTTCTCTGCAGTTTCATGCCTGATGGCCCGAGGACAGGAAGCAGGGAGGAACCGTGTCTGCTCTGGTATCCACAGGGGCGGGTGGGACGGGGCTCTCCATGTGTCTCTCATCTGACACACTGAATAGGAGGGAGAGGCACAGCCTCAGCTGGCTTTGGTTTTATTCCTTCCCTATGAATATAACAGCTCAGCTGTCTTGGGTGATGAGCAATCGGATGGACTCTGGCAATCAGCACATACGTGTCTGTATATATACACACACATACATATATTTACACATACATTTATATATACTCATACCTACACACACGTGTATGTGCATGCAGACATATGTGTAGTGTGCTTTCATGTGCATACATGTAAAGGCAATACACACCAAGCCACTCTCCAGGCACAGCAGGAGAACTGGTGCTAACCCTCAAGTATCTGTGCACTGTTTAAGCATCTGCGTTGCCAGTTCTGGCCTTTTCTGGGCCACACCTATTTTGAGAAAATGAACTCTGGAGACAGTAGAGTGATGATCATATTTTCCCTTTCTCTCACTCAAATAGCAGTATTTTTTTCCTGCAAATATCTTACAGGACTTTTACTATATACATTTATATATATATCTGTGTGTTTATGTGTCTATGCATTCATAAATAATTGAAAATTCTTTAAGCTGACTTTATATTCTACATATGAAAACATGTGATACAAAAAAATTCAATCTCTGCCCATTTGTATGGACTTTGTTTTCTGGCATAAGCTAAATACATCTTCTATGGAGGAAAAGAAACAAAACATATCTTGATTAAATCAGTATGCCACTAAACTAACATGCTTCAAATTAATTTTTACTGAATACAATAACCTGCCTATTCACTGGCATAAAACCAGTGCATACAGCTAGTCCAAAAGTATTACATTTCTCTTGGGGTGGAATAGAGAAAATAGTTATATGGAAAAATAACTTACTTGATGACTATAATATCTTTTATTAGCTATGAGTTGTCCGTGGCCAACTTTTGAATTGTTTTACACTATGGCTCTATAATTGCTGCGAGTAAATATAGACACTTTGTAAATATTCCAGTTTAGAGAATCTGAGCTGCAGTAACTTGGGTTGACTGAGATGGTAAACATACTCTGCTACAATGCTTCTTGTCCCAGATCAGCTGAGTTCAACCCTTAGAATCCCGAGCTCAGTAAGAAAAAATATGTTGCCTAGTTTTCCCAAGTATCTACCGAGTCACAATTTGTGCTACTGTCTACTCTTCCCCATATCTGTGTGCTTGTTTGGGGATGAAGTACAGTTCTGTGGATGTACTGCACAGGGGACTGATTTCCTTTCAATACAGAAACTACTATTAAGAAAGTGATTCTTATCTGCCCCCACAAAAATCAAGAATGTCTCTTAGAATGTCTTCTCTTTACCTCACATCTGCTGGAGTCCAACCTTCAATTTACTTGTCAAAAGCAGCATATGGATTGTAAGCTAATTTAGAACGTGGGTAAATCCAAACATTTCAGTCTATTTTTCTGCTACTGCTTTACATGCACCATCAGCTGCAACAGCTTTTTCTTAATTGCTTTAAATGTGGCATATTGTGTTAGATGAAAAGAAAGACACTGGAAACATGGGTTACACTTCTGATCACTGAGGCAGGATGTGCTTGCACAGCAAGTTGTGCCTGTGCACCACCATCATGAGACAAAGGAAAGCATCTCAAAAATACTCCCCACTTGGAGGAACTGTCACTGGCTGGATATAGAACAGTGTGGCACTGTCCCTGACATGCTGCCTGGCAGCTCAGCCCCACTTCTTTACCTGATTTACCATTACTCCTACCACGTGCTCCCTTTCTTTCAGTGTCATCAAAGCATTTCACATAGCAACTGGTACCAAGCTACTGGTACCTTTCCAGTAGCAAAAAACCAGAGAGCATCTCAAGGGAATGCAGAGCAGTACGACCCATAAACTTTTTTATGCATCACATCCATGTTCAGCTCTGCTGAATTAACAGAAATGAAATGAGCTGATAGCAACATTTCACTTCCAGTGTTTGTAATACTGCAATTTTGCAATGACTTGATTATAAATCCGTTCTACCAAGGCTCAATCTCCTCCCCTGCCCACAATTCAGAATCTCTTCAGTTTCTTAATTTCCTCTGACTTTCTGAATAAAGATGATTTCTGGCCCTCCTTCTACTGAAAACAATAGCTTCCTTCTGACTTCAAAAAGGATGTGTCCCTTAGGGCCCTACTGGACTGCAATGCTGCCTTCAGAGCAGGGACTACAAAAGAAAAGTAGGTTGAGATGTCTATTTACAGAACCCTTGATAGACATCATTTCACAGTGACATTTCTAATTTAGTGTCATTGTTTTGAAAGACTAAAATTATTATTTCAGACAAGTTGCTTTCATGCATTATGCTCCAGTGTTGCTTGACTGCTTTCCAAACTGGAACAACTGAAAAAATGCGAAGTGCTCCAATGATTTTAAATCACTCTAGTCAGGACAGAGTGATTTAAAATTATTGGAGTGCCTCACATTTTTATGAGCTCTCAGTTTCCAAGCAATGGAGGTCTGAGAAGTCCTAGGCTACAGCACTGCAAAAATCAACTATACATTATTATCAGATTGAAAAGGTTTGCATTTGAATTTGGAAATGGCAGGAACTCAAAGATATTTAACACCACCAAAACAAAAATCAGTAGCTGTACACTAACAGTAAAAAGGTCCAAGCTAAAGAAGTAACTGCAAAGATACCAGACGATATTGCATAACATCCTGTGAGCTGCAGTCCCTTTTTCACAGAATCATGACTCCTAACCCCTTGGTCAGTTGGTACATGCTACCAGCCAGAGGAGATGCGGCTCTGCCTCTACAGGCAGCACAGTATGAGAAAGAAATTACACCACCTACAACAGAGGGAGCAACCACCCTGGAGAATATCCATTTTTCAATGTTTAGCTCCTTCATAACTTGTGTAGGACACTTACTCTGTCTCCTACCCTTTCATGCAGAAGTCTAACCCCTAATAGCAGGAAAACAGAGAAAGAAATAAAAAGATTTACCCCACAATGGTATCAGTTCAGCCCTTTTGTTTTTCATTTATTTCTACTGACAACTCTTCTTTAATTTATAGTACAGATTCAGAACAAAATTTTTTGCAAAATAACCCACAAAAATGAAATCCTTAGCAGCTGTAAATGGGCATCATTTCACTGAAGCTAATGGATTTACACTTGTTAGTATCAGTTGGGGATCTGATCCATTATTTGTACACTCCAAATTCCTCACTAAGTTTTGCCTCTTTCTTTGCCATAGAAGTACTGATAGGAAAACGATAATAGCAGCTCTTCTGTTCGTATCTTTCATATTAATTCGAGCAGTTTTTTTTTTTAGTGGTTTTAAACTTTGATGTTGTTAAATGCAGCCACACTCTGAAGACTCTCAGTACTGGTGAATCTGTTTTCCTGGAATATCTTGCTTTGTTTTCAGAACTGCATGATTGTGTGACATCTGCTTCACATCTCATACGTGATCAACTGAGTAGGTACAACCATGGCACATCGCTGAGTTATCTCACAACAGTGAGCACTGGTCTGCTTTCTGAGAAACAGCATCTTCAAATCAATTTTCTAAGAGTCTTGCAAAGATGTGACCAGTCTGCCTGTTTTAATAACAGGTAATATAAGCTAAGGACATGCACAGGGATGCAACAATAACATGTATTCCACAACTGAGGCTAATATTTAAAAATTCAATTTATGTGCTACTATCTGATAAGCCCACAAATGGGAATTAGATTCACTGCCGTACTTTCTAAATTTTAGGCATCTGAATACCAAAATCTGTATACCCAAATCAGACAGGTATATTGTCTTTCTGTGCAAAGAAGTAAATATCAAAAAAATATCCACAGAAGCCATTCACTGAGGAACCAGGACACAACAGAGAAAAGCATATGCCTTAAACCCTGTTCACTCTGTGATTTGTCTGCCCTGTTCAACAATGGAGGGAATACCATGAATATTCAGGAATCACAGACCTGGGTAGAAAGACATTCCCAGCTTTTGCAGCATTCCATGATAGATAACATATGCATCTGCTATACTGGAAACCTTTGTTCTGTTCCCTCCTGTGCTGACTGTCAAATTGAAACACGCACAGCCCACTTAGCACATGTAGCCTAAATTCTAAATTTGTAGAAGAAAACTACTGCAAGAAGCCACAAGTCTACTTATAATGACATTACCTAGCAAAGTTAACTTTATTCATTACTAAAATTAAAGAACCCCAGTAACAGTTTGTTGTCCCCTCTCACTTTCACAGACTCTTTGGTCCAGCAGCACAAGATGACTGGAAGGAGCTCCAAAGAACTGTTCTGTAACTACTTAATGTACAGCTTTATATACTAAGCCATCACACACGTAGATTAATCTAAAGCTAAGTATTATTAAATATGTTGCAGTATCTTAATAAACACCATCTTAGTTGCATATGCATGATTTCCACATGAAAAATGTAGTTAATGTTATAATAACCATATCCATATCAAAACTATTTAGAAGCAAAAAAAACATGCCAGTCTCACAAGCATCAGAACAAAATGTGACCACACAGCTTAAACATGCTTGAGTCCTAAAGGCTAAGACATCAAAATGCTTTAGTGGTCTGTTAACTGTTTAAAAGAAAATCATCTTTCTGTGGCAGGTATGTCATTCCCACTTCCCATACTCAAAAGTCAACTAGAAAAAGCTCCCAATGAGCCAAATCTCTCAGAGGCTCAACTGCTAAGACCATTAACGCTACCAAAGACCTGTGCATGACTAACAGCTGTATCCAAAGGTAACTGAACTCACACCTTCAATTTCCACATAAACTGCCCTAGAGTATCCCTGGAAGAAAACAAGGGATGAGACAACAGGTAGAGAGGAACGAAGGAAGATGTTGCCATTCCTGACTCTGATTCATGCCGTATGGGACATATATTCATCAGGTCTGACAGAGGGAGCCAGTAAGCGTGAGTGTGACTACAATCCAGCAGTTACAAAGGTTTATTAAGTAGATTAGAGGCTGAATATAGTTCTCTTTCAAAAGTGAACACTATGTCTACAAGTATTTGGAGTAGTGTTCACCATCCCTCTAGCTCCAAGTAGACTCCATTAAATAATAATGGAAAGGCTTCAGCAGAAAAGATTTAAAACTCCTCTGTCCAGAATAACCTAGAACTCAGAAGCCAGAGCCACAGAAATGGACAAGAGCATTCACACTCCCAGTGACAGAAAGGGAAGTGAGCATGTCTGCTCTACATCCTGGGTGTGTATTCCCATTGCCAGGCAATGTCTCATAGGATATCATGTTATGGACACCAATCTGTATCTTCCTAAAACACCCTCTGGGGTGACTCCTACTGCAGGGCCTTACGCATTAGAAAGCCATCACTGAGCAGCATTAAGACAAAAGCTCTAGTTGTGTTTAAGTGATCACTATGGTTAATTTCTCTGAACTGCTACAGTCTGATGATTGCCTGCAAAACACAAAGGAAGTTCTTAAAACGGTACCGATGTCACTTTTATTTCTTGACAACTGGTAACCAAAAACCCCAGCACACTCCAAACCAGCAAAAGCTGAGCCTCCCTTCCCTAAATGTTATGTAATGATGGTAGTCAATTCACACAGAAAAGATCTTTGGGGTTTGCACCTCTCTCAAAGTAATTTTATGTCCGTCAAGGTCCACTAACAAGTGTTGATTTCACACCACAGTGCCAAAGAGGTGTATTAGATCCTTCAACTTCAAGCTATCCAGAGCTTGGCTCATTTGGCACTTCTGTGCTGCTGACACATGCAGAACTTTAACAGATGGTCTTACAATACTGGCAGTTGTTTTGTACTGTGCTGGTGGTGAGGGGAAATACTCTACACAAATTGTCTGCAATTCTGGAAAATAAATGAAGTACAAATCCATATTAACCTCAAAAGCCAAACTATAAAAAGTCAGATTAGTCATTTAACGATGTATGTGCTCTAGGTTAAGTGCTCAGGTGCTACAAAATTGTAGTATTTCCCTGCAGCCAGAAGTATGTTTTGCTTCAATTTCTATCAGGAATATTCATAAAGATTGTATAATTACAAAGGTATTGAAATATACTAAAAATAAGCCTTGAGACCCTTCCTCATGTAATCAGCCCTGACTATCAGCAAAAGTACCTCCATAAACTGGGTGTTTTGACACAAACATGAAGCAACAGGGCGCAACTTAAGTTAACCGAATTTCTCTTTTTTCCTGTGCCAAACATGATTCAAGAAAAAAAAAACATCAGCTACTGTGAAAATGTTGAAATCAACAGTGATGACCAAGTAAGCAGCAATTCACATTTTTCCTCACCCATTTAAAAAGAGATTATGTACCACAAGTTCAATTTTACAGTTACTAATTTTACTGGTTGCAGTGGAACTTCCACTGTACATAAAAGACCAAAATTGCTCCTCTTTGTTTCTGTGTGGCTTTTCTACTTTACTGTGCCAAACTATCAGATATAGCAACTGGGTTTACTAGTAAACCATGTATGCAGAATAGTGCTTTTCGAATGTAAGCACAATGATTTCCTTCATTAGTATATAATATCCATGAAATGTATATTCAAACATATATTTGACAGTCTCATAGTGCAATTTCAGAACAGAGTTTCTGGAAATCACAAATACTTTAGTACAGTGCTCATGTCTTATATTTCCTTTAAACGAAACATAGATCAAAAGATACTTCAAACTGAGATTTCAGAGGCTTGGTCTTTCAGTTCCCATCAATTTCAATATATTTAGTTAGATAATATGCCAGTCACCCTGCATCTTATTTTCACAATGTTATTTAAGTTGAAATACAGTTCATGCAAGTAGCTTCAAAGTCCTAGGAGGAAAATAGAACCTTAATAGCATTGTAATAAAATAGTTCTACAATATGATAGATACATTCCAGTCTTCTTCTGACTGAATCAAAGCTGCATCCATTTTTCAAAAATTTTATCTTCTCTACTACAGTTTGTTAAAAACATGGTTGCTGGAACTGACTGACATTATACATATGGGACTATCTGACACCAGTGAATAGATCTTTATCCACTTTAGTTCTAATTTTATACTGAAAGATCAAACACTTCCTAAGTTTGAAGCTGTTAAAAAAGTTATTAAATCAACTAAATTTTCAATAGTTTTAATGTTTTCTTTTCCTCCCTGGGGACTTTTGCCAGACTAAGATAATACAACATACTTCCAGAAAATACTTATATAAGTAAAAGATAATGCATCTCTGAAAGCATAAATTATTTCTCCTCATAAAAATCAAAAGAAATGGTAAACAGACACAGTCAAAATATAGTAACATCAATCCCTCTGCTTCTCTTCCCAGGTATAAACTTTTTGTCAAACACCTCAACCTATGATGCTCAATGTGGCACTTTGCTGTGAAACTCCCAGAAAAGCAGAGGAGTTGGTATGTGCATTTCATTAACAATAACGAAAGTACATTCTATCCTAGGTAGGGGTCCTCCCTTTCAGATGCAGAGTATGAGATAACATGACAATAAAAGTTCAGTTTTTTCCTCCCAGTTACTGAGAGCCTCCCAGCTTCTGTAACAATTGGTCATGACTCTCTCCACCCTTCAGCCTATTCCCTGCAGAGCACACCACAGGTCCACAATGAACATTTCTTGGCCTCAGAATGTACATAAACTCTCTTGGCAAGAAGAACATAAAATAAAAGCAGTCTCTTGGGAAAATAAAAGGCAAAGGAAAAGCGATAAGGAGTACAGGATTTATTTTATCCATTCTAACAATATCCAGCACTTCACCTTTAAGGGAAGGTTCAAGTAGTCTCTGTCTAAACAGTAACAGAACCATCTGCCTGCAGCTGGAAGCAAAGGTCTTTCTTAATGATTTCACAGAATCATGGAATCACAGAATGGCATTACTGGTATTGAATAACACCTTAAAAATCCCACTGCCATGCACTTTTCACTAGACCAGGTAGCTCAGAGCCCTTTTCAACCTGTTCTTGAACACTTCCAGGGGTGGGGCAGTCATGACTTCTCTGGGCAATCTGTTCCAGTGCCTCAACACCCTCACAGTAAAGAATTCTTCCCTAATATCTAATCTAAACATACTCTTTCAGCTTTAAACCACTCCCCCTTTTCCTGTCACTACATGCTCCTGTAAACAGTCTCTTTCCATATTTCTTGTAGACTCCCTTCAGGTACTGGAAGGCTGCAATTAGGTCACATCTAAGCCTTCTCTTTTCCAGCTGAACAATCCTAATTCTCTCAGCCCTTCCTCCTAAGACAAGTGCTCCATCCCCGTAATCAACTTGGCGACCCTGCTCCGGACTTGCACCGACAGGTCCCTGTCCTTCCTGTGCTTGAATGCTACATTTGGTAAAACAGTAGAGATTCAGTAAATTTGGAATTCCGAAAGAGGAATAAAACCACAAGTGCAGCTTTTTCACAAAGAGATTGTATCTGTTACTTTGTGCTGCAGTTCATGTCCCAAGTGAGCACTACTCAATTTTGATGCAGCAAAATCCCATGGGATCACAACACAGTTTGTCTCTCTGATTTATCTCTGAAATATTATCTCCTAAAATCTTTCTCCTTAAATACCTTTATAGTTTCAGTAGGCACTCCAGGCTCTGGAACTTTATCCAAGTAAGTAGTCAAGTCTTGATCCACATGTTCAAACACTAATGTTAACTTTGTCTCTCTGTCTGTTCGTGACACGGTGCACACATCAAACAATCTGAGAAGAGGAAAAGAAGAGGTAAGTATACAGGAACCAGTACAGACATACCTTGCATCTCAAGCATGCCTATTTAAATTCCTTACAGTATACAGAATGGAAAAGTCTTCCAAAGGCAGACAAATCTTTGAGCTTTTGATTCATCAGGTAACAGTTGATATATCAAAATTACCATCTCAGTCTTTCACTTGTGAATTCTGAAATAGGATTAATTATTAAGAACTCATCAGCTGTTGAATGTAAAATAATTACATGAAAAGAATTCATTTTTTGACACAGAAACCTGAGTTAATACAGAAAATTATGTGATATTTATCCACATTCTAGGCTCTGGTACTTATAGCTATTATAAAAAAAACCAAAACAAACCAGCAGGAAATATTTTTGAAAAAAATACACAGTGTTTGCATGCACCTTCAGTTTCCTTCCACATAATTCCCACATATACCATTACACAGCTTTATACCTAGATCTCCTTCAGCAGAAACAGAATTTTTTCACTGATTCCTCTTGCAAATTCCTGGACACAAGGAATACCTTCGAGTCAGCATACAGTTCAGAAAAAAGCTTTGAGCACAAGAAGTCACTACTTTCATCCCTACTTTCATCACTTTTGGTCATTCTTCTACTGGAACTTCTTTATCATTTAACCTCGTTGCGCAACACCAAAAGCTCTTCATAGTACCACACTCCTATCTGATTACTCTATTTTCTATTGTTTTCTCTTCAGGTTTCTCTCATCCCCTCCACTTCATCTACCATGCCAGGTTTAACCGCAGTTTTACCTTTTTCAGAAACATCTGCCCGTCCTTCTGTGCTTCACACCTACAGTCATACCAGTGATTTTCACTATACTTCCTCAAGTCCCACTTCTACAAAATCCTAACAGGAAACCATCTAAACAGAAGGACATTTCTTCCCTGCTTACATACTTTAGTCATGTGCTTATTCGATTAATTTTATATTACAAGATCAGATCACATTTCTCTTTGAGGCGAGGCAGAAAAATGAATCACTGCTTTTACAGGTGACAGTAGATTTAAAAAATGAATGGAGTTACTGAGAAAAAAAGTCTAGACAGTTAAACTGAAGAATCTCTTACTGATAACAGACCAAACTAGTGTTGATATTATGGCTTATTTTTTCCAACATCATATCAGTGATGCTGTTGTATTACTTTCATCTTTTGTACTCCTCCTTAGAATTACTTTCTTAGAATTAAGAAGTGCAGGAATTCTGGTAACATTATCAAGTAATACTCTTGTTGTTTGTTCAAAGACTAAAAGCTTTATATGTAAGATCTGAAGACAACTGACTACATACAAAGCCTTGGGGGTCCCTTCTTTTCCCAGAGGACATCTGACAGAGAAGGACAACATGTGCATGAGATCTTGCACTGAGATTTTAGTTCTTACCTTAAATCTCAATGTACTGCACAAGAGAATGAAACACTAGAATTGGCATAGCCACCTGGGAAGAATGTCATTCGGGTTTAAGAGAGTAGTCTTTTTCACTTGACATTTATCATAGTAAGGCTGTGCTCTCATTTGACAGCATTTCTTAAATAAGCTTTGGTCTGACACTGAAAAATTGTTTATTAGCCACCATATTTTGAAAATGTATACATGCACATTCATTTCAGGTTAAGGAAGCTTTTCAGTGAGTAATAAATAAGGAACCAGAGTTCCAGAATATGGAACGACTGTCATCCTACCTCTACTTGAAGCCTAATCTGTACTTCATCTCTAATCATCATCTGAACAAACAAACATTAATTATTATGGTAACACAGTGACTGTAAGAGAAAATGTGTTGGCACATCTCTTGTAACAACAAATACTGTTTTCTAAGATTCCCTTAATGGGGTGTATAGGCCCTGTACACAGTAAATAAGCTCTGTGAAAAGCCCCAAACCTTCCTGAAAAGTGAAATTTGCTGGTATTTGGCTGGAGGTTAATAATCTGCAATATATTTATATAAATCAACGTGGAATGTAGCCGGACTGCCTATAACCCCAACACATGCAAATAGAGAGGAGCCAGACAGGTCTCAACATCTGAACATAAACACTGGAAAATATTTCCATCTGTATAATTCTTTGTGTTGACCTACATTCACCTAAAATGTTCTAGAACTCCCCTTTTGCCAGGTATTGCATACACTGGCAGAAATATATTTTCAACCATAGCAGAGCTATAATTCAATAAAAAAAGTAAAAAAGATTTCACTGTATTAAACTCAGAAGCAATGTAATTTCCAACTCACTGTGGAGGAAAATGTGGACTCTGTTAATTCTTCTGTATGTGTGTTATTTTGATGCTGGCATTTTCTGGCACAACAAAATAAGGAATTCAGGGAAGGACAATTCTGGTTACCTTCTACTGAATAGTAATATTATCATCGAGTAATAATATTATCTTTTTAATATACTCTTTATGTGAAACTCTAAATGCTTTACTGTTAATCATAAAACCTCCAGATTGTGCACAGGGCTGGGTAGAAGTACATTGTGTCTACTCACAGAAAATACAGCCGCTACCTTAGAAAGACAATAATTTAAATCACAGGTTATATGAATCCATATTACAAAAAAACAACATCTGGTATTGCTCGTGCTAATCATTCTTGAAATAGAGGAAGACACAGCCTCTTTATTTAGTTGTTTCCACAGGGATAAAACTACTTTTTATAAATTATTCTCTTTTACATTCACTGAGAGAACATCACGCATAAAATTGTCTTTGTTAATTAGGAACATCTCTGCTGCCTACACTGTATATCTCTGAAGCTAATTCCTCATGATTTTCTGTATGTGATGGGTTAACACGATTGTCTCTCTGGAACAGACAACAGCAAAAGGCCTTTTATTTAAATAATTATTATGTGGACACTGTCCTAAGTGAAGTAAACGTACCTCAACTAATACAGGATTTCCATACTGAATACTTTGTAAACACAAGCCCTGCCCTTCTATTGTACTTACAAAAGAAACCTTTGAATTATTTGATTAAAGTAAGATCCGCTGTGGGAAATCCTGCAAGTATTTAACAAGATGTTTGGCTGGGAGTCATACACCGCCCAATGTGCCGATCTGAACTGGGACACTGTTGAAGAGACACTAATGGAGAACCTGGGTTTTAATGCAGACATTTTTTCAAGTTAATTTACTAAAGCAGAAGCTTATCAGCTACAAATCTCTGTCTCTGTTTTATTTTATGTGTTTAGTACCTAGTGGATCTTCCTATAATCCAGCAGAATACCTGCGTTCCTACAAAAATACTTTGGCATTTTTTGTTTGCAGAAAACCAGATGATGCATCTTGAAGTCTCCATAGCTTCTTACAACACAAAATCTGACAAATGCAACCTCAGTTCACCTTCATTTTACAATATGAATACCTAATGCTTTTAAAGGAAAGACAGTTATTACTTTGAAAACTATTGCATCTACTGAGTGATAGATTTTAACTGATCCCAGGAAGTCCCTAAATGTTACTAGACTTGCTTTTAAGATGCTCTGAGAATTGATATGAAATTTCTCGCTTTCAAGTAGCATAAACAGTTTTTCCTGAGCAAATTGAGATAACAGCGATGGAGATTAGGTCCATCATCCCAAACCACCTGCAAGAAATACTGAAAGACTGATCTGACTATAAGACCTGAAAAAACTGTAGGCCATAATTTCTCTTGGCTATTATCAAACAGGTGAGTAGGTGCATTTGGAAAATTAATTGGATCATAGTCAAAAGGAAGATCAAGAATTAGATTCTTGCTGCCAATGCATCCAAGGGCTTACTGTTATTTTTACAGCAGTAGAACTAATCCAACATGAACACGTATCTATCCCTGTACAGTCACTCTCAGCACGGAATGAAACCAGCCCTTACCCCCTGAAGATTTCTAATAACATGGATTTAACTTTCATCTTCTTTGGAACAGTGTCTTCCTTGAAAGAGGAAGACTTCCTAGCTTATGCATAACAGAGGAAGAGAACTGGAGCTCTTGATTATGTGTAGGAGAAATGCTTTAGAAGACTGTGGTTAGGTAAATAGTGGCACGATAATACGCTACGGTTTTAAGATTTCACAAGTCCAAGCAAAAATACAGACGTAAAGAGTTTGGTGGCCTCAACCTAACTCTGAAAGGTATTTATCTGCATGACAGAAAACCAGCACAGAACTTGTGTGTTGACAGTGTTTATGTAAATACCACAAGGTTGGGATACCAAGACAATCACAGGCCATGACTGAGGTTTATTGACAAATAAGAGGAGGAGGACCTGAACAACTTCTGCTTTTACTGTCTTTGGCTCAGGTTAATCCTGGAAGTTCATAAGTACAGAAAATTTCTGCCTCTCATACCTAGAAGTATTAAAGAACGACAGTTTGTTGTCCTTTTAGTCCAAATTTCAGCAGCAGCCTTGGACTCTTGTGTTCTCAGGAAGTCACTCAGCGGCAAGCCGTTTGTTCACCCCAACTTTAGAAACTAGGTACTCCCTAAAAAGACCCCAGTTTTGCCCCTCCTTTAATATTAGCTACCTTTTCATTTCTTGATTTTGATGCAAAAAAAGACTGCTGACAGAAACCAGTCTCTACTTGGAATCACAAATATCCAATGTATTGGAACAAAGGGGTCATCTTTCAGATGAAGAAGACAATAGCTGGGCAACTGGAGTGGAACACGTGCATTAGGAGAACCAAGTCCCATGTAGCAAAACAGGAAATAGAGCTTCCCACTCTAAAACATATGACAGAGCTCTTTCCCTCTGTTCAGGACATACTGCCGTCTCATTTTAATCAACAATCACCCACTTCTCCACGCCTCTAAAAGCTGGTATTTCAGATGTAGGGCTCTCCTGCTCAAAGGAGCTTTAGTAAAGCACTTTTAGATGGGAAAAAAGCGCACATGGACAGGCTACTAAATTCAAAGTATTTAAATTGCATTTTTCCTGGGATAACATTTGTAGAACCATATAGTAGTGCAAGACCTAAGTTCCATTTTCAGAAGTACATGGGGTCTTCAAGAGCTTCACAATGTACTTGTAACTCCAGCTGCAGTTGCCCCAATGTGTATCAGTGCTTAAGGTATGCCTTCACAGCACAGTGCAACATAACACAGACTTTGACTGTGCCCAACAGAACCACCTTGGTACTGGAAACACACACAGTGTGAGGGCACAGCACTGCCTGCTGCACAGCCAGCAAGCCCACAGTCAGCTCCAGCCAGCAGCAGCCAGAAGCCCAGAGACAAACTCAATTGAATAAAATAGGCTTGGGTATGTCTGCAGTGTTCATGGCAACTTTATGTCTTAAATCCTTATTCTCTACTTTCTACTGGGTTCTTGGAGTTTGAAATGAACATCTCTCCTGCTATGCTACCCTTCAGGAAAGAGTAGCAGGATCACCTTGTATGTCCACGAGAAATCTCCTTCAGGCAAACAGCAGTAAAGGCAGAACTTAAGGTAAAACAAATTAATTTATCTAGGACAGGTAGATGCTCTGTAGATAGATATTTTTAACTCTGAAGTCACTCACTCATTAGCTGCTGTGCACAGAGCAGAAAGAACTACCAGAAAAAAGTAACTGTACAATGAAAGAAAGGCAGCAGAAAGTCTTGTTCTGGAGACCCACTCCAGCAGAGCCCAGCCAATATTGCTGCTTACAGCCCACTCACCAGTGAGGTTTAAGGGAAGGAAGGGGGACATTAGGATGACAAGGCAATCGTTCATCTGCAAGCTGAGCTTTGTGCTGTAATTTTTTCCAGTCTCTCTCCCTTTCTGACTTGGAAAAATTATTTTAAATGCTTAGCTGTATAAAAGAGGTTTTTGTTCTTTAAGTGTGCGTGAGGAAGAGAGACAGAGAAAGTGACAGAGAGAAATAGATGCTCGTGAAAGCGAAGTAAATAGCACTGGCTAAAGTCCGACAGAGTGGGCTGACTGGGCAAGCGCTCAACGCTCAGTCCCGACTGCAGCCCTGACCTGCAACACCCCTGCTCTCCTGTGCTGGGCCCCACTCAAGCAGTGACGAGCTCTGGTGCCAGACTGAATGGTTTTGCGATGCAGACAAATGTCTGCTCCAATGAAACCACCAAAACTAGTTTTCATTTTCAACAGAAACCAAGATTTGTGCCCAAAGGATGAAAAAGCCAAATGCGATTTCTCAGTGTGCCACCCAAGCCACTAAAAGATGCAGTTGTGAGAGTTTTACTTCTAGGAAAAATAGGCCTGACAAGATGTTCTTTGCACCTTTCTTTGTTTATACTAGCATGCTGTCTTTTAGCCCTCACATTGTCATTTCTCTTTCACCTTCTTTGCAGAGGGAGATTAACAGACAAGGACCAGAAAAGGATCTCGTAAGACTCTGTAATTCAAACTATATCCTGCCTTGCAGAACTCCTCTGCAGGACTTGTCCTACAGTTCACCAGTGCTTAAAATGTTTAATTCCTCACCAGTCCATGAACAATTGCACTGCAACTGATTTTATCCAAACTGTTCACACCGAGCCCTTGACATTACAGAGGGAAAACACCAGCTGGTGGTGCCTGAGCACGTCTGTGTGCTGCCGTAGCAAACACTCTGACCGAGGGCAGGCGAGGGACACGCCAAGTCACCCCCGAATCAGAAAAATAACATGGCCTGTTATGAAGACAGTCGTTGACAGATTGTTTAGGAGCAGCAATAGCTGTCTGACCTATTCATAGTGCTCTCATGTGATCCTTCAACAAGCAAATGTACACTGCCTTTCAAAGTCATGTACACTGCCGCTATACAGTGCTGTGATTCCGTAAGCTTCCAGCTCAAAGTACAAACTAAAGATGCTACATTCATTGGCAGTGTGTTTGCATCTGTTGCTAAGTTTTTTAGATTTTCTTTTAATACCTTCCTCAGGGAACAGCTGTATTCCTTTTCAGATTACCTAATTTGCTCAACATGTGAGTAAAACTCATGCCTGAATATTGATTCTGTTTAATTCAAATGAAAGGAGCCCAGATGTTATTCTGGACTTCCAGCTACACATGGTGCAAGATGAGCCATTCTTTACTGTAGCTCACAAACTGCTTGTTACTGACTCCACATTTCAGTTTACATTTTGAAATCATGCTTGTGCCAGACCTACAGGATCTAAATCTAAGATCTCTTCTAGGTTTAAGTAAAAACAACTAATCTTCAAAATTTATACTTAAACCACAGTATAAATTATCATTCATTCTTCAGTGGTTTAATAATCTATCTACACATGAGATTTAATCATTATGCCAAGAAATCAAAAATAACAAAAGAAATAATAACCCTTCACTCTACATGAAAAATATTAATTGCAAGAAATCAAAATGTACAGTTTGATACTCTGTACAATCTTATATAGTTTTTTAAATTATTGCAATATCACAGCAGTTTCTGAGGTACTTAATTCAGCTTTTTAAAAGTTGTATATTATTCCAATGCAAATTTGAGCACAAATTCTTGCTTCTTACAGATTCAAGGGAGAACCTAAGAATAACAAAGCAGCTGCTTGTAGAAGGTGACAGAAGAGGTCCTCTGTTTTGATGCTTATCATCAATCCAGGGGCTTCTGTTCCTGAAAGACCTCCAGGTTACTCTACAGCCACAATTATTCTGGATGATGGTGGATGCACTGAAAACTCATGTGCTGTTTGAGCCCTGATTAACCACCCAGCATAGGCCAAGCCCTTGGGAATACAAGCAACCTGAAAAGCAGCAGCCTGACTGAGAGGAATTTGAATGGCCTAGCTGTCAGACACTGAAAATGCAAGGCAAGGGGCCTTGCTAAAGGCTGTAAATACATCTGAGCACTGATGATGTTGCTACCACCTCCGAGGACAGAACAGCAGTGCCAGCACTTGAAAGGAGTTTAGAGCTGTGATGGTGACAGTGAAGGAGGGGAGACAGAGCAGTAGATTCAAAATATTTTACTGTGGTTTTTTTACTGGCACCAAATATTGTTGTAATGATTTGTGAGAAACTGACACATTAAAGCCTTGTAAGAAAATACATTTCTGTGTTTCACAGGTAGAGTTGGGACCAAACAGTTTATCTTTATCAAAGAAGTATCAAGAGATGACTTTTAGAAGGAGAAAACTTCCACAGTTTAACAGTACCATGAATTCCATTGATAAAGCAAAAGAGCACAAAACAGAGGAAAAAAAAACGCCTTACGAAAAACAAAAGGCCAAATTGGCTACACTTGACAATACTAAAGCTGCACGAGGTAAATAAGCAGCAGATATGTTAGTAAAAAGAGATATTAATAAGAAAATAAAATTAATTCTTTTAAATTATTTGAATTGTGTTGTTCTAATGTATTCAGGGAATACTATTACTAAGAGAATCTATAGACCTTTTAATGTAACCCACTCTATATCCATGCATGAAACAGAAAGCAGTCAGCAGACAAGGGAGTAAACCACAGTAAAACAGCGCATGGTTCACTCTCATGTCCATTTGTTTATATCTGGATTTATTATTATGTATCATTTCTTAAGTAAAAAGTTCTTGTTTCTCTAAATCACATTATAAAAAGGAAATGCTTGGTAAGAGAATAAAACCAACATCACTGGGAAATAGGGTGCAAACTTCTACCAGTCTGTTTATTGCTATGACAGCATGGTCAGTTGACACGACAAACAAGCTTTGAGCAGTACTGTATGAAAATTTTGTAGACCTGTCAGTAGGAGAATGCATTTTTGAAGTCAGAGTACCAGTGTGCAGAGTAAACCTGCCACAGATTTTGACCTTGCATGAGCCACCAGCCCTGAACTACCAAAGAACTTAGCTGCACTAAACTTGCAGCATGCAAAACACCTGGGTGATTTTTAAGAATACACATCACCTACAGCTTCACCTGCCCTATCTGCCTAGTATCCTTCCTGTTTCTTATACTCAGCCAGTCATTACCTGGATAGAACAATGTCTTCCATTTAAACTCCCATCTGTTTTTTAGCCATGTAGTGAGAACTCTACAACTTGGGGCCCAACATGGTCCCCTTCTGCACTTAAGAATCCTTATATATATCACAATCTCTCCTTCCTAACTTTCTGGTTACCCTTAAGTACTCAATTCCTGAATATGGTTATGAATTTGATTATTCTCTGAAAACTGTGGTCATGATGTATTCTAAGGCATTCATCACAGGATTTTTTTGTCCTTAAATTCTGAAATTAACAAACTGTGGACTGTTGTTTTCCCAGCCTTAACCAGGAGGACTAGAAAACAGCAATAGATGTGAATAGTTCATGTTATCTTAAAAACAGAAACAGCAGTTTAACACCAGATATTAAAATTGCATTAAAACAACTTTTAAAAAAGTCTACATCTGATGAAAGAATCTATTTATGGATTCACTAGAACTGCTCAAAATTTTCTGAAAATGGATTAGATGTATCTGTCCACTTTCAACACAAGTGGTTAGGTGGTGAATGCAGTTGCCACATTCAGGTTTAAGTCAAGTGAAAACCCAAAAGGTGTCTTACACTTCATGTGCTGCTTTCCACAAATTTGTCCTGCATGAGGTTATGCCACATAAAAACAGAAATGCAGTTCACAATGCCTTTTGTATACACATGATAAGGAGAGTGACTTAGACCAGGCTTTGATGTCAAATGTATTCCCAGTAATACTCCTGTGTGCCATGATGCCAGCAGCACCATGAACCTCAGACAAAGGGAATTCCTCATTTACTTCTGCAAAACCTGGAAGGGAGCACTGTGAACTCAAGCAACCTTCCAGCAGCACTGTACTGTGTCCTGTCACCACTACTCCACGTGCTATGAATGACATCCCATCTGCCCAAAAGTAAACAGCACTCAGCTGATTTCCAAAAATCAAAAGACAAAGGCAATTGCTCTCATGGGTAAGAAAAACAAACAGGATCTGGCCAGGTTTTGTGAAGAAACCAGATCTACACACATAAACATTGCCCTCTTTTTAGGCTGCACTGTAAACTAAAAACTGAGTGGCAGAGTAATAGACACCTTTAAGAGAAAAAGCAAAGCATGATATTATATTTGTTCTAATACCAAAGTATCAAAACTATGGGACTACAAAGTACCTAAATTCAGCAGAAAGCAGATTTAAGGCTTGCAAGAAAACTATCAACTTCATGAAACATAGCAGTCTTTGGCTTCCCATCATCAGACAGGTCAAATGCCATCCATCTGTACCACAGCCCTGCACAGCTTGTGAAGCAACGAGATCTCCTCTCAGC
The DNA here is from genome assembly GCA_026413545.1 of Cichladusa arquata. Classification (NCBI taxonomy): domain Eukaryota; kingdom Metazoa; phylum Chordata; class Aves; order Passeriformes; family Muscicapidae; genus Cichladusa; species Cichladusa arquata. The sequence goes on from JAOTQP010001286.1 coordinate 23,383,822, forward strand.
TTCCATGGAAGAGAGGCAAGCCCTGTAATGGAGCTACTCAGCGACTGGTGGTTAGTTTGAATGGGTCATGCAGGTCTTCATTTATTCAGGGGAAAGAAGTAAGTTGACTGAATCACTTGGGGGAGGGTACTGTCTCTCCCTGCTTGCTCTGGAAGATGCCCAAATGACTACATAAGATAAAATGCTTTAATTTAACTGAATTTAGAAGAGATTACTCTTCCCCAGAAAGATTGTAACTGATCAGTTTTACTTGGCTGGATTACAGATTCTGTTCAGTTAATTTCTGAAGTTATTTTAAAATATTTCTTCCATGTAGAAGTTAAAACAAAATGAGAGAGAAGTCAAAAGAAAAAAAAATCACCTCTGCCTTATCCACCCAACCCTCAAAGACAAGATTCAATCCTACATAGCTCAGCATACAAGAGCCTTTACCTAGACCTCATGAAGTCAATGTATGTATTTAACCACTTTGGCACAGACACAGGATTTCCTTTAATTTGAAAGGGAGTTTCACCTGTGACAAACTTGCAGGATTGAGTTTAATATTCCTGTTTTGAAGAACAGAAACAAATGGGACTAATAAATCTTCAATAGAAATTTACAAGATTCTTCTAGCTTAATAAATTTAGCTGGGGGCAATTGCTCTTAAACACTTGATATATAAAAAGGGATCCTTTCTTCCAATAGCATGCAAATTCCTTACATGTTTCATCAGAACTACATCTTGCAAGTGTTTTAAGAGGTGGATATCATAGTGGTCTTTTTCCCATTCACGGCCACTCATATCTTGCCATGCAAGCTCCTTGCCTGTCCTGTCACCTCTTCTATCAAGCCATCTTTTTTGAAATTAATTCATAGCACATGTAAAGTAAACAAGTAATACCTATTTTTTAAGATTCTCAGGTGCTGTTTTCCTCCAGTTCTTAAGGTAGATGTCTGATACAAGCTTCCTTCCTTTCTAGCCAGTTTACATGGCACAGTAAGCCAACCATTTAAAGATTAATGCACATGGAGTGAAGTATTCCACAGGCTATACAGCTCTTTAAGTATTTCCTTTAAACTCTTGCACACATATGTAAAAGAAAACAAATTAAACATTATTTGAAGAGTATGGCAATGAAAATTAGGTGTTAGTAGCATTTTGAGTTGGCAATAAATTTTATTTGACTGTTTTATTACTACAGAGCAAAGGCAACTATTTCTTTTGGGGCATCTTTCAGCAGCATGAGGTGAAGGTTTACTTTTTAATGTATGGGTAGTTTTGAAATAAATTCAGCATTTTGTAAATTACAGTTTACATCAGATGTAAACACATGGCAAAACTGCATTTTTATTGTTTTGCATACATCATCTTTCACATTCTGAAAGAAATGAGCAAACTTTAATAAATCTTGCAAAACAAGGTCTGTTTCCTGGAGAGCTAAAACATTTTTATATGCAGGCAAATGAAAACAAGGTCCATGTACGCAGGTGGTGCCAGCAAAGCAGGGTGTGCTCTGTGATGCCCAGGCAGACAGAGCTGAGGGAGGCCTGAGCACAGCAGAGCCCATGGCTGAGGCCCTGGGGCTAGCACGGCTTGGTGGCTGCCAGCCAGCTCACAGCATCAGCGGAGTCGGGGGGCATCTGCCTGGCAGGGAGGCAGGGCTGGCTCCCATCTGCCTGCAAATGCTGCAAGGACTTACAAAGCAGTGGACATGGATTACTTAAGATCATAGAGAAGTCAGGGAGAGCCTTAATCTGCCAGGAATTACTGCTTCAGGTCTGTCCTGCTCTTATACTATTCCGTACACCATAAACTACCTTTCTCACTTCAGAATTTAAATACTGGGTGAGACAGAAATTGTTCTAACCCTTTATAAGCCATATATTAATTGTTTTATTAATGTAAATATTTTCATTTCAAGAATGAGTCAAGAGACAATGAAGGCTGGAGGAACTGCTCCTCATTATTTTCTATATTCCATCCTAAAATTCCACAACCACCCTATTTACCTCTGTTGGGAGAAATAGCACAAAAATACCACAGCTGATGGTCTTGAGCCTTTGTAGAGTTGACTAAACAGGCAATGGTACACACCATACATGCCCCACAGAACCACCACAGTCTACAAAAGCCTTTACTGTGGTCAGCCTGCCTATTCCAGTGACATACTACTTTTTTTCCTAATCTTCAGCTTTTCCCCATCTAACAGAAACACTTACTCCTCTTACTTCTAGTTCAGTGCTTCTGTTTATCTTCAACTTTAAAAACCAGTCAAGGAAAAAACAAATTGTCATAAATATGAAAAGTATGTAATTATATTGGACATCATCAGTTTCTCATGTGAATCTTCAGGCTTACTGTACCACAGGTATTTAATTATGGTGTCACTGAACTACCAATGTTATCAATTGCTGTATCATATAACTTCTGAATTTTTGTGTGAGTGAACAGTTACCAGTGATACTGGCCTACAAAGATAATTTCTTTTACTGACATGTCCAACACACAATGGAATAGAAGGAGACAGGAAATAAAATCAGATTCTAAACTCAAGGACTAATTAAATGGAATAGATACAGGGAACACATTAAGGGAATGTACGATCTTAGGTAGCAAAGATGTGGCTCCATTAATTGCATGGAGGAAAAAAATCATAAAACTTTTAAGGTAAGTTAAGTGATTTAGGAACAAATGTCCCAAATTACAAAACAATCTATGTATTTAGGGTAACCAGTACATCTGGGAATCACTCATTGTCCAAAGTCTCGAAGATTCTCAATGACTTCTCAATGATTTTCTATTAGAATCCTAAAGCCTAAATCACAATACACGATTGGAAGAAAAAACTGAGACTAGTTGCCTGCATTAATAAGCACTCTCACAAGAGACATTTATATTGAGAATGTGTAGATACTGCAGGCCACAAGATGCTTCCCACTCTTCCACAGAAAATGCAGAGCTAGGAAAGCTCCAGCCCTGGAGCTTTTCCTTATGGCGCACACTTGTTTGAGAACCTTACCATCACCCAGGTCCCTGAAGCAGTAGGATAGTCGTGAAAGAAAACTCCTAAGTTATTCCAGGAAGCTGACCTCTACCATCTTACATAGGATATTAAATAGACCCCAGCTGTCTCCACTTAGAAGTGACTTAGTTCACATATTTTATAAAGGTCCATTCAGCTGCTTTCTTGAGTTATCGCAGAATTGAAGTAACTTTCTGTGAAGAAAGACAAACTATCCGGTGATTTCCCTTACCTACTTTTCATGCAGGCGTATCTTGGTTTTCAAACATCACAGCTGGCATCTAGATGTTCTAATGTAAGAATCTGTGTCTCAATTATAGAAATACTTGACTAACCAATAGCTGTCTCAAGTCCATTGGAAGAAACATACACAGTAGAGCTTTATTCTTTGCTAAATCCAGGTTGACACAGCAGTCCTCATTTCTGTGGATGCCTCTGTATACAAGCACTTACGGTGTATGACTAAGGATCTAAACTCAGTATAGTTCACACAATTTCACCACAGAAGGCAGAGAAGTAACATGGATTTAGATCTTTCAAAGCAAAAGAACACTTTTTCAGGCTCGTGAAAATAACAGTGATCAGTATATTAGGAAAGCCATGATAACCCACGTCCATTCACAAGATTTTAATCTTATTTCAAGAATTCAACAGACTTCAAAAAAAAACCTCCATTTATCAGCTGACAGTATTTTTTGCATATTTTTGTAATAATTTGCAGTATTTTTGTATAAAGGATGTGCTCTGGGATGACAGTTCTTGAACTGAGTGACTATTGCTAATTAGGGATGGCAATTTCATGCATGAAAGAAGAAAGATTAAAGTGACCTTGAATTTTGCAAGATCTGAGAACTTAAAAAAAATCAACAAAGGAGGCACATACTCACATCATCTAAATATTCTCTAAAGCCCTTGAAAATATGTATTTGTACGACAAACAAGAGGAGAAAAAAGCCATCTACCAAAAAAACCTGGTTCTGCTGCTTTTAGACATTGACATTCCCTGTTCAGTTACCTGCTGCCCAGGTGAGGTTAAGCCAATAGATGCCAAAAGATGTCTGGGCTCTTTGCCACTGACATTAGGATTTATAATTTTTATTTACTCTTTCCAGAACACATTTAATAAAATGTACTATTTTATTATACTTAAGAGTGAGATGGAGTTTCAGTTTCATCTTCCAATTTTCAACGTCATGAAACTTTTTAAAAACCATTAGCTTTTGGGATGGTTTGTTTCCTGAATTGTTCTCATATCCTTTCCATTTTTTCTGAACTTTTAAATAGAAAACTGCTCACACATTGTTAAAGCAAAGACAATGAACTAACTGCAGTCCTATATGTCTAACAATACTAATCCATGTTGCAAAATAATAATTCTGAAGCTAAATGCAGTCAAATCTTGACATTTTCATGACATTCCACACATACCCACATGTGTAATATGCATATCCAAATAGCTTAATAGAGCAGATTATTTACTTTACTACTACTATATTGTCTCAGTAGTTCCATAATAAAACTGTTTTCAAACCTGTTATGTCAAATTATAAAACAGACACTTAACATAAAAAATCATGGAGCCGAATCTTTTAGCAGTATTGACTGACTGATTTGAATTTTGAAAGCTGTTACTGAGCAATGTGGGCTCACATGTTTTGAAAAACAGAAACTCCCCCAAAATTATTCCAAGAGATAAAGATATAGCACCCTGAAAAAAACTCAGGTCTTGGATAATTAAGACTGGAATGTAAGTTAGACACCAGAGTTTTCCAACTATTTACAACTGTACAATCATGCAATTTGCCCAAAATTAAATTGAGGCAATGAAACTATGTGCAGCATCAAATTTTTTTCAATAATGACATAATAAACCCACTTCGGGGCAAATCCTGTATGAGATCAGTAAGGCAGAGTGAAGAGTAATGACAAAAAGAGAAACCACAACTGAGAAAGCTTTGAAAGGTGCCTTAAACTACTTGTAGACTGCATGAGCAGCCATCTCCAATGCACATTGTCAGTTACCTTTCCTCTTGTGAAACATGAACAATTTTTGACCAAGATGGCTTCTGCTGGAGCTTAAAATTGGGTGCAGGGTAAGCAGGCAATGCCCATCCTTCCCAGCTACTATCAGCTCCCTTTAGCACTTTAATGCCAAACACAAACTAGAAGTAGATTGTCTGAAGCCATTAAATTTTACAGAAACCCACATTCTCCTTGTAGAGAAAGTGCATAATTTTTGCCAAGTGATAAAAACAAGTGCCTTGAACAAGCCTTGATTGCTTACCAACAATCCACGTATGACAGACTTTAGTTAAAAAAAATTTCCCCTGTAATTCTCACTTTGTCTTCCATGTAAATTCTCATAGTACAAGTACCCTCTGATTTCAATACCAACTTTTTGTTGTCCCATACCTAAAATAACTTCCTATTTGATTTTGTGACATCTGTTATTTACTGTACAAACTCTCTACTAGCACTTCCTCTATTCTACTTTTCATCTTCAAACCTTACTGACTGGCATTAATCTCATTGAGATGGAGCAAGCTACAGTTAGGCGGCCACTCTACATTATAATAGAATAGTTTGGGATGGAAGGGATCTTAAAGATCATCTAATTACAATCCCCCTGCCCTGCACCCTTCACTAGACCAGGCTGCTCAGCAACATCCAGTCTGCCCTTGAACACTTCCATGGATGGGGCACCCACCACTTTTCTGGGCAACCTCTTCAGTGACTCACCCACCCTCACAGTAAAGAATTATTTTCTAGTATCTAATCTAAATCTACCCTCTTTCAGTTTGAAGCCATTCCCACTTGTTCTGTCACTATAAGCCCTTGTAAAAAGTCCCCCTCTCTCATTCTTGTAGGCTCCCTACAGGTACTGGAAGGCCAAAAATAGGTCATCCCAAAGTCTTCCTTGTTCTAGGCTGAACAAACACAAATCTCTCAGCCTTCTCTCACAGGAAAGGTGCTCCATCCTTCTAATCATCTTGGTAGCCCTGCTCTGGACTTGCTCCAACAGGTCCATGTCGTTCCTGTGCTGGTACCCCAGAGCTGGGTGCTGTGTTCCAGGTGGGGTCTCTCTCACCAGAGCAGAGCAGAGGGGCAGAATCCCCTCCCTGCCCTGCTGCCCACACTGCTTTGGTGCAGCCCAGGACATGCTTGGCTCTCTGGGCTGTGAGTGCACTTGGCTGGGTCATGTCCAGCCTCTCACCCACCAGCACCTCCAGGTCCTTCTCCACAGGCTGCTCTCAATCCCTTCATCCCTAGCCTATGTTGATACTGGGGGTTGACCTGACCCAGGTGCAGGACCAGCACTTGGTCTTGTAAACTTCATGAGACTCCCACGGGCCCATTTTCTCAAGCTTATCCAACTGGGCTCCCTCTACAGTCAAAATAAGCATTTCCAGAGAGCATTTCACTGTGTTCCAGCATGGGCACCAAGGGTGAGTGGGATGAATTATTCTCCTAAAGCACATCCTCGCTCTGCACTCACTCTGGGAGGACCCTAAATGACTAGGATGGAGAACACTTTTAATATTTAGATGATTAAAATGTCTACTCACAATTATCTCACGTCCCTATCCTGTTATGCATGGCTATGTTAGCTTCTGTGAATCCATCAGAATACACTGGAGCACAGCCATAAAAAGGGTGAAGATAGTCTGTCATCTCCCTTGAATATCTCCTATTCCTTCAGAGAGCTGAAGAGTCCAACACTCTTAAACTGTCCTGCTGCATCTAGCACCCAGGAAGAGGATATAGATCAAAACAGCAGCCAGGATTTCAGGAGAGAGCATGATGTCAGGGAATGGTGTATGACCCAAGTGACAAAACCCGTGCTTCCGTTTTAAATACCCACCATTTCAAATCTAAGCCTTTTCATATCATTCCTCTTGACTGCTAAATTTTTGATTACTTCTTGTTTCTTAATCTCTCTTTTCTAAAGCCTATTGTTACTATGTCAAGTTTGGGAACCATCCCTTTTCCAAAAATGTCAGACTTAATTATTGTGGCCACTATGACTGTGTGTCTGGACTATTAGAATTTCTTAAATCAGCTGTTGCATGTTACTTCAGGCTATGCTGAGAGTGATCTCTCTTTTTCTGTGGGAAGAGGAAGAGCTACTTCACTGATTTTATCCATAACTTTCGTCTTTAAACATTGTCTACTTGTCTTTAAAACTTGTCTACCATAAACAGTGGTGAAACTGTGCTTTATGAATATTTTCGTGAACTTCTTCCAGAATCATAGGCTCAATCAATAAGCTCCTTTTGTTGATGTACAGGACAGCAAAAGATTATTTGCTTTTCATGGCTTAAGCTTTGCTTCTGCAGAATAGTCTTGTTCACTCTCAACTTTGGCCTACAGGAAACCAAGCAGTCTTTGAACTTATTTTCTTACAGACATTACAATACCCTTTTGATTTAGGATATATTAACATACTTTAAATGTCTTCTAAGAAAACTCCCTCATCAGCATCATTCACCTGTCTGCCATTTATCCATATCTACAATTACCTTTCATTTTTAGTCAAATGGATTACCTGTCTCTTCTGTGCAAATCCTAAATCCTATCCTTGTTCTTGTAATGACATAATCCTCAGTTGCAGTCTCTTTTCTGTTTGTATTTTTTTCACTTCTGCACAAATATTTGCTTCTGAAATAACTGACATCTCTAAATGATGTTTTAATCTCACCAAATAAAATTTCTAAGTAATAAAACCTTCTTGAATTCTTTAAGAATAGAGGCAATATGAATAATAAGCAACAGAGAATTAAGAAATGCCAGATAACACCTTTTTTGTTTTAAATGATGTTACAAACATAAAGGCAGTATGATGAATGGGATTCTATGCAATGAAGATATAAGAGGTGCGCAGTTCTGCAAAAGTATTAACTTGTCTAGGCCCTGCCTTAAGTTTAATGAGACATAGCATTCTAATTTTCAGACTACAGTCATTGATTCCAACCTGTCTGGATATGGGCATTACTGCTTTGATCAAAACTTGTTGCTCAGCATTTTATAAAAAGCGGAGATAAACAGTGAGGCAACAAATTGATTAGAGATGTCTGCGAGGAAACCACAAAGATCAGTGGGTAGGCCTATCTCCATTAACAATCTAGAAGGTTATCTAAGGATAAACAACACACTAATTAAACTGCAGATGTTGCCTAATCTCTGTGTCATAAACTTCACAAATACAAAGTATGCTGATAGATAAAGTCGGCAAAACGAGATTCACTTTATAATCTGCTTCCTAGCACAGAGAAGTAATACAGGTCATTGACTTTCACTGTCTTGAAGGAACCTGGAAATCAGTAATAAAGGTTCTAGTGTTAGTGAGTAACATTAGACATAAATTTCAATACTGTACAGCAAAGTCTCCAACTGTAGCTCTAGAAGCGTTTGCAGTAGAAGCATTTGCCCTTAAAGAAGGAGGTGTACACTGCACTGAAATGACTGCATCTGCAATGCAACCTGGAGTTCGAGAGAAAATGTACAAGATGCTTAGGTGACCACACAGAAGCAGACATAGAGTATTTCAGAGGATACATAGTGAGTTAGAGAGGAATTATTTGTGGTGCAAAAAGGGAGCGTAATCAGGACCGAAACAGAAATGCTAAATCTACTTCAGCGAAAAACTAATGAATTTTTATACACCTCAGTTTGGTGAACTCAATAGTTGCAGCATCTAAACTCTAAACGGTGAAGTCTCAAATATGCATGCTTGATGGGACACCTCTGCACAGTCTGCCTGTGTTAATGCATTTTTGTTCATCTTAACAGTAGGACCCTATGATTTGAACAACCAAAGCTGTTTGAATCAGTGTAGCTCTTTCAACTCCCCAGCGGAAACTCAAGCCCTGAATCTGCAACTCAATTCTTGGATTAGCTAGAAGATGTGTAGGCAATTCTGCCATTAGCAGCAAGTGTTAGACTGATGACATAGAGGAACAGTTAACTATGCATATTGTTTTTTGGAACATAATACAAGAAGAAGCAGAAACTCTTCCTTCAGCTTTAACCAGTCCTCTGGTTAAAATACTGTATATATGATGACGCACTACCACAAAGTCAGGGCACTTAAAGATCCAAACTGTATTTTCTAGAGAACATCAGCTGACTACAATTTATTGAAGGTCTGTCAATTATTATGAGACATATTTATATTCTAGACAACCATGAGCGTTTTTCTAGGAAAATGATGAGAAATCAGTGAGGAAAACTGAAAAGCAAAAATCATACAGAATACGTAGTATTCTATGTGAATCTTAAGTATCTAATTTGTTCTTTAATATGCTAAATAAAAAACCACTCAAACATATTTATATAATGAGGAAAAGGGTAGAAAATCAAAATGCCAAGAGTGAATCTTACTGAGACTTACTAAAAGTGATTCAATTTTAACTTGGATATAATATATCTATGAGAATCCTGCTATGTTTATATTTATATGCTGGATTTTATAAGAACTTTATTCAAAATACTGTTGCTAGGCATGTTTTACATCTGTTGTAAATGTAAGAGTTTCATATCCTATGTATGTTTTTAGTATCATGGTGTTATTTAAAAATGTATGCTTCTGTATTTCTATGCATTAAACATTTCCAATTTTTTGCAGAAAAAGGATTTCAATTCCTTGCCACAATGAGGGAAAGTTAAATGCGACATTCAATGGCTTCACAGCTCTCCCTTTTTATTGGGAAAGAGAGAGTATGCAAGGTCCTCTAAGGCTGTTTCACTTCAGTGGTAGCTGTGTATCCAAACGAGTCCTCCCCCAAACATCTAAGCACAGTCAGTACATTCCCAACTCCTACAGCCAAGCTGAAGTGAAAACGGTCTTAGTTCAGTAATGATTGAGGTGGTTTGCTCTAATCAAATTAAACCAGCCAAATGTTCTTTTCAAAGGTAACTGTCTACTCTGCAGCTGTATGCAAAATACCACATCAAATGTGGAAAAAAAAGTGATAGAATTCTATCCTTACAGTAGAGCCCTGGCTCCACAGATGAAGAGAAACAAAAGCAACAGTGCAGCTAGGAATTACGATCACAGAAAGCTCCCAGAAATATGCTAACTTAAGAACAGTGAACAAAGTACTGAAATTTCCAGTTTATAATTAATTGATTTCAGGGAAAAGGGAGTTCTCTGGCATTGTTAAACAGCAATTTATCACACTGACCACACTTCAAATAGATATTAAAAGACTAGCCAAAGTTTCACATAAAAGAGAGAAAAAAAAATCACACAGGCTTTTCCATTCTATTTCTTACTTCATTTCTCTGTTTCTATCAAAATATGTAATACTCTGCACTGACTAATGTTTCAAAAGTCCAAATTCAATAGATTTCACTTAAACTCAGTATGATTCATCTACACTAGAACTGAGTTTTCTGTCATTAAATATGGGAAATTCCTGTAAAGATGAATTCATGTCTGAGTTAGTTTTTTATTTTCTTTTATTAAGAGAAGATCAGTCAGCTGTTAATGATAACCCAGAGTAATAAGCAGTCAGTGTTGGTATGAACCCTTTTAAAAGAGTACAGAACTTTTTGATAAGCTCATAGATCATTTGCTAGGTATGTCATGGGAAATCCACTCAAGGACAACTCTATTGCAAATCTATGCAAATTGGCATACCCTGTATTTAGGTGTGTGAAATGTTCACCTCATCCCAAAAATTATGTGAGATACTTCAGATAAAAATCCATAGAAACCTATCTTCTTCTGAAACCCTAAAAAAACATCTAAAGTGTCATATGAATAAGTTTCTGACTACTTATAGAAAATGTTCTTTATTCTGCCTAAAGAAAACACAACTGTGTTGCTCGAAATTTAAGGTCTGATTTTAAAGGGATTATTTAGCAGACTATTTACTTTTTTGTTCTAATGATGGAACAGATTTTCAAAGGTAAAGGGCAAATAAATAAATGCAAAAGTCAATACAATAATTTGGATGCAATGAGGTATTTTAAAAAGAGTTCAGAAATCAATTGTCACATTTCCACTCTTTGACAATCATTTCATCAAAAGCTTCCTAAATGGCAGTTTCCCAAATGGAAAATGTCAAAGGACACTATCAGAAAAAGTACTCCTTGGAAAATTCTGGATGCTTTATTTATTAAATACAAATACTTTAGCATTTAAATATACACCTTATACAATTATATTAAATAATTGTACCTGCATAATTAGAAGTATTTTTCAGAATATAAGAAGATATGAAGAAAAGGTACATGTGCAGAAATCTTCTCTGTTTTAAAAGAAAAAACACAGCTTAGTTATGTGTGTATATGGGCACTAGTATCTTCTGATAATTTGTTAGATCACTAAGAAGTAACTTGTTCAGCAATACTGGAAAATAACTAGACTTCATACCAAGCAAACTAAGTCCTCTATATACAGCCAAGTTTCGGAATGAACTGCAACTTCTATTTTATTCACTGTTACAAAACTTTATAGAATACTTTTTAAACTTCAGAACATCACCTGTAGTGATGAAAACCACTCCTGATGTCAAATTCATGTTACTACTCTTGTCAGGATAGTTATATTACTTATTCTGCATGATTCATTTTTAATAGAAATATTCTCGAGAAATAAGGCTTTAATCTAATACATGAATAAGAATCAGTATCTGTGATTGATATTCTGATGTATTTTGTCCCTGAACTCTATCCAGAAAGATGTTTTAAAACTCAGTGCACTCTTAGTATCACAGCTATTTCTATTTGATAATGCACTTAGACCTGTGCTAAGCTTCAAACAATAGCTTAAATCCTACCAAGCCCACCTGAGTGACTTAGTGCTTTGCTAAGACACAAACTTCAGGTCCAGCCTGCTCTCTTTTAAACCCTGGGAAAGCAAGCAACTTTTCTTCTCGCTGCTCTGTTCCAGTCAGAAGTGAGTGCCATGAAGCAAACTGCAAGGTCCCAATGAATCCACCCTGGCCCATCTCTAAGTGTGGACTATCCACTCTCCTCACATCTAAACCTTTCCAAGGCTCAGTTTCGAATCCTGGATCCCACTCCACACCCTTGCCTAGAAGTCACAGCCTGCCATCAGCAATGGTTATTGTGAAAGAAGTTGGTTTGCCACTCCAGGCAGGACCCAGGAAGGCTAAATGTCTTCAAGAACAGCACAGACATGACCATCCACAGATTTAAAGAAGGAAGAGAGCACTAGACATAATCTAAAATGACTAATATTTACTCATACAAAGACTGGAAACATGTTGTTTTAAAAAAACTTAGATTTAGAATGAGATAAAATACTTTTTCTAAATGGTCTTGTACTCACTCCAGAAACTGAATTTCCTAAGGCTCTGAAGTCCATTCCATACTCAGCCCTTGTTCCTGAAATGCTCTTATCTTGTCCTGTTTCTGCCAGATCATCTATTAAAACTAAACTATCACATCCATAACTAACAAACAAATCATGATTGGCAACAGTATCCTTGTTTTCCCCGTACATGCTCATTCTGTGTACCGTAAGGCTGCAAGCAGATGATGACAGGCCAGCATTCATGCCCACTCCCTCCCCAGTGTCCTCTGACCACTTGACAAATTTCTCCAAGTCCTATATGCCCTGTTCAGTGGCACTCACATCATTCCCCTTTGCCCTCCACCCACCAGAGAAGTATTTCCAGGCAGGCAGTCCCTTCCTCCCCAAGACCTCAGCAGTGTTCCTCACAGTGGCCAGTCAGTGCAGGGATGATCTCCCTTGCCTTCTGACCAAAATTGCTCTCCAGCCTGGAAATGCCTTTCCCTTGCCAGGGCACTTCCCGTCTTCACATCTGCCTTGAAGACCATCCTGTTTGTGTGAGACTAAAACTGACTCTGAAGCTCATTCAGTTTTTCCTTCCCATTACTCATCCACCATTTCTACCTCAGCTGAGATTCATCTGCCACACAAATACATGGCAAGTTTCAAGTTCAGCTTCTTCTGCTCCACTCCATCCCTGTATCTTATTTTACTCTTTCTGCATGCAAGACAATCTTTCTAACTAGCAATGCAAAGATCACCATTTCTTTGTCTCTAGGCGCTTGCCGGGTGTCATACTGAGTGATGCTACACAAAAATAAATTGTATCACACAATACAGCACATTGCTGATGTGCAAGAATGACCTCACAGACTAGAAGTTTAACATTAGCTTGGCAGAAAAATGAAGGAAGGAAGCAGAATTCATTAGAGACAAACAGCCCCTAAAATAGAAATGTTTTACTTGACAGGATGGAACATCTCAGTGAGTTTGAGAAGATCATCCTTTCAACTTATTAACAGTACAGTAATAAAGCCAGAAGCCAACATCAGCATCACCAAAAATTAGAAAGAGAAATAAAACCAGCTATAGCCCCTTGAATTTTTTTCCCTCTGCATGCTTCCCCATTATTTCAGTTTAACAAACAGAAAAAAAAGCAAAACAAATACATGTTCAAATTGTCTTCCAAAAGGTTAACTAGGTACTGATGATCTGCTACTGATATGTTCTGAATGCTCTATCAGGTTAGACTCAGAACTTTAAGACATCTCTAAAAAGACCTTCTAAGAACAAGGAAATTTTAAGCCCCAAGCCAATTAAACACTTCTGGGACCTCTGAGCAAGTCAACAAAGTGCTGGTCTTTATGTCAGCATGTGCAGGGATGGGGGACTGACCTGCACACCAGCCTCTCTCCCCAGCACTCAGATGGCCTTGCCAAGGCAACCAGTTCATCAGCTCCACCAAGCACTCAAGTGCAAACCAAGAGACAACAGCATGGACCACTGGACTGCAAAGGCAGGGAAAAAGCAGCGTGGCGTGACTGCAGTACCACACACAGCAGTTTACAGTGCCATTTATAGTTCAATGAATATAAAATAACATAAAAACTTGAACATGGCACAACTGTGCAAATAGTCTTAATTACTGTGCTCTCCCCCCCACTGATTTGTATACAGGAAAGAATGAGGAATAGATTTAGACTTCCAGCTAGGTGGATCATTCTGTTGAACCTAAGTCAACCAGCTGAGGCACATATTCTGCAAAGTAACAGGAAAGAGAGAATCAAGATTTTTAATTCTTACATGGTTATGAGCACTTTGAATGGCAAGATCTCTGACACCTTTGAAATAGCAACCCAGAGTATATTTTAATAGCTCATATTCAATAATTGCAGTTATTTTAAAATTAAATAGTTACTAAACCATGAAAATGATAAAGAAGTTGTATTTATAAAAGAAAAGCTATGAGATAGGAAACAAAAATATACAGCTTTGCATTTTTGTTCAATTTGCTTAAGGTTTAGTGCTATTTAAACTGTTAAATACAAATATGATAAAAAAAAGCATGCCAAGAACTACAGTAGTCTGTCTTGCGTATCACCTTCCCAGAGTGCAAATTCACAGTTTGATGATGATGAAGATGGTGAAAATGATTCATCTGATTACCAGCAAAAGAGAGATAAAATGAATGCAACATACAGCTGAATTTAGCATTATAAGCACAAGAAGAATTTTTACAGATATCTTGCAGCAGGGTTTTACACACAGGAATTTCCTGAATCTAATATGTCATTTATTCCTGGCAAAGTCTGTTCTTTATCTATATATATTTCATTTTTCCCAACTAGAACAGCACTAAGTGCCGAACCAAGTTTTGCCATATTTACCTACAGTATGTATTAAAGTTTCATTAAAGCATTACATCTTATTATCTGAAAGGTGAGCTAGAGGAGCATCTTGATCATCCTACCAGCTACAAGGGACTTTTCCAAGCCCACAACATAGCTATTTTCAGATTGATTTACAGTAAGCTTTACTCTTGAAGATTCTATTTTTAACTTTGTTTTGTGAAAATAAATAGAATAAAGTAAGGTGTCCTGGCAGAGAGGAGCTCTATAAAAAGGGCAAATGCAAACAGCAAAGGACTTTAAGCACATAGCAATTATCCTAACTGCTTTTTCCCCATGCCTTTCTTAACAGTCTTAAAAAAAAATTGAGATCAGTCCTCCTTATTCCCACTACAATACAAAATTCTTTTTCACCCTGTGTTGCTTTATTCTGCAGTGAAGTCTTATCTAATTTAATTATCTTTGGAAAAGCAACTGTGCTGCGAAAAATGCATCTCTTCATTATACAAATATGGAAATTACAGACTTGGAACAAAGGAACACAAAACAAAGCTTTCATAATTAGCAAGCAGTAGCATGGAAAAATATGAGAAATATTATGTTTACAATTATTCTGTGCTATTTAGACAACTCTCCCTTACGGAGAAAATTCTCTTCCAACCCTAGTGCCAAGCACTGGAAACCAATTTTGGCACTATTTCTCAGAGTAAGTCAATCTACAATTGTTAAGACAATCCTGGGCTGGAGTAGCAATGCTAGTCCTGAATCTTGGTTCTATGACAAGCAAAGCCATGGAGATCTATCCATGCCTAAAAAGTACTGGGTCTTTCCTTACCAAACTGTTCTTCACATTTAGCAACACTTCATGGCAACAGAGAAGCCCTGGGCTTCTTACTGCACTCTCTGAAGAAGCCTAGAGCTGCCATTTGAGTTGAAAACGACACTCAGCTTAAGTTCATGTGGCCTGTGATCTCTGCTGTTAGCTGATGCCTGAGTACCACAGAGGAGAGCACAGCTCATCTGCACAAAGTCTGTCTAAATTCTGACTCACTGAATGGCTGCTGGTGTGCATTGAGTAATTCAGGGATCACACATGCCCCTACTCAGAGGTAACAGATACAACATGTTACTTGCAGTTCCAACATAGCTCTCTCAGGCTAGTTGCTTGTAATATTCAGAGAAAAACTAAATGTCCTTTGCAAATCAAAAATATTTGGTTTTAAATATTTGTGCTGTTATCCCAGTGCTGTGCAAACAATGTACATTTTAATCCAGTATGCAGACAATGCATTTGGAATTGTTTTTATTTATTAGCCTGGCCATGACAGCAGTTTCCAGAATGCATGCCCAAACAATTAAAATATTTTGAGCATAATATGTTCAATAAGTACAGTTAGATCAGCAGCTTAAAATTGCAGAACTTCTTTTATAGTATTTCCTTTCCTGAGTATATTTACATAATACAAAAATAGATGTTTCATTTCAAAAAATTGCAAACTCTTCTACCATATTTTGTAACAGAACTAGGCCATTTAAATGTTTTCAAATATTTTTTCCATTTGAAGGATATGATTCTGGTCATTCCAGAGGGCTCCTAATCTCCTCTACAGATTAAAAATATCGACAAAAGACGTGAGTTTTTGAATAACATTCCTTACATTTTAGAAAATATAATGTTTGAAATTGCTTATCTTCTGCCTTTTTGTGGAAAAATGTGTGTAACCAATATCCCAGGCACCCAGACACATTACCAACCAGCCCCTTGTGTCTGAAACGTTGTTTATGGCAAAAGGTACAGGCTTTACAACACCACTCTGAGGACCTGGAACACTTTCACAGATTTTTATATTGAAATTACATTCTCATATTGCTGGCTGAAATACTCACTGCTTTGCAGAGAACTAGTTTTCATTCAAGCTTGTAACAATATTTGAAGCTTCAATGTATTTAGGCAATGCTCTGTTGAGGTTCAACTGCACTTAAATCAGGCAAAAGAAGTCTGCAATTGCAGTCAGTTGATCAAATAACTCTTTGGAAAACAAGAATTCTATTTTCATTATTTAGCTGCATTCAAGATTAGAAAGCTCTTAAAAAAGATCTTTTACATCATGTGGGAAGATGTCAGTGGTAGGAAAAAAGGTAAGTATTATGTTCAGTTATTCCAAAACAAGATTTAGCTTTCAAATATATAAATACCTAAACCTGGACACTAAATCCTCATTTTCTTCCATAAACTAATGGGTTGAATTTCAAAGATTTTCACAACTCCCCATTATCCCTCTAGTGCCAAGCCATAACTTTGTGTGTGCTCCTCTTAACCAAGCTACTAGATTCAGTGATAAAACATATGATGCCCACTTTTGGAGTACACTAAGCCTCTGGCATTACTAGGTGCCAGCCAAAATAATGGTTATTAACTGAATTGTGGATTTGCTTGATGAGCAATGCAAGTGTGAGCTGCAGCCTGTATGTGTCCCATTGCTCACTAAAGTGAGACTGATGACATGCACTCCATGATCAGCATTTCACTTTGCCTATTCAGTTTTGACATAAAGGAGTCTGTCACATTACACTGCCTTGAAATGAACAAAAGTTAATTCATCTCTAGCAACTGACTCTTGTGATTTAAATATTATTCTGTCTCGTCTTTCCTCTTGCACCTAATAAACACCCCCTGATCTCAGACCCTACAAAAAAGGATGATTACACGTGCAATGCAATTTGAAATTCACCCGTAAGTTCAGAGTATCTATTTCTCTAAGACTCTTAGTGTTAGTGAAGTACAAAAACATTTTCTTTTTGCTGTGTAATATGTGCATAAGTAACACAAAGAATGGGAAATATTCTTGCTAATATAACACCACCAGCAAGATGCTGACCGGTTTCAATCTGCGTATCTGCAAAGTGAAACTTACTTCTTGAAGTCCATAATTTTAATAAAAGACGTTCACAGGCTGCTGAAGGTTTCTAGCTACAGAAAAATGTAGGAGGTTACAGTAGGGCTAGCCTTATCATTGAGAGCACAGGCCATTTATCCAGGATTTATGCTATTGACACAACAGAAAGGACATCCTGGGGACACTGCCACCATTTTGTGAGCAAGGTCTGACACCTGTACTTTTGCCCTCTTGGTAGCACGATCAGCTGCTCACGGTGAAAATTAGTACCAAACAGTACTCAACCATAAGGCTGCCTGAAAAGCTTGAAGTCTTAAGCTGCTGCCTCTCTTTAACACGATCATCTATAGCTCTCTATAAAAGCACCTAAAAAGGCAGAATGCATATTCCACTACTGCTCTCACTCTTGCAGTTTCTATAATGAACAGAGCTGCTAAAGACTGCTAAAGCAGCTGGCAGTACTAGTAGTTCAGACAAAACCAGGGAGAGGTTGGGGTTTTTAAAATTTTCTCTCACGCCTGAGGAAATAGTATATATATATGGCTCCTTGCCCATCCATTCCAACACTTAAATCACACACCTATGCCTCTGGAGATGGGTGTTTGTGTGTGTGGGAGGCAATGCACAGGGATGAGGTGAGGTCTGGCAGGCAGCACCATGGCCTGTTGAAACCTCAAACCACACTTCATGCACACAGTTTAGCGCACACTTCAGCCACAAACCCAAACTACTGTCCATTCCATCTATGCCCCTCAAACTCTCTCTCACCCAATTCACATACTAAACCCAGGACCCCACTGATCAGGACAGCGGTCCCACTTCCTCACCTGACCACGTTGGGGTGTTCGAATGTCTCCAGGTGCCTCAAAACTGCCACCTCTCGGATGGTGGACAGCGGCATCCCCTCCTCGCTGGTCTGCACCCGCACCCGCTTCAGCGCAACAAAGCGACCGCCGTTCTTCAAGTCTCGGGCTTTGAACACCTTCCCGTAGGCTCCTTCCCCAATCTCAGCCACACATTCATACTGCTGGTCAGCCAGGTTTGCGCTGTCCTTATCCATGTTGGCACCAGTCCTCTTCCCCCTCTCCAAGGGCCTCAAGGTGGCTCTCAGTCTCACTCACTTTCTGAAAACTTTGCTTGGGTGCAGACAGGCACTTGCTACCTCTGCCAGAGGCAGTAGGAAGCTCTTGCCCTCCTGTTCTTGTTCCTTTTCTGTACTGGCCACAATGTGCCTCCTCTTTCGGCCACCAGGAATTATCATACAGTCTTTGGGAGCATTGCCTGTGTAAAGCCAAACAAATCTGGAGGACAAACCAAGCAAGAAAAGTGAGTTTAGTTTACTTTACTTCATGACTTTGCACTGTTCAAAACCTGCTAAAATTAAGCTAATACAGATACGCAAAGCAAAATTGTGGTGGAAAGGACGATGTGAACCATGAGGGTGACATATGTATCAATATCCCCAAGTGCCTGATACACTATAAAGTTATCACAGTCCGCGCAGAAGGCTAGGCACTTGGCTACAGAGCAGCAGCACGCTGAGAGGTTTTACTGAGAATGGGCTAAAGATGATGATCCTGTGTCACATGGGTGATGGGGATGGCAGAGCTAACTAGGCATGTGTGAGAGGAAGTGTACGCCCAAGAACTTATGTCAGGATTTCAGGACTCAAAAGTTTACTTCATTGAATGTGGTGGAGTTTGGATATGTATTTTGCTGTATTACTGTCACTCGCTTGTAAGTAATAGCATTTGGAGGTTTTCTGCCTTGGTCTGCTCTCTCCTGTGCTAAGTCCTTCATGAACAGATCATGATCACATTGCAAGAAACAACATGCCTGTGGAGAGGCAAAATACATGCATATTTAGATGACAACAGTACATTATGAAGCAATGTGTGCTGAAGCAGATGCAGAAATAGGCACTTTAGCAAATTTATTAACATGCAAGGGTGTTGGCTGTGGATACTGCTACATGTGTCACTGGTAGCTCTTTGCAAAGGAGCATGGTCAAAGGTATCTTCAGGAACAGCATGCTCTCCCGCAGAGTGCATGAGGCTGGAGAGGTGAAGCACTTCATTCTGCATCCAGTTTCATCCACTTTCTGCAGGACTGGGCAAATCCTCTTCCCTCACAAAGCTCCACACCAATTCCTCCCTTCCCCATGACCCTTTCTAATACAGTGATACAGTGACCTCCAGGACTGTAGCCCTCTCCTATACCACATTTTTATCGTGCTAGGATGAATGAGTCCCAGATAGGTGAGTCGGGGATCCCTTAAGTGGAATTCAAGCACAAAGCGCCAGAGCTATTCCGCACACTTAGGCTGATCTTACACCTTAGGTGGAGGTGAAAAGCGCCATCTGAAGAAAACCTGTGCCCACTGCTCATCCCTTCTCCTCGGCTGCAGCCAGAGGCGGCTCGTGCCTCGCCGGCTTCAGCTCCCAGCACAGCTGCCACGGCACCGCCCGGCCCCGGCCAGCGGGCAGCCCCGCATCCCCCGCCGGCAGCATCACTGGGCGACACCGAGCGCGGGCCACCGCGGGGGGCCGCCCCGAGCCCGGTGTGAGGGGGACCCCTGCCCGAGCCGGGTGTGCGGGGGATCCCTGCCCGAGCCGGGTGTGAGGGGGATCCCTGCCCGCCCCGAGCCGGGTGTGCGGGGGATCCCTGCCCGCCCCGAGTCGGGGGTGTGGGGGATTCCTCCCCGAGCCGGGTGTGTGGGGGATCCCTGCCCGCCCCGAGGCGGGTGTGTGGGGGATTCCTGCCCGCCCCGAGCCGGCTGTGCGGGGGATCCCTGCCCACCCCGAGCCGGCTGTGCGGGGGATCCCTGCCCGATCCCGGTGTGGTGGGAGGCCCTGCCCGATCCCCGGTGTGCGGGGAACCCCTGCCCGAGGCGGGTCTATGAGGAACCCCTGCCCGGGCCGGGTCTATGAGGACCCCCTGCCCGCCCCGACCCCGGCGCGGCCGCCGGCGCCCCCTCCGCCCCGCGCCGCGCGCAGGGCGCCCCCC
>JAOTQP010001286.1:23413535-23459731 GCA_026413545.1 Cichladusa arquata
AAGCCAAAATAGATTCTCTAAACAGAAAAGTCATAATTATATTACATAGAAAATTATTCCTGAAAATATATTTTAGACATCTAATACCAAACTTGGGAAATAATTATTCTCACCTGTCATTAGCCTTGTTATAGCTGTGTGAAAATGGATTATAAATATATACTATATATTTAAAAGCTATTTTTAGTGAAGCATAGGCATAATGAGAAAAATGATATAACTGAACACTAAGAATTAATTCCAATGTGAAATATCAAAATATTTTTCATATATAACTTCTTAGTTGAACACATAAAAACTCTAACATATTTACTAACATATAAGTCATTACTTATTAACTAACTAACTAACTAACTAAGTCATTAACATTCACACAATGTTTTAACTAATTTAAGTGAGAGAAAGTACTGTCTAATGTATGTAAAACGTAGAAGCCACAGCATAATTGGCACTGATTAAGGCATCTAAGCCAATTACAGTATGATTGTTTCATTTATTTTTCTTTCAATCAGAGCCTTTGTTTATAGCAGATAATTTTGTTTTATAAATTGTATATTTCTGTTTTTACAGTAATAAGCTATATTGTGGGGCTATTGTTTCTTAGTACAAAGAACTATAACATAATGTCAGGGTTTAAGCATACACATATTTCCCCATATTTGTTTGTATATGCTTTAGTAATTACTGGTGGCAGAAGTGGCCAAGAAAGTTGCCATGTGAAGAGCATGCCTACTACTAACAAAAGCCTGCTTGCTCCAATAGTCTCTGTGTACTCCTAGGAATGCACCTGGGAGAATCCATCATCTATATTTTGCCATCTAGCCCTTAAAGCAAGAGCCAGTGAATTTCCTTGACTGTCTTCAGAAAGTTGACTTCTGAGGATTATAGTGCAATGGATGATCGAGTACAAAATGTATACCTAGTGCAAAGAAAACAGCTTGCTATCTGTATTTGCCTTGTTCCCTGAAGCTTTAGCTCAGAACTGGGTCCCGTCCTGGGCTGAGTCCACACTGTGCAGCTTCATTCTGAAAGGCAGTCTGCACCACACAGCTTGCAGTCAGAGCCAGGGAAATGGAAGGACAGAGGAGTGAACAAATTCACTGAAAATCACACTGCAGGACAAGAGCGGAAGAGCACAGCAAGAAGATGGATGTTCTTCTGCAGTCCTGATCCTGCGATCTTGCGCAGAGATAGATACAGTATATACGCTGCAGACTGTGTCAAAGGCAGTGGGGTCCTGGTGGCATGCTTTATGCCACAGGGCTGACAGCCAGGCTGTGCCACTGTGAAAGCTGCTAGGTAATCCAAATCCCTAACAGGAGTGACAGGGGGGAAACGAGCCAGCAGAGTCTGTTGAAATGGGGGCACTGCCAGTTCATCCTGGGATCCTGCGGCATGAAGCGTGAGGGGGAACTCCCAAGGAGCTGATGCCATCTCCCATCTGTGGTCTCTCGCTAGCACTCTTCCTTTCAGCCCAGAGCTGAAAGGATATCTGTCTTGGCCTCAACATTTGGATTTTTTTGAAAGGAGGCTCATTGGGGCAGAAATATCAGCCACCCTGAAGCTGGCAATAGTCAAAAATTGAGGGACATGGTGGAGAAGGGACCTGCGTTTCATTTGCTTCCAAGTGTTTTTCCTAATTTGCAGTTGCTCCTCATTGGTGTTATATTCTCCACTTCTTTATGGAAGTGAGGTGGCATGGGTGATGTTCTTCCCTCTTCCTTCCAGCTCTACTTGTTTTAGTGGCTTTTACATCTGCTCAGGTAAATGTATTTACATATGTCTACATATGAGTCTATATACTCATTGCATGCTTTCTTTCTTCGTGCCATCTGCAGAATGCTTACTCTTAATCTCTGTTTTCCATTCAGTGTAGAAAAGAAGCAGAGACAGAGTTTTTGTTGTGAAAACTGATGTTGTCTGTGGAAGCTTTCAAAGAACACCCTGTTCAATTTGTAAGCCCTAATCCTAAACCTTTTCAGTCACTCACATCTTAAAAAATTACTCAGAATATGACTTAGTTTAGAATGTAGCTATGATCAGGAAAGTTGGTCACAGAAAACAGGACTTTACTCAGCTGATCTGGTGCCAAATAAGCTTAGTCTTATCTGTCGGTAACAGTGACTAAAACAAGATTTTATGTATTTTTCTCCTGTCAGTGTTTCACAGAAAGGGAGTACTTTGAATGCGGATAATGCATAGACCAGGTTCTTAAGCATGTTCCAAGTGTGGGCTTCCTTCCGTCATGCAGAAAGAACATACCTTACCCCAGAGTCCACGTGGTGTTTATGTGGTGGATAGTCAATAAGCCTTTCTTGTGTTGCACTTCAAAATTAGGTAAATTTGATCTGGAAACTGCCAGTTCACCCAGAACCCCAGCATGCCATGCATATTGTCCTATTTTGGAGAGAAATGGCTTGTTTGCTTCTGTTTAATGAAAAATGTAGCAGCATTTTTCATAGCATGCTATAAAAACTGGTGTATGGGAAAGGAACCTGCCCAAAGTATGGTGCCACCGTAAATTAATGAATATTTAGCCAAAAAAATTAAACAGAAATATGACCACATATAATCTCTGGTGTCAGTCAGCAAATATAAATGTAATGAATATTAAGTTGAAACTATGTAGCATTTGACTGCAGAAGAAATGAATGGTGTGAAACTGCCGGGAGCTGGTAAGACACTGAAGTCTAAACCTCTGAAGCAGCATCGTGTCCTATCAGTCGGGCGATAAAGGGGATGAGGAATGGCTGTCCCTCAGCAGCTGCAACAGGCAGCAGTGTTTTCTTGGGTAGAAATATCTGAAGGTTACATTGTCTCATTGATTGATTTATGCTGGTCTGCCACAGAATCATAGAAGGCTTAGGGGTTGGAGTGGACCTTAAAGATCACCTAGTCCCAGCCTCCCCTGCCATGGGCGGGGTCACCTCCCACTAGACCAGGTTGTACAAAGCCCCGTCCAACCTGACTATCAGATCTGTGCTGGTTATTGATCCGTATCAGAAACAATTGACTTAATTTACAGCACAGACCTATGTTAGGCATTAAGAAACACCTCTTAAAGACAAGGATATAGTAAAGTACAAGTATCCTTGTGTAGGGTCGGGCAACCACAGGAGCTAAATATCTTTTGGGAATGATCTAATTCTGCTCCAGAGAACTGGGGTGGACTGGGTCATTCTGGGATCGTCTCCCATCTAGCTGTATATGTTTCTGATAAGGTACCATTCCTGAATACAGACACAATAAGAGCATTTACTCTTCAACAACAGCCATGACAGATTAAGGTTTTTAATTTTATGTATTCTAGAAAAGCACTGGGAATGTGGAGACCCTGTAGCTAACTGCTCTCTGGCATTTAATAGCAAGTGTTTAATGCTGTGTGTTCATTCTGTCTGTGGTGTCACATCAGTGCACCCACCTCTGTTTTCTCCAGTTACTTGGTAAATACATAGCAATGATTTCCAAAGGGGAAAATGTAGTCTGCCTTACACAACTCAACGGATTAAAAAGTGGGATAAAAAAGAAGATAAAACTTTAAGAAAAATCCAAATTAGTAGTAATGACCACAACTTATACCAGCCAGTATGATTTGCCCATGTTGGGTATCCAGTAATGACTCTTTTTAATCTAAAATTGCCATGCACTTTACATTAGAAACTCTATTAAAGATATATTTTTCTATATTACATTTGTTACATTGCCTAAAAAAATTACTATATTATAGCTGTGAATCCCTTCTCAGCACTTCAGTCTATACAATGTTGAAAAATAATTCTCTTTTTTAATTGAATGGAGGCTGTTGAGGATTATTCATATCACCATGGTGCCATAGGGTAGGAACTGATAGCTTCTGATAAACAGTTCTTTAATATTGTTCATAACAGAGATTTAGAAATACAGTGTCATTGAATTCAAATTGTAACTGTTATTGATTTTTTTATACTGCAAAAATTTGGTTAGACCTCAGTATTTCTAGAGTAGGCATAAAATGCAATGCATGCTGAAGTCATGTAGATAACCATAGTGGGTATAAAATATTGCTGTCTACTCTTTAAAGGTAAATTAGGCTTTGAAAACATGGGCAGCTGTGTTTTCAGGATAAAAACACTTCTACTAGTATTCTCTAGATTATGATGTGATCTCTTTGCACATAGATTTACACACATAACTATTATAATCAATCAGCGTTCCTACCATAAATCCTCTTGCTTGTCCACTGGAATAATGTGTCCCTTAAGGCTGCAATAGAATTTAGTAAATGTAATATAATATTGCAGTATGAAAAAACTTGGGAAACTAATGTTGAGCATGCACTAACTCATTTTAGGAACATTCCAGATTCATAGATACATGAGCTTATTATCCACACATACTAGAAAGCTTCTATCAAATATAATTATGCAGTAGATTATGTACAGTGGATGGCTGCCAATATTCCCTACTTGTATGACCACTGTTATAGAATGGTCTGTTCTGAGTGTCTATTCTGGCCTTCATGAAGCTGCTTTAGAAAATTTACTTTTTGTTTTCATGCCTGATGCACACAATGTGCTGTGGTTATTAAAAGCCAACATTGATGTCAGGATATTGCATTTCTAATTTCTCAACCAAGCAAGTAAACATGGGATTTCTGATACCAGATAATGGCAGCAGCTAATTAGAAAAAAAAAAAAAACAAACCACAAAAAAAACAACAAACCCCCCCCAAAAAAGGGTCAGAACAAAGATCTCTGTAGATCCCTGGATCCCTGACAGTATTTAATAAGCACAGTACTCTAACCTGCCTACTCTACTATTAAGACTTTCAAGATAAAGGAAATTGTCTGATATCTAGAATAGGGGTTAAACCCCCGCAGCTGAAGTTCCTGGCCTTGCCTCTGCCTTTAGCACATAAAGCTGAGCAAATAAGAAACAGTGTGTGCACCAACCCAGCCTGCTTACATGAATCCCCTATCCCTGTTTCACAGTGTGAAGACTTTGAAGGTCCTTCACAAGAGAGCACTGTCATTAGTCACTGTCATTACTTATGATAGGTAAGTAAAACCATTATTTACCTCTCCCTAGCTAAGAATATTCTGAACTTTAATGGAAAGTTGCATCACCTTTCAAGCGTGGGTGTATATAGGTGCACATACATGTATATACACAGCTCAAATATTTTTCCCTGGACAAGATCTAACATCGCTGACAAAACCTCACCAGGTATTCAGAAGAGATGCGATTAAAAGGCAAAATAATTACCTTATGATTAAGCTCCATAATTGCATATTTTGTGATAATGTATATATATTGAAATCAGAATTAATAAACGACAAAGTTATGAACAAAATTGTACTGAATACTTGGACTCCTTCTGTGCTGAGAGACCTGGAGAGCTGCAGTACTCCCATGTCAGGGCAAGACCAGGTGTGTACAGCTCCTTCTCTCTCTTCCTTTCCCTATTCTCTATGCCTCACTTTTCTGCAGAAGGTAAACTCAGATTTCTGGGCTGGACAGGACTGTGGAAACTTTCCACCAGCACCCAGTAACTTACTGGGGTTCTTCACTATTGATCAGCTCAGATGGGCTTTTGAGATTTCTAACACTCAACTAATATAGTTAATGTAGTACTTTGTTTTGTAAAGGCTTTGCCGTGTCATAATCTACTGCACATATTTTCTAAGTACTTAGAGAAAAAATAAACCAAAGGCAAGACCAGAAGCAAATAAAGGAGATAGGTGTGCACAGCCTGCTTCATCCAGCCTGTCCATTATTAGCGTAACTCCTATTGAAATATTTTAAAATCTCTCTGCTTCACCGATCTGTTTTCATGTCACAGCTGAAAACATCAACCAGCTCTACCCTTTGACCGTTCAAAAGTGAACCTCTCCATACTAATTCTATGACTGAATGTTTCAGTTTATTCTTATATATGGCTCCATTCCAGGAAAGACTAATGCCTCAAAATAAAACTTACAAGGAATTTGAGTGTACAAATCACAGATTTGCAATCACAGTTCCTAAAATTCCCACTCTCCTATTACTTAAACTGAAGCACACCAAATTCAGTAATTCAGGTTTCTGCATTTGGGGACAGAGTTGTTTCCAGAAATGTACAGTAGTAATGTAACACAAAAGTTATTAGGACAGTAATTTAAAAACTCTTCAAAGAACAATAGGCTTCTCATAAGTCTATCTGAAGTCAGAAGTTAGACTAGTTTCTTTCCAAGTATGCGTTTACATATTGTTTCCACAGTCCTTGAAAGCTCTTAACGGTTATGAGTAACAGCTTTGCCATAACACCTGCCATTCAGAGAAAACCAGATAGTTGCAGTTAAAAGCTAAAGGTGTTCTTGTATTTATTGTATAGAGTAGTTTCCCAGTACTTCAAACCACTGTTTATCAGAGACTAATTATTCAAAGGACTCTGTTGCAAGATAAGAATCTTATTGCATTTTTCACCTCTTTTATTGCATTGCATAAGCACACAGTAGCTGAAATACAAACATGCTGCATAGGACTGGGTTTTATCTTGAAACCATGCCTAAAGGAAAAAAAAAATAAGTCATGTGGCACCACAGAAAATACTGCTTCAGACAAGGTTCCTTCTATCAGCTTCAGTCTCCTTAGAAAATGATGAATCATTTTGTTTGCTGTCCTCAAAACGGTGTAAAAGTTTGGGATCACTTGACAGATGATTTTCTTACAATGCTTTGCATCAGCGAAGGATGCGTTCCCTGACCTCTTTGCCATATTACAGTTGAGAAAGCAGTTAGAAGATCAATGTTTTCCTTCAGCGTTATTAAATAAAAAAATGACTATAACTCTTGAAGAACTTGGAAACAGCTTAGAATTCATAGATTTGAAGTTTTAGGTAGAGACACAGTGAGTTTTGAGGGGCAGGTAGTGATCAAACCTAATCTCAATGTACTCTATGAAGACCTTGTGAAGCCCTGCAGAACTGCTAAACTCAGGAAAGACATTACATGAAATTTAAGGATAGGAAAATGGAACCAAAAAGACTAGTGCAAGGCAGAGACAATGGAGGAAAAACTAAATTTTGCCAACTTGGTCTGTAAGTGGGTTGTTCCTGCCACAGAAAAGGGAGTGGCAGGGCTAAGGGATGAGCTAGGACAGGACTCTGCCCATTTCAGCTAGATCCAGCTGCCACTGCAGGAGGGAAGGGGTGGGACAAACAGAGACACTGGAGGCCTGCAGGCTTGGGACCAGTCTGCCCAGCATGGGCAGCAGCAGAGCCATTGCACCCTCATCTTCTGGCAAAGGCAAAGCAGGCAGTGAGGCCACAGACACGGTGCTGCACCATTCCTCCCCTCTGCACACACACCCATTCCCCCTTTTGCCACTTTGTGGTATGCTAGGCTTGTGGAGTAAAAGTATTACTGATAGAGCCATTCCCTCCTCTGTTGCAGCCGTGGTGATCCCTTGCTGCTGTTTTACCATTCCTCTAGCTTATGTACATGATTTCCTGGGCATGGAGTACACTGTCATCCCCCAAACACAAGCTGTCCATACGTATCAGAAGCTACAGTATAAAAACAAGTAAAGGTGCCGAGTAACTAGAGGAAAGGTTACTTGTGTATGTCACAGGCTCTTTATACAGGGCTCAGCAATGGTGCAGTAGAGTAAAAGGGATCATTCTTGAAGAGTTTGGGTTCAGCCTGCCATAAAACTGCTCAGGGGGAGTCTCAGACTGCAAGGAAGAGCTGAACTACCATTCACTGAAGGCAAAGAAAGTTCAAGGCTTTCGCAGCACCAAAAGAGGCTCAGTACCTTTTCAGACTTAACCTACAATTAGTTAACAGAGCTGTTTGCATTTACAGTTATGATGTTTAATTTTTTTTCGCCCAAGTAGAAGCCACCATATTAAGAGAAGAAGGCACAGACTTGACTGGAAATCTATAGACACCAGGATGCATTAAAAGCGACAGCTTTTTGTATGGGATGTGACAGCTTCTCTAAAAAAACTATTAACATTTGAGGGAGAAAAGCATGCAAATGGGATGCCTGGTTTTCAAAAGTCCATCCAGCAGCTTGCAAGAGCTTCCAGGGGAGCTGCTGGGAACTCAGAGGCTTTCAAGGACTCTAAAGATTTTAAAAAACAAGTCTATTATTTAGATGTCTAACTTGAGGCTCCATCTTCCAAAGTCATGTTTTATATCTCCATAATAGGTTGGGAACTTATTCATGCACCAAAAGAAAGAGATCTGAGGGCAAAGATTACTGACTAATTTCATTTATTATCCATCAATGAAATTTTTGGTGTTCATAATAAAAAAAAAACAAATTAAAAAGATGGGAACTTAGGAGTGCTGCAACAGACTCACTGTACAATGTTTAATCAACCCTTAATTTTTCATCACAAAAAAAACCATAGGAACAAGACCACTAACTGTGGTTATTGCTTAGCAGCTACACAACAAAAAATTTGACTCAGCAAAATAAGCTGTCAGTGGTGCACACATCAGATTAAGCACTCAACTGCCTTTTGACTGCTGGATAATAACCTATGTACTAACTTAAAATGAAGCTACAAGGTGGGTATTTGGAAATAGAATTTTATTTAGTTGTTCAGTCTTCTAGTGGAAAGGAAAATACACATTGTTCTTGAAAACGATTAAGTTTATGTGAGTTGTTGCTGAATTTATCCATTGCAATGAATCTGTAAAATTATAGTTTTAAACGAAATTAACAAGGTTACTCTGAATTCAAGCATTCTACTTGACAGCAAAAGAAAACTAATAAGGACTTCTGCAGTATATATCTACCAGCTTAGACATTCAGGAGCAAATTACTGCTGGTAGGAAACAATATCAATCACTGGAGATCTGTATAATAGTATCTGAAAGCCTGTAACTGCAAAAGCTGAATCCATGGGTAAACATACGAGAAAAAAATGGATCTGGAGAGCCAGGTTCCCACTAGCTCTGTTGAAGTCCACTGAGTCAGAGGCTAGACCTTTCTTGCTGCCTTGGAAATATATGACAGTCTGAATTAATTAAAATAGGCTTTGGAAAGGCATAAAAATAACCAATGCAGAAAAATGCAAACTTGTCTTCCCTAAACATCAGTTTCCTCATTTGTGTTTTGAAATATAATATAAATAAATATAATTATGAGTTAAATAAGCATTTTGATGCATAAAGGAGCAAGAATGGATCTCTAAGATGTGTTCCAGCACTCCAGATACACCAGCTACTGAGGAATTTACCATGGTTCTGCAATTGTGCTTGCTGTACACTGGTCACTGGAGCTGGTCAATCCCTATGACGGTAACAAACACCAGTTTCATCAGGTGGAGGCACCTCCAAAACCTTTCCTGTAGTTGCAGATTATTGTCTGACAGGAGCTGTCTGCTTATGTTGCTGTGCTGAGAGACACCCATAGTAGAAAGACACTGTGGAGAGGTCTATCGTTCTGAATTCTAGCTGTCTAAAGTTTAGACAAATGAACAAGCTGTTTTCCCTCCATAGTCACTTGGGGCTAGGCACTTCCTGAGAATTAGTCACACTACTGCTTTTAACCATCTTGTTTTAAGGCCAGATGACTCATGCTCTAAGTATCTATGTCTTTCTAAACCTAACACCTATCTTTTTGATCACGAAAGGGAGGTGAGATACATGCCCTCTTTGGTGTAGGAGAATGTGCCTTTCCTTAAGGGAATTGTGACTAACCAAAAAACACCATGAATGCTCTGTGCCCTCCCAATTGGAGTGGGTGGTGGTAGTTAAAAACAACAAGTTCATTTTTTCGGGGGTAGGATTTAAACCAGGAAATCAACCTAAGCAGTTTAGTTTTGGAACCACATCCTCAGGTTGTGAACCCTAGGTCTCTAATACCAGAGGCATCAGAACTAACACTGTGGTTAGGAGATTGAAGAGAATTTAGACCATTGAAAAATTTAAAAGACAAGTAAGAAGACTTCTTATTATCTTGGTACAAACAAAATATTTCTAATGGCTTCAGTCTGAAAAAACTTTCAGTGCTGGCAATACACAGCTTGAAGAAATGATCCACGCATGATTATAATCCTGAAGAGCAAATTTTTTCTTAAGGTCTAGAATTAGGTTGTTTGAGGTAGCCTCTGGATCCCGTACCACAGCCTTCCATAGTGTTCTGTTCTCTTACTCTTTTGGAAATCTCTCAATTCTGGACTGCTTCTGATTTTAATTAAAGGGAAATAATGATACATGGTATCTTCTTTCAGAAGGGAGAATGACAATTATAAAAGGTAAAGAAATACTTTAGACTCAAGGAAGTGGGGATTGTGAATTACAGGAAACGTACTATTATATTAATTAATTAAAAAATAAATATTCTTTTAAATCAGCATGTTCTGTTTCTTATCAAAAGTTTGCTTTTAGCTCCTAGTTCCACTTGCTACCTTTAGAAATGGCTGTCAGGACTCTCCATTCTTTTTGTGTTTGTTCATTTTATCGATGAATGGGAGATTAACGTTAGAAAACAAGCAAAAATACTGTGCCTCAAAGTGTGCCATAAAAGGTAGCTGAATATGATCACTCTATGGGCAAAATCTGTACTGACTACATTTTAGGTTGAGCCACTGACTGCAATAAGAGTTGGAATGAGTACAACTCAAAGGTTGGCTCCATTTACTATGAGAAGGGAACCTCTTCTGATTTGTACCCATTTCTTTAAAAAAGTTTCTTTAAAAAATTAGAATAATTGCGTGAATTATTTGCTTTTTTGGTAGGTATTTTTTGTTGGAACAGGCTTTATCTAAATAGAGTCTTTAAACCACAGGGCTTATAATTCAAGGCTTTTGTCAGTGTCACACTTCCAATAAAACAAAGTCCTTCAATCAGGATTTTTTCAGTGCAATTTACAGGGTAATGGTTGGTGATGAGAGGCAGTCTTGCAAAATTTGATAACATTTCAAAGTATTGTAGTAATTTAAAACACACAACTTAGGAATTGCAAAACTCTTTTATTTAACCTTAAGGTCAGTTTCCTTGAGCATCTGAATTACTGTTGAAGCTGTTAACACATCCTGTGATCAGCTTGGGAAAGAAGCTATTTTCCAGGGGAGTTTTGCTATATAGTTGGGCCAGACTCCTTCTCAGCCCTTTTGGTCCTGAAATACTGCTGCAGTATAGAAAAAATAAGGACTTCCAGATGTTCTACAATTTTAGTTAGGTCAAGAATATTGTTAAAGAATTATTCTTGTGGAATTCTGAGAATCTATCTAAGAAAATGAAGAAGTAGGGAAGCAAAAATCCAACAAAAAGCAAGAGAAAGTTGAATATATTTTCAATACAGTATAAATATAAAACAGCATAAATTGAGAAAAAAGCAATTACCTTTCAGTTTCAATTAAATTTAAATTATGCCTATTATTCAAAGAGTCACAAAATGGTCAAACCTGGAAGGTATCTTTGGAAGTCATCTGCTCCAAGCCCCTGCTGAAGTGGGGCGACTTAGAGCCAGTTGCCTGGGACATGTCCAGATGACTTCTGAATATCTCTAAGGGTGGAAACCCCACGATCTCTCCAGGCAACCTGCAGCATTTGTTCATGAAAAGAAATGGGTGAAAAGAAAGACTTTGTCCTTTTTTTCTGACAGGTCTTACAAAAGTACATCTCACTTCTGTGAATCGTCAGCTGATTCTTTCCCTCTTCTTCGTGTTTAATTGATATTGATGACCTAATTGCCTCAAGATACAGGGAAAACTGATTTTAGTGAACTTCACATCTAGTCTAAAGATACTTGTTTCTGAAGAGGGAACAGCCTTCCACTGCACAAAATAATATCTGGTCTGTTGCTTTGGAGCCACAAATACAGCTTCAGGGCTTTGTGTGTGTCTGATGGAATCCAGAGGAGCTGAGGGAATTCTTCTTGATGGTTGGAGACTGCAGGAGAACTGTGCTTGTTACAAGAGTGATCTCTGGAACCCATATAAAACAGGATAGGGACACCTGAGCAAACATGGCACTGGGGAGGACCCCTCCTCATTTCTGTAAGTGGCCAAATAAGGAAAAGGACAATAAAGAGAGAAAAAACACATGCTATAATAAGGGTTCAGAGGTGAGACTGGGGAAGATTAATATTATTCATAGAAACTATTTTTATTTCCTGCCAGCATATACAAAATAAGGTGGAATTATGACAAGTGGAGCAGTTGAGATCCACAGTAAAAAGCTGAGCTTTGCACTATGGCATCTTTATGTCCTTTCCAAATCCAATCATCAAAGGTCATTGCATTCTACTCTTTGATGGTGTTTTGTTTAACAGAGAAACTTGACAAGGAAAGTTATTATCCCCATTGCTATGTGCAGCTCTACTGTGGAACAATTATTAAAAAAAGATAAACCAAACCAGTACAGAAAAAAAACCCAAAAAGACAAAACCTCAAACACCAAGAACCCAGCCTTGAAGCCAGTGGCCAACAGAAGAATAGGAATTGCTCTCTAGGCTCCCTCTTCTGGCTCTGGTCTAGTAGCTGTCTAATGAGCATAATTGCTGGAATCATATTTGTTTCTGTTAACAGAATAATTACTTCAGTGCACAAAGAAATAAAGAGGAAATGCTGGGGAAGTGAGAGAAACTCCATACTTGCTCAAGAATTAAATTGATATCCCAAGTAAAGCTTAGCATTTGTAAGGTGTGGTAGGAAAAGGAATTTAAAAATTATTCAGTTATTAGTACATGTACAATATTCAGTACATTAAGAGGCGAAAAATGCTTTAGTTGTGATGCACCAGATTTAGTAAATACTTAAACCAATATCCTTCTACAGCTTTTGTTACTCATTTGTCGGTAACAAGTGTCCCTTTTCTGCAGTAGCTCTAGTAGATTATAAAAAACTTTCTTGAAGTCTAAAAGATGTTAAGCCCGTGAATTCAGAAATTGTTGACAAACATAAGCACGATGAAAGACGTGGTCATGTCTGAGAGGGAATGACACAAAGCTGCAGCAGAACACAGGTGCATATTTGGCTTAGGGCATACCTATTCCCCGCCCCCCCTCCCTCGCCCCCGGTCATAAAAAATAGAAAACAGGTCACTGCTTGAGGAAAAGTGAAGTTTTTGGTGTGGCACCTTCTTCCTCCCCTGCCAAGGGCATAATATGTGTACAGAGCTAGAGGCTTTAGTAATTGTATATCGTTTTGGGTTTCTGGCCACTTTTTTCAACTAACAGAGAAGCTAAACAACCAAGCTTGCATGTTCTGTTGGGTTTTTTCCCAAATAAGTTTTTTACAGATTTGATAAATGTTAAAGGATTCAAAAAAGTGCCTTAGAAAGCATTTTAAAAGGCCCCTTATGCTGTGGGGAAATTTACAGTTAATCACTAGCTAGTTTTTTGGGGAGTGGTGGGTAGTATAGCATACTCTCCCACATTAGTCAGAATGGGCTGTGGGTACCTCTGAAAATCAGGTCAGAATTCTTTCAAGCCGGAACTGTTAGACATCAGGTACCAGATTAATTCTTGGGTTTATCATGCTATTGCACAATAAATAGCTTATACTGAGGAGTTAATTTGGTCAATATTTTTCGGTTTGGTTTGGTCCTATAGTTGTTGAATCCATCTTTCTAACCTGCTGGAGAACTTTTGTCTAGATCAGAATTGCCAAGCAGTTACAAAGATATCCCACCACTTGGCTTCCAGGCTGCTGGGCTCCCACTGGGATAAACTGAAACCCATCCTGTCATTTCAGTGGGGAGGACAGGGAGCACAATGACTGCTATGAAAGACACTGATTTTAAAATAAAAGAAAAGAGGGGACCCCTCCTTAAAGAGAACCATGAAATATAGACTGAAAGGGATCCTTTTCACTGCAAATTCCCTCTGCATTGCCTGATTTGCTTGCTAGTAATGATCGGAGAGCAAAGTGTTCTTGGCTTAAATGAGTTTCATCCCTGAGCTTTAAACAATATATTTATCCTTTTACCCAACTCTTCAACCTGTGTTTCCCGGTGCTGTATGGAGAACTACATGAATATGTCTTTCTCAACATGGAACAGGGCAGCAATAATATATTGCTTATTTCTAGATTTCAGCAGCTCTGAAAAAAATATGTGTACAATGCCTAAGAAGAGCAAGTCTACTGTCTAAGGATCTCTATGTTGTTTTATAACAGTTGAACTACAACAGGGGCAGTATGAGTTGCCCTTATCTCTAGGACGGCTAATGCTTTCAACCACATTAAAATATAATTAATTTTGTTTAAGAAGTTCATGTATCTCCGTGGTTTTCAAATAGGCTTGGAAATTTGGTGGCAATGTAGTCTTGGAGTCAAGAAAACGCTTTTTGTGGGAACTATGTAGATCTGTTCAAGACCAGCCAAATTATGAAATCAAAATCCTGATGTTCTCTGTCTTTCAGATGGCACAGCTCAGTTTTGGCTCAGTACCAAAGTTCCATTAGATCTGCTAATGCAGAATGTACATTTGACCAAACTCTTAGCCCTGCTGTCAGTACTCAGAACAAATACTCAGCTAGGACTCACTAAACAGATCCTTCTTGTGCTTCTGCTGTCACTCTTATGGACATCCAAAAGAATTCTGGGTCTTCTCTCACGAGGATGAATGACTTCTTAATGTATTTTCATGCTGATAGCTCATTAACCTAGGACTGTAGAACCTGCAAAAGGATTCTCATTCCTTTGGGCAGCCAATGCCATCTTGAGATTTTGCTGCTGACTCTCACACAATCCAAGTATTAGGTACTGGCATACTTATAGGTTATAGATTCCTCTACAGATAAATGCTGCTGTGGTTTGAGTAAGGGACAGAGCTTCTGTCAGCTAAAACATGTCACGGCTATGTTTTACTGTTCTTTGTTGTTTAAATTGAGAATATCGCTTTCTTCTCTCTCTTAAAATTGTGGTTGCAGCCTAGGGAGCACTGCTGTGATGAAGACACCTCCAGGGTCTGGAGCACAAGTCCTATGAAGAATGGCAGAGGGAGCTGGATTTTAGCCTGGAGAAAAGGAGGCTAAGGGAAAGTTTATCACTCTCTACAGCTGCCTGAAAGGACGTTGCAGCCAGATGAGGGTTGGCCTCTTCTCCCAGGTAACAAGTGACAAGATGAGAGGAAATGGTCCCGGGTTGTACTGGAAGGGGTTAGGTTAGAAATCAGGAAAGATTTTTTTCACTGAATGGGTAGGTAGGCATTGGAACAGGCTGCCAGGGAAGATGGTCGAATCACCATCTCTGGAGGTGTTGGATGTGGCTTTTGTGGACATAGTTTAATGGTAAACATGGTGATGCTGGATAACAGTTGGACTTCATGATTCTTAAAGGTCTTTTCCAGCCAAAATGATGCTATACTTTTCAAAAACTATGTGGGCAGGGAGTTTTAAGCTTGAGTGCCTATGCCCTGAGGTGGGAAGTTTGTGCACTCATCACAGGGTTGACTTGTAAAGCTACAACATTAATGAACTAATGAACAAACCTTTCACAAAATCCAACTGCAGTCTTCAAAAACCTCCTGCAACTACCTGCTGAATTTCAGTCTGACTGCATACTGCTGAAGGAAACATTTCCTTTTATTTCTTGGAAAAGCACTGCTTTTACATTTCTCTCTCTCTCTCTCTCTCTCTTTTTTTTTTTTTTTTTTTTTTTTTGTCTTCCGTTTCACAGCTGGGGACAGCAGATGGATGAGCTGTGAGTTTCTCTGGTTTTCCTGAGAACTCTCAATATTTCAGTCAGGTACCTTTAAACTTTTTATTTTTTTTAGGATTAAAATACTATTCACCTTTACAAGCTCTGTGTGTACCTGAGACTATTTATCCTCCGTGTTATCCATCATTTCACTCTGTAGTAGAGGACTGTAAAGGTAAGTTAATACACAAAGGACACCTTAGTAGAACTGAGCATACAATTTCCAGGTTTTTTTTCTGTATCTTGAACAGCGGGTAAGATTTGCTGCAACCTGTAATGAGCTAAGACAGAATTGCTTTTAATACCACTATACAGACAAATGACCATTGCTAACATTAGCTGCTGACAAGAAATAATAATGCATTTTATTGCAGTTCTGTATCTTCCTTTAAAAAGAATCTAAGTTTATAATGAGAAAACAAATCTGTTTTTAAAATATTATTTCTCATATGTTTATCAAAAAAAGGTTGTATTCTCCAGTATTCAAACACCTTTAGCCATAGTAGAAGAACTCCTAGAGAACGTGCAGCAGGAATTGCTGTTCCCTACAATATTTGTTCATTTTTATCTTGTTCTAATGAAGAAAACAGCTGGGAAAATGAAGATTATTTTATTTCCTTTTTCAGGTGTTATCAGAACCTTTTGAAAGCTGCCATGCTTTTAATAAGCAATTACATCTCCTGTTCTTCCAGTTGGTGTTCAACTTTGCATATAATATCTTTTCAAAATAAAATTTCCTCTTTCAAGGCATGAGCTCTAAGTGTATCTAACAACACCATGCCCACAGCAGCAACTGGGAAATCTCTCCAGTTATCACCCCAAAGAGCACCTGTTCATTATTACTTTGATTTTATCATTTAAAAAAAAATGATAAAAACAAGCCGTTTGCCCAATAAGCCACGATTATTGGACTTCCTTATTAATTTATTATCAAAACTTCTTGAAAACCACATAAATTACATCTCTCTCGTTGTTTTTTATCTATGGATTTATAACCTTCCTAGATCCTGTCAGGTTATACAATGTTTACTTGCACTTTGCAGTTTCCTTCAGATTCTGGTGAGGCCATGTAGACATGTTGTTCCAAATCCCTTCTTTGATCATTTTTTAAACATCCAATAACAGCACTGCAGTAGTTTTTATGGATATGACTTGTACTCTAAAGAGTCTGTTGTTTATACTGTTTAAATCTCAACTTTTTCACAACTTAATTTCTTAAGGTTACCCACTCCAGAGAGTTATATCAGCTGATTTTTTTTGATTGCCCAGAACATCTTCTAGGAAAAAAGGTACGAAGATTATTAGTCTTTGTGCCTTTGTTATAGTACTATTCTAGAATTTTCTGCTCTGATATTAATATGAAATATTTTACCTGACTTCTCAATTTGGCTTTATTTATATAATTTATACACATTGACATGCTCTCAGTCTTCAGTTAGGTTAGGGTAGAACAGAAACATGAGGCTGCCAGCTATGGTGCTGAAAGACAGATATTTCCGTGGTGACTTCTCTGCCTTTTTCTTCGCTGTTGGGGCAAAGCTAAAGGAGATATACTATTATCTTTTGAATTAGGGAGAACTAGATGTCTTGACCATTAATCCTATGAAATTTAGTTACAACAGGGTCACAATAACCTTATTTTTTGCCAAGTGTTGATTGAGAACACTATCCTGTGTTCTGACTCTTCTCTGTTTTCATTAGTGCAAAACTGGGCTTTAGCATGCTTTAATTACAGCCTTTAGGAACTGAAGGGGGCACAAGGACTTTGTTTGATCTCTTACTACAAGCCACATCTTTTTACTCTCACTACCTGCATCACAGTGAGTATCACTCAGCCTGTGCTGAATGTAATACCTTGTGTTCAACTACATTTCAACTTTCACCAAAACATCTTTTTTTAATTTTTTTTTAAATAGATACACTAAGAGACTGAGAATCAATTATTTGCATTGCACAAGATTAAGCTACACACTCACGTGCAGGGTATTTGGATCTTTATTCTAACAAGCTGAACCAAAAGCTTTCAACCTGCATTTATAAACTGAAGATTTTGTTCATCTCTATATTATCCATCATTTCTT
The DNA here is from genome assembly GCA_026413545.1 of Cichladusa arquata. Lineage (NCBI taxonomy): Eukaryota > Metazoa > Chordata > Aves > Passeriformes > Muscicapidae > Cichladusa > Cichladusa arquata. The sequence continues at coordinate 23,431,239 of JAOTQP010001286.1, forward strand.
GGCTGGGTTTTTTCCTCCATTTCCTTTAAAGACTGTCTGACCAAGATTATCCTGCCAGATAAATCCCAACAGTGCACAACAGATGATTCTTTTTCAAAAAACCAATAAAATGTCACTTACAGGAAAAACAACACATGACAATTTTGAAATTTTCATTCATGATGCAGTTTTTTTACTAGCAAGCTATTGAGTACAAAGCATTGTACAAATCTGCAATGTTAAGGCAGGAAAAATTATGAATAAATTATATTGAATTTTTTTACAAATCATGTTATTAACAAAAAAACTTTGAAAATGCCAATGTTTTCTGAATTTTGCTATTATTAGAGAAGGGCCAAAGAGAAGGAAGGAAAAATAACCCAGAACAAAGACAGAGGGAAAAAAGAGAAAGAGGGAAAGGAAGGGAAGGAAGGACCAGATACCATCGGCTGCACCTGTAATTTATTTTAGATAAATGTGGGAACAAATGAGAAGCTATCTGCCTTCTTTCAAGAACTATGAACATAAAGATGACATTCCATGCTGCACAAACAGCAAGGAAATATTATTAAAATGGTATGTAAAAAAAAATTAAGAAGGTCATTTTATGGCACTTCATAGTGACTTAATCCTTTGGGAATTTTCAAGCTTATGTCAATTAAACTACATGCAGGTTTATTTGGATCAATTTAATAAAATTATTGAAAAAGTGAGGTTTGTCTTATTAGATCATCTATCAAATGGACGTCACAGTACTTTTTTTCCCTTTCTCCCCTGCTCTGATTTTGCATTAAACTAGAAGCCTGGAAAATGTTAAAACTCATCTGGAAGAAAAAAAAGCAAGCAAACAAAAGAAATATAAATAAATAATAATTATAAAGCCCCAGGACCTACGAGCAGTGGTGAGATCTACCAAAGATTTTATGAATACTCTAGAGAAATTTGTTGTCATGTTTTTGATGGCTTAAAAATTTGTTTGGAAATTCTTCATTGAATGAATTAGCTAAGCTAAATTTGGCTTAACTTAAAATTTTAATTAAAACTTTAGAATTTGGTTTCTAAATTTTATCTGGAAAAGTTGATGCAAAATGGCATATGGTTACAGTGTGAGAGAACTAACATCTGAATTCCACAATTCCTGTCATTGCTTTTTGATGGGCAAATTAATTATCAAATATTCTGGTCTATTTGATTGACATTCAATCATCTGAACATTTCACGGATTTCCAGCTGTTGATTGAAAACCTTTTCTGATAGGAAACCTTTAATTTTTGAAAATTAACCACTATGTATTCAGAAAGTTGATATATATTTCTAAAAACAGTCTTATTAATACAATTTATAGATTCCTATGAAAATGTGCATTATCACCTGGAGCATAAGAAATGTCAGGCTATACAGCCTTAAAACAATGGAAAACTGCCTATAAGAGGAACCTGTCCTCTAAAAGGTAGGTGTACATATGGGTATAATTATTTGTGACTAATCACAGAGACTTTGTGAGAGTGACTGCATTTATTAAAATATTTGGTATAGGTTATTAAACAAGTGCAGGGGTAATGGATTTCAAACACAATATATTTTATTCCATTTTATCTTTGAGGGAGTTTCCACATACTAATTTGAAACCATAGAGAAGTTTGGTAAATATATAACTGACCTTCTCATTTAATGGTGCTATCCATACAGCATTGCTCCTATGAACCTCACAGGAGAAAGGGATTTTTCATAGGATTTTCCAGTTGCAAATTTTGGATGAACTCCAAAGTATACTACCTGTCATGCCAGCCTCTTGGGAGATTAGCTCAGTTATTAGCAATCAGCAATCCCATTTTTTCACTTTCTTCAAATGAGTGTCTGGGCTGTATAATTCAAATGTTGAGTCTCCTCTATAATCATAAGAATGTTCTTCTGAGAAATAAATAATAATAAATGACCTAATTAGGAATTAATTTAAGGTCTTTTGACTGCTATTCTGTCAACCAAACCATTAAGACACATGTCAGACCTAATGTTTGCTTTGTTTATATCATTCATCAAGCCTATAACTTCAGATGAAGTCTGCAAGACAGCCTGATATCTCAGCATAGGTTGCTTGGGTAGATAAATAAATAATAAACCACATCGGCATAAATTAACCATTTAAAGAGAGTTTACACCTCCCCTCCTGCCTCATTTATTAAGTGTAATTATGTATTCCATAATATAGGAATATAGGAATATTAGGTTCTCAAGGAGGTCCACAGGTGAATATTCATTTGTGTCAAAATAGGATCTGAATTAAAGGCAATATAATTTTCCTTGGATTCTTGCAGTTTGGACAGGAACAAGTTTAACTAGAAGAGGTCTTTTTATGCCCAGAGTTAGAGTAACGATCGAACTAAATTAAATTAAGAAAATCCAATAATTCATACTTTATGTATGGTGTAGATAACGAGCATTCATGTGGGATGTGTAGCAGTTTCACTGATTATCCATGTCTTCTTCTCCATAACATCTTAGTTACATGCATGTACTATACATAGGTCATCATAAAGTCATTTAGACACAGCAGAGCTCTTTGTAGACAAACCCTGAGCAAACAAACACAGAAGCCTTCTCCAAAAACCTCTTTTGAATGTGACTGAATGATCTGATGATCTGGGCTAGAAGAGGAAGGAAGCAAAACTGCCAGTCAGCTGCTGTGTCGTGGCCACCATGCCACATGTGGCTCATGGTGCCCATGAAATCAGCATTTCTCCTGCACACCACCAGCTGGAGTCAGTTTTACCATTGCACTGTGCCTTGCTACAGGCAGGATCAGCCATGGCCACTGTGTGTGACACCAGGGGTACAATACCTGCTGGGCAATCGTATGTGGTGAAAGAGAAAGGAACTAAGACTTCTTTAGCTCTCTCTGGGAAAGCTGTCTTTAACACAACCACTTAAAATCTCAGCAATTTGGGAGGCAAACTTCAGCACCTCATTTGTGCTCAACTCCATTATATTTTCCTCTACAGGTATCAGAGGATCTCAAATACAACAGGAATTGGATTTGCCATTTCTTTTGCACCCTGCAGCACAACCAGCCCTAATTCCTATTTAGATCTTCTTTGTCCTATTCTGCTACTTTTTTCCTGCTGTCTCACAAGAGTCTGAATTAGTCAGCCAGGACAAATCTAATCTTGTGACACTTTGCTGTGATTAGTTTGGCAAGCTACAAACCATTCCCAAGCAGCGCAACCCTGGTTAATAAAACCCTCTCTGTTTCCCATAGACCAGCCAAAGGGAAAGTAAGAGCCAGCCAGCCTGTAGAGCCAGCAGAAGAAAGCTGCTGTCCAAGAATGGCTAAGGGGCTTGTGTGCCACATGCCATACCTGCAGTGTTTCAGCAGCTGAACTGAACTGCAGCATCAGGGTTCAATTTTTTTTTTGTTTACCTATGGTGGTTGTTTTTGCTTGATTTCCATATATGCCTCCACCTTAAAAACGAGGATGGAAAAATCTCACCCAGAGATTCTGATAACATGCTAATCTATTTTATTTGGTTTTTAAAAAAGGATCCATTTGTATTACTAGGACATGTTCAGGAAAGGTTATCCCTCACAGGAAAATTCATACGAATACTGTGAGGAGGAAGAGGACAGCAACATGTGGAATAAATCAATATCAAGTCCCAAACTGCTTTTTTAACATCCTTGTATGCATGAAAGTATTTATTGGGCTATATAAAGCAGTCTTTTTCCTTTGCACTCTTCCCCTTGAGGGTTAAGTCATTTCCTCAAGGATTGTCAGGAAGATGCTTCCTTCCCTTTGCAGCTGAACCCTCTATCAGGGTAACCTTGTTCTGGGAGAATGTTGCTACAAACTTACCCAGTTAGCATTTTACACCCCCTCCCAACCTACCCAGACCTAGTTCTATTTCAAAGACCTCATAGAAATGGTCCCATAATAAAACCATCTCTCCTTGCAGAAGGGTCAGCATCAGGCTTCTGCACAGCAGTGGACAAAAATTCAGTATGAGATACAGCATTTTACAGTTTTCAACAATTTTGTGGCAAATGGGAACATTGAGGAAGGCTTAAGACACACATTGGTTAGACAGCACTAACAGCAAACAAAGATGTTGATCAAGTGGATAAACTCAGTCTATCCATCACACACTAGCAAGATCTTACAAATTCCAGGTAGCCAATCATCAAGAATCCACTTCCTTCCCTTTAAAACTGTAAGTTCACAAGAAGAATTTCCTTCCCTTCAACTGTGACTCCCTGTCCGCTAAGGCAAAGCCTTTTTATAGCAGCAGCTGCAATTGCACACAGCTGGTCAGCTTCCTGCCCCTCCTTGGGGCTGCAGTTAACTCCTTCCCTGCCTCTCACTCTGTGTGTGGACTGTACATGGCTCCTTACTGTCCTTGGCATTGCCCTGCTCTCCATGGCTATCTGAGCTTTCATAAACTCTCACTGCACCACTATTTTTTTATCTCCAACCGAAAAACTCTGAGCATATTCTCTCATAATTTAACTCGCTTGATTAAACAAGCAACATTTCCCGTTGAATTTACTCCTTGCTTTTTAAAGACTGAACCTGGGAAAAAAAGGCATCAATGATGGAAGCTTTGACTATGTAATGATGCTTCCCAGTAAGGCACTGGCACCTGGCTGCAATGTGTCGATACCTCTCAGAGTGTTGCTGTGCAACTGGGATTCCAGAGGCACCAGCAGGGTCAGTTCAGTCCAGTTAAATCACTGACATGCATATGCATGCTCATGCATACATCTAGAACATCAGTCTTCAATAAGTGGTTCAAGGAACAGGATATCTTCAAATGTGTAATTAGGGATCATTAAAACCTGACCTGTGGAAAGGCTGACATTTTCAAGGGAAACTGTTTACAAATTGGCTGGAGTATATCTGAGAAATATCTTCACTTGTATAAAAAGAAGTGTAGCCCCTAAATTTTTCATTTTCCTATTCTGCTTAAATTTTCAGAACTACTAGTTCACTTTTAGGAAGAAATACTGTCCATTTCAATCTGGCAATCAATTTATTTTAAAGGCATAGCTAATTGAAAAAAAAATGAGATGAAAAGCTGAGGATTTTTTTTTTCTAAAGCTATCAACAAGAAAGCAGCCTCACATTTATACCTCTGTTCCTGCGACTGCAAACAGGCAAACATCTGATAACTCCTAGGAGCATGGATAGTGGGAACACTCCACATAGTGTCCTTTGTGCATATGCAATTCTAGGAAGACTGAGCTAATTTATCACCCTAATATCTCAAAAAATCTGAGCCTGAGTATCTGAAAAAACATATAAAATTATATTAAAACATAAAACTTATATATATTTTTTAAAAGTTATTGATTGTAGACAGGAGCTCTTAAAACAACCAAACAAATTTTCACAATTACATAATAAAGCCATATTTGAATTTGTTATTAGACACTGAAATCTGCACTTTATTGCACCTAAAAGGGGAAAAAAGTCTAAAAATAACACTTAATTATCTTCTGGCTATTTCCAGACTCACAAAGTGCTGAGGTTTTGTCCTTCTTAAGAAGATTATCTTCGCTTTTTCCTCTGGAATGCATGTAAAACAGCTCTTGCCTTGCTGCAAGCTTTAGGAAAAAAGTTCACTGCTAAATTACCTGTTGTCTGGGGACTTAACATTTTGCAATAAGCTGCTGAAATTGCATTTTAATAAGGAGTCTTGACCTGTACTTTGTATTTCCCTTCAAGGCTCTACAAGCCATTTTGATTATGGAGGTCCTGACCTGGGAAGCTCAACCTGGATAACCACAGCCAGAGGGGGATAAAATGCAACACCTAGGAGATTTCAGTAAACAGTAAAACCATTCCAACTTAATCTGTGCTAAAATGCTTGGAATGTGAGAGCCACCGATGATGCCCCTTGTCTGTGTGTCTGACTGAATCCTTTCTTTTCTGGGAGGAAAGCAGAGCCTGGGAACTAGGCCAAATGCCTGCCACTTACCTTAAATTGATCAGCCACTTTAAGATTAAAAACACTGAAAACTGCAACGCCATGAAAACAAGGCTTCCTTCACATTAAATGCAAAATGCAACATTGGGCTTGCTGTGATCTCTTTTTCCGTTTTGCTCAGTGTGCAGTTTTTCCATTTCTGCTCAAAGGTAGAAGCCAACAGCATCTTCGCCAAGTATTCATTAAGGTTTATATAAAAAGAAATTTATGGTTATTTAGGAGTTGGCACAAAAGCATGTTGTTGCTGGAGAAGAAATATAGTTTTGAAACAGTTTGAAACACTGGATGTCTTATTTGAATTAAAAGCTATATTCTATTTATCTTTGCCTGTTGTATCTAAAGAAGTATTGAAGTATGTGATTGGGATAATCGGCAGGTAAATTTCTCAGTGGTTTTATGTACTGTAAATATTTAGTCAATTCAAGAATTTACTTTGTTCTGCAAGAATTATTTCATTGCTGCAATAAAGATAAGTGTAGAGATAAAACAATGGAACAAAGTCATCAGTCATGGAAGCAGGTGCATCTACATAAGATTAGTTTTTTTTCCTGTGTGTGTCTTTCTGGAAGAACTGATTAAAAGAACAGTACCAAATGCCTATTTGGCAGAAAAAATTAAGGTTGGATTCATACTCAAATATGTATATTCCCAGATGATAGTACTGGCAAAGTCTTGCAGAATTTGTCTTGTGGATTTATCATTGCTTCTTTAAACAAGAAAATAAAAAAAGATATATTTAAATCAAAATTATTGAGTCTATATTTTGATTTTTCTTTGTGTGGAGGTAGCTAGAAATACCTTCTCTCTAACATGTTTGCAGAAGTGGCAATACGAAACCTGTAATTTCACCTGTTCTCAGTGCTGGATGCTTTAATTAAGTTATTTGAATGGTTTCTCTCTGCGGTGTCTTGACATAGTGATAAAAATCACCGTCACCTAATACAAGGGTAATTCCCATAACATCACCACGCTGGTGCTGAGCATGTGCAGCCAGGCCTGTGGGAGAGTCAGTGAGCTTGTTCTCCTGGGCTGTGGTGTCCCTACCAGCTCCCTGGGGACCACCCCGAGCGCTCACACAGGGGCCCAGGCGAAGCGCACTCCTGCTCTGCTGCGGCTCTGTGCCTGCAGCTGGATTTTCTCCCTTCTCTCTTAGGGGAGTAATTTGCTTGTTTTTAATCCTTCTCCTCTCATTTTAAGGTCACAGCAAGCAGAAAAGACACATGACTTTCTGGCCATGGGTGTCTCAGAAGCTGTAAGATGCTGGCCCTCCAATGAGTTGGCTTAATTAGGAGGAGTTCAGCTAGCTAAAGGAGGCCAAACGTAAAACAGAAAAATATACTCCCATGGAGGCAGATTAGGTTGGTACAAAGAAGAAAAGCTCATGTGAGGTTTACAGAACCTAATACTCAGGAGTGTCTGCTTTTAGATTTGTCTCCACATGTTTGTGTGGCAACCTCTGAAGTCATTGAGCAGTGTGGCCACGGCACAGGAAGACACGGTTCTAAGGCCTGGAGGTCTCCGCTCACAAGAGGTCTCCGCACAGCTACCTGGGAGGAGAAAGAGCAGTGACATCTCTCCTCTGAACCTTGAAGAATTATTTTGATGCCTTCTTCCCACTTACATGGAAGAAGAGAAAAGCGAAAGAAAGCAACCATTGCTCCAAAGAATTTATAAGATAAACTTATAATGGTAGCATCAATTTCCTTTTTGAAAATGCAGCCAGTAATCTTGGAGTCCTTTCTCTATTTCCACCAAGATAGTACATAAACCCACTTGTGGATTTATAAGCTACACAGAATGCCTCTAGTGAGAAAGTGTCACTTGAAAGACAGAAGGCAAGAAAGAATATGTACCTCAGTATACATCCTGGTGTGTGGAGATCCCTCAGAAATACGTAAGGACATTGGGTTAATCAATGGTCTCACAAAACACATAGCCAAAGGTGTGGACTATGGAAAATAATGGGAGTATTGCTTTTGGAAATCTGGGGATTTGAAATTCCTGAGCCATATGGTGTATTTTCATCATAGTTTGTCTGTAGGGGCTTTTTGAAACCTTTTAGACTTTTGGTACTTTAGGCATCCTTGGACAATGAGCTTTGTGATGTAATTATGCGCTTTATATTCCTCTTGTTTGTTTTAAATCTGCTGTCTGAGAGTTTTGTCTGATGATTCTTTATTCTTAGGATAGGTGTAAATGAGAAAATTACTGTTCCTATGTATCCTCTCCTTTCACTCCCGTCTGAATTTCTGCTCCACCCTGCATAAATTGCTCTTCACTAGGTCTAAAAGTCCCAACCTGAGCCATGTTTCCATGTATAGAAGTCTTTCCATACTCTGATTATCAATATTGTATCCCTGTGCCTCTTCTAGTTATGTCATAAATATTTAGAGAAGACTTCCCAGAGCAGTAAACAGTACTCATATTTTTTTGGCACAGAATGATAACGTAGTAGCATAATGTTCTCCCACTTCATTCTTGCCTAATTTCCCAAGAGGTTTCTATGGGTGTGTTGATTTTTTTGAGACATCTTAGGCACAAAACCAATATCTTTGGAGAACTAAAAAAATGAGTCCCAGATTTTTATTTTCAGTGTCCTTTTTAGTGCACAGTTACTTTATCAAGAAATATCCCAAGAACATTATTTTTTCCTCCTTGTGTTACAACTCTGTAGAGGCTGCAGGTAGTGAAGACTGTTTACATATACCTATGTCCCCTAACTGCTAATTACCTTTTAAATTCATGGAATTAGCTTCCTCCAATGGCATTTACAACAATTTATGTTGAGGAGTACTGTCAAGGCTTTTTGGAAGGTCGCTGAACTGTGTAAGCCATCAGAGCTTTTCTAAAATAGAGTCTGGCAAAATTTTCAGTGGCCAGAAGAGGTGTGATTTTTCTGCAAAAGTTTTATCAAAGTCTCTTCTGATAGCTTCTAATATATTTTAATTCAACCTTTTCATGCCCTTTTTCTGGTGCTGAAGGAACATTTGTTAAAATTTTACTAAAACCAGTTTAAAAATTGAAACATATTGGCCGGCTTTTGTTCCTTTAATTTGGTTTGTTGTTGGGGGAACTTAAGTGATGACATAGCTAAACAGTACATCTCATAGTTCAGCAACATCTGGTTCTGGTGATTTGTTCCTGTTTATTGGATAGATTTGTTTGAAACTTCTGCTGACACATCAATTTGATACAGTGCCTCAAATTCTTCCCTTCTGAAGAAAGGCTGCGTGGATTCTCCCTAAGGCTCTTTGTGATGAATATCAATACAATAACTCATTTAGCAACTTTGCCATGGCTGTATCTTTATCAATGCTTATTTTAAATTGTGATCACCTATTTGGCAGGGTCTGACAGGCTTTCTGCTTCTGATGTATTTGAGAAAGTTTGTAGTCTTAGTTATTATCCACTCAACTAGCTATTTTTCAAAATTCTATCTGACCTGATTTATTATGGCTTTACTTGCCCAATCTTACATACTCTAAGGTTTTCATTACCTGAACACAACTTTCACTTTTTGCAGGATCAACTGCTCTCTTTAAATTTCTAATATTCTCATCTACTGTTTAAATATGGTGATTTTGCAGGGTAGGGTCAGTCAGGCTCTTCGTGTGACTGTTCAAAAATCTCTTTGGATTGATATTATTCAATCACCTTGAGATTATAATATGATGCCAGTAATCTTCATGCTACATGCATACATTTTGCTCTTTTAGATTACAGGTTTTGATTTTATTTTTAGATATGCCCTTAGTTTAATGAAATGCTATTGAAGAGGGTAGCATATCTTTCAAGCATATCTTCCAACCCAAGTTGTTCTGTGATTCTGTGAAACTTCCAGTCTTGCTGCAAAAAGGGTTTTTAATTAAAAATGTTATTCCTCCTCTCCTGTGAGTCCTTCATTGGTCCTCCTTGTATTGCTTAGAACTACTTCAGGAGCTGCCTTTTCTCTTATCAGTTGCTAATTAGTTGGTCTAGGAGGGTTACAAAAAATCCAGCCTCTGCACTGTAACCTTTCTTACACAATTTACATGGACATAAATAAGCTCTGCAGATATTACCATGCTTTTTGTCCTGTTGGCTCCCTTGCCCCCCTTGTGTCTCCCTCCTGCATCACAGTCATTGTTACTCTCTGATCTGGATGACTGGTGAGAATGACCTGATATTATGCACTTAATATTTCACTCTTGTGACTTTCACCAGTTTCTGCCTTCTACCTGTTTTTAAAATATCTTAATTTCACCTTCTGTATTTCAGCTTATTCATCCATTGTTAGACTTGTATCTTGTAAGTTTCTTGATAGCTTGCATGTCTGCTTTTACATCCTCTGTTTAAAGAATACTTTACTTAATGCTGTTCTTTGTTGCATTCTTCTTTAGTTGTATTAACTTCTGTTCTATCTTTTATTTAAGGATACAGGCATTTATAACTTCCTATCTAGAGGATGCAGCATTCCAAAATCTCCCTCACTTGCCAGCTTTCTTTCAAACTTAAAAAAATTCCATTTGACCTTTTCTATTTTTAGTGTCAGCAGCCTGATTCCATTTTAGTTTAAATGAAGATCATCCTTCCTGCTCTATTTATTTAAAAAAATCCCCTCAGAAATTAATCCCTTTTTTCCTTTATTGCTTTTATTGTAACGCACTGAAACTTTGCTGTTTTTCCTGGTTGCATTGATGGTAAGAAAAAAACACTGCCACAATGCCAAACACCTCAGCAGGAAGTACAAGAATTGCTTTTCAGATGTTGTAAGGTTTGAAAATTAGCTAATTTAGCTAATTAGCTAAATTAGTATTTGAAACGTGTGGAATTTTTTTAATCTATGGTGTTCCACTGCTAGTCTTTAAAAGCAACTAAAACCTAACAGAGCAAAGATTAAGCTCTGTAACTTTTTCTTTCACAAAGCTAAATTGTATTCTTAGCATGTGTATTGGTTTTGAATGGCCTGGTTTTGGTAGTGGGGTTAGAAATGCTGGGAACACCTCTGTGATAACATATTTAAGAATGTTCCTAAAAATATAAGAATGTTCTACATTACCACCATTTCTAATCAGCCCAGCCTTGGCCAGCAGCCCATCCATCTTTGGAAGCATTTGGATTGGCTCTGCTGGACATGGTGGGAGCTTTGGGCAGCTTCTCACTGTGGTCTCCCACTACCATAAACCAGGCCATGCAAAACCAGTATGGCATATGTCAAAATTTGACCAAATCTGGAGCCTACAAACTGTCCCTGAAATTAATTGTTAAAAGAGATATGCCTCTGAAACTGGCCAAGATGTAGAAGTAAACTAGAATTTGTCTTCGCAGGATTAAAATATTTGTTTAACTCTGAGATTAAATTTAGTGCAAATAATTTCTGAAGTCAGAGACTAAATTTTGAAAGCAGAGGTCACTGAAGAGTTTGGTTGGAAACTTCTAGTTCATGAGTAGCTAAACTACAGGTTCACCTAGGGTCCCTTAGGAAGTCTAAACAGAAAATACTTGAATCCATGGACAGGGAACGCTGTGTAGGTAAATATGCAAATACAATATTCTAGTTCACTTTTGCCTCTGCCCCTTGACCTCCTGAAAGTGAAACTAATGCAATATTTTTGAAGGCACAGAAGTTAAATATCTGTCCAGTTAAATGCTAATGAGAATTGTATCCCATATGTCTCTTGACTGTTTGATATACTTCCTCTCAGACTCCGAAGTGACTGATGTGCTTTTGAAAATATTACCCAGATGTAATTTTTTTCCATAAATAATATTATATTTGGGAAAAGTAACAATTCAATCTCAGAATTCTACTTCTGAGATGTAAGCAGAAGTACAACAATCCAAGGGCTCAGAGAAATATCTCAGTATCCATGGTACACAAAGAAGAGATCCTAGGAAAAAGAAATCTTCTTATCTCATCAGTTTTCCACCAGTAACTTAAATTTTAGTAATTATCAAGGACCTTGTAAATCATTCTTTGTGACTGCATCTACCTCCAGAAAGTTACCTGCAAAGAAGCAGTCACAAAAATGATCAGAAAAATGTTATTTGCTCAAATAAGGAGAACATACCTGCTTAAACAAAACTCTGGAAGAAATAAAGCATGGCTTTAGTATAGCACCAAAAAGGTAGCAGGATTCATTCAGAGAATCATTCAGAGAATCAGAGAGTCAGTCATAGAACAATTTGGAGTGGAAAGGACATGTAAAGGTCATCTCATCAAATTCCCATTGCAATCAGCAGGGACATCTTAGACTAGATCAGGTTGCTAAGAGACCCATCCAACCTGACCTTGAATTTTCCCAGGCATGGGGCATCCACCACCCCTCTCGGCAACCTGTTCCAGTGTTTCAACATACTCATTGTAAGAAACCCGTAAATTCTCATATCTAATCTAAATTGACTCCCTTTTAGTTTAAAATGAGTAGCACTTGTCCTATCGCAACAGGCCCTTCTAAAAAGTTTGTCCCCATCTTTCTTATAAACTCCCTTTAAGAACTGAAAGTCTCCCTGGGGCTGTCTCTTCTCCAGACTGAACAGCCTGAATTTCCACAGCTTTTCCTCATAGGAGAGGTTCTCCAACCCTCTAATGAGCTTGGTGGCCTTGTTTGGACCCACTCCAACAGGCCCACACATTTTCTGTGCTGGGGACCCCAGAGCTGCATGCAGCACTCCAGGTGGAGTCTCACCAGAGCAGAGCAGAGCAGAGCAGAGCAGAACAGAGGGGCAGAATCACCTCTGTCACCCTATCAGCCATGTACCTCTGGATGCAGCCCAGGGCACGTTAGGCTTTCTGGGTTGCGAGTGCAAATTCATGACTCTTGTATGAGGCTTCTCATCCACTAGCAGCCCTGAGTCCTTCTCAGCAGGGCTGCTTTCAGTTCCTTCATCCTGCAGCTTTATTAACACCAGGGGTTTTCCTGACCTAGGTACAGCACCTTACACTGTGCCTTGTTGGGCCTCATGAGGTTCACATGGGCCTGCTCCTCCAGCTTGTCCAGGTCCCTCTGGATGTCATGCATTAAGTGCACCACAGAGTTTTGTGTCATCTGCAAACTTGCTTTTTTGTCTGTGTCACTGATGAAGACAGTAAACAGTGCTGATCCTCACACAGACCCCTGAGGGATGCTACTTGTCACTGATTTCCATAAGGACATTGCATTGTTGACCACTGCAGTGCCTCATACCCAAAGTTCCCTGAATGTGTTAATGGCTGCATGCCACAGTTTGTCTACTGTTTGTGCTGTACACAGGGCAAAAGACAGTCAAATATTGTAAAGTTCTTACATAGCAAAGCACTAAGCACTAGAAACAACATGGGTTTTTTGTGTTTGATATTTTTAAAAGGTCACATTTTAAAACTAAGTTTAAAAGTAGAGGAGATAGGAAAATGAGGACAAACATGGTTATTATAGATCTTAATACAGAATAAACCAACAAATAACCTGCAATTTCTGCATCATTTTATACGGGAAAAATTAGTATCTGCGGGTTCTGGACTGGGTTTTTTGGACCTTTAATGTTAGACTTCAACTAACAGACATCAGCAATATTCTCCAACACCATTTTCCTTTGAACCCTGAAATTTGGAACAAAATGGTCATCTTCTACCTTGGAAATGAAAGAGGTGGTCCCATATTGCAAGCATCTAATTGTAAAATTCCAATAGCTGTCACCTTTGACATCCTTCTTGTGTGAGCTGCAGAAAGGAAGGAAAGATGAATGTTGAAAAAGAATCTGTCAGGCTCTGAAGTCTCTTTGATTTATCCCTGTTCAAAATTTGCTTTAGGAAAAGGAGTGCCCTGTACCTGCCTCGAGAAAAAAGGTAAAGATAGCTAAAAGACAATTTGCTATATGTAAGAAACAAATATTTTTCACTAAAATTATCAGCCTGGAGAAAGTGATGAAGCTAATTATCTTCCTATTTCCTAGGAAAGCTCACCCAGCCCCCTTCAAAAACAAACCCCCCCAAAATAGGGTAAAGCTGGGGCTGTCCTGTATTTTTCCCAAATGTTGTTTTGCTGACATGTGTCTAGCCTAGTGTGATTATGCCATGTTTCACTGAATTAATCAGCTAGAATGACATGAATCATAATAAGAATTGACAGCCTACTCTGTTTTCTTTGTACAGGCTTCAAAATTCAGCAATGAGCACCACTCAGAAGCAGTGGATTGAAATCACATACAGATTTTGGACAGTCATGAACATGAACAATTAAACACACAGAATGGACTTTCAGAATGAATTTGAACAGTGAACTAATTCTTCCCATTTTCCCAACACTGAACAGAGTTCTAGACATTTATGATGTGAATGTTATTCTCTAGATAGGCCCAAAATGAAGCAATACCAGAAAAAAGAAGAAAAACATCTTGCCTGCTTTCTTACTCATGTCTTTCAAAGTAATATGAAGGTAGATCATAGCTTACTCAAAAGTGGATACGAACAAAAGTTGGGAAAAAGTACAATTTTTTTCTTAAGAGTGGGCAACCTCTTGAACTGCGAGCCTTTCTAAAGCTGCAAAATTATCTTGTTTATTTATGCGTTCTTAAAATCAAACCTTGTTAGCTCTAGAATAAGAAATATTTTTACATTAAGTACAACAAAAACTTTAACTGACTTCTTCCATTATAAAGACATGACTGAAATAGATCCAAAACAAAAGCAGTCCTACATCCAGGACTCTTTATCACTGTGCAGTTATTTATAAAAAATAATAAAAAGAATCATTCTTCAAAGCAGCATCAGATAGACTTATCTCTTCAGTACCAGATGTAGTCTAACCTGTTTTTTCCTTCATCAGCAGGGATTCACACTTTCCAGAGCAATCTACACTAGTGCTTCCACAAGTTTTGAATTTTTAACCTCTCTTGTTAGAGGCTTTTTTCACTTCCCTTAAGTCAGAATTTGCTCCAGCTCTGTCTTTAAGCCATCTTTGTCATCTTTGTCTTTAGATGTCCTTCTGTAAAGCCATGAGATACCACTAACTCTTCACATTTAAACCTTCCTCGAAATATACTCCCAGAGGCCTTCCCCACACCAGTTTGCATATTCTCCAGACAGGCTTGTTAACAGCCTGTTTAATTCTCCCTGTTTTGGTGATTCAATGTCTGCTTACCCTGCTTCTCTGTAACCTCCAGCACATACAAACAGCTACTCTGCACAAGGAAATTATTTTCTTTCCTGTAAATCCCTCAGATATTGCTGTCACTTTCCAGTGACAGGAGTAATGAAAAACACATATTTCATTTACATTGTGATGGGCTCTTTCTCCTTTCTCTGAAGTGTTGGGGAATGTGACTTGAAATGTGTGTGGCCAGGTGGCCAAGGTGCCTGGGTGGCCAAGAAGGCCACTGGCATCCTGGCTTGTATAGTGTGGCCAGCAGGGCCAGGGAGGTGACTGTGTCCCTGTATTTAGCGCTGCCAAGGCCATACCTTGAATACCAGTTCACTTTTGGCCACTCGCTACAGGGAGGTCATTAAGCAGTGAGTTCAGAGAAGGGCAATGGAGATGGTGAAGGGTCTGGAGCACAAGTTTTGCGAAGAGGAGCTGAGGGAGCTAGGGGTGCTTAGCCTGGAGAAAAAGGAGGCTCAGAGGAGACCTTATCGCTTTCTACAACTTCCTGAAAGGAGGGTATAGACAGGTGGGGGTTAGTCGGCTGGTTGGTCTCCTTCCAGATAGTAAGTGACAGCACCAGAAGAAATGGCCCCAAGCTGAGCCAGGAAAAGTTTAGATCAAGAATTAAGAAAATTTTTTTGTGGAAATGGTTGAAAAGCATTGAAATAGACTGCCCAAAGAAGTTGTAGAGACACCACCACTGGAGGAATTAAAAAATGTGTGGCTATGGCACCTGAGGACATGGTTTATGGTGAACTTGGTGGTAATGTTAAGATGAGGGTAGGACTTAATGATCTTAATGGTCTTTTACAACCTTGATGATTCTGATTCTATTAAAATGCAGAGAAGAAGCCTAGATAGCTGTGCTGGAGGCGAGGTTACCTGAACTGTGCTTTGGAGGGTTCTGAATGCATTTGGTGTGGTTGGATTTTTCTTTCAAATATCTCAATAGTTCCAATTCTAGAGAAAAAACACACTTTTACCATACTACATTATGACCATCAAATCACAGGGGAAAGTGAAAACATAATGTCCATTGCTGTCTGGAACCTTTTGCAAAAGCCCGTGACGACCTACATGCAATATAATACGATGGCTCTGAGAGACTGAGGCTGGAAAAGGCTGTCAACAGAAACACATAAAGGCAAGGAAGATGTATCTGCCAGGTAGATTTACTATGTTCAATAAAGCAAATAGGCAACTTATGTTTTTAAATTTGTTGATCCATGCAAGTAAGATTTCCTTTCATCTCCTATTTCTAATCTAAGATAGAAAAGAACCATCAATAAAGTAGGAATAACTGTACAGCAGAAAAAATTTTGTTAATAGCAACTGGCAATACAATTACACGCATTGTTTTAGTACATGATTAAATAAGTGAACAACTATAGCCATTTTGAACTGGCAAATTTCCATGGTCACCAGTATCCCTTCAAAGGAACTCTGGCTGATAAAATGTCAATAAAGTGCTGCTGCTCAAGCATATCAGATTGCACTTGATTACTTAAAAAAAATATTTGCAGTTGTGGTTTGACATACAATAAAACGGAATTACAAAGGAGACCGGTTTCTTTTTGTTAGAAGCAGCTGCAGATATTAAATCAGCTGCTCCAAGAAGAGCATAGCTTGCAGAGCACTTCAGCTCATTTTTCTCTACCCAACTGTTTGATTATAGAGTATTTGAACTAACTTATTTAAAACCTTTGAGGTTGATACACTGAAAGAGCAAAGAATGAGGTGATATGCCAAGCAGACCTGAGATCATCAAGGTTCAGAAAAATAAACTGTTTTAATAAACTGGCCAATTAAAAAAAAAATCATGCTTTTTGGACCATGGTCATCTTCCTCCAGTCTTCTATAAAATAATGCTTTCTCCCCCAATCTAAATTGAACTACAGTGTATTTTGTAAGTGACAAAGCACATTTCTTCTGGTAGACCTAAAAATAAAAATTAAAATTATCTGTCTCATTTTTTATGTAGTTTGCATTTTTCTTCCATTTGTGACAAAAATACAGAAGGCTGGCTTAACAAATATTAGCCATTTTATTTAATGTCAAAGGAATAGCAACTCAAATACATTAAAACACACTTTTGCAAATAAGCACACTTTTGCAAACAAGCACACACATCTTTTCAGTTTTTTCTCTTAAGATCCTTTTCATGCTTAGATCAATTTTTTCTGTGATATGTGACTGTGGACTGGAAGACAGCTGTGAAGACTTTCTGGTCCAGTCACAGAGTTGTGTGTAGCACAGTGCAACACTGATAGACAGCTATTACTATATAATGAGCATACAGCAGCAAAATGAAATATATGTTTCAGTCAAAGTGTTCACATCACAAACCAATACATTTGCTGGCAATCCTCTCTGTGTTAAAATCCAAAAACAGGGATGGAATTTTAGCTGGTTTTACACCTCAGAGATAGCGCTACCTTTCAGGTGTGAGGGATGTTAAAAACATAATACAGAAGTTTATTGACTCAATTTAGTCAGTTTATGTACACACAGCAGCAGAGCTGAGTGAATACTGCAAGGAGTACTTGTGCAGAGTTCTTTACATTCTGAATACCTCTTTATTCGTGCTGCTACCCAGGCACTTCTGAGGATTTTGTCTGTTTGTTTCTCTTCTGGATAGGAGGAGTGGGGTCCAAAGGGGTAATTATCATAAGGCAAAACTGCAAAACGTGAGGTGAACCTCCTTGCAGTGAGCAGCAGTAATGAATTTCAACTACCATGCAGAGGTTGGTATTTATCATGCCTAACTTCAGCCATTTCAGAACTGTACCTGGCTGTAGAGGCATCTAGAGACATCCTTTTACAGTCCGTGTACAAACACGAGCTCCTGAAGGCAGTTTATCCGGCCCCCTTACACTATTACCTTAGGGGGCTTCTTTCTCTCTGCTCACCAGAGCGGACTCAACACAACTCCTAGGTGGCTAAATGTAGATGTGGTGAAACCCATACACCCAGACAAATGTATTCCATCAAGAGCATTCCAGTTAATAACTTGATTTAAGAAGTTTGATGCAACTCAAACCTAAAGCAACAATCTGGGGTCAGGGCAATCAGTTGGGTAGTTTGACAAAGAGGTGCAGTGCTAGACAGGAAATAAGGAAAATAACCTCTGTTCTGTGGGAGTGACAGCAAGTTTGTAATTTGGCAGTTGCTGACCATGTACACATGTAAAACGATGCTTTCATTATCTAAATCAATAATTAGGCCAGACAATCCCACTCTCAGAGAGATTTAAAACATAGCATCATCAGTATTTGGCCTATTGTGTTCTTAAAAAAATAATAATTTCTTAGAGCTGATATTTTACTTGTCTCTATCATTTTCTGTAACATTACTGTGCAACATCTTGTGTAACATTACTTGAGCTTCAGATCCTAGAAAACAGAGAGATACAAGGAGGATGGAGGAGTATTCTAGGAACCAAAAGGTCCTGCTACAACACTTCTATGAAGTGCTTTTATCAATCTTTCCCTCTGTCTTTTTTTTTTTTTCCTTCTGCACCTATACCAGAAACATGTTTTGTAGCTTCATTACAAAACAACAACATTATTAATCAGGTATGGAGCATATAGTGTCCCTCCTACATGAAGCAAAAATGATTTTAACCCAGAGGCTGACTTTTCAGTGCCTAGCTCTAAAAAGCCTTTTTATCCTATCAGTGGGGTAGATGAAGAAGTCACTTGGAATAAGCACGTGTGCCTCCTTGTTCAAATTGCTGAAGAGCAGCTCCAAGTAAAGAATAGAATGATATTATCTCTCACCTATCATCTCTCATCTCTTTTGAGAGAATAAATGAGGAAAAGGACAGGAGTCTTTTCAATTGTACACAACATAAACTTGTATCCCAGATCTCCTAAGCAGCACTATAAAGTTGTACAGTTCAAAGAATGAATTAATCCTTTGCAACTTTTTAACAGTTATTTTTCAGCATATTACCACACTATAAAGCCCTGATATGTACTTCCTCCAGCTTTTTGTTCTAAATAAAATACTCTACCATTTTAGTTTTCACTTTGCTTCTTATGCTTCTCTTCTAAATGCTCTTCTACGCTTAACTAGATAATATTGAACATTTCAAGATTTTTCTTTATTTCCCTCCCCGCCCCTTATTCCCTCAGTTCTTTCAGTTTCCAACACATTATTTAGATGTGTTGAAGTGTCTCTTGGAAGTGTTAGGGGGGGATCCTAACAAGAAGGAGGAATTTGAACTGAAAGTACTCCTTGAAGAAGAGAGTAATGTTTGCAGCCATTTAATGAATGGGCTACATCCATGTGGAGGACATTGAAAAAGTTTGAGGCTAATGAATGGAGTGGATCTAGATCAAAGGAAAGTAGGACATTTTTTGTGTTTCTTGGAAGATACAATGAATCCAAGTGGTGGGCACAGAAATGAGATTTCTCCATGTGAATCCTGTACAAATTATTAGGAAATACAGTTTATTTCAGTTTCCTTTAAAAAGCCAGCAGGACTCTTCTGGGAGACATGAAACTGAGTCCTGAGATCATGTCCTTACTACTGGGCAAGAGCATGAGAAAACATGGTAAGTGCTGCAAACTCAGATTTTTTTCAGTAGCCCTGGCAGCTGTATTAATGGTGTACTGAAGAGACACCACCTATTCTTACTGAGCAAGCTGGAGATAACCAGGTGAAAAAGAAAAATCCTCTGGAAGATCTTGTCTCCAAACAGTATATATTTTAAGTAAAAATAAACCAGCATATGTTGGATTTAATTTCATTATCTTCAATGGTTTCCCTTAATATTAATCTTATAAGGCATAGCCCCCTGCCAGCACACATCGTAGCTCATCTTTGTGTTGCATCGGTTTAGTACCTTCACATTTCTGACTAATGTGAATCTGAGAGCCTGTAAAGTACTAATAAAATGCAACAAAACCCTAAACAACTGCTTAAAATCTGGCATTAGGTATACAGAATTGCTTTCATAGCAGTTTGTTTGCAAGCAGAAGGGAGATTCCCTTTGGGCCATGTCACCTTACTAATAAATGCTCTCTTGGCATCCTGAATCTTTAGAATATATACAGATTTCTCCATTTGTAAGATGCCATAATCGTCCCAAGTAGAAAAAAAGCAGAACTAATCTAGGTGCATGGAGCTGGGGGAAGCAGAGGAAAGGTCAGATTTTTAGGAAAAAACCTGAATTCTTTGAAGTTTGCATTTGAGATGAGGAGGCCATTGACAGACATGTAATTACAGACAGAAAACTGATAGATGTGTGATTACAGACAGATGGTTAGCTCGGCAGGAGTTTCTGACAGCTGGACTCCAGCACTTCTTCTTGTAAGCCTTTATGACCTGATCTTTCTTCAGCACATAAATATTCATGTACTTACATTTTTATGTATGATTTAGGTGTAAACCAAGTAATGGTTCTACAAGGTGCTGAACAGTTTTGCCTTTAAAATTAACCATGAAAACTTATGCCAGGTGATTAAATTTAAGCAGACCTGCTGGTTTTATTGGTTTTTGTGAATCTTTTAATGGATTCACTGCCCTGTGTCTCAACAGTCATGGGTAGGTTTTATTTAACCTAACTTTGGCCAAGTGAGGTGTCTATTTTAAGAGAGTCCTCAAAGCACTCTTTGACTCCCTAGAGAGGATTGACAACCTTCAGAAGGAAATTCCTTGTGCTCTAGTCAGGTGTCTCAAGCATGTGGGAACAATCATGCCTGTTAAATAGTTTGGGGTAATTTTGAGATCAGTTAATATAAAAAAAATTAACATTTGCCTAAATCACATTCTCTGGGACATTAAAAAACAAAAAAAAAGAGAAAATCTTGTTTCCAACAAACTTCTCTAAACCAAAAGCAGTATAATGACTAACTCTAGCTGAGGCCCTTAGAACCCTTCTGTATTCATCAGTTTGGGTGCACCAATGAATTATGCACAAAATCATAGGCACTAGACTTTAATTTCTGGGCAAAGCACCTCAAAATAGGAAGGAATAGGGTATAGGAGGGAAGTAGCAGTTGTTTTAATCAGGTTTCCAGGCTACATAATTTGTGGTGATCCTCTCGGGGCAAACTAAAACAATCCCTTCCCTTTCCTTTTTCTCAGACAGGCCTTTTTAACCTCTCTGTTCATTCTTTCACTCTTCATACCAGTTTTCTCATCATAGACAGGGTGACAGATTTCTTTGATTTATTTTATATGAGTTGCAAAATCTGAGGCACCTTAGACAGTGATATATGAGACAGATACTTCTCTCATCATTATTTAAACTTTTTACAAGTAGATCAAACATTGTCTCATTTTTCATCTCAGTAGTCTGAACGCCTTGATAGTTGTAAATGAGTTATTCTGTATACGTGCTATGAGGTCCATCAGAAATCACTTGTCTGATGTTTTAGCTTAAAAAACTATTTTAGGCTATTCTTCCTGAATTTTTTTCCTAAGGTAACTTCACATTTGCTAAACAAACATAAAGTAGAAATACAAAACAGTTCAAGTCAAATGTCTGTAGACGATCTTTTAGTTTTGGACCTCTTCTCACATGCATTTAGCAATTAGTCCATTGTGTTCAGTTCCCAGTCAAGTTATGCAGTGTTACATTATGCTGTGGTTTCTATAGACAGTTAAATAGCAAAATTAAGTGTGAATTTGGAAGCAGTAGCCACTTTTGCAGAGCAGTCAAAACCACACACTGCCAAAAAACACTTCCATATCTTTAATTAAAATGCATCTCTACCTTCTCTGCATTAGTTATATGCTAGATCTCCTGCACTTGTCTTGCAAGCTCTGCTGAATGTAGTTGTTCTAGACAGAAGTAAGCCAGGGATAATTTATACCTCTCAATCCTTGCAGTTCAAACATGGTCCTGCTTTTTAAATGAATAGCTGACTAGCCATGAGTGATAGGTGTTATTTGCTCTCTTTTAATTTCGACAAGCTTTGTTGCCACTCATTTATAATATCTGTCTTATGTAACTAAATGTATCATATGATAAGGCCCAGAAAAAATAACTTCAGTCTTCCTAATTGCTAGCTGTATAGAGTTCTAGCGCACAGGTCTAGAACAAAACTCACAAAACGAAAGCACTGGCATCATTTCAGCTTTCCCAAACAACTCAGCAATTGTTCCAACTTCTGAGATACAAAGTTACCCACTAATACTTTAGACATGGAAAACTGTTACTCTAGTGGAGACAGCGAAGTCGTCTCCTGCGGGAATCTGCAGTTAACACCGTCTCCTGGAGGCATCCAAGACACTGTTGTATTCTCCTTTAGACTCATTTATGATGACCCTCTAAAACTGTGCTCCGTGTAACATACCATAGACCAGGCTCCAAAAGCAGTCCATAGAAATCTTTACTCACCAGCCAGGTAAATGTGTGTCTTTTGGAATAAAGCAGGAACGAAAAATTTATGGTCTAGTGCCTGGTATTGATTTTATGGCTCCCAACCATGCTATTCTTGTATTCAAAGTGCAGATACCAAATTTTCCAGGTGTGTCTAAGCAGCCTTAGAAAAGATAGTTTCTCATCTGTGCATAAAACAAAAGCAGCAGCACTCTATCCTGCTAGATGTGTTTCAGCAGGAATGAAGCTAAAACATCATGAGAAAGAGCAGTGATATTTGAATCAGCAAGGACTGCAGCTTTAAAAAGAAGCTTAAAACTGTATGTAAAGAGTTTGTATGAGAAGGCCAGTTGAAAAGAGGGCGTTCTTCATGTGCAATTCCTATCTTTACACATGAAAATGGATTTGATTCTGTTTAACTGCACTCATCGTGACATTATAGCAAAGCAAATTATGTCTGAGCCTGGCTGGTAGTTTGTCTGATGCAATGTAATTCTCGATTTCAGGAATGCTTCTTTCTCACAAGAATGTAGTGATCTTAGATCTCTGTGGTAGTGATTGTGTTTGCTGAAAAAAGTCCACCTTTGTCACTTAACTAGGAGGTATTTCTTTAGGAATCACAGCGAAAGAAAATAATTATTAAGTTCATAACCCTCTCCAAAGAGTTGACTTTTTTTTTGAAAGACAAGTTGGGTTTTGTTTTTCTCTATCCAGTTTCAGTTTCAGGCTTCTGGCCTGGTGTATTACAAATGCAAGTAGAAGTGTTATCCACTTGCAGTTAGCTGTTTAATTCAAAGGCTCCTCCTGGTGTTCTTCACAGCAGAACCCTCCCGGAGCCTGACTGCCAATCCAAGACTGGAATTTGTAGTGCAGGACATCCAACTGACATCCGGCTCAATTTTTGCCTAAGCAATAGAAATTTTAGCAGTAGGAAAAAAAATCCATTAGCCCAAGGATAATTTTAGGACTCCTTCTGAGTTGTCAGAAGATTTTCTGAAGGTATCACTAACTTCTGTTATTTCATAGAAACCCTCCAAGTAAATATGAAAGGCATTGATTGTCCAGTTTCATTTCCTAATCATTTGCAAACACCAAACTACTGTAAAAATATTATGTGATAATTTTATAATCACATTATACAGCAGAGCTGCCACATCCAGTGTTTCTGGTCAGTGTAAGTTTTGATCCAGTGTAAGTTTCTTCATGTAATAATGCACAATTTGTAAAGAAGTATGAAAGGAGATTTGATTTCAGCTTACTTGGGACTATATAAATTAGCCAGGTGCAGATCTAGTGCAAAATGGAACCATAAAAAGGAAAAAATTCACCTCCGTAAGAATTATTTATATCATAAAACCTTTTGCCTTAGCAATCCTTATATTTTTTATTGCAGTCCTCTAAAAACAACTTAGTTTAGTAAATATTTATCATTTTTGAGAAACTGGATACCTTAAACCACTTCAAACTGAGCTGGAATCTGTATCTTTAAGTACTGGAGACTACTAAAATGTCTAATACAGTCCAATTAATTTGTAAACATCTAGTTCTCTGGAAAATATTTGTTCTACTTTCTTAGGTGTTGTTGGCCTA
Source organism: Cichladusa arquata (assembly GCA_026413545.1). Classification (NCBI taxonomy): domain Eukaryota; kingdom Metazoa; phylum Chordata; class Aves; order Passeriformes; family Muscicapidae; genus Cichladusa; species Cichladusa arquata. The sequence goes on from JAOTQP010001286.1 coordinate 23,455,222, forward strand.
TGTTACTCCTTTATATTACATTCCCTTTTAATATCAAAGCTATAAATATATCGGTAATTTCCTGCAGTCAATAATTTTATTCACACGCAAAAGATGGCTATGTAAAGCAAGATAATGAAGGACTGACATTTTTGGCATGTTCTTCTATAAGAATTAAAGGCTTCAGTGCTTTTTTTTTGCAGATACACATGAGCATGCTTGTTATATAGGAGCCCAATCCTATAAAAGAAGCTCTTGTGAGAAACTAGGCACCAGAAGATGTGTATCCACTATAAAACGCAGAAGACAAATTTTAAGTTGACTCATTCAAATGCTTCTTCTGGATCAAGGAACAACAGTTATGGGTTATACTTTATTTTTTTACATTTGTTTTACAGCATTACAGAACACCCTGTTATAAATTAATTCTACTTGGTTTAGATGAATAAAGCTACTGGGGAATATTAAAAGACTGTGAAATTATTGCCAATAGATTGGGGTATGCATTTATTAATGGTACTGAATATTTTCTTAAGCAAGTACCAGTCATATTTCTCCAGTATTTAGAATGATTTTAAGATTTTTCTTATTTTAGGTTGTAAAGGTGCATCATCCAACATTGATTTGCTTATTTGTCTAAGAACAGCCATTACCTACAATTTGTAACTCCAATAAAAAATGACTGCAGTCCCATATAGTCTGAAGTGTTCCTGGCTTTATTGAATTTAATTTCATTCCTTTCCTTTTCAGCTATATCCTGATTCAATAGGTAGTTTTAAATCTAATTTTAAGCATGGACATTCTACTAAATTAAGGTAAATTAACCATAATCTTTTGCATTTTAGCAATAATCTTCTGTAGGTTCCACAGATAATGTATTAAGTATTCATTTATTTTCTTACCTTTGATTAATTCAGTCTTACTAGGGGTATATCTATAATCCAAAAAGTCATAGAGTTGGGTTGTTTCTGGACAAACTCTAAAAACAGTCCAATACTGCTAACAGAATTTAAATATCTGGGCTTTGATTGTGTGGTTTGTAGACTTAAATCACTTTTATTGAAAGATTTAAAATTCTCAGGGTTTTTTTCTTCTTACTAATTTACACTTTGTAAAAAAAAGAAGTTATTTTGAGTTTAAATTTCTGGTTTAAACCAGAAATCCGCATGGCTTTCATTTATAAACCAGAAATCTGCATGGCTTTCTTTTATCCTGCATGAAAAGTATAAATAATGTATTAGAATGCCCCCTGCAGGAACATTGGCAATTGCCATCTATTTCAGCCATCATCTTTTCAGAGAAGGGATCTGAGAAATCTCCAATTCATTTTCCATGTTCATTCCACAACTGACTGCCATATTAATCAGTTAGAGCAAGATATTCTGTTCAGAACATGGAAAACACAAGGAGCTATGATTCAGATACCTAGTTCCATATTTCACAAGGAGAGTACACTGTTTTTCTCTTTGGGGCAGGTAAGAAAACATATCCTGTATGTACCTACAAGTGGACATCAAATATGTTCATTGCCTGTGGAAATTTGGAGCTTTACACCGATTTCAGTCTCCCACTTCTCACAGACGTTACTATGTTTGGTAATTTTAGTTAATGTGCAGTTTAGATAAAACTCCTTCTCTCCAAGCATATCTTTTAGTTGGCCCCATGGCTGGTGCTGGACTCATCATATTTCTCACTGTAATGGAATGGAAGAGCTGGGGCAAGTATGAGAGGGTGTACTACTTACACAGAGTAAAACGTGAATCAGGAATGTTTGAGCAGGTGAAGAGGGAACGACCAGGTGTTTTACATGTTATTTCTACAAATGGCACAGTTTTAGGAAAATATACAGCCCACTTGGAGTCACTGGAAGAGGAAAACAAAAACCCCAAATCAATCAATCAATCAAAAAACAAACAATACCCAAAAGAAAAAAACAAAAACCACCAACAACCAAAAAACTCACTACCAAATGAAGAAAAAGAAAATAAGGGTAAAAACTAACGAGACAATTCACTATTTTTAGAAACAAGATTGCAGGAACCAGCAACCAAAAGCAGCCTCACCTCAGCCCAGTGTCTCTTAGTTGACCAGGACACTGTCTTCTTCCCAGGAGCAGTGTAATTTAACCTACGTATCACTCAACCAGAAGGATGTGATTTTCTTCGGAGAAGCACTTGTGGGTCAGAGAATTTTTTTTCTTAGAGATCTTCACATGTCATAAATAGACACTAAAGAAGGACAGAAGAGTGCTGAAATCGAAGAATTTGTCTTTCTTTTATAATACCTGTATGTGCAGTCTCACATTCACTGTGAGGCAGCAGAATGGTGTCTCAGACTGTAGCCTACATCCTCAGCAGTCACCATCTGCTAGTAGAGACAACCACTTCCCTTTCTGTGTTCTTTTTGTGATATTTGGCATGATAGATAGTGATAAGAAGGAGATGGTACTACAAATCAGAGATGTAGGATCGATCCTGAGCAGGGCTGATTTAAAGTAGCAGAGGACTTGGCGTAGTGCTCCTTACATAGAGAGACACCGGGACATACTTTCCTCCTTGATGAAAACAAAATATTTAAATTCCCTGAATATTCTACTAATATGTGATTCAGAATGACAGAGATGGATGAGCTAACCAAATTCGTAAAATGGATTAACCCAACCTGGCTGTCTCATTTAAGGATGACTTAAAGCTAAGGAAAAAGAAAAACTCCACTTTTAAAAACTTAAGAGAATAACTCATTGAACATGCACACCAGTTTTTCAGAAACTAGTTGAATTTGCTGATCTGAAACCATCTGAATGAACACTGAGTTTGGACTTCATCTCTGCTGTAACTTCAACACAGTCTCTCAGCCTCTGGAATTACAGTGGCCTTAACATGGCTGAGGGTGTTTAGACAAACTTATGCCATGTATTTAAGGAGTTTGTGAGTCAAACTGGAGGAAATACACCTCATATCTCCCACTAAAAAGATTAGCTAAAATCTAACACTGACAACTCATTCAGAGAGACATTTACCCTGGCCATCACAGATATTACCAGCTGTTTGAGCATTGTAGATTTCCTTTGATCTGTTTTTAGAAAATAGTAGATGATTGAATTCTTCAGATATTTCTCAATGTATGGGACTTTTACTGTTAAATTCTGAAGAACGTGAGGAAGAGATGGTCAATGTAATCTTGAAGCATTTAAAAAAAAGTTAAAACCAAAGCACCTGTGTTTTCTGGGTGGACAACAGTATATCAGCCAAAATAGCTGGTTTAACAATTCTGCCTGTGGTAAGCTAACTTCCCATAATTCATTTCATAATTGGGAAAAAATGCAGATATTCTGACATCATCTCAGTGCAGTGTTGGACACATTGTACTACAGAGACTCCAACAATAACCACTTATTTTTACTCTCCATGATCTGACAAGAACAAATTGACCCAGACCCCATATGGTGGCAACACATTTTAATTTGGGCCTTTTGGTTAAAAATCTAGACACAAATAATAAATGTCTATTTGACGATAAAATAAATTGTATCTATGAACTTGCATTCTTTCTTTCACTTTTCCTGCTTTTAAAAACAAATCAAAGAACCAGAGTCAGAAGTTTCAGAGGCCAGAATCTGAAAACTAGATGTTGGACTGTGGAAGAGGAGAAAGATGCCACCTCCCAGTTTTGTGGTTTGGAGTTATATTTAAATGTTATCACTGTTTTTTGGTTTTGGTGGGGTTTTTTTTTTTTTTTTTTGTTTTTTTTGTTTTTTTTTTTGTTTTGTTTTGTTTTGTTTTGTTTGGTTTGGTTTGGTTTTGGTTTTGTTTTGTTTTGGTTTTGTTTTTGTTTTTTGTTTTTTTTTTTTTAGTTCAGTTTAGCTTTTTTTTTCTTTGTTTGCTTCTTTATTTGTTTTGCCTCTACAGTCCCAATCTCAGTGGTAATGGACTCATATCCTATTACTTGTTTACTGCTAATTTTAAACCACAAGCCCAATCCCTCAACTAGGCTCACAATTCCTCTGTGCCACATATGAGTAAAATCTGTGAATTTCAACACTCAGATCTCCTTCTGCAGCTGAGTGGGTTGTTACAGAAAGAACTGCTTTTGGACAGGAAATGATCTTCCAAAAGAGACTGAAATCAAGTCTAGGACAATAATTACTACAAAGAGTGCAGCAAAACCCTGATTCTGACCTTGGCCATCGTGATGCAAATCCTGAATATGATCCTCTCAAGTTTCTCCGAATGGAAAGGCAGAAGAATATAATATGACTTTTTCTTCTACAGGGACCCATTCTGAGAGTGCTCTTGTGTTTTTCATCATGTGAGAGCTTTCTGCTGAGAAACTAGCAGGTGGCACTCAGCCTGACATTTCTGGCTTATTTTGCTTTACCTGATCTGATTTCAGAGAGATTAGGGAAAGAGATGCAAATGGACACAGGTCTACGAAGAGAACAGAGAGGATGCAGGGGGTGAGGACCTGGATGCCAATTTCCTGTTTAAAAACATCAGGAGTTTTGATACCTTGCTGTTGTAGCAGCGCCATT
>JAOTQP010001286.1:23459807-23472359 GCA_026413545.1 Cichladusa arquata
AGAAAGTCTTATCGGAGAGAGAATGTCTAAGATTCTGCAAGATGAACTTGTTAAGAATGGCCCAAGTATTTAAAAAGTAAACAAAACCTCAGTTGTCTATTGACATGAATCTTTCCAGACTCCTTCTCTATCCCTCTGTCTAGCATAATTTGGAATTGAGTGGGAAAGAGATATGGAGACAGAAATGAAAAGGAAGGGAAGTGAAAATGGACACAAAAAAGGAGAATATGAAAGTAAAGAGATGGAGAGAATAACCGCAAAATTCTTCTAAAAGGATCCTAAAAATTGCATGTCACTTCCAATTCTTCAAACACAGCCCATGACGGAGAAGCAATGTAAACTTTCTCATGATCTAGCCTTCAGTTTCTTCACATATTGCATAATAGGGAACATTCATAAAGGGATTATAAAGACTAACAAAAGAGTAATGACTATTATATATATGCTACAGACCTGAATGATATGTGCTACACCTGGATTTAGGTATAGCAGTAGAAATTTAATACACAATTAGAAGAAATACCATAAACCTTAAATGCTTTATTTGAAACTTACTCGGTTTTGCAATTCAGCTTCAATGTACTAAAAGTTGTCAAAGATTAGAAGTTTCATCATCTCTGTAACCAAGTAAATGCAGTTGAAAAGTCATATTTCTGAGGCAGTATTTTAATTTTTCTTGACACTACATCAGGGGTCTAGCTGGTATTTAATGGAAACAGAACTACAGCAATATTTGTCAGCACTATAGGCAGAAGTAACAACACCACCTACAGCTGAGTTATTTTGACACTTTATAAGACTGCTACTAGTGGGGTACAATTTCATTAAAATATTACTTCTGGAATTAAACTATCTATATTGTCTGTTTCATTCTGGTTAGTCTGTGTTGCAGCAGAAACATTTCAGATGTTTCCAAGAAATAGTTCACGACCAGTATATTATCTTTGCATTATAAATACCTAAAAGAGCTCTCATGTACAGATCCAAGTGTCATATTTTGCACCAGGGATGTGTGAAAAACATTAATTTTAAAGTCTAGAAAAAATTTACCAGATATGCCAATTAGTAGGAACTTGAACAACCTGGACTCTGTTTGTTTTGAAAAAGTGATCTGACTACAGCCATATTTTTCAGCTTCTTTCCTAAAGTCCAATGTAAAAGGAAGATATTTTTCTTTAGAAGTGTAATTAATTTTTATGTTAAAAAAATCTACTATGAAGAACTAACATTATAACACGTAGACAAAATATTGATAAAACTAAAACTGTTTAAGAGGTATGGACACAGAAAATATCCATATTTTCAAATATGATCATATGCAAAAATAATTAAATTTGCTGTAATAAATGTCAATACTTGGCATCAAATAAGACAGAGATTAAGTAAACTAGTAATACATGTGTCTCAAAGAAATTTCAGTTTAGTAGAGTGTTCAGTATAACTTCATTATAATAGAGCAATAATTTTTGAAGTCTTGTCATTTATAGAAGTCAACAGAATTAACTGGCATTATACTAAATCCTTACACTAGACATATATTTGGAAGGAAGAAATGCTAATGGTGACTTCACTTATTTGTTATTTCAGAGAAATAGCAGCCTCTTGATGCTTTTGAATATGTGTAAGACAAATCCAAGACCTTTAACAGAAATTGTTATGATTTCTAACTTTTGTTCCAGGGAGGCTAGGACTAGAGACACAGAGCCAACTCTGTATCTGGCCTAATTCCACTCACAAAATTTGGCCAAACATAAATTTATCACACTGATTTCATGTAAAAGCCTGATCCTGTGTGGTGCTCGGGTTTCTTTCAGAATAAAATGTAATATGGGAAGTCTGTAAAACCACATTTGGAACTGAAGGCTTTGAATTACTATTTTTTCTATGACTTCTATATAAATGACAAAGTTTGCATTTTCTAGGGTTGTTACAGTAGTGTATTTATTTATAGTAACTATTTTATTTATTTTTCATATTTACTAGAACAAATAAACAAAAAATTTGTTTTCATGGATGCTATACAAACACCAGAAAAGGTATCCTATTTTCAAGACTGCCCGGATAGATTCAAGAGACAGGAAAAAAAGAACAGACCAGCCATAACACCAACCAAATACATCTTGACAATTTTGAGAATGTGTCCCTCAGGTTTGCTATTTTCAATCATTTAGATTATTACAGATAATTATTAGAGACTGTTCTGAAAACAGTTCTTGCAGAGTTATAGTGCAAAAAATAAAAGTTCTGTGACTCAGCTGAAGAACAAAGCCTGTGAAGATTACACGTAAGAAACACCAGGGAGGAAAGCATGGAAAACAGATTGGAAAGAAGCAGATAACTGGAAATAACAGGCTGGCATGTTTGATGAAACATATGGATTGACAGGATGACATAAAAAGAGACAAAATAGTCCAAATACTGCAGACTTGGTAGGTCAGGCCAACAAGTTTGTTTGCAGCAGTTATTTCTAAGATTCATATTGGAAGGATGATAAATATTTGTGAGGAAGATTTTAAATGGCCATGGTGAAAGAAAATTAGCGGATTCTTAAAAGATGCACTGTTGTTATGAGCTTTGAACATAAGACTCTCTGATTGACCTGTATTTTATACTAAACACTATAAACTGTCCACTCATTGGAGTAAGGGAACTGTGATCTCTATACTCTCTATACTCTCTGAACTCTAAAAGTTCTCTATTTTTTCATTACATCTGCTGCAAATTTGGTGTTTCCCACATATAACTAAGATTTCAGCAATGTACACAGTTGTGCAATGTACACAACTGTGAAAAAGCATGTGCAAAAGCCTTTTATTTCTTGTTGCTTAAACACATCTACAATGGCAAAATGAAAATCTTTTAACCTAGTCAACAGAAAGCATAAGCTGTGGTAACCACCCCTGCAGAACTTCTGCTTAAGCTGTTGCATTTTATGTTTACAGCTCTGATAATGTCTTGTGTGAGGACCTGAATGCTTAACTGGTTTCTGTAGCAATAAACTGGAAGGTACAGATGAGTTGGAGGTGAGTGGAGGCTTTAGTTGCTTGGCACTGACCATGAGGAATGCAAGTGGAGGTTTTGGTAAATTCCCCTGGCTCAGGGTGATTCTTGCATACCCCATCTGAGACAGTGGATGGTGAGTTAGCTAAGTTGCACAAGGACAGCTTAGGTCAAAGTATCTCTTTACAGGTAAGAAAAAAAACACCCATGAGAATCCTTGCAACACGTCTTAGTATGGAGCAGAAGGGAGGTAGTTTCCATGCTTTGTTCAAGAGTCTTAGTGCCAGACTGCAGTTGGGATAAGCACATTTCAGAGCACACCCTTCCCTTGAGATAGCCCATCTCTTTGCAGCATGTCAATGCTGCAGCTGTGGGATCCTCACCTCTTAAATGCAAGACTATTCCCCAAAAACTGGCACATATTTGGAGCAGCTCTCTGAGGAGGGGGACTTTGACTCTCAGTCTTCCTCCTGCAATAAGTTGTAAGCAGAGCGACACAATTTATACAACTGAACAGAATCGTCACATACAAAGAGGATAAGACATATCTGTGTTATGATGTTGCATGGCATCCACATGCTTCCTGAATAGTCACAATAGTGGTGATGAGGGTTGTGTTCAAGTCATAGGCAGAGGCAAAAAGAGAAGTGTTTCTGCAGTTACATGTGAGCTGAAATAGGTGTATGGTTTTCATTTCACTTTGAGCAAGCCTTACCCAGTACAGCTGCAGTGAAAAGATGTGTGCAAGTTGTATAAAGTTCCAGTGGAAATGCTGTAAAGAAAATAACTCCCTGCGTTTGTGGAGGATCTCATGTGGCAACAGTCTAAGTCTGCCTTTCTCTCAAATGGAGAGTATCCAAAAATTAAACTCTCTGCTGGGGCCTATATTCAAGATTAAGCACTCAGTCTATCAGCCAAGAGGCATGATTGATTCCTAGTTTTAGGACACAAAAATGTTAATGTTCTCTCTCTCTCTCTCTCTCTCTCTTTGTCTGTTTCTCTCTCTCTATATATATACATATATATAGGTATATATTTTTTAGGCTCTTTGTGAACATTTATCTTTTTAACCTAGACCCTCTTAGGACTAATAACATGGCTTGTTATACTGAAGTACCTGTTCTCCCTGTTGGTATATGAGACTATTTGCCCCCTATGTTATTTACTCAGAAAGAAACTGTAAGGAGAAAATAAAACTACAAAAAAAAGTAGAAAAAATGTTTGTACAGAAGATGGAACACACAGTTCTGAGTTAGCTTCTTTTCAGGTGCAAACAAATACTTTTCAGTATTCAAATACGTTTACACACCTGGGCTGCTACATCCCTCTTAAAGATTGCCACAGTAAACTTGTTTGTTTTAGAAATATTAAAAATTTCTGCTTCCTAACCAGGCATAGTTTTAGCCTTGATTGCCTTTTCGGGAGGAATGTATATCATTCTTTTGCTTTTTGTTGAAAAGTCAATATTGTGTTCTAGGAGCAGTTGAAACAATAAAGACTTTCTGGCTCTCTAGAAGTCCTTAGGTTCTTATTATTGCTTTTGGCTGATGGTCACTTTCTGTTTAAATTTGCTGAATGCATTTATCCTGGCTGACAGGCGTTCTGATACCTTCAGAGCTGACTGCAGGCTCTGTGTGAGGGGGAGCGTACACTGATTCTTACAAAACACCTTGTTTGCATGGTCTGTTCCTACACCGGGGACGTGCTGTTTTCTCTCTTTTGTTTAAGTAACCATCACAATGACCCGCTAGACCAAATGACCTTATGCTGCTGATAACAAACTGCCTGAAGGAGTACTGACCACAAATACCAACCCTGGCATTTGTCACTCTCTCTTTGTGGAGCTTTCCAGAGGACATTCCAGTTCCAGCTATCCAGTATCAGATCTGCACTGATGTGATGGAGTGGGACTGTGACTGACTTGCTCACAGGCCAAGGACGACCTTTACCAAAGCAGGTTCTCACCCTAGATTGGTGTTTTTTCTTGTTGTAAACAAGAATGGGATGAGAGGGGAGGATTTAGAAGCTGATCATAGCAGAGTGGTGACTGAAATACATGCTTTGACTCCTCTGAGAGGGCTTATATCTCTTCCTAGCTGCTAGGAAGCCCTAGGAGACTGTCCAGGTACCTAAGAAGCTGAAACTGGAGAATTTAAAACCCAATCTCCACAACATAAGAGAGGTGAAATATTGGAACCTCCAGCCTAACAGATGATTTTTGTGGGTGAACTCCTGAAAAATGACTATTGTTTTTTAACTGTGTATGGTGATCTTGTGTGATTAAGTACTATATGAAACCAATTTTAAAGATGTTTTGGGCAGTTGGAGCTACCACTGCTTACCCATTACTAAAACAACATCACAGTAACGTGAGAATCCCTGTAGGTAGGGTGACTGAAGAAGAAACCACTTCAGGCTTACCCCTGAATAAGCAGCGGTGGAATATTTTGAATTTTGCATTTTGCACTTTGTTGAAGCACAATGAAGTGTGTGGAAGTATGTGTGTGTGGAGGTTGGGGCTTTTTATTCTCAAAGGAATAAATAAAATTAGGTATCCAACATATATATACAAAGGCTCATTTCATATTCATTGCTCTGAGCACAGTATTTTCTAGAGGCTATTTTTTAAAATGGTGTAAATTAACTTTCACCATTTGCTTGCCCCTGAAACCAAGACCAATCATAAGGGCTGCTTCTAAAGACATTTAATGTGAAAATAGCTACGGACAGCTAGTAAAAGAATGCATGTCCTCTGTAGTTCCCAAATTAGAGCTCAGTTAAATCACACAGAAAATACACATAGAAGAAGAAGATATGACAACACTACCTCCTGACTGGGAAACAGCAAAAAAAAAAATTCATATAGAAAAGGTTGGATTAGCTGAAAAATTGCTTCTTAGAATGAAGAAGCAGAATAACAAAATATGCATTGATGATAGCTAAACAGAGAGGAAACTCTTAAGGGAAATTGAGAAATCTGCCTGAAGAACAATCAGATATCTTCTTGGAATATATGGTTTAGCTGAAGACAAGACAGAGAACAGTGGTGAAGGAGTGAAGAGCAATAGTCTTTGCCCTTCTTATATCAGTGATATACTGAATGATCCAATGACCTCTAGTGATCTTAACCTTGACAAGACAATGAGTTTCTCAGTTTACTTGCAGGAAAGATAAGGCTGTGACATTGAAATGCTCTCATTATACGAATGGAGGCATTCTTATTGGCAAATAAAATTAGTTAAGACAAGCTGCAAACCTGTTATTTAAAGTTTATTACATACTACTTAATAGCGTTCTTTTTCTATAGAGGTAAATTTCTCACCTTTTTGTGGGTTTGCTTGGTGCTAAAGCTATGGCACGAACAGTGTCTTACTATGAGGTAGGGACAATTGAGAATAAGAAAAATAATTTCTAGAACATAAGTGGAAGGCAAGTGGTAATAAAGGTCAGATAATTCCCATGTTGGCTTGACTTAACAAAATAGTTGACTAGTAACCCCTCGCCTATATTCTGGAAATGTTTGGTATAGATAAGCAGTCTTTTGTATTGTTAATGCATTAGTGTATTACCAAGGCACAGCTTTGTCAATTGTGCCTTGAAAGCTACAGCTGTACCTCTTCAGCTTGCTTTAGGGTACAGCAGAGTATGTGTACGTCCATGCAGACCCCCATACTAGGCTCAAGTCTGCTCCTATTAGCTCTCCAACCTTAAAATTGGTCAGTACAATTGGGTTGGCTGCTTTACTGGCAGATGAACTTCTCAATGATCAGCTCTTTTTAAGAAACTACAGCAAGCTATATTGATATGCTCAACAAGGTAGCAAGAAACTGAATGGTGTACAGAAAAAAAAAGCAGAAAAGATTTGCAGGAGTATGTTTGGTTATGCTAACTTCATCACATATACTTTCAAGGCCCTGTAAAATATGCAACAGATTAGGAACTGAACACAGAAAGTAGCACTAACATAGAGTGAGCCACTTACCACTATCACTACTGATAAATGTGAACAGAATTCTGGTAACAAGGAATGAATATTTCAGCAGTGAGTACAAAGATCAGAAGAAAACATATCTGAATATGATGCATACATATATGATGATATACCCTTAATTCACTGCTGCTCGTGATGCATGTCTAGTCCAGGATCCACAGCATGATTCACCATTTTTTTATATCTTCTAAATTAACTAATCCCTCTTAAGAGAGGGCCAGCAACTATCAACTTCAGAATTTTTAAATGATTTTTTAATAAAACATCACTAGTTCTCCAAAATCAAGGATACTGTCCCGGAATGTTCAGGAATACTTGCTATGTGATCTGGCATTTTTAAACTCGTATTCAGTTGAACATATATTTGAAGTAGATAAAATAGTTTGAAAGAGAGGAGGGGAATTAAACTCCATCTTATTAATACAGTGTTGTGAAGAAAAGTGAGTATGAAATTGTTAATACAACCTTTCACAAAAGTCCTTACAGGTTTTATCCAAGCTGTGTCCCTGTCCAGCTAGTGAAAATGCTATAACCTCCCGTCCAAACATGCCCCTCTAACCCTTACTAATTCCTACATTTTTCTCATTCCTCTGCTGTAGTGTTAGTTTCCTTACTGAAGTGTGGGTACCTAACTTGAGGTCCAGCTGCTACTGTTTGTGAGCCAATGCATAGGGCAGTGCATATTTTTAAAACACTGAGGCTGCTGTTTCCCTGTAGAAAGTAAAAGTGTTCCTTGATAATGCACAACCAGCTGGCTGAACAGTTTTTGCATACGTACAGTCAAGGTCTATTCTTCATTTCACATGTTGTGAGACATTCACCACTGATTAGTGCCCCAAAAGAAAACTTACCATCATTTATTCCATTCATTCAGAATTCCAAGTAACCCTTCAATTGTTTTTGTTCATCAGATCTTAAAATAAAATAAGAATAAAAGATGTATTACTATCTGGTCAAAAGGGATTTATTAAAGATACTTCATGCAGGATTTAAACAGAGGCTTATAAAGCAAGCTCAAATTTGAAAATATAACTTTGTATGTAACTACAGATAAACCATGGATAAAGATGTAAGGAAGAACACATGTGGTGAACTATGGTATAAATACTCTGGCTGTTGCTTAACCTAAGCTTTAATGTCTTAAAAAGACATTTATGTTGCGGTATGCTTCCTGGACTGAATATCTATGTTATATAAAGGCCACTGAAATGCTCCCTTCCCCCTTCCATTTACAATCTTTTTAGTTTAGATCAATTGTCATCCAGCAGAACATGAAAAGTCACTTCTGATATTTTTCCCTCAGTGTTTTCTCTATCTGAAGCAATCAATAAAAGAAATTTAAAAAATATTAAAGAAGAAATCAATGAAATTTTATCACGCATGAAATGGTGTTTTAACAAAACAGGGGGATTTGCTGAAGTAATGTTTCAGTAAGGAAGGAAATACCATTGACTTTATTACAGCTGCCTAATGTTTTCCACGAACTGCAGAAAATAATTCATTGTATCTTAGTGACCTACAATAACAGCTGACTGCTTGCACTTGATGGAAATGTGATTTGTGCCTACTAAAAATTAACTATTTAACTTCTTCATATTCTTTTCTCTGCTAGCACATTACTTTCCTTGGCATTCTGTTTTGAACTGCTTTGTGAGATGTGGAGTCCAGTAAACAATACCACCAATTGCTAGGCAATGTTCCTCCATGAAAGAAGGAAAAGAGGGTCGGACCACACGCTTCTGTGAGCTGTAAAACCCATGCTGGGCTCTAAAAGACTGCACTTAGATGAGACCCCTTCACTTTAACAGGCATTTTATCTCAAAGGTTCAATAATGTAATAAATGTAAAGGAATGTTTGTGGCAGTTGCACATATGCACACAAATGCATACACATGGCACGTTCAGCATAAAGTTCCAGGGTAAGAATACTAGAGAAGATGAAAAACCAGCTAAGGTTCAAGGCAGGAATAGATAAAGTGACAAGTGAAAAACTAGTAATTTGTCTAAGTAGTGTGGAGGCATATGAGCAGGGATGAAGCAGAAAGAATGGGAACAAAGTCTTTGTCTACTGAGACTTGTCAGAAGATTTACTCCCACCACTGTTGCTGCCTCCAAGAAACAGGAGATGGATCCAAGCTGTACTGCTACAACTGCCTATGCTGTAAATCCAACAAATTCCATATTTACCATGTAATACCATCCCTTCATTACACAACTTACAGATGATGTTCTGTTCATACTAGCTAATAGCACCAAGATATTGTACACACAATTATTATATTGTATGAAGATAATACTATATGTATACATAGTATCTATCCTCATAGTGGGAAACTGTGTATGTAGGTACATCACATATACAATATCTATGAATATTTACATCTACATTGCATGTAAGTGCAACTGCTTAGGGATACCTGTGCATCTGGGGTAGGAGAATTTGTCTAGGGATCACAAGAAAATTTTACTTTGATAGTAGGTTGCTTGGGATTCTTCACTTTCATTCAGAAGAAACAAGAATGTTCACCTTCAGATACGAACAGTACTGTATACCTCAATAATTTGTATGAAAAATAGAGATGAAAAAGAGATATATCCACTTTGATTTTTTTTATATATAGTTGAAATGCACTGCCTGTTTTTTATAGTCTTTCTAATTCAAAGGAGGAAAACTAGCATGAAACCAGGATTGATTCTACTGAAGTAATGCACCTTCACAGAAGTAAAAATAGTACAAGGAGACCCTGAAGTCTTCATTCTACCATTTCATGCTGGTGGGATTTTGTTTTATTCTTTCAAATGCATGAATGGAAAGACTGCTCCACAGTACTGAAAATGAAACAACACTGTAAGCAAGTAAGTGTTAAGATGCTACCATAAGTGAAGATCAGCTTTTTTGAATGAGTTGAAATACTGCATTATTAAATTGCTATCTAAGTCTAGGATTCCATTCTATGTGCTAGTCAGAAAATGTCATCGTGAACATTACAGTGGCTATCATCAGCAAAGAAGCTGTTTTCTAACTCACTTGTGGCATGATGTCAGAATATTTTGTGTCATGATACTCACTGAAACATGAATATCAGTTCCTCAGAGGTTTATGTTTAAAATATTAAGTAGGTCTGCTTATGAGATGAGCTCTCCTAATATCAGAAATCAAGAGAATATACCTGCAATCTAATCCTACCTTTCTCTGTAACATCTATAATAAGATCTCCATTACTCTCCTGTGGCTTAAAGTACTCTGGACCATGTGTCAGATGCCTCTGTGCATGAGAAGATGCAAGTTGGCTCAAAAAAAAAAGCTGAAATACCAAAATGAGAGGGAACCTATCTGTTGAACCACAACAAGCTTATATAATGAAAAGTCCGACTCTTCTGTCACTGGGGAGTAATTAAAAAAAGTTCCCTGAGATTATTCACTATTCATTTTTTTATTTATTTTATCCTTCTTGTCAAAGGGAATCAATTGGCACAAGCTTCAAGCAGACTTAATGCCCCCTCAAGTAATTTTATATTGAGCTCATTTTTACCTGGTGAAAAGAAACTTATGTTTATATAGATCTATAGTTTTCTTTTGCAGGCATTAAAATCAAGAGAAAGTGTGCAATGTAAATCTTGATAAACAGGTTCACAATATTGGCTATATACTTAAATATAGTGAAAATCAAATTCTACTGAATGAGAACACTGATGATTCAGAGCTATGTCATAACAGACCTTTTTGACTAATATACCCTGTAACTAGCTTGTGTTTCTTACAAAGGTGGATACATCTGATGGATTTTGTCCTGCCTGACCTCATAGAAAACATCTATATGAAGCAAATAAATGTTTGAACCATTTTGCAAAAAAAAACCCCAAAACTGCCAGGCTTTTATTCTCAGCAGGTACTCCAGTAGCATGCTTCAGGCATTCACTATATAGAGAACATCACTCACTAATACTCATTCTTTATTATTGATTTGACTGGATACACTCTTTGGAAAATAAGAAGCAAAATACAGATGTCTAATTGACTTTCTCTATACCACCATGTTCTACACTTCACCTTCTCTTCTGATATCCCTTCTGTCTAAACTAAATTGCCCCAAAATTATTGCCAGTGTTTTTCTTAGAGTGACTTAAGATACTGCTTGCTTTTCAATTAGTGTTAAAATTGGAGTGGATCTTCTTAGGGTTTGTAATAATATACAGGTTTTCTCAGCAGATTTACAGCACATCAACCTGCACAAATAATCTGATTTCCTTGGCTTACCTACATCTACACTGAATTCTCTATGTTGTCCTGTTTCTACATTTTCTTATTTTCCCTTGAAGTTTTCACTAGCTTCTTGCCATTTTACTACACCTTTTCCCTCTCTTACCAGTGCTTGTACTGAATCATAAGACTATTTTTTTTCCTACATCAAGAGAGAAACTCTCACTTGGAATAAAACCTAGAGAGTCCTAACCAATTTTAATATTTTAACGCGATTTTTAAAAAAAAGTCACTGAAAAAGATATGTTGAGAAATCTGCACAAAGATGTCTTACAACACCAGTAGATAATGGTGCTCCCAGTGGCACCAATGCCAACATTACATACATACAGCTCTGAAGTGGTTACAAGACATAGCTGTATCACTGCTAAGGCAGAAAATAATCAGTTCCATAATAATTGGTTATATTTTTGAACAACATTATTTTAAGACTATATCATACATTTATTTTTTTCCCCTAAAGGACAGCTCCCAGATGAGCATATAGTAATATCTTGTACACCTCTTAAATCCTGTGGGCACACAGGTCCCAAAATGTATGTACTCGACGTGCTCTTCTACTGTCAGCATAATTGTTCTTAAATACAATTAAAAAGTGGAACTAATTGTCCACTTTCTCAAGTTACAGCCATTCTTAAACACAGCCTGGGAAGTTGAGATTATCCTTCAATGAATTTACCCTTGTACACATCAAAGCAAACACAAATTAGGGGTGTAAAATTAATTCTGTAGTGTTGTAGATACTTAAAAGTAATTCAGTCAATGGTTGCAATTCAGTATCAGCTTGGTGAGTGTTTCAGTACTTGATAGATCCTCATTTGCTTACTGCAGCTTCTCACCAGAAGCTGTGTCTTTCTCTAGTGCAGTCAGAGGCATGTAATCCAGCTAAGGCAATTTCTGTATTGTGGGCGTGTAGCAAAACACACCTCCAGTGCTCAGCTTGGCTCGTCTAGAGAGCTGCCAGCTTTCCAGGCAAGTGTGGAAGTGTAGAGGGTAGCAAAGAAACCACAGTGGAATGTTACAATGAAAGCATTAAGATTGAAAATACTACAAAATATAAAACATTAAGAACTATTCTACAAAAAGCTACTCAGTAAATAACTTATGGAAATAAGCAGTATTTTTAATTTTTACTGCACCAACTGGTCTTCTGTGAAAATATAATTTTCTCTGTTACTTGTTAAACATATCCAGACAAGACAGCTCATTCTTGCTTGACAGATGGACTTCCTTCCTTCCTTCCTTCCTTCCTTCCTTCCTTCCTTCCTTCCTTCCTTCCTTCCTTCCTTCCTTCCTTCCT
>JAOTQP010001286.1:23478999-23514466 GCA_026413545.1 Cichladusa arquata
TGAAACTTCCCTGAAACTTCCCTGAAACTTCCCTGAAACTTCCCTGAAACTTCCCTGAAACTTCCCTGAAACTTCCCCCTTGTGATCCATTAATCTTCTTTCCCTTGAGAATCATAACTCTCCATATCTGTCTCTTGTTTCATCACCCTCTCATATCTGTTTCTCTGCTCTTTTTCCTTTTTGCCTAGTCTAGACCCTGCCACAGTTCCTTTCCTAAATCTTACATGTTCCAGTCTGTTTCCCCTAAGTTTTCCTTAGTGAAAATTTCTCTTTCTGTTACTGGTTGTGAAGCCTCCTCCATGTTCTGTAGTTCTAGCTCTTCTTAGCCAGGGAAGATTTCCCAGTACTTTTAACTTCCATCCCTAAATGCATTCTTCCAAGAGAGGATTCCTCAGCCCCTGTCCCTGTGCAGGAGTTCACAGCTCACAAGTGCTACTCGGGCACGATGGGGACTCTGACTGCTCCACCAGCACAGTGGAGGGAGCTGCTGACAGAGCATCACAGTGGTTTGGGAAAGTCACACAGCTCCTTGGGTCCCCCTGTCTCTCCTCCTTCCTGCAGAATTGCATTTGGCTCCTGTACTGCCAGGTTGGATCAGGCTGTCTCCTCCAGGTTTCTAGACTCAGGACTGACAATGCAGGGCTTAGCACTCACCTGGCCCATCACAGCCAGATCTGTGACTTGTCACCTGTGTATAGACCCTGCTGTTAAATCCTGAGTTTGCATATGCCCACCTAACCTGCATATGAATGGCAGTCTTTTCTGGCCTTGCAACTTGACAAAATTAGGCCTGTGCAGACAAATTTCCCCTCACATATTCCTTTTTTCTTATAGCAGAGTAAAGCCTTATTTGAACATGCTGCAAAAAATGCCTGAGCATGCTGGGGAAAGCTGGTAGAGTTGTTTAACATAGGCAATACAATATATTTTTTTCTCGACCTCACATTGGAAGGCTACTGAGCCTTTTAGCTTTAGTTAACATGAAACACATCTGAGGTAGATATTTGGTGTGGGAGAGCTTAGTTTTCAAGATACAAAGATCAATCAATGTAAAAATGTCTTACAGAATACTGGGAAATAGGAAAATCTTCTAAATAGCAATTCTATTAGTCTTTTTCTATGATATATAATCAAATACAGTTCCACATTGCAATTGTGATTGTTATAAAACATCTGTATTTACTATTGGACTACTGCTAAAAAACCAGTCTTATAACTGTATACAAACTACTGTATAAAAATATATTTATGATGTATTTAAATATTTATTATGTACTTATTATATACAAATAATAAAATCTCTGTTTCTGTAAACTAAGATAAGAATAGAGTGCAGTGTTTAGCATGTAAAACACTGTGCCAGATCCCAAGGGTTGTTAGTAAATGTACAAATATTGCAGGAAAACAGTCTTGACTTGGACAGTCTGACTTAGTTTATTGCCAATTGCTTTAACTACTGATTGGGGTATTGAGAAACCAAGAAGACAAACAACTAAACAAACACAGGGAAATTCATTTCTTCCCACCATTCCTCCTTCCCATCACAGTTGCTACACTTTCTCAAACTTGTTGGATTTCCTTGGGCTCCCCTGAATGGCAGAGGTTAGTGGGGGACAGGGTGCTCACCCCAGTGCTGAAGCTGTCTGGAAGATAAAATATTTTTTTTAGGCCTGTTCTAAACTTTTTTCCTCATTTATTTTGCTTCTCAACAATTTCCACATTTGGCTGCATCTTTGAGACACACTTGGAAATAGTTTCAAATGGAATCTAGTTTTTTCAGTGCCCCAGCCTGCTGTTTAGAATAGCAATCCAGAATATTTGAATGTACTTGGAATTTCCTCTACTTTTAGATACAGTTGTGGATGAGACTAAGCATGACAGACTTAAAGGACTTGAAAAGTGATTGAAAGCCAGGTTTTGAATTTAATATGATTTGATAAATCAGCATACAAAAACCCAGCAAGCTGAAGTTAAAGAAAACATATGAAAGACGCCCAACATAATTTTTGTTTTCTCAGCGGTAAGGGTTTGTATTGACTTTGCAAGATATCCTTATTCCATTACTATTAAGATGAAAAAAAGTTGTATAGAAGCTACATTTTAGCCCTACAGTATAAAAGTTGTAGCTTGATGAAGATATCAGTATTGACATTGGACAGTACTTTCCTAAATAAGAATATATGTTATATTTGGTTGGGGTATGCTATTGTAATGAGATATTCTAGTTCAGAAGCCCTGCCCTAATTGTCATATATTTAATTGTATCTGAGTCACGAGATGCTCTGCCACTAGAAGTTTGTACTTTGCCCTGGAACACAGCACATTGCCTGAGGAGATACATACATATTATCTTTTTAGGTGGAGCAGGATTTCCAACATGCTGGTATTTGCATTTCATGTTTAACTGAACTGTGATACAGATTTATACTTGAATGGACTCCTTAAACGTCTAATCCTTTATTTGTCTTCTTCGCTCCTTGTCTGTTGTATATTTACCACAGATTCTAATCAAGAAATGATCCTCCACTTTTTTTCCTTATTATTTAATGACACAGCACAACTGCCACTTTCAATTTCAAGGCTACATCAGTTTCATTTCTTACAATGGGATCCCTTTAAATCTGTCTATGAAGTGTTTGGAAACTTTTGCCACAGTTCTGTCTCTTTCTACAAAAGCCTTGTGGTCTTCACAGAAAGACAGTGACAGAGCTGGGCTCATTTCTTACATTCAGGGGTCTTTATGAAGAACTACTTGTTGAGAAAAGCATTTCTGTACAAACTGACATGGACTTTTATATTGTCAGCCAGTGTTAAGATTGGGTACTGAACACTGAAGTTTTTAAGAGATGCTTATGAACAACATTCTGAAGTTTTTTGTGTGTGAGTAGAGAATATACTCAAAAATACACCATGTCTGACTGTTTAAAGGCATTAAAAAAAATACTTGATTGGATGCAAAAGTATTCTCAATACAGCCATGTATCTACTTAGAAAGTAACTTCTATTAATCAGGAAGCCTCTTGCAGGACACAGCATTGAGGGAACAGTCCCCCTTCAAATGTACAAATCATATGGGACACAATCAATTGCACATCTGTCAGAAAGTTAAT
Organism: Cichladusa arquata; assembly: GCA_026413545.1. Classification (NCBI taxonomy): domain Eukaryota; kingdom Metazoa; phylum Chordata; class Aves; order Passeriformes; family Muscicapidae; genus Cichladusa; species Cichladusa arquata. The sequence goes on from JAOTQP010001286.1 coordinate 23,482,110, forward strand.
GTTTATTAGTATTAGCTCCTTTCCATTTCTCCTCACTGCCCCAGAAACTCCTGCATGTCCTGTGGGAAGCCATTGCCCTCTAGCTCCTAGGAAGATGTATGATATAATGCATTGATAGGACCATACTGGTGACAGATTTCCAAAGGATTCATGCTAGTACTGAAGAAAGTCTATAGCAAATATCCGATTGTATTTTATCTGAGGAAGGCAAAAAGTAGCAAAAAAGAATGAAGCTACTTTTAAAAGTGTTTTAAGCTGAGATCATAAAACAATAGGTACCTTCTTTTCAAGGCTCAGCTTTCTACAAGTAAAGCATGGAGGTACATTCACAGTATTGTGCTTGTGTTTTGCCATCATATTTTGCTTAGCTGGCCATGCACGTTTAAGGAGGTGTTTAATGGAAGCATACATTCCCTTTACAATAACATGAACTCATTGTGTTGTAACTGCTAGTTTCATTTTTGCTGAGATCTACCTACTAATCATCTCCCTCCCTGAGCTCACAGAATCACAGCATGTCTGAGGCTGGAAAGCATCTCTAGAGATCATTTGGTCCAACTCCTGATCAAAGCAGGGTCTTATGAAAATCTCATTCCCTATCTATTGTACCAATTAATCTTTGTAATATCAAATGGTGTTAACTTTCTTTAAAACATATGCATAGTTTATATTGGATACTGAACAGTCACGCTTAAGCAAGCAAAACTAAAGAACCCCAGCTTTTTGTAAGGAGAAGGACAACCTGGTCCACAAGATAAGGACTTTGCTTCTTGGAATTTTAATCACTGTCCATGAAGAATAAAAGAACCTGGGCAACCAAGATACTGCCAGCATTCTAACCCCTCTCACATGTGTTTGAAACCCTCCCACCGTCTGTCACGATAGATAATTAAGTATAGCAAGACTGACTCTGGGTGCATCTGATCAATAGAGAAGCAGGTGGATGATGACATCATAGAAATGTAGCTGCTTTGCAAAGTTTTGCTATGATTAGTAAATAACAGTGTGTGTTTGTTAAGCAGCAGTCAGTGAAATCTGCACCAGTCCAAGTTTGGCTTCAGCAGTGCTGAGGGGAAGGGTCATCTCTTTCAGCCTGCTAGAAGTGCTTCTCCTAATGCTGCCAAGGATACTGTTGGCCTCCTTGATCTTGCTGCAGTCTTAAAAGGACTGTGGAATATACCTGATGGCCTCTAAGAAGGGGTTAGTATTTCAAATATTAAATAATATTAAAAATAATGAAGTGTGAGTTGGAGCATTCCCATATGAGCAGCGGGGAAAGCTGATATTCTTCAGTATTCTTATGAATTGCTTTTAAGATATGTAGTAAGAAAGACTAAGTACTACAAACCACCTTGTGATATGGTACAAGTGCCTGAAGGTGCTGTGACTGCTGTTACTCTTCCTACACTTCAGACTTCCAGAGTTATGACTTATCTTCCCTATCTTTGATCTCAAGTCCACAGCCTCACTTATCAAAAAAAGCCATTCTCGACCTCATCAGCAGGCAAATGAAATGACAAAAGCCTCCACCAGAAGGAAGGGGTGAAAAAAACAAGACAAGATTTTAAAAATTCTTCCCTGTCTCATTTCACACTGCTTTCTCATTATCCCCATCTCATATTTGAACTGCCCAATGTATACATCATCTAGTTCAATGGACACACACTCCATTGGTTTTGGTAAAATTTGGAATAAATTTTACATCAATTAATAAAAGCTTATCAATCTCTTTTGAATGTTGTGGTACCAGTGAGAAAGAGGCAAGAGAACAATATGCAAAGGTTTTCTTTGTCATCCATTAAGATTCTGTGACATTTCAGAATTGTTTTTTCCTTGTAGTTTATTTGTTTTTATACCTTCACCAAATAGATTTCCCACCGAAAGTAGCTCAATGCACTGTGCAAATTTTGGAAGGACAGTAAAGAATGAGCACAGTTTGAATATGAATTTATGCCAGTGTATTTTGGGTTAAGTCAGTAATACACAAGGCACAATGAAACAAAAACAGATGAGAACAATATATTATAAGCAGAAGATGACTTGCCTGTGTTTGTTCTCTGTCTGTTTCAATAACATATTTCTATTTGCAGACTGGTTTGGCTGCCATAGCTAGAAGAATTATTTAAGCCAGTTTTTCTTCTTTCTACAGTAAAATAAATTTCCCTTCCCTTTTTTCTGTAAATTTTTTTTGAAGGTGGACAGTAGGAATGTGGCAGCCACGACTTGCATACAGGGCCTCTAGGGGACATTTTACTTGCAACAGGCAGGTTTTTTGTTTCTTATTTACAAACCTAATGATGGGTGTCCTTTCCAGTGAAAATGCATAGACCCACAGAACTATTAGGCATTATGTGATGGATAAACAAAACTGTTTTATTAAATTTACAGTTATTTTTACAGACACTTTTCAGAAGTTCAAAAGACTGTTAAGGTGGACTTTTGCATTGGACTACTGAAGCCATCTCACATTATTGATGAACGGCTTAATACAAAACAGTTTGCTAGTCTATTATTGAGACACGAGCACAGATTCTGAAAAAAAATGTTTTGGGACCTTTAAAATGCTTAAGGATGGGCTTAAATGAGCTTAAAAGAATGTAGAACAGAGCTGATATTGACCTGACTTCGTTTTTTTCCCCCACAAAATTTTAAAAAATTTAAACGACTGGCAGTTTTAAATACAGAGGGTCCAGAGTTGGAGAAACTACTTTCTTTTAATTTATCTGCATTTCCTACCCTGTGGCCTGCAGTGACATCCAATGTGGTAAGATGGAACAGTCTCAAGCATTTCAGAAATCAGCATACTCTCTTCAGAGCAATTGAAATTATTGTTCCATCAAGCAAAGGAGGAGCAAAGAGGGTGAAAATCAGACTTTGCAAATCCCAAAGAGCTGTCCTGATGTGAAACACACATGAAGTCAGCTCTGATTGAACAATGGAGGAATTTAAGGGGAACTCTCTAAGCTTCTCAGTCTTTCAGAGTTCTGTCCAAATGTTTCTGCTTAGAGCCTCTGCCTGATGCCTTCATGTCAGAAGTCTATTTCTTAGGGAAAAAATCTTGTGACGATGTTATTTTTGAGATCATGTCACTACTACTTGCATATTTGGGCTTCACGTGCTGCCTCTGTGAAATGCCAAATCCTATTTTCCTCACATGCAATGGTGCAGTTTTTTCCCCTTTTTTCAGCCTCACAAGATCAGAATGCTCACTGAAAACCATGCTATTTTTCCTTGTGTTTGAAAGACGGAGACAGGAAGAATTAAGGATTAAGGAGGTATTTTAAATAAATGCAAATTATTTTTCATACTATAGAGTGCTTTAAATAATACCATACAGCCTGCCTTAAAGGGCAGACACACTGAATGCTTTCTCATTACTCACAGTAATGATCTCCACAATTAACTGTTCCTGAAGTAGCTTTTTTCCCCCTGTAGAATAATTCAGTTCATATTTCCTCTTTTCCCAGCTAACCGACACCAGCTAATAGCTGGCCCTGTGGAAATAATAGTGAATTTTCCTGCAGGATTCAGAAGCCAGCTAACAGAAGTTTCTGGAAGAGTATTCTATTTGCAAAGGGACTTGTGGCAAAATGTTTAAACAGAGTAAGATTGGTTTCATTTGCATTAGAGAATTATTTAATGTACAAATAGCCTGAACTTTCTGCAGCTTTTGGAAATAACTTGAATATTACTTACTCTCCTAATCTATGAGAAACAGGCTTTTCAGTAGCAAATAGAAAACCAGTTCAAATGCAAAGGAAACAGCATTTAATGAGAACACATTATTCTGAATAATATACATATGTACATTTTTGTAACTGCCTGACAGATCACATTAAATGAGTCAAAGGAATGACTTTATTCTAAACCCCAAATGTATTTTGCAATCTGACATACTGCATTTATTACTGTCATGCCAGTATGGAGGTCTTCCCTTGTGAAAGTCAACCCAAATAAAAGAACCTTCTGTATGTTATTTTTTGCTACTTTTTAAATAAAACAAGCATGGATGGAATCTTGGGCCTGATTTCTTCTTGTGCCTCTGCCAATTGTTTTTAAAAAAAGGTGCAAGTTTTATAGTGGATTTTTAAAGCTATCCCTTTGTCTTTTGTATTCACTGATAGGGAAAAAAAAGAATAAAAAATATTCCTATTTTCCAAGGAATTATTACTTTAAAAAAGGAAAAATAATCAAGAAATGGGCAATTTGGAGCACCCAAGAAAAGGGATTGTCAGTCTGAAGAAAACTGCTGTTTTAAGACAAGGTGGCATAAGCTTTTGCTACTCTTGGATTTGTCAGTGTTTCCTTCAATATATTATAAAAAAGAAGTAGTAGCTTTGGTGTTTTCAGATGCTTTGATTTCCTCTTCCTGTGTCTTCATATACATCTAGGAAAGAACATACACATAGATATATATAACACTTGTCCACAGTGCTGTTTTTCTTTTCTTTAAAGGCACTGTTGCAAACATGTAAGCAAACCTGTAGCTCTAAACACAATTTTTCAGCCTGAAGAAGATCTGTGGGGACATATTTGCAACATACTGATTTTTGACTGAATTTTTAGTATGAATAGTATGTCTAGTTTTTAAAAGAGTGCACAGGTTTGAGCCATAAATAACATAATGGCTAACGTGGCATCTTGCATTGCTGCTCTTTCTGTACAGATATTTCAAGCTGCTTATATTGTACAACAGCAATGTACCTGCTACAGGGTGGTGGTAACCATGGACTGAGCCAGGGCAGTCCACAGTACAACCCTGTGCTGAAATGCCTGGCAAGGCTTTGCATCCTTACTGCTCTTTGACAGCTGGCAGAGCAGAAATGTGAGATATGTGAGAAACAGTATAGATCAGAGGAGAGGAAGATGATGTAAAATTATCCTCATTTGGAAAGAAAATGCAACCTAAGTTACAAATAGTTTTTAGTGGAATAGTTATGAGCTGTCAGTGCTAATCTGTAAAAGCTGGCTAAACCTCTTGCTCATTAGGTTTGGCAGACATCTTTGGATTTCTTCTATACATGGAAGAACCTGTTCATTTTGTCAAAGGATTTACATTTAGTTTTAAAAAAAAATGTCCAAGGATGGGAAAAGAATCAAACCAAAATGGCTTAAAAGAATCTGTTTAATGAAATACTGGAGTATGCGACAACCCTGTAACTCCCTGTGACTGTGGAGCCCAGAGACGAAGCAGAACAGTTCCCTCAAATCTGATTTTGTGTTTTCCCTTTGATTCTTTGGAGGAGCAGAGGAGGTGAGTCTGCAAAAGACTGTTGTGAAAAGCAACTAATGGAAACATATGAATGCAAAAATGCAAAGCCAGCTATCATGTCACCTTATGTTTTGACTGCAATTAAGTTATAAGTCTGTCAGTCCAAACCCAAGAGATTTAAAGTACTTAATTATTTTCCTGTAGTATTTCTACCTTTTAAGAGCTGGGACACATCTAAAATTTTGTAATTATTCAGACAGTCAAAGGCAAACGTTCATGTGTGGATGAAAGGATAAAAAGGCTCATAAAAGTATGATGAAAAGTGGAAAAAGCTATTCCCAGGTGTTAGGCATTGGCTAGTCTGTAATTTGCTGGTACTGTCACTGGGACTTCTAAGAGCAAGAGAGAGAACACCAGTTAATTCTGGTGTTCTAATTCATTCAAAGACAGGATTTGAGGGATTCTAAAACTGTAAATCTGAGAATTAAACATTGCTTTTCACTGATTTGGCTTTACATATTTATTTTAATAAATTTGTGAAATCACAGCAGTTCTATTTAGAAGCACTATGAATAAGAATAAAGTGACCCCTTAACTAACAAATCTGTCTGGCTCCTGTAATATCTGTTCTTTTGAGTTGTACAAAGTGAGATTCCTGCCATGAGCAGAGTGCAGGCAAGTTTTGTATCATTTTCCCCATGAATTTTGCTGATTATTGTACAGCTGACTGCATAAAAAAATCTGTGGAATTCATTAATAAGTAATCATTACTTATCACTACAGGAGTTTGCAATTACCTTCCCAGCTTCATTCTCTGTTCTGTGGTGTTTTTTTCCTCCCTTATACTGAAATTGAAGCATCCTGCTGTAAGCACCAGTACTGACTTAGTCATCTTTATTTATCACTCAGAGTGTCCTTCTCAGCAGGTCAGGAATTGGAAAATTCATGTATGTGGTCCTTCTAATCAGAGTAGTTTGCCCAGCATCATACTTAGCAGATTTTGTGCTACTAGTGAAAACATTTTCCTGTTTCCTTTTCAAAATATGAAATATTAAAAGAACAGCAAAATTGGTTTATGCAAACGAGTCCTTTACAACTACAGAATATGTTTTGCAAAGTTTAAGTTGAAATCTGAACTGTCAAAAAGTTCAAGCTACCTTTTTATTGCATCTATTCTTTTTTCAGAAGGGTAATGTATCAGAAAAAGTTGAGAAGGAAGACATGTAAGAGGAAGAGTAAGAAAACACGTACTTTATGAATTTTTTTTTTTTTACATCTCGCTTTAAAAATTTTAGGGTTCAAAGTGAAAAATTCTGAGCAGAACAAAATCATCATTAGCAATTCAGTGTTGCTTTCTCACTGACCAGGTTGTTTTGACAAGCATGGCTGTGTGTTTATTACATAACTTGGACACACAGTTGAAGACATAACCTAAGATATAATGAAATTTCTTGTACTGTAAGTACTGCATGCTAATACAGTCACATAAACATTGTGATTTCTCAGCCAACTTATTAGCATATTGTTAAGAGTGTGTATTTTTTTTTTCAACTATAAAAGAAACAGAACACATTAAAAACCACAGAAAATGATATGTAACAGGCTTGTTACCAAATAAAGTCTTGTATGCTGTTCTTAATTTGTAAGAACAACTATATTCACAACAGATTTATGGCAGCTATACCACAATTACAAAAATTTTAGTGTATTAACCCTTCTTATGCTAGGAAGTTATATACAGGTCTATGAGACACAAGCACAATGCTGTGACCTTCCTGCTATTTAACTCAGCAAAAGTGTTTTTGGGGAGTTCCCAGCCAGGCTACCACACAATAACTCTTTTGCTATGGAGACACTGCTTACTCCAGTACTAGTCTGTTACTATTTCAGTGACTATTTTGACAATCGCTGATTATTTTGCAGCTGACCAATTTCAACATTGCAAAATCCCTACTATAACTCTACTTGGCACATGGCTGAGAGGTCTGGAGGCCATGCTAACAAATAAACTGCTTTGATTGAATATTTAACCTATTCAGTAAGAAGGACAGATGTTTCAGTGCCCCATTAAATTAAGTGGGAATTTTCATTTGAAGGTGTGTTTGAAGATCTTACCTTTTGTTTTTTACACTTTAACAAAACTGGCATAATGAAACAACAGACTGGAGTTTTGAGGAAAAGTGGGGGATTGGATAGGAAAGGGTGTAGGAATTAAGGTGGCTTATATCTTTCCTTCCACAATCCTCTCAGTGGAATCAAAAAGCACTACCAAACTGTAAATTGTTCCAGATGCAAAAGTATTTGTCTTTGAGCTACCATGTGAGTGAGCACAGTCTGTAACTTACTGTTGGTGGTCTTGTTGTGGCTGCTCAGGAATGTGCTGAATAACTTCATAAACCGTACTCAGCATATCCTGGCCTGCAACAAAGTCAGGGCCAGGAACAGACTGATTCGAAACCTAAAACCAACAAAGTGTATTCCTGCTGTAAGGACAAATATGAGAAGATTCAACAGAAATTAAACTGTTAATGTAACTTGTAATTTCTAAACTTTTCATCAAGGTTTTGCTTGTGGATTGAACAGGCAATCTCTGCTAGTTTACATTTCATTTTGGCTAAGCTCTTGTCACATTAGTAAGGTAAGCAATAGTTTTAAATTAATTTAGCCCATTATAAAATTTAGGACGCAGCTTTTGCATTTAATACAGCAAATAATTTATATTAATGTACCACATTTCAAGAAAGGAACATTTAATAAAGAGAAAAGCAGGAGAACAGACAGTAAAAAAGCAGTAAATATTCAGGGCATGTGTTTAGTATAAAATTCCAACTGGCCTGTCAAAGAGAGAGAAATGCATGGAATTTCCATAAATCAAGTAATAATATTGATTGTTCAGCATGTTAAATACATTAATTTCCTCTTATGTGCTGACAACACATAGATTTACCTAGATTCCACATCCATAAGGAATTACCAGTCTTTCTGCCTTTAACCAACCTCCAGTTCTTCATTATCTCCACTTTCTTATTTACCCCTTTCTCTGCTGACTGAAATGAATCAGTGGATCAAATGCTGACTTTATCTGCAATGTTATACATTTGAATAGCTGAACATAAACCAGTGGAGTTTCTCCTGTTCCTTGAAATTCTACTGGAAATTATAGTAAGTTTCATTGCTTGTATATCCATCCTGTCATTCTTGCCACTGCTCTTCACCTCCTGACCTACTAAAGCCCTGATCCTCCTAGAATGTAATATTGTGATATGATCAGCATAAGGGATACAGAATCATAGAAAGTTTGGGTTAGGAGTCCCTAAAGATCATCCAATTCCAACCCCTCTGCCATAGGCAGGGACATCTTTCACTAGATCAGATTGCTCAAAGTCCAATCTGACTGAAAATTCCAGGGATGGGACATCTGCAACTGAGGCAACTTCCAGTTGCCTCACCATCCTCACAGTAAAGGATTTATTTAATCTAAGTATACCCTCTTCAGTATAATATCACAGTGTGCTTAAGGCTGTAATGATCTAGGGCCTGATCTCTAAACTTTATAAGCCTCTTCCTGGCACAAACTGTAACAGAAGCTGCTCTGTTTTCTAAAGCCTTTTATCTCTGCTGTTGTAAAAGTCTGTCCTCTCCACTAACATTTGCAGTAGCACTTTAGCCCTGTAAATGTGTATTTCAAACATCTAACTCCATCAGAGAAGATAATAAATTAATCTATGACTGTTTTTTGACATAACATATTATGAATATTATGCTTTAAGAGCTCTCCCTTACCTGACCAGATTGATGCTCTCCAAAGTTACAAGATTACATTGCTGGCAATTTTCCCTAGCAAAGGGAAAGCCTTTCTTTTGTTTCCTCCCAGTTTTACCATTGTCCCTAAATTTTGTGGCTCTGTTTCTGACTTTTTTCTTTGTCCTTTTACACCATATCAGAATGATCTCCAACTACTATGCAGTAATGTCAGCAAAGACACAATGCAAGGAAACAGCAAATGTTGCAGGATTTTTTTTTTCTGGTAGCAAAATTCCTTTGCTTAACTTCTCCCCAACAATACATGAAACCAACAAAAATAATTTTAGTGAAATAGAGCTGAGACTTACCTTAAACTTATACTTTAAATAACCCCCTGACACTTTTCTGCACTGCCAGGGCTGAATGTTGCATGAGTAGAAATATTAGGGTCAAGGGAGAAAATGGCATCACAATAGCACACTTGCCTGTGTAACACAAGTGGTTCAGTGCTACCTAACTACCCAACACTACTAATATTATTTTAATATTCTTTTTATATAGGGTAGTTGAATAGAGATTGCTGTCTTTAGAGCTTGGTTATTCCATACTTCACTATGTTGCTGATGAAGTACTGAATTAGTAACAGGAATGGAAGAGCAAGTACTGGGTAAACAATAGCCATGAATATGGTGTCATACAGACATCTGTAAAAAAACAACAGAAGCAAACCTACAGAAGGGTTCTGGTACAGATATTTAGAACACCTAGAGAAATAGAAGAGAAACTGTCTGTTTATGATGTAAAATCACATACCCTAGAACCACTGGTAAGATCTGGAAAAGTGATGAACTCATATATCCCAAAATCATCTGAAGCACTTTCATGTCCTAAAGTTAGAACAAAAATTAAAAAAAGAGATGTAATATGAACCTGGAAAATAATGACTAGCAAGATATTTTGCCCTAATTTTTAAAACACCCGAATATTGCTCATGTGATCTGCTTTAGACCACTTCCCTGCCCAGCTCCTAAACTGGTGGGGAGCAAGGCAGGACAGCTACAGAGCTGGTGTGCATGGTACTTGGTGATTTCCCACACCTTGTACCAAGTGAGCAGCCTCTTGATAACCTCAGCAATGATTTTGGTAGAGGCATTCACACTCTATTCTGGAAGGCTAAAATGACCAATTTATTTTCATTTCCCATAGAAAAGAGGCTGAATTAATAAACTCAGCACATCTACAGTGTAGTGATGCAGTACCACCTGAATGTTTTACAATTCTGAGAATAATAAAAGGGAACATGGTACCAATAGGTGCCATATTATTATTTGGGACTTCAGATAAAGTTTGTATATAGGTGTAGTTAGTCTCTTCCTCTACCTACACAGTGTCCAGGAGATGTGAGGCTCTTGGTTGTCTCTTGGGCATCACTCCACATCAAACTAATGATAATGTTGAAATTCTACACTTTAATGGACCCTCTGTGCTCAAGTGAATGTCCTACCTTCCTAAGCTTCATATATTTCCCTATACTTGTGCATGTAGCAGTTTATGGTCTGCTCTGACACTGTGATAGAAAGAAATGGGAATAAAAGTGATATCCTTTCAAAGGATGGCTGGTGTCTAGCATCTCCTGCCTAGGATCATGTGAGAAGAATTGTGGAGGGAAAAGAGGCAGTGAAAAAACCACTCTGGGTCCTGATAGTACAGAGAAAGACAGTACAGAATATAACAGAAGGTTATAGATCTATGCTACAATATCATTAACTCATAATTTTGATACCAATTGATGCCATGAACACTTTCAGTTATAATCTTCCCATGGTGTATCACTGCTATCCCAGAATAACACTGATTTAAACCATATTGGTGACAGCAGTGCAATACAGATATTCCAGTCCCAGAATACTGGGATTAATAGGTAGAATTCAACACAACAGTACATAATGCTATGAGCTCTAGGCATGAGCTAACCCCATGCTGACTTCTCATTTAAGTCTTATCTTAATTAGGCTATGATAGAGGTGTATAACCCAACGTAAAAACACACTTTTCTTCTTTTCCTTTCTTTTTTTTTTTTTTTTTTCTGTATGTGGGCATGCTATTTTTCTTTTTCAGGAATGGACTTTGACCTTATGCTCACACTTATTTCATTATCATTACCTGAAAATGCCTGTGCTTTTCTGTAATCAGCCTCTGCCCTAGAAAACATAAACATGTTTCTCAGTTTGACGTCATAAGCCAAGGAAAGAAAATTAATATGATAAAATGCAATTCTCTGGATGGAAAATACTTTTAGACCTAAGACGAATTATTTTTGTACCTGCTCTGTAGCTTCTGTTGTATCACTGAAAATAAGAAGAAGAAAAAATTATTTTTTTTGCTCCAATGGTCCAAAAGAAGAACTGGACTGTGCTTAACTTTTACATACCTTTATGTGGCTGGTATCTTTTCCACAGGAATAAAAAGGCCATAGCTAGGATCAAAAATAATGAAATTCCTGTTATTACTGCAAGAGAAGACAAAGATTTTCCTTTCTGGGCCAGCTTTTCCAACCCTGTGACAAAGAAGATGAGAACTGTATTTAGTTCCTTGTTCTTTACAATGTGCTACAATGACACTGAAAAATGCATCTTTTAAAATCATTCTGAAGCTAATAAACCTGCACAGAAATACAAAGCAGATGAAAAATTTGTGTCTTGTGAATGGGTAATATTCATTTTTCCCCACAGATCTCCTGAACTGAAAAAGCAATGATATGAATATCATAAAAGACTTCAAAGCAGATTACTGCCTAGAGCTAAATGAAAGTCAGTAAATGTAATCCACAAATTACAGCATCAAAAAAAGAAGATGCCTATTACAACTTGGGGTATAGAGACACTGAACTACCAAAAAAGACGGTGAGAGAACAACTTGGGCTAGATTGGAGAGAAACCCCCCTAGTAGTAGGAGCAACAAAGTAGGACAAGACAAAAGATCCATTAGACTTTTTCTAAAGATTTTTAGATCACTGACAGTCTGGTTCTTTATCAAACCACATCAGAAACCAATAAATTATAACAGAATCACAGAACCAGTTAGGCTGCAAAAGACCTCTGAGACCATTAAGCCCAACCTATGAGCAAAAATCAACACGGCATTAAGTTCTATGTCCAGGCTTTCCTTAAACACCTCCAAGGATGGTGACTCCACCATGTTGTTTGTATTCATATTTAAATATATTCAAAATATTTCTTTTCTTTGCTCAGGTCTTTCACTAGCATATTAGCATTAGGATTATTATTATTATTAATTAGGATTATTACTATATCATTAGCAGGATTTTTCCAGCAGGATTTTATGATACAACACAAACACAAAGTGCATATAATTACACACCTAAAAGCACATGGAAAACATTTATAGTGAATTTGCAAAGACAAGAATGTAAAAGATAGGAAATGCAGACATATTTGCTTGTGCACTCCTAATTAGTTCCTTTTGCTCTGAATAGTGCATAATTCATGCAATTAAAGGACATGTCACAAACCATACAGGTAAATTATGTTGCATATCTGCTAGTGCCAGATTTATTAGTACAATTATAATGTATATTATTTAGCTGGATGTGTTTCCAGTAGTTGATGAACTGCTGTGCAAAGGGCTAGACCTACTTACATCTACTTACTATGAATTACTGTGTAATTCACTGGCATTGTGCTGGCTACATGTGCAGTGGTTTCTATGAAGATTCAATTTGAGGATTTATAGCCAGATGTGCCCTAAAGATATGGGACAATAAATCACTGCAATTTCAACAATTTTTAATAGTCCTTCAGAGTACTGCTTTCCTTAGGAATAAAAAGCCCAAATGCTGGAGAATCAGATGAGTCCTTAAAACTGTTCTTTAAAGTGAGTAATTTCAAATGTAGACTCAATAAACAAAGATATGCTCTTTGCATGCATTTAACACACTCAAGCTGACTAATCTTGAAAACTGAGCGATGACTGGTGTTCATGAGATACCTCATCTTTAGAATCTTGGCTAAAAATGGGTAACAACTTAGTGCAACTATTGATATAATTGTAACTTATTAAAATAATTGTTTTCTTGATAATTTTTAGGATTAATTAAGCAGCTGTCCCATGGGGAAATTATGTAAGGTCTTCTGAAACATCAGAGTTTCTGTTGCCACTGAAAATGGGGTTTCCAGTATTTTGAATGCCACAGTCCAGGCTCTCTGTCTAGGATTATGGGGGTAAGGAAAAGGAATATGGACAATTTTCATAGTCTTTGCTTAGTATGTTTATTCAGTCGCAATCAGAATTTAGCCTGAGCAGCATCGTTGGGAATGAATTTTGTGTGAATTTGTACCCCTTAGAAACAGTTAGTGCTACTCTGCAAAATGTAGCCTTGACATCTCCATTTAGTGCTATTTGAATAAACACTCACCAAAAAGAAAACGGCTGAAGAGGGTAAAAATTATGTTTTTGTATTTTTAAATACTTAGGATAAAATGTTTTAATAAGATTTAAGTAGAATGTATGTAATTAGGAAATGTTTTATTTTAAGTGCAACTAAACATGAAGCTGTGGAGTCTTCCCTCCCTTGAAAAGAAATCTCAGCTGAATATCAAAACTTACATGAACTTCCTGGAGAAATGTCATGTTTATTTCTATCGACATGTAGTTCTGGTTGCGTTTTCTTTCAGTACTAACCACAATGTTTAGTTTTAAAGTGCAGTATTCTAATTATGAAATTGCAATCCATCTTCCTTCCAGCATACTGAAAGCCCTGGATTCGTGATGAAGCAGTAAGTAGCCGGAATCATGGACATCTCTTCTTGTTTACCAGACTAACAAATTTGTTAGCTCTTTGCTCAGCACAAGTGAAATTGCTTTGTTAAATTTTCTAACAGGCAATCTAGTCTATCTTGTTTAACATTAATAGCATATGTTCCTTATCTGGAAATACTTGTATCCATCTGTATTGAGAAGAGATATCAGACTTCTTCGATATCTTGTTTACTGTTCTATGCCTCTGGAGATTTTCTGAAAAACTGCTTCATTGCTATTGAACACAATCATACAGGAGCTGAGGTTTTAGAGTATGATAAACACAGATATACGTTCTTCAGAACCCAGCAATCAATCCAGAGATTCATAAATATGACAAGGAAAACATTTATATGAACATTGTAATAAATTCCCACAAAACTTCAGTGTCTTAGTGAGTTGTGTTTCAAGCTGTGTCATACTGCAAGTAAAACCTGTATCCTACAGAATGTCCAAAAGCCCCTTTACTATACTCTTTGCAAGACCTAAATTTTGATACATATTCTAAGAATTATTTCCCTGAAAACAGCCCACTCAGATGTTACACTTTACAGTAATGAAGTTACATTCTTACCTACAGACATAACAACAACTGTGAAGTGAGTTTGGTCTCGTTTTCCAGTCACGTTGTTGAAAGCACAGCACATGTAATCTACTGTCTTCTGGGCCACTTTATCAGATACAACTTCCAGATGGGGTCCATATTTGATTACTTGAGTGGTATTGTCATCCCTTTTAATCCACAAATAAGTATTTGGTGGATTTGAATCTGCTGAGCAGTCAAACAGGACAACTTCCCCCACATCAACTGTAAACACTGTCCCGATATTCAGACCTTTGTCTGATTTGACTCTAAGTCCATAAGGTCCATCTGCATTGGGGAAAAAAGGGAAATACAGTGAGAAAATGAAAATCAAAGTATATGGTTAAAATTTAATCAGAAGTGTATCTCTAAAGGTAGAATATTCAAGTTAGACTAGCCTTCAGAATGGCTGGCATTCAGTCATTTCAATGAAAAGTCTTTCAGTTCAATAACTGGATCTGTGCTAGGCTTAGCTCAGCCTACACCCACCTAATACTGGTCAAATTGCTGTTTAAGGAAAAAGCTTGAGTCTATGTATTTCTCAGTATGATAAAAGGAATGAAAACTGAAATCAGTTGGATTTCTATGAAGTAAAGGAACATGACTTCTTCAGGAGCATATTTGATTTCTACTTCAATTACTGGCATAAGTAATTTCCCTACAAATTGAAAAGCGAAAAAATATGCCTTGTAATGTTACCTTCACTGCAATAATTTACAGAGCAATAATTATTTAAGGAACTAACTTACAGGCATAATATTGAGTGGAGTGTGCTTTAGATAAGTTCAGAAAAATTTTTCTATAAATGACTGCTAGAATAAACTCTAACTTTCCCCCCATTTTAGTAGGTTTGTACTACTAAATAATACTTTTAATAATTAAATAACACTTTAATTAAATAATTAAAAACACTTAAATAATTACTACTGTAATTATGCTTTTTTCAAGAGCAAGTTCTTGTGCTGAAAGTTGATTTTCTGGATATAATTAGAAGAAGCATATGTTGTTCTATAGTCATGTGCTCATTACTCAAAAAATTGAGCAGATGAGTATTTTTGGAGTAATCTGCATAGGAAAATGAGAAGGCACAAAATATACTTAAATATTATAAGAATATTTCTCATGCTGTTTTTACTGGAACATTTCAGATCATGGAGGCTTTTATATCTTTACGTGTCAAAATTATTATTACAACTATTTAAGGACAGAAATTTATGTAGAGAATATAATAACCAAAGTGTGCCTTATTAAATAACTTTTTCTAGTTTAAAAAAACCAAAACCAAACCCTAATCACGTTAATGCTGTTAATTCCCTGAGGCCTTATATGAATAATCAAAAATGCAAAGACCTAATACTGACAGAGCAAAAGAAGAAAATATGCAGAATATCTTTTTGGTAGGATGCCTGAAGATCAGTAAAGCTACCTCTTACAGGATTGTGTAGCACAAAATGGGCACAGTACTGTGCCCATTGCAGACAGTGGAATCCAGTAATATTTCCACCTTCCTGTGTTTGTCTGGAAGAATTAAAATAATGTAGCTGGGTTTGAATGGGAAAATCCCTGCTACATGAAGCTGCACACTTGTATATTTCAGACTTTATTTCTCACCAGGAAATTCAGGATGATGTTAGAACATCCTCTAATTCATACTTCTATTTACAGTTTGTTTTTTTTAATGAGACTCATTTATTCTTCAAGAACACCTAAGTCACCAGCACACAGCACAAACCAGCCCATTTTGTGTGCGCCTCTGTCTTTTTTTCTGTTTGTTCAGGCTTAGACAAGAGACTATAGACTACCATATATGACCTTAGTTTAGTCTACTTTTAAGTAAATGTCCATATTTCACAACAGAAAATTGTCATTTTCTCTACTTATTTCTTAATGGCAAGCTTTTTGCAGTCTCATTTTAAGGAACGGCCAACATTAAGCATAATATTTGCTTGGGAAATGAAATACAAAGCCACTTCAGCATGAATGCTCTCACCTACATTGCAGTGGCCACTCTGAAGAATCATGGCTTTTCTTTAAATTCTAGATGCTGGGCTGCTTCCTCATAGGCTCTGCAGTTCCTGAGTCATTTGCTTTATTGTCTCCAAGAGCCAGCTGACCCTGGCTGACCATTTCTGTGAAGTACAGACCTATACCCCACTGTTTTGGCTTGTCTGGCCTCACTTGGGTTGCAGGTTTCTGTGGAAGGGGAGCTTTTCACAGGGGCTTGCCTCTCATAAGTATTTACTTCCCTTTTTTTTTTTCCCAGATCTGAAAGGAGAAGGGATGTACTGGCCTTTGGCATTTTTCATAAATTAAATAAAGCCTCTCAAAAACTATTTAAAGGCAGGAGCATACTTTTTTTAACTATTCAGAGCAACTCAAGTATTCTTCCAATCCAATTCTCCCTTCTTAAGAGAATTAGCTTTTACTTTCACGGACAATATGACTTTGATATGTGTAAACAGAGGTTAATGTTAAGAATAGCTGACAGGTTTCCAGGCCCCCCTCACTGTAGTGGGTGTTTGCCACAGTCTGCAAAAGAATCAGAACCGAGTTCTGCTTTTTTATCTGTATCATAACTGTGCAGCATAAAGAACTATATTTTAATGAAAGCTGCAAGTTGAAAGAAATCATTATACAAAGACTGACACACACTGGCTGGGGAAGTAAGTTTGAAAAAGAGAGGTTATCTTAAGAAATAGCCAAATCTTGGGAAAATCTGAAAAGTGGCATTCCTTGCTGAAGCCAACACAAGGATTAGGTAACCCTTCTGCTTCGCCTGGAGCAATATTCTGCCTCTCCTGGTCATTGTGTACATCAAGGTCCCTAAACAATGGGTAACTGACAGGTATACACAGCTTCAAGGATGATTCTGAAAACCAGGCAAATAACCATTCTCTCACTAGTACTAGGTATATTCTATCTTTTGAAAGACTTAAGAAAATCCCACTTAGTCTGCTGAATTCAACTCCATCAACACAGTACAACAGTGTCTGCTGCAGCATACAGGACAGCAGCTTCTTCCAGTCTTGAAATAATTTGTTCCTGAGTCAAATGACTGCAATAGCCATGTTCCAGGCTGCATTATCATCATAACTAATGGAGAAACAGGATAATATTAATAAGACATGAATTAAAACCCACTTTTCATACTTAGTAAAAGCCCACAATGACAGCCTTCATGGATCCCTCAGCTCTATTTTCCCTTTCCAGTATTGTACTCTACAGAAAACTGCCTCTTGTCTCAGTAAAACCAGTTAACTAAATGAAGTGTAAAATAATAAATCAATCTTTCTGAGTAAAAACTTACTGCTCGGTGGGAATATTTCCAATTGCTCCTATCACTACGAGACTGCTACAGTTTCCAAGCAGATGGCAGGTATTTACCGTGAGTGACCTTTCCTTTATCACCTCCAGTAACTCCCCCACAGCAATGACATACGGCAGAGAGAGATCCTGGGGCCTGTTCTGGATTGTTATTGACAACTGGGAGCTGGGGGACAAAGTACTTCTGCAGGCAGAGGTTGAACCAAATTAGGTGACTCCATGTAGCTCAGGAAGTAAGACCCCAGTTTTCATCACTGATTTGGATATAGAGAATACCACAGGTATTTGCAGTTTTTCAGCATTGCATTGTTTGCTCTTAAATTTTTTTTTCAGATTTTATATTATGCACAAAGCAAACCCTCAGTTCTGATCAAGGACATTCTGAAAATCCATATACAGCAATATTTACGCACACTGAGAAAAAGTGAATCTCAAGGTTTTTGATAGAGCTGTACATCACAGCCATTTAAACAGCAAAAGATCAAGAAATGTTGACACTTAATAACCTTGAGATTTTAAAATTCTGGTAAACAATAGGTCAAAATCAGGTTTCTAGTTTAGAACTTGTAAAGATTTTTCAAATTTGCTGAAAAATGTGTTATTGGGTGAGGAAGAAGGGAGGAAGCAGTAGCAGAGCTGGGAGGGAAGGGCACACACGTGGTCAGAGCAAGTGTCCCAGACACCTGCTAGTGTTATCAGTGCCCTGGAGACAATCCTATGTGCAACACGTCAGAAATTCAGATCTCACACAGGCTGTGCAACAACCAGAGCTGTCTGAAAGGCAACAGAAGTGGGAGATGTTTTGCTGGCCTGACCCGACCTTATTGCATGGGAAGAGGGCTGTAAGGCTGGATACAGTGTTGTCAAGTTCTATGTAGGTATTCTTTGACGACAGACCTGTATAAGGCCAATTCACAGCTCAATAAAGTGAGAAAAACGGTAGAGGAACTGCATTCATACGCCTTCAGGTCTCATTCTTAGCACTTTAAGTGCATAAGTGAGCTGAGATTGACACTCTACAAAAGCAGGCATATAAAAATGTGCTACCTTGATGAAAGCATGTGATTGATTATTTTTATTTTTAATTACAGTAAAGATAAGTTAAAGCTCTATCAGTGCTGGTTATTTCCTTGTTTATCACGATTCCACTTTCTAATGAGATGGAGGCTCAATTAATATTTGCCCTGTTTAGGACTCTTTGCAACTGTCTCTTCAAGCTTGCACTGTTGTTAATTTTATAAGCTACACATAAGCTTGTATCAGCTCATATCTAACAATGTCCTTCTTAATCTAATTTAGGCAGTCTTTTTCTCTTCTCCTGGTGCAGTGCAGAGACCCCCAATACTTTTGATGTAAGTCATTCCCTTATCCAATTCTTCTAAAACCCTAAACAACTAGCAGAACAGATAATCAGAGATGAAGGGAGATGAAAGGAGGAGGAGGAGGAAAAGATGAGAGCTAGAGATATAAGAGATGTAGGTTCTGAATATGTTGGTAGTGCAGTCATAACAAGTTGAGTATAGGCTGTCTATGCAGCACCTGAAGAAAGCAGGAATGACCACCAGCCCTTGACTGGACAGGAATCCAGTTCCCATCCTTGAAGTGTCCCTCCCAGACTGGGCCACACGGTAAACTGGCTATATCTGAATAGGACTGGTGGCAAAGTAGCTCCTGGCCTTCCAAATTTCAGCTCTCCTCTGAGAAGGATAATTCAGCCCCTGAAGACATGAGGATTAGAGAATAGCAGGTCACATATGTGTAGCATGTGCTATTTGAAAATTGAGGAGGCACAGGGAATTCCTGACATGGACCAGAACGAGAAGGCCCTAAGATCTATCATATAATCATTGGATGGCAATTAAATCAATTTTTTGTTTCCTTCAACTCAATTAGTTTCTCAGGTGCCTTCATTTTCAGGCAAAATACCAGGCTACCTTGTGGTTTATTCTTCTGAAAAAAGTGGTCTTTATGCAACTCTTCTTGCTCCTTCATATTTCCCATTTGATTTCCCATCTGGAATGCAATCACTTCTTTCAGCTCTAATTTTGCTAAGCCTGACTGAGGTCTCTATGTCTCTTCTCCATTCCTGTCTTTCTTTTTTCCCAGTTCAAGATCAGTGTTTTGGCATCTGTATGAAGTATTGTACATGTGGTGTTCTGTGTGCCATTAGCATTCCTTGTTTCCTTGTTGGAAATCCGCTGCCTACTCCCCTAGAATTAAATATGTCTTTCTCATGCCTGAATCACACTGTCAGTTCATAGACACCTTGTGATAGCTCAATCACCTAGGCTCACTGCCTTGATTATTTTCTAATCAATCTCAATCTTATCAGCAGAAGTTCATGTTCTTTATTCTCTGAAAGGGCATACCCATTTATTTTTTTACTAGCAAATTTCATCCCAGCTTTATTCTCTGTCAAAGTCATTCAGTCCTCCCATTAATATCAAAAATAAACTTCATTGAGATACTCCATATTTTCTTTCTCATGCCATTAATGGAAGTATTAAAAAGGACTGGACTTGAAATGATCTTGAGGAAACCCATTGATACCAGTCCTTCAGCCTGGTACTTCTGTGCTTAGCTTTTTGACAGTATTTAGTGTCACCACTTATAGCAACATTTCCATGTATAACCATTTCATTATTTTTTTCCTTTGAGTCACATCAGAAGACATCTGCAGAAATCTTGAAGCTTCTATTTGAGCTCTGCAGTTGAGACTGATCTTCACAGCTACACAACACTGAATAATTTTATTATCCCATTTTAAGTTAGAGCTATTACAAACAAGCTCATTTTGAATGCAAACTCACGTACAACTGGTTTTTTTTGCCTGTTTTCATATTTGGAGGCACTCCTTCCAGCAAAATCATTCATACAAAGATAATAATGAATATTTAATATACTCACAATATATGGTTGGTGCAATTATCTCACTTTCCATTGCGCTGACAGGGTTAGATACCAGACAGCTGTAATTCCCAATGTCTTCTTTTACTACAGGAACAATTAGAAGTGTAGCATTGTTTGATGAAAAGGTATAATTAGGGCCAGCATGAAGACGCTTCCCATTTTTCATCCACTGGTAAACCACTCTTGTACCTCTATCCACAGTACATTTTAGGGTAATATTCCCTACATACTCCACTACTCCTGAAGATGGTTCAGTATGTACAGTTGGCTTTGTGACTGGAACTGTAAAATAAAGAGATATGAAGAGTTGTTAAAGTGACAAGCCTTTCTTTATATTACAGTCTTCATGGTCAAGATGATTCAAAGAGAAATCATCATTCTCTCTGGAATTTATTAATATTTCAAATTTTATCTCTTAAATGTAGCTAAAGGTTAAAAAAATAAGGCCATATTTTCAGCTGGTGACTGTGAGAATTGGGACATAAATAAAACCAGACTGTTTATATTACTGGTAATAGGGTTAAGGCTGCAGTCGTGTACCACAGCTTCTTGTCTCATATACAGATCACTGAGTCCACAGAAATGAAAAGAGCACAAAACATGACACTGCCCACAGTGTATGACCTCTCAGCATGACTGCCCACACTGGGCACCACTGAAATCTGGGTGATCTGACATGAGGATTCTGCAGATTGGGATTGGTTTGGGAGTTAAATGGCAGCTACAACTTTGTCATCTCAAGATGTCATTCGTCTCATTCCTTCCAAGCCCAACAGTCACAGGTTTCTCTCTGTAAAATCCATAAATTACAGAAGCCTCTTGTCATCCTTTTAGATAATTCTTTTCCATTTCCACTTTCTTTTTTTTTTTTTTTTTTAAAGTACAAAGAGCAGAATCTAAAGAGGGAAATTCAGTATGTTATGAATTCAGATCTGGGATTCTTTTATAGACACAGGGCTACAATCACCAGCAAAAGTCAATGGCTTCTCTTTATTACAGGAGGTAAAGTTGTTCAGGGAAAAAGACTATTTGAAATTCAGTGCACCTTCATGATAGCACAGCAGAAACTTATTAAGTCTTATTTTTTAGAAGTCTGTCTAATTTAATCTTAAATGTTTCTATGCCTGTTCAGCTTGTTTTACTTACAATATAGAAACATCAATCAGTGTATTAATTTTGCCTAAAGATGACATATATTAGCATTCCCTCGAGCAGCAGAAAACAACATAACTTACTTGTTAACATTTATTCATTAAATTCATTAAGTGAGACACCATTGTAACTGGATACTAAGAACAAGGACTTCAAAACTATTGTGATTCTATTTTCAAAATGAAGATACTGTCTTTTCTAACTTACCATCAACAGCTACTTGAATCTTTCGACTTGCAGCTATGGTCCCATTTCCACGGACATTGACTTTTACAATGTAATTGCCCTCATCACTGAGATGCAATGGATTAATCCTCAAAGATGCATTCGGTGGTATAAGGGTAAACTTGTCCTGGTATTCCAAGTCTGGAATTACTCCTTGATTTACAGAGCCAACCACATATTTTGGATTACTTTGAGACCTCTCAAAAAGCCAAATTATCTGGATTTCAGAAGCTGTAGCATTGAAATTGTAGTCAACAGAAAGATGAAGTGGTTGCCCCTCAATACCATGGATGGTATGAGATGGTACTGTCAATTTTAAGGCAGAACAAATCCCTGCATAAAAATGAAAGAACAAACAAATAAACAAACCCAAAACACAAATGGAAACCCCAGAAAACTCAAATGAGAAATTTTCACTGTGAAAAAACTCTCAAGGTTAAAACTTACATTTTTTGCATGGTTATAACTCAGATTTTAAGTACAAAAGGGGCAAGAGCTCATTGACCTTGGTGAAGCTGGATGTAGCTACAGAGCTCTAGCCTCAAATTATACAAAAAGCCAAAGGAAGGATCTTTTATGCTGAAAGTTTGACAAAAATGAGATAATGTACATTTACCTTAATGTACAAAATATATTCCCTTTAAAATATGTCTTATTTCTAGGTCTTACACTGTCTAACAGTCTCGGATTTTAAACTCAGTTTTAGAATTTTTTTCTGGGTTGGTTCAGCTACAGAGGAGTTTCTTAGGTACTCTGCCAATTATACCGAGAAACTGACTGAAAATCTGACAAGTAGAACTTTAATGAATTCTGACTAAAACTATATATAATTATTATTGCTGACTGCTCTGTATCTGCAAGACTAAATTCAAGAAACAATACAAAGCTTAAAATAGTCATGTATTCCACTTATAGGACATTGGCAGAATTAACCCTTGCTGTTGATATGCACAAAAGTGAATTTTTCAGCCACATGATTAATTCTGTTTTCCAAAAATTCTGTCTCTGTTGTGGTGCAAAAAGGCCATTCCTCAGTTAATAATTGTCTTTCCCACACATTTTTAAAAATAATTTTTCCTTGTGCTGGCCTAAGACATATTTATAGAAGACTAAGAAAAAACTAAAGCTTTAGTCTTGGGACTAAGTGATTGATTTTTCACATTAACTTTTCTATAGCACTCATGAGAACAGTAATGACGTAAAGAATTGGCATTAATGATCTCATTACACAATTTTAACTGATAGGACTTCAGAGATGAAGAATTTAAGCCCAGGAAAAATTAACAGAAAAAATGCAGACTCATTTTGAGTGATCAATTTGAAATATTAAGGACATAATTTTCCAAAATACATGTAAAAACATTTTAGTATGTTCGAGATGCAACTCCAATTGACTCTAATTGCAGGTTTGATTGCTCGGATTTGTGCTCAATACTGCTGAAAAGCATGCTGCAAGTGCTAAAAAACCCTAGGAAAAAAGCCACCTTTTTAAAGTAAAAGATGTAAAACCTGTGATTTAAGTAATCCATCTGCTACTGCATAAGAACACAGTGGAGACTGAGAATGCACTGCCCAGGACAACACACAATGCTTTCACCATGCACCATCTATTATTTTCCTACTAATGATCATTTTTGGTTGGACTTGATGACCCCTGAGGTCCCTCAAACCTGAGATTCTGTGATTCTTGACATGCCTCCAAATACCTGTAATGAAAAAGTAGCTTCCCAGCTGTTGTACATGGAATGCATTTCTACCTGGAAAGAGCTGGGTGGGTAGAGAAGGGCAGAAAGAGCAATGTATGAAAAATATCTGACTGTGCTCATTAATATAATGCAGAGTTAACTTTGTTTCTTACATTTCCTACTTTCATATCATTATTCTTCATGACAGGAATTGTTAAAGGTTCATTTTTGTTTAATTGCCTAGGTTATTTGACAGAAAAAAAAATCAATTCAGTCGCATAATATGGTATCTGTACATGTCTTTTGGGTTAGAATCATCAAATTTCAGTGCACAGTCGATTGCCATGAAGCAATGGCAAAGCAAACTTGTGGGGGATGAGGGTAGGGACACAAAAAGGGGTTGGTGGTTACAGATGTAGGAGTAATGCCAGTAATTAATGTCAGAGGTACTCTGGAAGGGCATGCAAAGAAGTAGAGCAGAGCTGGAGTGTGAGTGGACTGGCTCATGGGTAGCCAGCAGTGTTGTACAGAATCTACCCCAAAAAAAGTAATTTTGTGGCTGGTTTCTGTTTTCATAAAGCTGAGCAATGTTACACTCAGCTAAAGACAGCTCACAGAATTTCTGAGGGCATGGCAGACAAGCCAAAGGAAAATGCTGCAGAATACTAACAGGGAAATATACAAAAAGACAGTGAAATCCTTTGACAGAAAGTCTGGCAAGCCCCCATTAATGGGGGCTAAGGAGGAAGCAGGCAGAGGGCTTCAGGCTGCATGGACTTTAACTTGCAAAGGACTGGCTGGGGTTCAGCTGAGATAGGAGAACAGGGTAAAAAAAAGAGGAAGAGTGTAGAAAAAATGTGGGATGGCTGAAGTGGAGGATATATAGGACAGAGATATTTACGTGCTTAACTTTCTAGATGAAAACCCTAAAATGGATGATGCACATCAAATTGAAACCTGCTCTCCTATCCCCTTTTTAACAGTATTTTCAGCCTTTGGCTCTTGCAATTTTCTAACACTGCACAACTCTTCAAGGCTTGATAGATTCTGGATAACAGGAAATTAAGCATTTTGTTGGTTGTTCTAACACTTCTCAAACATTAATATGCTCCCTGACAACCTTACAGTTCAAATCAGATTCAAACTGCTGTTATCCACTTGAAAAAGAGAGAAGAGAGTAACTCCTCAGTAGAACCCTTCATGAAGTATTTAATGCTAGAGATCTATTTCATATTACCTACTAATTATATAACCACTCATTTCAATTTTTAGATCAACTGGAATAAAGTCAAAACACAGATCTGTAAAAGATATGTCCATATACTTACTCATTCTTTATGTATATGCTGTTCAATTGTTGGGTTTATTTAGTTGTCAATAGGTGATTGTGCTGTTGGACAACATGCCAGTAACAGAAGCAGTGCAATCACAAAATATGGAAAATAAACAATATTTCTCTCAGATCTGTTTCTAAGCAGGTCCTGTGAGCACCAGGATAACTGGGACCACCAGTATAGAAGAGTATATAACAGAGTAATGAAAAGAGAATCAGGGCTGGAAAACTTTCTTTGCAACTAAAAATTGTTGGAATAGGAACGGCAAATTAATGTTGTTCCACTTGATTGAAAATTGGCTCTTTGTAGTGTCTCAGAAAGACATTTTGATCTGCAATTAAGGAAATTCTTTTAGCTAGGACCAGAGGTGCTGAGGGCAGAAACCTCATTTTCCCCTCAGTCCCTCCAGGCATGGCTTTAGATAACTCCAGTTCTTGTTGCTCTCTCTGGCTTTGCTGGGGTGATTTTGTGGGGTGCCTGGGGCAAGTTATTAGATAATGGTGTTCTGTCAAAGGCAAGGGTTTTAGAGAAGCAGTGTGGAAGTATTCTGGTCTTAGCAGAGACCATGTCTTCTGCAGTCTGGAATATTCTTTATTGAGAGGGTTATCCTCTTCTCCAAAAGTGTTGTCAGGCATTGGAATGGGAGACCCAGGGAAGTGGTAGTCACCCTCTCTGGGGGTACTTCAAAGATGTGTGCTGGTGTGTTCCTGGTGCTCAGGAACAAGCTTTAATGGTGGAACTGGTAGTGGAATTGTTGGACTTGATGCTCTTTAGGGTCTTCCCCAACCTAGAGGGTTCTATGAGTCACTTGTATTTGACTAATTTTGATTTTTAATTTAAAATGGAGACTGTTATGACCAATCCTTGAATTAATATTAATAGCAAAATCAAGCCAATGTATCAAACTAAACTCATATTTATCAGGCCCAAATTCCATAAAATTGTAGCTATCCCTACAGCTTTACAAATATGATAAACTTTTTTCCCAAGATGATAGAATTCCAAAACCTAATTTTGTATAGTGTAAGGGCTGTACCACAACGACCTCCATTTGGAGCTCAGTGATCTGTGCTTTCCTTCCATCTCACTTAGCTATCACCAGTATTAGCAAGGACAACAGAATTGTTGTTGACACAAAACAAGGGCTGCAGTTTTAGTTTAAATAAAAAACTATGACATAACTTTCGAGTTTATGGCATAAACTGAAACCTGCCTAGCAAGGTTTTAGCATTCTCTGAATTTAATATGCACATCTCCTTGTCAAAGTGAGTTTGGATTCTCAACTGCTTTTCACCAGAAAAAGGTTCTCCTGAACTTGGTGAGGAATATCACTAGATCAGTGAAATATATTTTTTTCTCTTTTTACAAGTATGTTCATTTATGGAAAAAAAAAAACCCAAACAAGCCAAATGAACGGTCCAGGAAAGCTGCAATTTCTATACCTCCACTTGTATAATGGAAAACTTGGGAATACTCTTCCCTGGATTGGGATTTTTGCCCAAGAAAAAGTTTCACCTTGTCACAGGACTTAATTTTATTTCCTGAGGTCAGTGCCTTTGTGTCATGCCTCCAATGCACCCGATTCCCATCATGGTATGAAGTATGGGCAGCACATTTCCCTCACTAGAAAATGTGTATATCTGGGTAAGGAGGTAAGACTTCCTGGTGAATAAACCTGTACTCTAATGCACTCTGCTTGCATGACAATAACTCTTGGAGGATTTTAGTAAAAAAATATCCAATAAAGTAGATAAAGCACAAAGTTACAGTTTTTTATTAACCAAATATTTTTCATTTTTAAAGAAAAGATCCAATAATTGTCATATAAAACATCAATCCTTATGAAGCCAAAAGTCTTGAAAAGGGATTGAGCTCAAAATCAAGGAAACTAAGTGACTCTATAACAAGCTAGAACTGTGAGGTTCACAAAGAAGATAAAAGTAAAGTTGTTCCTATACATGAATGATTAGAAGATGCACTACATTTGTAATATTATATATTTCCTCTGTTGACATTTACAAAAACAATTAAATATAGAAAAAGGGAATTACAGTAGTTTGTAGAAATAAGCTTATCTAACATTTGCTCACAGGATTATTTCTTTCAAAGTATATAGAACAACTATTTTTTATCCATTGCATGGACAACAAATGCACTTATAAAAACTGCACCCAGACACCAAACAAATGCACTATTAATAGGGAGATATTCTTCAGCTGACTAAGAGCTTAATTTAATTTCAATACCACTTACATTTAGACCTTAATATAAAATAATTAATCATAAAGAAGTGAAAAATAATGTATCAGCGTAGTCTCAATAAATTTTTAAAGAAGTGTGTAACACCCTCTGTTAATCTTTGGTGCAGAACCTGTCCAGCCTTATTTGTTAAAAACAATGCACAATGTATATGTTACTCAATAAAAAGTAATAATATGTATTTAATCAATACCCATGTTTTACATGTAGATTATGTATATTTAATCAATGCCAAGTTTTACATAGAGATTATGCATAGCATTTATTTTTGTTTAGTTCTGCTAAAACTTTAGCTTCACTCACAAAACAGGGTGCCACTATCTGATGAAAACCTTTCAGGCTACCTTCCTGAAATCAAACACCTGACAATACAACAGAAGTATCTTTAAATATATAAAGATATATCTTACAGAATCAATTCACATTTTCACACTGACAAATCAAACATAATTCATACTATATCTTACCTACAAGCAGAAAATATATTTTGCACTGTAAGTCCCAAAAGAAGTTGGCTAAAGGGCTCCATGAAAGCATCCTGTCCCACACAAATGCCACCTTCTCAGCACTAAGCCAGGGCTTGGACCTGCAGCTGCTGGTTTATTTGCTAGGGAAATCAGTAATGAGTTAACAGGCCCTATCCTGTCCCCTGCCTTAGGTGATTTGAATATGTGTATACAAAGAACAAAGGGAGTGGAGCACCTGTTAGATGAGGACCCATCTTCATTGCCTCTGACTTTATCATAACCCTTCCCTGGCAGTCACAGCAAATATGACACAGAATGTAATAAATGGGGCACACAATACAAAGTACATTTAATTAATAGAAGTAAGTAAACGCACCAAGTGAACAGGTTATACAGTTATTAACTTACTTTAGTTACAGTTTCATAAAAAATACTGTGATGCTACATGCTTATTTCAAACTAAAATTACTATTCAGAATATTTTTGTCAGAACTTTTCTAATGACAGCCTCTCATTTTCTCTTACAAAAAAACATTAAACAGTTGTGGAAGAGCCTTACTAATTTTTTTCTTAGCACTTTCAAGCCCGTAAGTTTTCCATATTTTTTTCCTAAACATATACTATAACTCAGCAAAGAATTAATTCTCTTTCTCTAAACAACATGTGATGTCAAGTGCCTCTGAGACATCTTTGAAAAGAAAATCCGATGGCTAGAGTGGACAGCTTACTACAGTTGTTAACTGCTGATTATTGCTTGTCCATTAGCTTCCATAGTTTAAATTAATATTAATGTAGGGTTTGCATTTTGTCCAAAGCTGTCACTCACCACACATATCAGCAGCAAACCAGACAAACCCTCCCAGAGCTGTGCAGTAACATTTTGCAACAGCAAATATTGGCAGAGATGGTTTATCCATACAAAACCACACAATATTTTTCACTAAACAGCACTTAGGCAGACTACTATGGATTAACAAATATTAGGCTAGACTGTATCTTGCTTTGTGCAGGAGCAACTGGCAGGAAGGAATTGCCTCCCTCTCATTGTGTGCTAGGAGCAGGGGTCCAGCAAGGTGCTAAGCCTCCATCAGAAGGGCTGAACAGTCAATTTTTACCTTAGTTAAAGAGAGGTGAAAACACCCAGATGCTTCCAGGTCCAATATAAGAAACACAAAGGGTATTCCAGCAGAAGGGTTAATAAAGCAGAAATACAGTGGTCTCACCAGAGATAATATCATCACCCAACATATGTCAGGAGATGAAGAGGATATTTCACATATTCCCAAAAGCTTTCTGGCTCCATTGTCCTGCCCACCTGAATGTTGCTGTTTATAACCTGCTTAATCCACCTAAATGTAGGTTTGATATATCAAATTCCAACCTTTCATAAAATCCAAGTTAGAAATTATAAGTTACTTGATTTCACCATGTAATAAAATATTGGTCATAATTTCTAATTAAGTTCTAACTGAAATGATGGGAAATTTAGCATTGGAATAAAACCTGTGTTGGCAATTTCAATGCCCCATACTGGCAAAGAAAATAATAATTAAAAAAGGAACAGATTAGCACAGTTATGTTTTTCAATTGTGCCTTGTCATTCCAGGATTTGAATATACTCTTGATGTCATTAATATACCGTAAGTTTTTACACGAACTCACACAAATGTCGTGCATGTGAAAAATGGAATTTTTTTCTATGGAATTGTAGCTTGCACTAGTTGTTAAATGGCATTTAGACTCAATACAAATCAAACCTCCCTCCTTTTGAATAGAAGCATCTACAGTATAGCAACACTATTTGCAGCGCCAACATTCCGCAAATGGTAGTTATTTTATTAATGAGAAGAAACTTTGTTATGTGCTAAACGTGTTAGAGGTTTTCCACAAAACAGTGACATGATATTCCTAGTGGTAGCCAGAAGCAATGAACTCCTGCTAAAGCAAGGGAGGGGCCGTGGGTGCTGACCCTCCCTTTGTCATGTGATAATTGATACAAGATTCGTGTTAATCATAAAAGGACTGGGGTTTGTATAAACCAGGATACTTAGGTCTGAAATGAAGCATGATACTAAAGAAAGAAAATATATTATTAAACTATTTTGTTTTAAACCCCCTTGTTACGAATATTATGTTTTCTAAAGAAGTTGTATCTACTGGCAGCTTGCAAAACAAGGCTTTCACACAGCCCAACAGATTCTGCAAAATCAGGTTTCCTGCCTTTGTGTAATCAATTGCAGCCTATCCCTGAGACCAGACTGCCTGACTTCTGCCATTCCTTATCTACCAAGACCTGATGGTTCTTTATGGGACAAATTGTCTAGAGACTCACATCATCCAGTGATCCCACCGACCACCACTGCTTACCTGGCAGAATGATGACAACAAAACAGTAACAATTATTGATGACTGCAAGGAAACCATGCTGTAAAAGGGAGCTGCAAACCAAAGTTGGGTGGAGCTTGGAGTGGGCTGTGACCCCTCTGCCTCCCCAGTGCTGCTTGCTCTGTTTATATAAAATATAACAATCTAAATTTTGCTGAATATCGAGACTTTTGTTTCTCATTTATAACATCCCCTTTTCCACGTGAAATTCCCATTAGAACCGCCCTTTCAGGTATGTAATTTTCTTTCCAATAAATTAATAATGTTATTAACAAATTGTCTTTTCAGCCTACAAGATAAACTGCATCTGAATCTGACTACTCTGGGCACCTCTGCTTTTACCTCCTGAAGTCCCATATTTTCTGCTGGGTCACATGCTAACAAATAACAACAACCATGATATTTGGGAAACTTTCTCTTTGCTTCTTTTCCCCTTCCAAGTCTTTAATTTCTTGGCTTGAGGAGGAAAAGCCTATCTGCACTAAAGTGGTACCAAAACTTTGCCCTCCACTTTGTCCCAAAGTGAAAAACCACAACAATCCCTTTTTGCAGCCTGTGTGAGCTGACATATCTCATTTCTCTGCCTCCAAACCAACACCACCAGCAGCATCAACAGAGCTGCTCCTGCTCCTTGATCCATTTTCCAACCATTTTTATTTGGATAGAAAGGTGTCTGTCAGCCAACACTGCAGCACTGGCTGCCTTCCTTGGGGCTTAAGATATTGCTGGAGCCTTGGCTGGTGGCCACTTTGCTACCAAATGAAAATTGTTGGGGAATATTTCAAGGGCATGAAGCTGTTCTCCTGAGGGGTGTGACATGATGTTTATGGGCTGGTTTTATAGATGTTAAACCACTTTCTACGAGGGGGCACTGTTAAGAATTCACCATCCCTGGAAGTGTGGGTTTTCTTTCAGGGAATAAATGTGGAGCTCTCTGTCTTCATTCTGAGCACCAACAAACTGGTAGCGTTGAGATTTCTTTATTTTTCTCCTCTGGGAATGTTTTTAAAGGGTCCAATTGTGTTTATTCAGTGAGTGATGGAACTTGTGGAAATGCTCAGCTCCAAATCAGAGCAGCTCTTCCCAATATATTTGCAGAGTCCAGACACAACCCTCGCCTCACTGAACAGAAAGATTTATATTTAGGAATTAAGGTTTTAACAACAGCTCTTTCCTACCAGGGGCTTTTTATGATTGTTTTCTGTGGCTGGAAATTACAGAACATATGCAGAGTTTTTAGCAGAGGGGGAAGAAAAGGGACAAATGGGCGGAATTAAATCTGAAAATGGCTTTGGGTCGTTTTGCTGTGTCTGGGAAGTTCAGTGGCAGTGGAAAGAGCAGGACTGAGGTACCCCAGAATTTATGGCTCCCCTGTAATAGGTGGAAATGAAAGACTCTTTGCTGCAGGCCAGGGCTATCCATATGTCAGGGGCTTCTCTCTGTGGACTGTCAGACCTATTGGAGAGCTCTTTTGAGGGTATTGCTAGATAGGGAAAAAAAAACCCCAAACCTATTAGAAATTAATGTTGGAAAAAGCTACAACAAATCTGCAGTTCAAAAATTATTTGTTAACTACTGGCAAATAAACTCATGACCAGCTCACAACTCTCAGGAGCAATTTGCAAATAGAAAGGGAAGTTGTGCTGTGTGAAAGTGGAGCATTTTATATGTTCACATAAATAATGTTATTATTTTAAAGAGTAGTGTGATTCTGGTGCATGGGATTGTAGGAGTTCCCTTCAGTGGTTAGTACAGAGTGCATTTCTACCAGGGAAAAAGACAACAGAAAATCAGAATGGCAAATGAAAGTGTAACAATCAATATGCATCTATTAATTGTTTCTGATGTTGATTAATCTGAACCCACTTCAGATGTGCAAGGAGAAAATCCATCTCAAACTGGTAAACTCCAGGTATTTAATTGAGAATCTGGAAAAGAAGCAAGAACATCAAATTAGAGAATCACAGGAAAGCTTGGAAAAGCCCTTTAAAATAAAGTCTGACCATTCCCAGCACTGCCAAGGCCATCAGTGCCCCATGTCCCCAGGTGCCACATCCACTGGGCTTTGGAATCCCTGCAGGAATGAGGAGTCCACCCCTGCCCTGGACAGCTGTGACAGGGCTGGGCATTCCCAACAAATTTTGGGAAGGAGTTTTCCCAAAATCCACCCTGCCCTACCCTGGCCCAGCCTGAGGCTGTTCCCTCTCCTCCTGTCCCTGTTCCCTGGAGCAGAGCCCGACCTGGGGCTGTCCCCTCCTG
>JAOTQP010001286.1:23514566-23526727 GCA_026413545.1 Cichladusa arquata
TCATTTTAGATTTTCTAGTTTCCACAGGGGCAACTGCTGCTGGCTGTGACTGCCCCTGCGGTTCAGCTGGAACCTGGGCAGATGTAACATCTATGGGTTCTACTGCAGCACCATCCAACTCTCCCTCTTTAGGGCAGGGGGAGGGTTCCTCACCAGCTGGGAGAAAGTGCTCCTTGAGCATGTCGCCCATCTCATCTATCTCCTTCACTAGAACCCCCACCCACTCCGGATGGTTCCTTTCTGCAGTGGGCTGTAGGGCAGGATCAGGCTCTGGGGCAGCATCCCTGGTCCCTGGGGCAGGGTCAGGCTCTGGGGCAGCATCTCTAGGCTCTGGGGTAGGATCAGGCTCTGGGGCAGCATCTCTAGTCTCTGGAGTAGGATCAGGCTCTGTGGCAGCATCCCTAGTCCCTGGGGCAGGGTCAGGGTCTGGGGCAGCATTTCTAGTCTCGGGTAGGGTCAGGCTCTGGGGCAGCAGTGGTCTTCTTGAGTTGGTGGTCCCAATCTCCCACTGCCAGAATTACCTTTAACCCAGTTGACTCGGTGTGCAAATTGCAGATTGAGCTCTGAGTGGTGGGAGTCCGAGACAAAAACTGGCTCTATCCCTTGCATTATAAAAGACACAGGGATCTGTGGCTCCAGCCAGGTGACAAGAGACACAGAAGGAGCCTAGGACTCAGCAGGAAGACCCCAGACTACCCATGAAGGGCATAAAAGCCCAGGTGATCCTTTGTTCAGGGTCCCTCCTTTGAAGCTATGAGGCCTGTTTCACAACCCTCTTCTCATTCTCTATAACTCTCTGGGCGAATAGTTAACTATTTCTGACCCTTGTGATAATTGATAAAAGATTCATGTTAATCATAGAAGTATTGGGGTTTGTATAAACCAGAATACTTAGGTCTGAAATGAAGCATGACACTAAAGAAAGAAAAATATAAGATTAAATCATTCTGTTTTACTAACAGTTTGCAAAACAAGGCTTTCACACAGCCCAGTAGATTCTGCAAAATCAGATTTCCTACCTTTGTGTAATCAATTGCAGCCTGAGAACAGACTTCCTGACTTCTGTCATTTCTTATCTACCAAGACCAGATGGTTATCTATGGGACTTGACAAATTGTCTAGAGACTCACGTTGTCCAGCGATCCCATGGACCACCACTGCTTACCCGGCAGAATTATGACAGCAAAAAAATAACAATTATTGATGACTACAAGGAAACCATGCTATAAAAGGGAACTGCAAACCAAAGTTCGGTGGAGCATGGAGTGGGCAGTGGCCCCCATGTATCCCCAGCGTGCTGCTTGCTCTGTCTATATAAAATAAAGCAATCTAAATTGTGCTGAATATCGAGACTTCTGTTTCTCATTTACAACAGCCAGGGTGCCGTTCCACAGACACCTGCTCTTACCTGCCCTGCCCTGCAACAACAGCGCGGCAGCTGGGGCTGAGCTCCAGCGGCACCAGGAAACAGCCCGAGATGACCTGCGTGCACCCGG
Source organism: Cichladusa arquata (assembly GCA_026413545.1). Taxonomy (NCBI): domain Eukaryota; kingdom Metazoa; phylum Chordata; class Aves; order Passeriformes; family Muscicapidae; genus Cichladusa; species Cichladusa arquata. Next base: position 23,516,063 of record JAOTQP010001286.1, read on the forward strand.
GAGAAAATCCCCTTTTTATACGGGTACACCCGTGCCACAGGGCATGTGCCGGTCCCCTACCACGGAACGCTGGCCGTGCTTACGCAAAGACTGTAGGAAAAGTTCTTTATTTTCTTGTGCTGATATAAAGTAGATTTGAAAAGCCATCTGGTGGGTTTTGACGTGTTTTTTTTTTTTTGAAAGTTGCTATCAATGCAACTAGAGTGACACAAGCCTGTTTAGGCGACGCAAAGCTACATCCATCACTTGTAAACAGGCCAGACGCGCCCTGTGGGTCTGAAATAACCCGAGACAATCGGGAAATTCTCCTCGTCTACGTGTAGGCTCTAACTTGTCTCCATAAACAGAGGCTCGTATTGTCTCCTGAGCGAGCTGGCCCACACCCTCACGGGCCAACCCCACAGTCAGACCCCGCCCACAGCCAGACCCCGCCCACAGTCACACACCGCCCACAGCCAGACCCCGCCCCCCAGGGTCCGCCCCCAGGCCCCGGCCCCGGCCGCGCTGCCGGGATCTGTAGTGCGGCGGCCGGCGCGGAACTACCGCTCCCAGCGAGCCGTGCGCGGGCGCGGTCAGGTGGCGCCCAACATGGCTGCGCCGTGCCCCGGCGCCCCGCGCGGCCGCTGAGCGCACTCGGGGCGGCGGCGGGGCCATCATGCAGAAGATCAAGTCGCTGATGACCCGCCAGGTGAGCGGCTCTTCTCGGGGGGCGGCGGGGTACAGCCGCGGCCGGCCGGGCTCTCCTCGGGGCCGCCGTGCCCGGCGCTGCGGAGCGCCGCCGGTGCGCGGACATCGCCCTCTGCCCTGCCCGGCGAGGGAAGCTTGAGGCGTGTGAGCTCTCGCTGCTCACGCATCCACCTTGTTTTTCTCCTTACCCCGAGAAATGGCAGCGTGCGCGGGTGCCAGCGCGTAGCTCATGTCACAACAGAGTAATCGCTGTGGAAGATGACAGGGCGGGCCTGTGACAGTTCGCTTTTTTGACATAAAATTTTGAGCGCTGGGCTGTGGTTCTGTAACATGGCTTTGTTTGGCAGCAAATGCTTTTGGTCCAAGGCGAGGCTGAGGAGGTGCCAGGGACGTACCTGGGTGGGCACATAGTGAGTGTGTGTGTCTGTCAGCTCACTGCCCTGTGCCACCTGGACCGGTTGTCTCCAGGATTCTTAGATCTAAGCCTACGTTTAGACCAATATTTCTAAGCTTGAGAGTCCTTTAAAGGAATGTATCAGCAGAACATTCCAGTTACTCATATATATAAGATACCCCTGAAAAGAAGCCTGTTTATTGAAGAACTTTAAAAAAATCACTTGTGTCGCCCACATCAGATATTCTAGATAGTTATAGAAAATCATGGGGAAGTCAGAATTCCTAAAACTATGCCCTCAGAGTTGTGATCCTTATGCAGGAGGCAGGACTTAAAAATGAACACTTACACAAAAGTGGAATTGCCCAAAATAATGTTCTGTTCTGCTTCAGTAGAGGGGTGCATGATTCATTTTCAGCTTGACTAGGACGAGTGCTGGGAAGCGTGCCCAGTGTGGTGATGATGTTTTCTGCAAATGATACAAATTAGGCAATTTTCAGTTACTCGAAAGATTAGGTTCCATTTACCATTTGATAAGTGAAACCTTTTATTTCTTCTGGAGATAAGTCACTAGAACTGCATATTTTTGAGAGGACTTGGGGAAGGTTTAGTGTGAAGTATGAGAAACTGCAGCAGTTGCTTTGCTTACTTTGAATTTCTGATGCGTAGAGGTGAGTCACTTTTGATGGTGACAGCTGCAGAGGAAGGATGTTTTGAAGTGATGTGCAGCAAATCTGAGAATTAAAACCAAAATGGAGAAGTTTTGCATCTGGGAAAGATGAAACAGTTGTAAAATACACTAGTTACCACTGAAGTGATTTACAATACTTCATCAGTTTCAAAGAATAAATACAAACTTTCTTACCATAACCTAACATAGTACTTGCACGAGTCCTTTTAGAAATATAGGTACCCAGGGACAGAGAGAGGCTTGGAAAAAATATTGTTAACATCAATCACAAGAGCAGGAAGGAAGTCTGCCTGACACCTGGAGTCTCAAGAGAAACTGGAGTCAGAACCATATCTGCAATTTAAATGTATGGATTCATTTCTGCCTAGGGAGCTGGCAGAAAATATGCTAAGCAGCCTGTTGTGTGGTATTGCTGCATGAAATGGTGAGATGCTGTTTCAGGTTGTCAGGGGAAGCTGTGGATGCCCCCTCCCTGGAAGTGTTCAGGGCCAGGTTGGATGGGGCCCTGGGCAACCTGATCTAATGGAAGGTGTCCCTGCTCATGGCAGGGCTTGGAGCTACATGATCCTTAGATTCCTTCTAACCCAAACCTTCCTATGAAAATTGTGAATATGCTTGATATTCAACAAACATACGTGCTATTTATGTGGTTATGTGTGTTTTAAGGAGTAATAATTATATATAGCAGCTATTGTGGATTATGCAACCTTTTCAGTTCAGTCACACGTAAGGAAAGCCAGTCCTAGTAGTGGAATATGGTAAGTATTAAAATATGCAAACAAGCAGAAATAATCTTGCTATAAAGTAGGTGGCACCTAACTTGAATTCAGATGTTTGATTCCATTAAATCATTAAGTTAGTGGAACGAAGTATGCTATGTTTTTTGGACACATGCTCGTTCTAAAATTCAAGAGAACATCTGGACATTGACAGGAAGATATGAGTTTTATAAAGAAAATGTTAGTGAACTGAAAAGGTACATATTGCAGCATAAAACTGGAAATGCTTAGATGTTTGAGGAGCATAATTTCTGTATCAATGGTCTTGCTTAACTGTTTCTAGAATGAGGTCTTAGCCTTCCAGCTACATGTCAGAATATTTATTAAGAGACCTGTAGATATCTATTCAACATCAAGTAAGACTTGATTGCAAGATACATAGAGGAATCAAACTTAACTGATTATTAAAATTCTTTTAAAGGGTCTAAGAAGTCCTCAGGAGAGTGTTAATGACCTCAGTCCTATTGAAAGCTTTCGGATTCCTACAAAGGTATGATACAACATCCCTTTCCTCCCATTCCCTTTGTTTTTAGTTTTTCATTTTATAGTTAAGTGACACTTAGTTGTGTCTTTTTTTTTCCCTTAACACCAGGTTTGCTGTTGTTCTTTTTTCAGTTTTATTTCCTGCTGAAAATCTTTTAGAGTATTTTAATGAAATAGTTAAGAGCTGTGAGACAAATCAGTTCACCAACTCCAAATGAATTTGCATGAAAATTTTTTTCTTGAAACTTTTCTGTTGTCATTGGATGCTGATCTTAATATTATTAAGGCTTCTTGCTGACGTGAACTAAAAAAAAAAAGAAGGAAAAAGAAAAATGCCTTTTTTAGTTTTACTTTGGAAAGTAGATGTGTGTGGATGACCTGTATAGTTCTAGTCTTAACATTTAGTTTCTTCATGGTTTTGGTGCTGTAAGTATATTTTGTACTTTCATCGTTTTAATCTTCAGCATTTATAATTAACTTCATGTTCTACTTTAAAAGTTATATCTTTATAATAGCAATAATTCTTGATATTTTTGGGGTCTCACTATTTAAATGAAGCCAGCTCACTGTCGTCTCACAAGTCATGCTGAGTAATCTGTGTGTGAGGGAGCAATTGTCACAATAATTGACTGTTCCTTATACTCTGTTTATCTGAGGGGAGGATTTACAAGGCTTTACTGTTGTTGTCTATTATTTTCTATGAATTTGGTCTTTGCCTTTAACCAATAAGATGCTTAAATTACTAACTTGAATTTAGATGACCTATTTTACAATAGTTAAAAAATCAAACCAAAAGACCACTTGTGTTTCTTTGTATAAGTATTGTGTAATATGTTGCTTGTGCTTGAGACATGTCAGAAAATTAGCATTGCTGTGTATTTAAAAAATCAAGTAAGTGTCTTTGAATTGGTACATTATACTTTGTTAAACAGTGGCCAATATATTGATATCAAAGAGCAGGAGCATTCGATTTCAGCAATGTTGAAAAAACTGTCCCATCTCCATGGCTTAGATTTCACAATTGCGGATTCCTGCCACTCCCTGAGCAACCAGTTTGAAACTGTCTCTTTGCCGAGTTGGCTCTCCAGCTAAAAGTAGATGTAGGATACCTTGGCTGGATTTCCATTCTGTAATGGTTTGATGTTATACATCTGATAAGTCTAAACTGTGTGGCAATAACTGTTTTTATTTGTCTCTTGAATCATGGAAGTCTCAGGCTGTTTTGATGACAGAATGGTTATGATGCTGCGCTTTCATCGTCACACTTCCACGTTCAAATTGGTATCTCCAGACTGATTTAGGGCAAATATTACTGAAAACTTCAAAAGCTGCATTAAAGCTATACAGAAGTATACAGAATGAAAGTGCTGCAGGGTCAGCATGAATTCGGGCCAGTATGAATTACTGGCACAAGCCATTGTTTAGCCAACCCTAGGTACAAACACATGTTTTTTGAGATGAGGGACTATCACACTAGTTTGGAGGTCAAATTGGAAATATGGAGGACAGGAAGAAGAATATGCTGACATTCCACCCCTGAGGGCAAAACCAGCAGAATTCTTTTGGGTCTTGATATCTGAAAGTTCCTGTTTTGCTGACTGTTTGCTGACTGGGCAGCATGATGAAGTGATGACTGTACTCCTTAATTTTTATTTTTATGCAATGAAATTGTTAGTGTATTCACTCATGTTAACCAGTACTCCAATAAGTTCTGCAGCTATTTCGAAAAATTTCAATTTTTTGCCATATGAAGGCAAATCACCAGCAAACTTGCTTTACTTGTTAATACAGACTCATGCAGCCAACTCACTCACATAGGGACCTATCTCAGTAGGAAGTAAGTGTATAATAGTTTAAGTCTGTGATAAAGTCTGTAGAAAAGCCAAATCTGAACTGCAAGGCTGGATATAATAGGTTGCCCAGAGAAGCTGTGGATGCCCCATCCCTGGCAGTGTTCAAGGCCAGCTTGGATGGAGCTCTGAACAACCTGGTCTAGTGAAAGGTGTCCATGACAGGAGAGTTGGAACTAGATGATCTTCAAGATCCCTTCCATCATTCTCTGATGGTTTTTTGATGATTCACTGATAGCTAGAAGAGAAAGTTGTCTGTAGAAGGACATGTCAGTTTTGACGAAGATACCTTGCTTGGCATACCCTGATTACCCAGGGAAATTAATTATTTTTGAACCATTCTGTTATTGTTTCCCAAGCTGATAACAGTTTTGTTTAGCAGATTGTCACAAAAGGCTGAGGTAGGTATTTTGCATGCTTGAATTCAAGTGTGTTGCATTAATGGTGAGTTAAGTTTGAATTAGGTTGTATTTATTTTGATGACAATCAGCTCATATGCAATATACGAATATTATTTTACTTTGTAGCTTATCATGGTAAATAACACTGAGATTTTTTAAAATGTTTTTCCTATGGATACAGGAATGTGGATCTCTATTTCCCCAGCTCTAGCTGAGAGCTTTTCAGGAGTGCATTAAATAGTAGTGTGGCTAAGATGTGTTCTATGGATAAGCTTTGTTGTTCTCTCCATCAGGAGAGCTGTTTTCAAAGTATAATGTTTGTTTTGGTAGAGTGAGAGCTTTTTAATAAGTGCTCTCTATACATATTGAACAAGGAAAGATCAAAAGGAGGGTCTGGGCATTTTGTCTGAAAGACAGGGAATACCACAAACTTCTCTGTGGTACTGCCTTCCCTAGCTGGGGAAGGGGGAGCAGGGAGGAAAAGCAAAGTAAGTTTATAGATATAGTTATACATTGTATTTTATGATATTATAGACATTAATTGTTATATAAAATACGTAGAGATATATTAGATTGTTATATAAAATATGTATAGTTACATTATATATGTATATTGTTATATGAAATATATGCTGTTACATTGGAGTATAATACAGTATAATATATTCTAATACATACATTAGATTAGATACTAGATAAAGGTTCTTCACCCAAAGGTGGTTGAGCACTGGAACAGGTCTCCAGAGAAGTGATCACAGCAGCAGCCTGACAGAGTTCAAGAAGCATTTGGACAGTGCCCGCAGGCATGTGGTGGCACTTTTGGGGATGGTCCTGTGCGGGGCCAGGAGTTGGACTTCAGTCCTTGTGGGTCCCTTCAAACTCTGTATTCTGTGATGATAGGACCAATATAATCTCTAAATATATCTATGTATATAGATTGTGTTTTTAAGTGTGTATTCAGATACATTTATAAATCCTTTAATACTTCTTTTACTTCACAGTGCTGCAGTGCTGTGGCATACATGTTAATTGAATCTGTTGAGCACAGCCCTCATCCTGGTATTTAGGATTAGCTTTTAGCACAGATGTTATCCATGTTCTGAAGGGAGGGATATAAATCAGCAGCATATTCATTGGTATGTTTTTGGCTCATGACAGAAAGGGAGGCTATGTCCAAATGAGTATAGCACAGACTTAGCCCCCTGGTAATCCCTGGATAGAAGTGCATAGGCTGTTGCTGAACTTCAGCTTTTAACTAGATTAGAAACTGTTCAGAATTATTTTTTTTCCCTGAGTAGTATCAGTTAACCTTTTCAATGTCCTCATTTCCCAGTCTTTTAGGTCATAGTGACTGGAATGCAGAAGGTTTTTGTTTCTACTCCTTGCCAGTAATGCTTCATTCAACAGAACAATATTGGTTTTCCTGCTACAGGCAACATAGCATACAAGGAGTGGGAGTGTGATGCACTGGGAAATAGCTGGGTAGGCATCTAAAACTTGCTTAACTGCATTTCAGATGAGTCTGCAATGAGATGACTCTTCTGAAATACATATGAAGGAATTGCCACAGGCTTCTAGACTGTAAACTCCTATTTCCATAGAACAGAAAGAAAAAATGATGAGAGATGTGTGTGGATGCGAGCACTGTGTTTTATTTAGCAATGGCTTCTTCGAGTACGCAGAGCTGTCCGACTCCTTTTTCCTTCTTTCTTTTCCTTCCCAGATGCTGTCTTTCACTGATCTATTTAGGTAGCATAATGAGAGAGGCCTGCTGCTGAAGGTTGCACTAATGGTAACCTGACAGGATAAATTAGTTTTCCATGGAAGTATGATCCCAAAGTACTGACAGAAAAAAAACCAGTGCAATTGGCACCACAAGTGACACGAGTTTTAGGCAGGAGATGAAGCCTTTTGCTGAATAAAACTTTGGAAAAAATGAGTAGCCTGTGAAAAAGTATCTTGGTAGGCTGTGTTGGCCCATTATTGATTGGAGAGTTCCTATGGCTGAATGTGTGTGTTAACCTGGACCAGGTGAATATTGTGGGGTCCACCTTGCCAGTATGCTGCTCTTCCTGACCTCCTGGGTATCTAATTGATTCAGTTTAGCAGTGGCAAAGTTCTCTGCAAGAGTATCACCGTGGGATTCCTGCTGTCACAATTTTTGACATGTTTTTCTATTCAGAATAGCAATTGGAATTGCTGAATTACATAAAATGCAAAGTGTTAAATGTGTTTTAATGCTGACTTTTCTTTTTAAGGTAGATAATTATATGGCAATAGCTAGGCAGGTTTTGAGGTGGAAAAATACCTTGAGGGATTTAATAGAGCTTCTCTCTTTTCGTCTACTAAGTGTGTGAGTACCAAGCCCACAGAGCTAAACCAGCCCTTTGCCAAGACCCCTGAAACTATGGGCTTATTTCTATATAGTGAAATTGTTTTTGTATATCTCATTGAAAGGATGGGAAGATGGAATATCAGCAAATAAACTTTCGCTGGGTATGGTTGCCTCCTTTAGTGGTGAGTGAATAAATTTGCCTTCACTATGTTGGTTTCTTCAAACTACTGGAGTGTGATGTGCTGAAAGCTGCGCGTTATCATGGCAGAAAGTCTGATGTCAGATAATGTAATTTATGTGGGAGCTAAAGTTTATCCCAGAGAGTTGTTCTAAAGAGACTGCTTTTCTAGAAAAAATGAACAAGGTAAAGAAAAAGCTTGTCATTTAATAAATATTTTCTTGGGTAGTATTTTGGCAAGAAACACTCAGATGAGTGTTCTTTCTGAGACAGGATAAAGTGGTTTCTTAGCAATTTTCCTAGGTACTCCAACATTAAATCCAGAATATGTCCATAATGGCTTTTTGAATGCATCTTTAGCAGATGTAAATCACCACTGACCTATGGCATTGAGGTATTTTTTCACTTACATGACAAGATATCAGTAGTCTGGAATTTCAAGGTGTCCTAAGCATTTCTTCTTTGGTTAGTTTTTCATCTTTTTTTCTTTTAGGAAACAGCCATGCAGGAACTTGTAGGCAAATATCAGATGATAAATTCAGTTATGCCATTTGCAATAGTTCAGTAAACCCTGTTGCCTGTCTTGGATAATTTTTAATTTTAGTTTCATATAGGTAAAACTCAATGTACTGTAAGATGTGAAACTGATTTACTGTGGGGTGTACATTACAAAGCTACCATTACAGATATATAATGATGTAACTATATTATTTCCTCGTTTCTCTTGGTTTGTTGATGCAGTCCATGTCCTTTCTCTGGTTGGGTGTGGGTTGGGCATTCACCTGTGCTGGTGGCACTGACTGTATCAGGTGTTTCAGATGGAGATTGGAGGCTCCTGGGGCCTCACGGGGTGGGAGAAGGTGGCTGCTCAAGGGCTTTTCTCCGATTCCCTGCTGCCTTCTTGATGGTTTACTCACTGTCTTGGTTTGAAAGATAGATGTCTGCTAAGGAAGGGAGGACCCTCCTTTCAAATGGCAGATGTAAACCCCCTCCCTCTGAATTATTATAATTTTGGAATTAAGGGACTCTCAGGCAAAGGTGTGGTAATAGAAATAACAGTTTTGTAGCAGTGGTGCGGGGGCTTTGCACCACCTAATTAGTGGTTTGTCTCAGTCTTGTCTGTTTTCCCCCAGATCCAGGATTAACAAAAACACGATTGAAACAGTTTTTCTCGTGTTTGGGCTTGGATGTTTATTATATCTTATCAGAAAGTACCGAGTGTACGACAGCACTTCCAGCTACCTCCTAGAAGTGAGGAAAAATGGCTTGAGATGCAGTTGCTAAAAGGTCTTTTAAAGCCAAATAGTCCAATAGAGAATCTATATTATTTATACTTTTGACCCAATAAGTAGATTCCCATGACCCTTAGAATGACACTGACTGACCAACCAGAAACTACTGCCTGAAATCCATGAAGAAGAAGGAAGAGGAAGAAAGATGAACAAAGAAGGAGACACCACCCAAAATCCTCCATCTTGTCCCATACCTATTGCTAGACTATAAAAATCTCAAATTTGAAACCCACCACCATGTGAAAGCACACACTTCCAATTCACTAAACACTCGTGATTTTCACTTCATCACTCATATTTAGAAGCTGTCTCCAAGACCTCAGATCAAAAGCAGTGTTCTCCAGGGGGTCTGTGTCAGAAAGCACAGAAAGCCCAAAACCCCCAGGTTTCTGGGATCCAACACAGTTCTTTACTAGGAAAATTAAAATAAAAATACAGTAAAAAAACCCAACAAAACACTGACAGAGTCGGAATACAACTTGACGGTCAGGGTGTTGGTAGCAGTCCGATTAAATGGTGGCGGCAGTCCTCCTGGAATGACAGATGTGTTTCTGTTGAAGCTGGTCCTGTAGAAGGGTGCAATTTTTCTGAAGGTCCAGTGGTGATCTAGAAGGGTCTGGTTTTCTTCTGGAATCCACTGGAAAAAGGCTGCTCTGATGTTCCAAATCTCAGATTTTATCTAGGTAGGAAAGGCTTGGCTCCTCCCCCTGGGCGGTCTCACAATAGGATGATGTAATTTTATCAGTCGTCCAGTGGGACTCAATGGCCCATTAACAGAAGATCTCTCCCTGGAGGAAGGATGGGTTGTGGAAAAGAGAAAGAACACTCCCCCACCTCGTTTTAACAGGTGGCCTATTAGCAGAAGATATCTCCCACAGAGATAAGGATCACTGCCCCACCTGGTCAGATGGTGATAGAATACACACCCCTGGTCACATCCTGCATTGCAACCCAAGACACTCCTGTTCCCTGCTGCCCCATCATGATTCAGAGCCTCCCAGCCTGGCCTGCTCCTGAGCACCCCTGGCAGAAGTGCCTGGCGCCTTCCTTCAGCCTCCCTTGTGGCTGCTCAGGTGTGAGGTTCGACCTCCGGTGCTCTAGGGTACCAACTTTGTCGGGTTATTTTCTTAAATGAGCAAAGCAGCTAATAGTTGTTATAAAGCTGTTTATTGCAAGGGCACATCAGTCTCAAAAAGCACAGAGTCACAGACATTAAAGTCCATGCTAAGTTTTGGTATCAAGTCCCAAATAGAAGAAGTTCCTGTCAAGGTCCCGGCAAGCTGATGTTGCTGTGGCAGCTCCTGTCTTCTTCTTGAGTGTTGATGATGGTGACGAGAGAGCAAAGCAAAGCAATATAGTAAGAGCAATGACAAAAAGCAGAAAGCCCCAGCTCTCCTCAATGCATGCTCTTATATAGACTCCTCCCAACAAGCTAAGACACAAACTCGGACCACCAGTCCTTAATCTATTACAATTCTAGTTAGCACGCCAGGTTACATATAAACTATGCATACAACCTATCTTGTTCTATCTGAAAAATGTAAGCAATATTCTTACTATAGCTCTATTATGTCT
>JAOTQP010001286.1:23536246-23655110 GCA_026413545.1 Cichladusa arquata
CACAAGACAGTGTAGAAGGGGCAGAAAGGGTAATTGTATCGTATAAAAATCTTCTGGTATTATTTCACTGTTGTGTGGGTTTGAAATTGATAGTTTTGAGTGAGTGCTGCTTTTTCTGAATCCAGGAGCTTCACTTTGAAAACCTCTTACTGCAAAATGGAACTGCAGCAAACGTTCTTGCATTTTGCTGTGTAATGTTAATGTTCTTACAGCAGACATCTTAGTGAGGTGCACCTGTTTTATACCTAGAAGTGCTTTCAGATATTCCAAAGGGACAATTAAAAATCTGTTGTGCCAGTAAAAATATTTTAAAAACTTTTCTTAAGTACATTTTTGCCTGATTAAGTCAATAACCCTTCAGTATTACTTCTGAGCACAGGCCTCGTCAGTAGACTTGTTGGAGATTTCTGGTGGCCATTATAGGTCTCACTTTCTCACAGATTCATGAAATGAACCTCCTGCTGTGAAGTGTGAACTTGTAATGGCAGCTCCAGTTCAGTGTTCAACTACAGTAACAGATCATTATAAGAACCAAAAATGCAAGTGAACACATCCCCTGGACACATTTTCACTGTGCAAAGTGTAGTTTAGGATATCATGGTTTGAAGCCCATGCCATTCTGCCTGGTCTAACAGGCACTCCTGTAGCCACAGGAGGCATGGCACAGACACATGTAAGGGATTTACAGTTTTCTGTTCTTGAAAGAAAGACATTCTTTAGGAACAACCAGTGGGTGAGGAGATTAAAATTGTATTCAGCCCTTAATGCTGGGCAGAAGACTCCCCCTTTGGTAATATTTAGACTGCACTCTCTCCCCATTCCTCTCCATCCAGATGTGTTCAAAGGAGAGATTTTAAAGAATGTGCAAGAGGCAAGACTGGAGTGGAGTTGCTCCTTTTTGTATGTGTTTGCTCATGAGGAAGGGAGCAGTGGCTTTTTGAATCGCTCTGGTATTTGCAAAATATGTTTTTAGGGAGAAGTAGATATTGAGGAAAGTAATCTCAAATTTGGTTTCTTAAGATATTTTTCCTATCAGCAACTAGGCTGTCATTTATGCAAAAGAACACTGTTAACGTAAAGGAGCAGGTTTGGTGGAAGATGCAGCTTAGTGATTTGGAGAATGACCAGGAGCTGATCTAAAACTGAACTGAGCTTTCAACTTGTTTTTGCTTGTCATATTATTAGTATTAGATTAGTTTTCAAAGTGAAAATCTCTCTTCCCATGAAAAGCACTTGATACATTTTGAAATGATGAGCAGAATTAAAAAATAAAATTAAATAAATAAATAAATAAAATCTGTTTTTTCTGTAGCCTGGGGAAAGAATGTGTTTTTCTGCAGAGCTGTTCTAACAAAAGAAATCCTAATAGTTATATTAAAACATTTATTTTTTTCAAGGAGTTGAGATTGTGCTTGGCACTTCACTAAGTCAAAATCAAGCTAAATTCAGGTCACCTCTGCTGAAGAGTTTTCAGCTGAAAGTCAACAGGATACAATTAACATTCATTATGATTTGACATCTATTAAATTGATAGAACACAAGTGCTTCTAAACAAGAAAATGCTGTGTGAAAAATAATTTTTTTTTGTTTTGCAGCTCTCTGGCATATTAATGCAAATTAAATCCTGTGCTTCTATCCCTGAAGCTTAGATCATTCTATTGTAATGCATTAATGGTATAGAAATTCTTAGGTTTAAATGTGCAATATATAAATATAGAGCGTCCCACTGCAATGGAAATGCATTTCAACTATCCTATCTTCAAAAGAGAATTGTATTTCAAAGTAGAGTTTATATTAATGTTACATTGCAGTGCTTAGTGCATATAAAATGATGAAACAAATAATATATAAAGTAACTCTACAAAGCTGTTATAACATCTCAAGAGAAATCTACCAGTCAGTAGTCTTCAGTTGTGTGTAACTTGTATATATATTTGTTTAACTTGTATATTTGTTTAACCTATTGTCTCTCTGTAGGAACTGGAACGTGTTACATCATTGCAGAGTGGCCTTCAGTTAGCAGCAGTTATTTGCACAAATGGAAGAAGGTATCTTGCTTAAGGAACTGCAGAGATTGAAAGTGGCGAAGTATTTAACAGGAAATCTGTAAACCCAGGAAGTTTGCTTGCTGATGATATTTCCTGTTTATGTGCTGAATGGTGCTAGCAGTAGTAGTTAGAGATGCTGAAACAGTTTCAAACTCTTGCAGCTCTCACTTCTGCAATTGATAGTTCTCTTTGATAAAGAAAGCTTTGGAGATGCACCACTGATCCACAGACAAGTGCAGAAGGGAGGATGTACCTTCTTAGTAGTCTGTTGGTACAACCTTGTTTTCTGTGTTTCCCTAAAAATGCTGAAAATCTTATTTTCTACCGTTTATTTTGTTGGATCAATTCATTGTTAGAATTGATTTGAAGTAAGTTTTATTTTATGAATTGTTGAAGATTATTTTAATTTTTACCTTGCAGACACCTGAATATAGCAAAGGAAGGCTTCACACAAACTAGTTTGGGGCTACTTGCAAATCAGAGGAAACGACAGTTGCTTATTGGACTGCTGAAGTCTCTGAGAACAATAAAAACACTGGTATGTACAGTTGTTTTTGTTCAGTGACAAATATTTTTCTTCATTTTTGCATAGTAATGACTGGAATTTTTTTTTGCTTTTATTTTTAGCAAAGAACTGATGTGCGTTTGAGTGAGATGTTGGAGGTAAGTCCCTACCAGACTGGTATAATTTGAAGCTGTTCTAAGTCTACATTCATCAGTCATCTTAATTTTGTCCCTTTCTTTCCTGTTTGCAAACAGGGTGTGTGCATGGCATGAAATTATATTTTTATTCTTCTTTTAAATTGAGAAAAACTTCATATCAATTTAGATAGCCCCTCTGCTGGGAGGAGTATTTTCTATCAAAAACTAATTTCTGCCTTATATTTCTGCACTGAAGCTTGAGTTAGGTCAGTAAAATTATTGAGGAGTCTTTACTTATCCCTGCTCTCAACTTACACCTTTTTTCTTTAGCTTGATGTTTGGGAAAAAAAAAAGGATGAGATTTAGCTGACTGTTGATATGCTGGGCCTGGATAAAGAATTTCAATGGATACATTGCTATACAAATTTATTGATGGGCTCCCTGCTTAGTATTTTATTTGTAAAGTAGTAGCTTTCTCTCCTTATTCATTGGGTTGACTTTAATTCAATTGTAGAAAGCATTGCAGCACGCAGGCCATGACACTGAAAGTTCTGGTACTGTTATGTACACTGCCTAAAAATGCAGTAGATACTGCACAGAGCAAAAGATCTTGTCCTAAGGTGATGAATTGTATGAAAAAAAGCCTCAGGATTTATTGACTGCTATAGTACATGTAGTGTAGCAATTTTAACTTGTGAGTTTGCCAAATATTTACAGCTAATACTGGATGGAATGTCATGATGACAATCCCCAGTTATTAGATTTGGAAATTGAATCTCACTAGTTTTAACTTTCAAGATTCTGTGAATTTAATTCCATCTTGAGTAAGTTACCTTGTCAGCAAACTTTCTTACTCTTTGAAGAGCAAAACTGCACTCATTTTCAGATGGCACAAATGCTTTCTGCTCAGTAGGCCCTGTACAATGGTTAACTTTTAATTTCTGTGCTGTATTTTCCTACACAGGAGATAAACTCTTCACTGTCTACTGACAGGAGTTGTCCTGAGGAGGTGTGGGTGTTGCATTCACACACAGACCCTAATGTCTGATTATCATAATTGGTCAGTGATTTTTAAGGGCTGGAACTGTTGTTTTTGGCAGAGTGCAGTTTTAGAGCTGTACTCAATGTCTGCTCCCAGTAAGTTATCTGAGCTACTGGCCCATTTATTTTCTGTACTCCAAGAAGTAGGTAGGTTGGAATATGCATGAGAACTATGAGTAGCTACTCACAGAAGAGCATTTTGAAAGGGCTCCCAATTAAGAAAAGACCTGGCATGAAGCTACAGTAGCTTACAGGGTTGAGCTTCATCTGGATTATATTGTAACGTATCTTACATATCTTCATGATTTGAGCTCTGTTAGACTTAATGGAGCAAGTACCAGGTTTCCAGTGGAGAGAGATGTAAAGAGCTATAAATGCAGCAGTCCTTTTAGACCAGTGTACTGTTCTGTTTTCATCTAATGGATTATGTATTTGGGTGTTTTTTAGCTAAATTTGATCTGCATTAGCACATTGCTGCTGAAACCAATTTCATTTCAGAAACTCCTGTGTGATAACAGCTGAATATAAATTACCCTTGTGTTTTCACTCGTCAATCAATGACTGAAATTCCAGTAACAGCTTTGAGTTTGAGCTCTCTAAAGCATGTAATATAGCAGATGTAATTATGACAAAATCCAGAAGCTCTTAGCTATTAAAGAGGGTTTCTCTTCCCCCAAGATTCTTTCTAGTCTCATGTCTAACAGAATACAAAAATAGTAGTTATATCCAAGGCAGTGCCCATGTCTTGTTGGTAGAATCCTTGGGTTTTGCATTTTTATGTGTATGTTTTTATTTTGTCCTGACATCCTCATATACTTCCTGATTGAGCTGTCTGCCTATTGGATATTCTACTTATATATTAGGACAATGTATCCATAGTGTGTTCTTTGTTGCCTGAAGCCTTCTGTGAGTCAGTTGTATTCAAGTTAATTTCTAATGAGCTGGATATGTCTCAAATTTAATTGGTGTTTATTTGAGCATAATATTGGGAGTGTTCTTCCTTGTCTCCTTTTATCTTTTATAAACCATGGGAACAGCCTGACAATGCCTGAACGAACCTATTTCCATGCTCATGAATAGATTACTGGGAAGATATTAGTTGTTCTGTAATAAGAACTTTGTGATGTGTTTTTTATGTAGGATAAGGAAACAATACAGCAAGTTGTTTCTATAAGGTAATGTAATGCCTAGTGTTTTCAGATGTTGCTAATTCTAAACTACTTGCACATTAAGTGTTGCAGTAAACCCTCACTCTTTAACTTTACTGTATAGACAGGAGAGGCAAAGTACTTTATTCTTAATATTTATACATAAGCATGCAAGCAAAAATGGGTATTGCACTGTTGCTTCAGATGAGCTTTCAATTGTATTTTATCCTAAGGAAGAGGATTATCCAGGAGCTATTCAGCTGTGCTTGGAATGTCAGAAAGCTGCCAGCACTTTCAAACACTACAGTTGTATAAGGTAGGGTGACATTGTGCAGATGTCAGCTTCTGTATGATTTTATTTGTAACTGGTATAAAATAGTGATCATTGATTCTCATTCTCTAAAGAAAATTTAATTGAAAAGTAATTTTCAGCTTAGAAAAGTAAGATCAAGGCAGTTATAAAAGGGTAAGTATCCTCTATAGTTTCCCACCTCCCTCTACCACAACTAACCAGTCTTTACAGCCATAACAGCACAAAATCAATGTTTAGACTATATAATTGTTTTGTAACTGTTGTAATATGTTGGCAGGTAAAGGTTCAACTTAAAGTGAATTATTACTGTGCTACAACCTCCTGCCTAGAGATACCTGAGCTGAGTATTTAATGAGAAATTTTTATTGTGGAATTAATTTGCCTATAGTAGGATGACTTCTGCAGGATAACTTACCCTGATTCTTGTCAATGAGATTAGCAAGTGCAGAGTTTCATGCTGACATGAAGAAATTGCTTTCAGAAGCGAAACTAATCCAAATATCTGCAGTTTCTAACTTGGAAAGACTTAATGATTCCATTGCTTAAAAAAAAAAAGAAATAGAAGAAATGCTTATAAACTCCAGCAGGAGCTATAATAAAATCACATTATTATGGAGGTCCTTCTGTTTGAAGGTTCATTGCATGTGGAGAAACAATAAATAAATACTGGCTACTCTCTTTAGGGTTTAATGGCAGTTCTTTTTGATGCCTTTTTTTCCTATTTAAACTTTTCTTTGGAGGATGTTGTACCTAATTTATCTGATGGAAACAAAAAAGGAGGGTGATGGGTGTATCATTTAAGCATAGAGAACTAAGCAGAGATGCTAAAATCTGTCTTTCGATAATTAATGTGGTCCCCTAAGGAGAAGATTCACAGCACCGAAGGAAGTTGTCTAAAATGAAATATGGTGATTATTTAATAAAAACTGGGCTTTCTGTGCTAGAAGAGAATATCTTGCCTATTTCTTTGTTGCTTTGACCCTTCCAAACAAAAGCATAGTAGTCTTTTTTTTGTCTTTTTTTTTTTTTTTTTGCTGCTGCCCTGAAATTTTTAAAGCTGCTTATTGCAAAGGTGTAGTGGTGCCTTTCTTTGTCCTAAATAGTTTTTCTTATGGTAGCTATTTTTGTTAATTTTTTTATACTAACTTTAAATTGTTTTCTGAGAAATCTTAAATTATTTTTTTCCTATAGCATTTCTGTAAGGGGTTCTTGAGCAGCAAATAAAATTATTGTAAAGACTTGACAGCCCTGACCCTTCTGGCTGTGTTCTGCTGTAGACCACAGTGCCAAACCAAAACATTTAAAGCAAGTTTCTTGAGAGTTGGGAATGTCTTTGAATTCTTGGTTAAATCCTAGCAGGGTGGAGTCTTGTCTAGACCTTCTTAACACTGTTGCATTATAAACATAGAATAATGAGCCTTCCCATATAGCAGTGGTGTGATGGTGCTAGTCTGACACAGCAACAGCAGCTTAGTGGTTTATGATTAATTACTACGTTGTGGCTCAGTGGTAGGGTTTTTGGAGATAAGAAATGGTCTGAAATGTTTATATAATCAGTAATTTTATTTGAAACGTTTTTTTCATTTATCAATAGCGAGTTAAATTCAAAACTGCAAGACACCTTGGAACAAATAGAGGTAAGAATTAATATACTAATGTTTATTATATGTTAATATTTAATCTCCAAGTATGTGGTAGTATTTAATCTCTAAATACTAGAGCATTCTAATAAAATGTTGTTAGCAATAAATGAATGTGTACATTTCTTTCAAATACTCTCTTTGGATGCTGTAGTCATTGCTGTTCATGTAGACTTTAGTGCTGTAATCAACCTAAATGCTCTGTAATATGTTATCATATAATATATGATATGTTATCCTATCATATTATGACCAAGCTCACTAGTTGTGCTCACTGTGAGTGGTAGAGCAGTCAAATTTAAAAAGTCACATAACATTTGAAGTATTGAATGTTTAAAGAGTTGTGAAAAATAAACTAATAACTAGCCAGTAGGTTTGGATAAGCTATATAAGAGATCACAGTTTCACAGGAAATTTTAGAGTTCAGCAAACTGGAAACTGCTGGATAGGACCAGTGCTAAGCTGTAGGAAATATGACTTGAATAGCTGTGAAGGATGAGTCTAAGGTTGATTTAAGTTGGTAGATAGTATCACAAAAGCAAAGGGATATAAAATGCAAAGTGTCTTCCTGGAAACTGGTAGGAAAAAAGGGAATTCTTTGAACTCCACTACTAGGTAATTTTGAGCTGGAACTTGGCAAGCTTTTCATAAGAAGTCTAGAATTCTAGATATGTATAATGTGTATGTGATGCATGTAATGCATACACATGTAATGTTTAGCAGGAACCTGAATTAGCTTGAGCAGCTGTCTACACCTGTTATCACATGCTCTTCAGAAAGTCAGACTAGCATGTTTTATCATACCTTGTTATTTGATTCCCTGTAAAATTAAAACTTTGTTTCCTTCAGTTACATCTTTGTACTTCAGCTTTTATGCAAAGCTTTTTTATTCCTTTAGTCTTTCTCTGATAGTGCTTTATTCAGAGTATGTCTGATTCAAAGAGCTGATGGAATGACTGTTTTCTTCCCACTCCAACACAGGCCTAACACAGAGTGAGCACTCGTTTTTTCCTTGTGAGCAAATACTGATGTTGCTTAAAAAGAGACATGGATCTTTACTTCCTTCCAGTAACAGCTTTGAAGAGCAAATTCTGGTCTTATCAAAATATGATAAAATTTGCCATATTGGTTGGTGAAAGCAATTCACAGCTAGCTAAATAATCACGTTCAAGATTTTTATTTATTACTTGTGAATTTATAAAAATATCTTATTTTCTTCCTGTGAAAGTATGTTATATTCTACTGGAGTTATGCCTGTGCATATGGAAGAAACATAAGTCATCCTGGGGTCCCTGGAGTGTTACTGCGAAATACATGGTCTAATTAATATAGAATAATATTCTGCTAATTAGGATTTCAATAATGAGTTCTTTCAATAGTTGAGTGCCTCTACTTAAGACCATTCTTTTTTCCTTTCTTCTTAAATTTAGATTTTAATACAGATCTTGCTTTTATACTATGTTACAAATAAAATGCAAGATGGTATAGCGGAGGGAACTGTTGAAAAATGTAACAGAAAAGATTAATGTTCTCTGTTTAAGAGCTCTGTTCATGGGCAGTTTGATATCCCAGTTCTTCTCTTTGTACAGCTGTTATGCAAGAAACAAGGAATTTTTTACAAATCAATACATATCTGAAATTCAAATTGCTGAGTAATGTTTTAGAGAAGTTCTGAATCTTTAGGTTGTATTTTGCCATTTGGCTTAGGGAAGAAGGTACAGCGAACAACCCCCACCAAATCTTTAGGATTAACACCAAAAATATTTATTTGACTAATGAGGTAATTAATGAAAATTTTCCAATGGATTAAGTATATAACAGAGAAAACACCCTTCTACTGTGGTTTCTATTTTTAAGGGCAAGACTGTATTGCAAGATTATTAAATAATAAGAATTGAAATGGTTTTAGTATCTAGCAAGGAAAGAAAATGTTTGTTAATTGTGTATGTAATTATATGTTATTGATTCATTCTGTTTTTATTTTTTGCACTGTTGGTTGGAAGCAGCTAAATTGTGTTGTGTATCTGAATATATTATGGCATCTACGTGAGAATTATGTTATTAAGCTACGTAGTCAAATTCTTGAAAGCTTTATTAGTCATTAAATACATGATCCTATTGAAGTTCTTTTTCCACTTAGTTTACATAATAGGTGAACTTCATTTGCTGCAGAGCTGTTCAGTATGCTCAGACAGAGCTCTGCAGCAGCAGAACCTGTTTTTGTGTGTCTGCTTTCTTTCTTGACTCCCTCAGGTACTGATTGTTGTGCTGATGTGGTATTCTATAAACAGCTGTTTGCAAATGAACTTTTAATTCTGATAATGTTAGTTCTGTTTAAGAGATGCAGTTTTTGTGAATTGATTGAGCTGAAACCCCCAGATCTGGGTTTTTCTTAAGGGTGGAAGTAGACCAACTTAGAAATCCCAGCTTTCCCATGTTGAAGTTCCTGGCCTCCTCAAAGTAAACATCACTTTGAATTGGACTTCCTTGTTCTTGGGAGTGGTGAAGCTCTTTGGCTGACTCTGAAGTACTTACACTGCACAAGGTAACACTTAAACACCCCAGAACATTCCAGTCACATATAGGCTTGGTTACTTTACAACCATAATTATCACACTGTTTAAATAAACATCTTTCTTGTTTGCTATTGTTTGAGTAATGTATAACTTGGCCTGTTTTTATTTAGTTTTTAACACATTTTTTCTTTCATTTTTATAGGAGCAACTGGACGTAGCACTTTCCAAAATATGCAAGAATTTTGATATCAATCATTATACAAAAGTTCAGCAGGCTTACAGGCTGCTTGGAAAAACACAGGTTAGTACTTCTCTTCTGAGGAAGTCACAATGAGTAGTCATATCACAGCATGAAGCTTTGAGTACTGTGATGGAAATTTGTTTTCCTAATTGTTGTGGTTTAATCCCAGTTGGCAGCTAAGCCCCACACAGCTGCTCCCTTCCTCGTCCTTGGTGTGATGGCAAAGTCAGAGGGCAGGCAGCTGTTCAGTCATCCCCAGGACAGCAGGACTCCATCATGTGTAACAGTGACTTGTGAGGACAAACTTCACCCTGTTCTGTCTTCTTGCCTCAGCTTTTATTACTAAGCATGACACCACAAGTTATGAAATATCCCTTTGGTCAGTTGGACTCAGCTGTCCCAGCTGTGTCTCCTCCCAGCTCCTTGTGCACCCCTAGCCCACTCTGGAGGCGTGGGGTGAGAGGCACAAATGAAATGGAGTTACCTTCTTGTACTTTGTTAATGTGCAGAACTATTGGAATGCCTAAAGAAGTATTCAATTTCTTACTTACTGAACAAAAATAGATACAATGCATTCACTGCTTGTCAGGTGCATGACATGTTGAGAAAGGCAGATACTTGTTGGAGAGAAATGAAGTTCCTGGCAAAATGAAGGTGTTATTTGTTACTGCATGGTTTTGCTTACTTTGTTCCATTATAAAGTGACTTGGTTTTGACATTCTTTTTATTACTAGTAAAGTACATACTTTCAACTTGTTTTTTTGAACTTGATTTAGTTGCATTGTTATTCATATCTCTCCCATATTGACCTCTTCTCAGTAAACAAAATGCCAAGATTCTTCAGCATTTTCGGTACTTTTCATTATTTCATTTGTCATTCTATTTTCTTTGCCTACTTCAAGTTAGGACTAGCTTTAGAAGATGGGCTGTTTTCAATAAGATTTCAGCAGAATTGCTTCTTCATTTCTTATGGAGTGATTGAGTTCTCAGCTCTTGCCAGTAGCTAAAAATGTCAAATAGGAAGTAGTGAAACTGAACACTTTCAAATCTGTTGATTGCATGTATGTGAAAATAGAGAGAAAATTCAGTTTCTGAAATGGAATACTGTTACATGCAATTTATTAACAACAGGAACTCTTGGGAAACATCCTGACCTGAAACTCAGACATGATTGTGGCAAAACTAGTATGTTACATAGTCATTAGTCCTTAGTATGTTACTTTTTCCTGGAAAAGGTAGTATTTTTTTTAAAAAAAAAATGACTTTTTTTTTTCTATCATAAAGAGGAGTTTTATGGGAAATTTATTTATATGATGTGCATGCCTTTCTGTAATGCTTAATTGTACTTTTGGTTCTCCACTCTGGCAAGTGGATAAAGATTTTGTAATGATTGCAAGGGAGATATTTCTGATTTAGTTGGCAGTGTTTCCACTGGGAGAAAGAGTGTGAATCTTAACTAATTTCTTTTTGACACATTATCAATGATTGAGAGGGTAAATAATTGAGTAAATTCTAAATTAGCTTTATTATATTAATATTTACTAGTGACAGTGTCCAAACAAAAGGTAAATTACAGAAGGAAGATGGCAGAGGAAACTGCTTTTACTTGCAATACTTGAACTCTTTTATGTGACCATATTGTAGTATTGCCAAGATCTGTGTTTGGTATTTTTAAGACAGAGGTTGGAGGACATGCTTACAAGTGTTCAGTACTGAAAAAGACGTATGTCAAAAGATGTGGCATATGACAAATTGAATTTTACAATTTGATTTTATGTTACTCCATTTCTTTCAGACAGCAATGGACCAGTTACATATGCACTTCACCCAAGCCATTCACAACACTGTGTTTCAAGTAGTCCTTGGATATGTGGAGCTGTGTGCAGGAAACACAGACACCAAGTTTCAGAAGTTACAGTACAAAGACCTCTGTACAGTATGTAATTCTTCCATATATATATGGTTTTAAATCTGAATTTTTTCACTGTTATAGGTGTACCTTTTGTCAATAGGGACTCAGTTGTTAATCCTGTAGCTAGTCTAGTTTCTTAATACAATTTATGATTTTTTGAGATATTTTTTACTCCTAATTTAATTGATTGCACTAAATTTTAGCACCTTGGAGTTATTGTGCACTCCATCTAACAAAAAACAGCATTTCAAAATGTCTATGTCTTCAGTACGATATGCTAGTTATTGGAATAACTATTATCTTTGGACTTTAATCCAGTGCATTTAGGTAGTATTCACAATTTCTCTGATACTGCATTTCAGTAAGAATTCTTGTAAAGATTCTAATTTAATTGGAGTCTTCCCATTATTCCTGACTTTGTATCATTCACTTTCATTCTCACATTTAATTTTGCACTTTTGATACCAGGATAAGGGACAGCTATAATATTGAGATGGGAAAGCCTGGTGATAGACAGATCATGGGCTGGGAATATACATATATTTTCCTCTACTACAAATTTTTGTTCATTCTTTTAATTTTTTCAGTTGGGATTGTACTGTTACACCCTGAGAAGTTTTCTAAAACTTCAGTGATGGGGAAGAAGAATATGAGATATTTTAGGTGGTTCTAACATTTAATTACAATTTGAAATTATGTTTCTATCTTGAATGCTCTTTGGGATGTATGTTTCAGTTACAGACTAAGCCTTCATCATACTTCATCCACTTAAGGACCCACCCCATCAGTTGCAATTTATTAAATTAAAATACAGTCACAAGGAGATTGAAGTTTATATTCTGATCCATTTTCTTTCCCTTCTCATAATTCCTGGCATCATGTAGCTGCCACTAGTAAACAACACATCTGCATTCATTTTAAAGAGGTTCCTCTTTGATTTAAAAAGATTACATAATCTAAGAGCCTTCATATAAATAAAAGTGTGATAAGCAAAATAAATTTATTGGGAATAATTGACTTAAGTATTCATAAACATAATGAGTAAGTTTCTGGATAGTTGGTGTTTCCACTTCACTGAGATAAATTCTAGCTGCAGAAAGTGAGCAAACCCTGATCTTTGTTCCCCAGACTGCAGTCCTTTAATTTTCGGTGTGGTTTTATTTCTGTTTCTTAGTTTCTGATGAACTTTTCTTCCAGGTTTTTTTTTTTATTTTTTACTTTATGCGTCTGTATGTCCAGTTTTATTTCTCATTCCTTGCTAATACTAATGCTACTAAGCCCATTTATTTACACTTACAAATGAGCTACTGAGCTGCTTCTGACCAATTCTAAACTACAGGTTGTGTGTTGCTGTTTATCCTTCTACTTGAAAGTGTGGAGGGATCTTTCAGGTACTTGGAAGTGTCACATTTTGTAATACACAGAAAGAGGGTGGCTTTAACTGCACGGTTACAAAATAATTACCCCATTATTTCTATTAGTTTTTACTTAATGAAAGCCCTAATGAGGTGATGCTTAAGTTAATTTGAACAATATTTAAAAATATTAAAAAAGAATAATGTTTCAAATTCTTTTAAAAAAGAATGTTTTCAGAAATTCTTAAGCATTTATGAAAGTTAGTGCCTGTGCACTCAGAGTCACTGTTTCGTTGTTGAGTGTTTCTTTTCTTAGCAATATGCCATGCTTTTATGTATTTTCTCTTCAAATATTGCTGGAGCAGGGCAAAGCTTGGCTGCTTCAGTCTCCAGTTTAGATTTTCTTTATTCTAGTATAAGCTCAAAGAAATTCGGTTGTTTCCTTAGTTTAAATTGAAATATCTTGGTATTTAGTAAGTAATCCTTTCTTTCTGTCCACCTGAAACTCAGTATGTCTTCAAGTATAGTGATTTGCACAAGCAAAGTTTAGATTTTAGATACTAAGAGCCCTGAAATACAGTATAATTTCCTGAAAAGTTAGTAGAGAAAAATGCTGAATCAGCAAGTTTGTTTGATTTTTTTTTTTTTGACTACTTTTTTAAAGATCAAGAACAATTCAATGGGATATTTGCCAGTAAGGCTTCTCTGAAGTACACATAAAGTAGCACTGAAGTACAAAAGTCTGTGTCATTGAACTGACATATAGGGTGGCTGCATCCCTCTTATAGTGAGATGGCCTTACTTCTTTATCTGTGTCACTCTAAAATAAATGTAAGAGGTAGTTAACATACAGACCAATTGAGAAAATGAGAAAAAAAGATGCCAACAAAAACACTTTATACTTTTAGACCGCATTTGATTACTTGACCAAAATCAAGAATCTGTCACTTCTTAAAGTACATTTGAAAACGAAACTGATGTACGTCAGCTCAGCTGTATCAATTTGGAGAGTTTGTTATGGTTTGTGTTGCTGCAGGGAACACAATTTTGAAGTTTCACAATGCTATTTTGTTGTTCTGTAGCATATTACATCAGACAGCTACATTCCATGCCTTGCTGATCTCTGCAAAGCCCTTTGGGAAGTCATGCTCAGTTACTACCGAACGATGCAGTGGCATGAGAACCATGACCAAGATGAGGCAGCAGTTGTGTCTTCTGGTAAGGAACTGCTGGAAACAAAACTTCTGATATTTGGAAATAGCTTTTCTTGTGCTTAAATTATTAATTTATGTGTTGGTATCTTTGTGGTCTTAACTCGGTGCCTTCAGCATTTTTGCTGATAGTGTGATTTTTTTAATGGATTTTTTTACTCTTCAATATTAGGCTAATTTTTAAATGAATATTTGTATGTTCCAGTCTTGCAGATATAAATAATTTTATTTTAAACAGTGCTTAGCAGAAATGTCCTTCTCTTATTGTGTGGAATCTTAAAAAAAAAAAGATAATAAAAAATATTTTTTTAGTAAAAAAAAATATTTTGGATTGCTGGAGCTGTTTTTTGAGTTGAAGCCATTGCTTGAGATGCAAGTTTTTATAGCTATAACAGATGTAAAATTCAGAGCTGAAATATTTGCTTTTGTGATGTTCTGTGTGAGGAAAGATTCCAAAATATTTTGATTGAATTGCCCATTCTCAGTAATAGTTACCTTTACAGTTTAAATAAGATAGTTACACTTTTTAATTATGTCTGTTTTGCTGTGGTTTTTGCAGGTGTAAAATCAAGAAGGTATCATAAAGATATGTTTGTTATTCCTGTTAAACTTACATAAGCATTCTTATAATAGGCAAAAGTTCTTGTTCTGAGAAACATATTCTGGAAAGGTTCAAATCAGAAACCAGATGGTTGATGAGGAGAAGGATGATATATATGACACTCTACTTACAAAGAGTCTGGCCTAGGACTGGGAGAATGCAGCCCTGCTAAATGCTATTTATAAGTGGTGATTATTACAGGAGGAAACTCTGCTCGCTTGACAGTGAGCACTGGATGATCTGAAGAAGATACAATCAAAATGTGGTCAGACTGCTGTGTTCTATTGTTATTTTGGTTTAATTGAATTATCAGTGTCTGATACAAGTCATAACAGTCCCTGTTAGTGGATGTTTTTTCTTTCATTCTCTTAAATATGTGGTAGTCCAGATAATGCTGCAGGGTCTGTTCTGCACACATCTGAAAAGGTTGATAAAAATCTTGTATCTGGTGTCCCATTCCTTACTGGCATCTTTAGTAAGGTGCTTGCAATATTTACATGATATTCATCTAGACTGCAGGGTCTGGATTCAGGGCAAGGCATGACAAGGAAGGAGCACTTCCTTTGTTGATAAAAATTTCTTGATGCTTGCAAATGCGGACATCTGTACATTGTTTAGGTTTCTGGTCTCTTCTTTAGTAGACAACAGAATTAGACATGAAAAATTGCTCTTTTCTCTAGGGAAGGTGAAACTAAACCAGGATTTTTTCTGGAAAAAGCTGTGAAGCCTAGTAATGGAGAACTGCAAGGGTCAGTCAGGATTAGCTCTGACTGTGATCCTTGCAGTACATTACTACCTAAGGAACACTACTGGGACAGGTATTTGGTATGCAGGTGATGAAACTCTCCTGGTCTACATTTGCATATAATGATTATATGCTTATATGTGCATTATTCATTTCTGTTGAGAAGTTTAGAGCAAAGTAGCTCTTCTGGGGTTTGCATAATCAATAATATGGCAATTGCTGAGGAAATGTAATTCTGTGTAGGATAACTTTCAAAGGTTTTGGAAATATTTACAATGCCTTTAACCTGAAGTTTCAGATGGCAACAATGTGATTGGAAGTGAAGAGAACAGTTTTGATCGCAACTATGTAAAAAAGAAATTGGAGCACGGGCTTTCACGAATATGGCAGGTATGGGTTTTGAATTTTGTTTCCCCTAAGTATTTATTACCCCCCTCTTCCATATCTCCAATATTAATTATAGTTCTATTTATAATAATGTTCTTAAAGAAATGTCTCCAGTTTTTTTTTTTTTTTAAAGTGATTTGCTTTGATGTGAATGTATCAAGACCAGGGAAATATAATTTCTATGAGTCAGTGGTTGCAATACTTCCAAACTCAGTCAAGATTCCAAAACATAGTAACAGGACTTTTGGTCTGGTCCCATTTCTTTCAACCTGGGTGCTGCCACACAATCTATTTTCTTCTCTTGTGCTTTTTCTCTGTATACTGCTTTATATTTCTGCTATAACCGTAGCTATGGTTATATAGATATGTGGTGATATATATATATGGTTATATGGTTCTCAGCCTGGAGCCTTGAGAACCTGACTGGTTTTATGGTGTTCCTGATGTGATTGCTGAATCAGTTTGGTGTCAACCAAATTATATGATGAAAAAGCTGATTTCTGTTTTTGCATTGACAATAAAGCATCTAGGATTGACTCTATCTATGTTCGCACTCTATAGGGTGCTAAAGAAACTGATACAAAATTATTTTAGAGAAATTACCCATGTTACAGAAAATGGAATCCTATTCTATATTAAAAAAAAAGAATTTATAGGTGCAAGCAACCAACAAGTATTAATGAACCAGGCATCCAAGCCTTCACTTTTATCTTCAGTGTATTAAGTACAAAAAACTTGTTTGTGTTTTGTAGGATGTTCAATTGAAAGTGAAAACGTATCTTCTGGGAACAGATCTGTCTAACTTCAAATACGATGACTTCATATTTGTACTTGATGTTATCAGCAGGTATGCTGGTGTGGTTGTTAGACCTTCTAGTACCTGTCCACAAACAAGCTCTGATAAGATAGCACTGTTGATTAAGGATGATACTTGCATTTTGATGCCAATATCATTCAAATGTGCTGGTAGCTTGAAGAGAAATTCTTCTATATGTGAGAGTTTATGAGGATGTATTTAGGAGAGGTATCATGAACTGCTTTGCTGCTTAAGTGTCATGTGATTTCAGTATTGTCTCCTTTTAAGATACGGGATGTGCAGGTCTAGCAATTTTTTTTCTAAGAGCTTTTAAAGGGAATCTGAGTCAAGTAGAAAAGTACTGTGCCAACCTGTACAATATTATATCCTTCTGCTTTGGCAATAAAGCGACAGATTAAAACTCTGAACTGACAGCTTGCCCTATAGGCTCTCAAAAATACATTAATTTTGCTTATAGCTCTTTGTCTCTATGTGTATGGCACACAGTGGTAGGATTTGAAGGAAAATGAGGCATGGACTTCTGTGGAATGCAGCCTTAAAATTGCAGTGTAACATTGGTGCTCTGTGTTTATGAAGATACATCTACACTCACAGTTGGAACAGCAGTATTAAGAAATCAATAAATATATCTAAACTTTGTTGTATTACTCTAGGCTGATGCAGGTTGGAGAAGAGTTTTGTGGCAGTAAGTCTGAAGTTTTGCAAGAATCTATCAGAAAACAAAGCGTTAATTATTTCAAAACATACCACAGGTAAGACTATTATATGTGCAGTGGATGATTCTAGTGACATTTTATTGTTAGGTAAATGCTTTTCAAAGGAATTCCCCTGCATCATGTTCCTGCATTGAGGTTGACAGTACAGTGTGTTTCCTGATGAGAATAAGGCTCTGAACCCTGGAGAAGGGAAGAGGATAGAGAAGCCTTTGTTTTCACTGGGTTTGTGGAAAACCAGTTCTGCAGCAGGCAAGCCAGATCCAGATGAGCAACTGTTTAATGTAGAATTTCAGTAGTTTTTTAGGTTGCCTCTTGTCTCCTGGCATCCTGAGGAGGAAGGCTTCTGAAGTCCATAGCTTGTAGCAAAATTGTGTCTTCTTTTCTATGCTATTGCTTAAGAAGACTCATCATGTATAGCTATGAAATGTTTTTTTCAATATGCAGTTTTGTCTTGCATCAAATAAAATATTTAGAACTGAGTCCATCCTTTTGAATCATGTTTTCATGACTTATTTGTTGGCAGGATCTAATTACATTTCAGTCAGCACTCTTGTCATATCTGAGGCCATTCATGTGTTGTCATGGATGGGCATTCTCTGGGCTCAGATATAATACATGGCTATAACAGCAACAAGACTTATCCTTCTGTTTGTTTGTTTTTGTTGCCTTGATTTTATGAATGTTTTCATTTGGGTGATTGACATCTTTTTAATTTTAGTTGTCTAGCATTACATTCTTTCTGGGTGTAAAAACTAGGAAGATATGAGAAGAAATACAACATTCCATGCTCCAGGAAACGCTTACTTTCCTGCTCTTGATCTGTTGTCCTCTTTTCGGGAGCTGTCATACGAGTAATATATCCAGAGCCATTTGAAAAGTCTGTGACTTTCTGCCTAAAATGAAGTATGAAAATGATGGCAGGAGAAGAGGAAATGTTGTCCAAATTCAGAAGACGAGAATGTGGTTTGGAATTTCTTTCAGCTTTGGTAGTTTGTAGCTGGCAATTCTTTCTGGACATTTGATGAAGACCTCAGTTCCAGTTGTCTGAAAAACTTGAGCCTTCATCAGATCCACATTATGTCTTGTCAGGAGATGTCACTATTTTTATTTCTTGAAATTTTTCTCAATCCTGAACCAAATTTCATGAACTGATTCTGGTTCTACTGACCATCTTTTACTACACTGACTTATCACATAGTGCCTTGTTGGGTTAAGTAAACATAATTTTGACTGTTATGGTATTGCTTATGTTTAACAGCTTAACCAATCATAGACTAATTTTCTGAATTATCTTTGAGTAAAATAAAGATTAAGGAACATTGATGGAATATATGTAGAAATAGTAATTTTTTGAAATAACTTGTGTTTTTTTAAGATGAGGTAATTCTTGTGGAAATAAAATGAAATATTTATTGACATGAATTAATTATATGAAACCTTTTAATTCTTTCTACATGTTTTATGCAGCATGAGTATTGTAAAGATTAATTGGCTGATGTTTTCATCCTCGGAAGGAAAAACATAAAAAACCCTTGTCTCAGAGCTATATCCCCTAAGGTGTTTTATATAAAAGCTTTAAGTGTCTTGCCTTTTCAGATCAAGCTAATGTGGCTTTCACTTCTCTTGGGTGTTTAATTGGAGGGGGGAAAAAAAAAAGCAGGAGTGCTTTTAAGGATTCATTAGTACATGAAAGCTACACAGAGCTGAAATGCTTAGAGTCCAGGAGTAATCAGTTCTTTGTGTAATTTGACATACGTGGCCTCCTGGGCAGTGTGATGTTATAGAGAACTGCCAACATAGAGAAAATATTGAAAGGAATTGGCTGTGTGATTCAAAAAACATAGAGGAGACCATAGTACTGGAGCATACAGGAAGCCCTTTTTTGGGTGCAGGTTGATTGTTCTGATGAATCAGAATGGGCTTTTGGCAAAGAGCATTGGTAAGATGATTTTTGAAATGTAATTTACTTTTTCTTACTGATAGACTTGTAAAAAGATGTGTTTGATCACTTAAACTTTTCAGAGAATGAATGCATCAGGTCTTCATGCATTCCCCTTTCTAGATGTATATTCTGGTGAAAATTCTTCAAGTACTCTGTCAGAGCCTTGGTTTCAGATTTGAAATGCTACACAACCTGTTGTGTGGTTTTTAAATGTTTGCTTTTCTATGACTCTTTCACCTTAGTCTTTCTCACAAAGACTTTTAATCTCTAATGCTGGCTTTCACAGCATCTCTAGCTGTTGTTTCTGTGGCTTTACTGTGAGAAGATTTGCAAGCTATGGGTACTCAATGCCTTGAAAATAGCACTTTAAGTCTATTTGTATTTAACTGGTGAATTTAATTAGATACAGCAAACTGTAGTCACCATTCAACACATTGCTTATCTCATCGTGGCAAGCAAATTTTAATTGTAGTGGTGGTTGTAGTTCATTACTGAAGTTGTGGTATTCCTAGAATATTTTATTGCCTAATTAGAAACCCAGTGCATAATTTACCAACTGTTACTTGTTAAACAAAACAATATGCCCTATATTAAGAGGAAAAGATAGAGCAATGTGATCCCAAAAAAGCATTCATTGGTGTCTTTTCCTATATGTTCCATTTATGTGGTAGAATTTTTTCTTTCTTAAAGATGTTTCTGCTTATGACAGAGTGGAGGCTTTTCTAGTGAATAAAAACAACAGAAGAAATGCAGAGATCTAATGGCTTGATTACTTTTCCTTATTACTGTATTGATACCAAACTAAAATTAAGCTATGAAGAAAATGAGAGATTAATAGCCATTTAAGTTTTTTCTTTGAAAACTTGAGATTTCTGTAGAAATATTATTTCTTTCCACTTTCCTTTGCTCTCTATTGGCTTCAGTGTGTTTGAAAGAAGCAGCTATCTTATGTGGGCTCTCAGAAGCTGTTGTGCTGCTAGTGGAGTATTTGTATATACTATATTGCTTTCTACAGTTTACAGAGGAAAAAGATCCAGTATTTCTGTGTAATTGTAGGTGTATCTCTATAATTTGTAATGATTTTGACTAAAAAAATGAGTTTACAAATTTGGAGATAGTCTCAAAGAATATCTTTCTCCAGAGGTGTCATAAAAAATACGCTGCTTTGGTAGCCACAGCTTTTGAGTGGTTTATTGGTTAGTAGAAATGCTTAAATACTTGTTTTAAAGT
Source organism: Cichladusa arquata (assembly GCA_026413545.1). Classification (NCBI taxonomy): domain Eukaryota; kingdom Metazoa; phylum Chordata; class Aves; order Passeriformes; family Muscicapidae; genus Cichladusa; species Cichladusa arquata. The sequence goes on from JAOTQP010001286.1 coordinate 23,556,752, forward strand.
GTAACTTTTGTACAGTTTTGGGAGGAGTTTTTCACTGCAGAAGTGAAGGAGCTGCCAACTTTGTGATTTACTCTTTCTGCCAATTAAGAGTATTCATTTGTGTTTCAGAACCCGTCTTGAAGAACTAAGAATGTTTTTGGAGAATGAGACCTGGGAACTTTGTCCTGTTAAATCAAGCTTTAGTATTTTGCAGCTTCATGTACGTTCTATGAATAAAATACACAAATGTATTAATACTTTAATAATTAAGAGTCATGGTGTTCTAAGAAGGAGTAAGATCCATGAAGTACTGTACAAATGGTTTTAATGGCTTCTAAAAGCTTCTTAATTTTACTTCATGCTATTAGAAACTTAGGAGTCAAATGGTTTTGAAACAGTAGTGTTTCTGTTTCAGGCAGGCAGAGGTTTTTATGGAAGATGCTAGAGTTGTAAGCATAATGATAGCCTTTATTTTTCCTGTTTCGATGTGTCTGTTTTTCATTTCTAAATTATTTATTTGCCAGTAAGATGCTAAAACATGAGTGCCTAGAAGTAGTTGCGTGAGCACTTGCTAGCTTGTACCAATTTGGCATCTGTTTCTGGAAACATAGGTCATATGGCCTCACTTGGACAGGAAAAAAAATATTCTTCTGTGGTGAAGTCCAACTGAAAGCAAGTAATTACTGTACTCACCTTCTAATCATCTGAAGTGATTTTTTTGATTTTTAGCATGTGGTGGATGAAATTAACTTGTTTTGCCAAATAAAACATGGTGCCTGTGATTAAGCTATAACTAAAGTTCAGAAATGTTTTAGCACAGCAACATTAAGCAAGATCATTGTGCAACTTCTGTAGAATTAACTGTAGAAGTAAATAATAGGCTACTCAATCACTAAAAATATAGAGGGAGAGGAAGAGAGGACCCCCACTAGCATCCAGTAGCAAAAGAAATAATATTTTTAATAAAGAAAAGGGATTAAAAATCCATACATAGTGCTCAAGGGACTGTAGCAGCAGGAAATGGCAGAAAGTTACTGATTTGTTAAGCAAACAGAAATCTAATATTGTAGTCCTTTTAGCTGCATGTGTTTTGATCTTTAAACCTTTAGTTCAATGAAAATGTACATTTTGCCACTATGAATATAAATAGCTAGGGTTTAATAGATAAAAGTGATATGTCATTTGAGATAAGTCGTGGTTTTTAGGAAAAAAAATGTAAAAGCTCATGCCTTTTGGGTCCTACTTGGTCCATACACTTGCAAGAGTTTGTGCACTCACCCAGTGATCAGAAATTATGCAGTGGGTTTGAGAAGTAAAAAATTTTGACAACTTTTTAAAAACAAAGTATCAACAATAAAATTTCAGCTTTAGTAAATTCCTAGATAACTTGTGTAAAAAAATGGCATCTTTTGATAGAATTTAAGCCTTTTTTATCTCCTTATTTCTGTGAAATAAAAAACACAATTAGTTTTCACCTAGTTTTAGACAGTAAATACTTTCAGGATGCAGATGTATTGCATGTTGTAACAGAAAATTTCTAAAAGTACAAACCAGCATAAGGTTGCCACTTTCAAGGTTAACTCGAGCCAGCATGAAAAGCATGTTTAAATAAGCAGCAAACTTTGGCTTGAAGTTAATGTCCACAGATTTGTTGTTATCCTTTGTCTTTATGGAACTGGAGCCACACTAACATTGAAAAAGGCTGATTGAAAGGTGGTTTATTTCTGTTGGTAGGAGTTCAAGTTCATGGAGCAGTCGCGTTCCCCGTCCGTGTCGCCGAGCAAGCAGCCTGCCTCTGCAGTTTCCTCCTCAGAGACGCTGTTTGAGCAGTACTGCCACGGAGGAAACCCCTTCGAAATTCAGGCTGACAGCAAAGAGGATGAGACAGAAGATGTGTTAGCTTCCAATGGGGTATGGAGTGTTTCAGATGATGATTTATTGTGCGTGGCAATGATGTATCTTAGTAAAATAATCTGTTGCCTGCAGTGCTGTGCTGCTTTGCTTTTAGAAGTGCCAGAAAGCCAGGCATCCTGTTGAAAGTTCAGTTTGTTTTGCACTGAATCAGTACTTTTTTTCCACTGAAGTCAAGTGTTCCTGAGACATGTTCCACCTAAATTAGTATTTTTCCAGAGATTTAAATTAGCTTTCTTTGTGGAGGTAATTTTGTCATTTTAGGACTTGCTTTCCGGCTTCATAGGAAAGAATCATTGTGGGTTGCTCCTTTTGTTGTATTTGTTCACACCTATGTGATTTGTCATGGATTTTTTGATGCTTGTTACATTATTTTTAATTTTAATTTAAATGCTCAGGACACTGTCTTTATTGTGGGTTCTATAAAACTGAACAATAACTGTGTGTGTTTTTTTCAGAAGTCTGTCAGTCGAAATCTAGTGGTGACCAAATGTGTTTCCATGTAAAACTTTGTACCATTCTCTTAAATGCTACAATAGCATGTTTTTGTTGCTGTCGTTATTTGTCCCTTCGATGCGTGATGTTTTCTTGGCCTTAACTTGTGCTGCTGAGACTGGATAACGTCTCAAGAGCAAAAAAGAATAATTGCTGGTTAGTGATTTCATGCTCCTCTGGTAACTTGCAGGTTGCTGCTAGTGAACGAGAACCTACATTATTCCCATATTTTTTGTTCAGTGACTTGTAAGCAGCATACTTACACTTGTAGAAGGCTAGAATTGTCTTCATTCCTTGGCTATGAATATGCTGGGGTATTTTGATTTCTCTCTGCACATTTGTGTGAGATATGAAAACTCTGCAAACAAGTTAGGACAGACCATTGATCTTTCAATTTCTAACATTTTTACCCTTCAGAATCTGTTTTTCTTAGCTCGAAGAAAAATTTAAAATACATTGTCTTACTCTGTACTAAGCTTTTGCTTTTGCAAGCATGAAATCATTTGATGAAAAACTGGGTAGCAAATACTGATGAACGTGTTGGAGCCACTCTTTTGTTGGCTTTTGCCAGCATGAAGTGTCACACTTATGCCTGTTCGAAGGGACCTCTGGCACAGACACTGCAGGCTCATGAGAAGTAGTAGTCCTGCAGGTCTTACTGGCACTCTGAAACCTGCATAAGTTACAAAACATAAGTGTAAAACACATAGAAATTTGTCTCTCTGAATGGAGGCACAGGACAGGTTAATTAACTTGCCAGCAGGTGTACAGGACATCTCCCAGGGCTGGCATTGGAGCAAAGGTATTTTATGGCTGAGGTGACTGTACTCTGCAGATGACCATCCTACTTTCCATTTTGACATTTTTATTTTTATTACTGTCCCAGAGGCAAGGTAACTGAAGTTCTTGTTAATAGATCCTTTGGGATGGATTAGAGTGAAATAACACTGAATGATTGGTGTTTATATATGTATATAAATGGCAGGTTTATTTTAGAACAATTTGGTTAAAGTGGAAATGAGGTGTGTAGTAGCTGTTTTATATAGCAAGTAATTACTATATCTGTAGTAATATAGCAATATAGAAGTATCAAGATACAACTTAAGAAAATATACAAAGAAAAAAGAAGGAAGAGGTAAGAGTGGATAGTAGATAGAAAGATAACACCACTTCTGGATCCAACCAGGACTTGGTTTTTGCAATTTCATTGTCCATTGGTCAAAGTGATGGCCACATTCTTGATCTGTTGGGACTGAGGGAAAACCACCAAACATCAAAGTTCACTGGCTTAATAGATACTCATGTTCAGGGGGAACAGTCAGGTACCTCCCCTGGAGAGGTGTTTCTGTTTGTTTGCTGCAGCACTGTGGATCATGTGCAATCCTCTGGTGGAAGGCTGCAGAAATGAGTCTGGGAGCATTTTGGGGGTCTTTGATGGTTTGTGGCCCCTTCTAAATAACTTGACTGCTGTTTGACCCAACTTAGTTGATCCAATTATGCATTATCAGAAGGGGTTAATACCTTAAGGCTTATGTGATACCTCCCCATGGGAAGGACATTGGCATGGTAAAAAGCATTATCCTGTCTCACAGAATCTGTTTATTATTGATCTTTTTTCCTTATCTGGGTCAAAACATGGCTTGTTGCTAAACAAAGGCTGGTTTTCATGGTCATCCTCTGGTGGTGGGTGTGCAGCTCCCCTGTCTTACGAAAATCAGAGGTTCTGCCAGCACACAGCTGGTGTGTGCCAACTTGGTCTCAGCAGAGCACCTGCTGCTCTTGCAAATTGCTGATTGCTTGAGCCATAAACCTTTAATTTTCTGTCTCTCACTATTGTCTGTTCCATAATGCTGACACAGAAAGATCTCCTGTTTAAAAAGTAGAAGGTACACCTATTTTGTTATTCTTTACATAGTAAGATAACCTGCTTAGACAATGCAGGTTAAAGTTTTTACTGAGGTTTTGTGTTTCAGTGTCTTGACTGACCAGTTATGGTGGCGGCGTATTTTAGCACTGAAAATTGGAACTATTCCAGATGGAGGTTGTGAAATTTTGTTTCCAGGAATGTTGCCAAGTGTAGAAGGAAGATGCACAATAAGAACAGAAGCAGTTGATTTATTTGCCAGTTTATCTGTAGGAAGAACTGTCAGTATTTCTTTTGAGAATTTTAATGTCTTTTTAAGTGCTTAGTTGTTGCAGAATGGAGCCCCTGGACCAAATCACCTCAGCTCAGCATCTGGAGCTTCAGTGAGATGCTTTATGTCCCTTTTCTGTAGCTTCTTAAAATGTCTCTGTTGTGATACAGTTAACTTGCAGTATTGTAACATTCTTCAACTTCGATGAATCTTACTGCTGCCTATGGGTTGGTTTGGATGGATTGCCTGAACACTTGTAACTGATTATTGCTACAAGATATGTGAATTCATGTTGCTACTTTAAAATTTTACTGCAGACTGTGCATATTCAAAATGGATTTGTAAGGTCTCTTCAGATTGAGGTCACTTTTTAATAGTTGTGAGTTAATGCATACTTTAAAATACAAATGCACTTGTCTCAGAAATAGCAGTTCCAGATCATTAATAGCATTAGATTGAGGAGACTTAATAAAGTAATTTTCCTTGTTAAAAAGAAAAATCAAAATCCCTCTTATTCAATGATGTTAAGACAATTAATGTCAACTGACAGATTCCTACATCAATATGAATTGTGGTTAACAGTTTGTAGTCAATTTACTATTTTACTTTCACTGGATTTTAATTGAATTATTATATATTAATGCATAATAAGTGGTGGTAATTCTCTGCTCTAATATTCTAGCCAATTAGTTAAACTGTGGTTCCCTTTCCTAGTCAAGGCTGACCTCAGCTCATTTTTGAAGTAAACTGAGCTGCTTTCTTTAAAACTTTCCTTTGTCTAAAATGTTCATGAGGCAGATACTTTGCCTGGGAATACTAATGGTCCAAACATTTCTTTTGAATGTTTCTTACTACATTCTTTTTTTCCACCTGAGCTGTTTTTGTTTTGAATTTTTTGTACTGTGGGGTTCTTGCTTTTATAACATAGTGCTTTCATGGTGGTACCCTTTAAAACTCTCAGCAACTTGGGGCCAGGGCATGCATGACTGAAAAAACATGTTCTAGTGTGTTTTGGCTGCCATTTCTTAAGGATCCTGGAACCAAAGTGTGTTACCTGTGTCACTGTTGACTGTGTGTATAAAGCGGCTTCAAAGCAATGTATGGATTAAGGAAAAGTTTCTCTTCAAGTCTCTCTTCAAGTGCAGGTGCATTCTGCCTAACTGCAAGTTATTTTGTTGTTATTGGGTTCTTTTCTTAATTAGATCTGTACAATATAAACAAGTATTTTTGTAAAGCAATAGTTTAGTTCTTCATGCAATAATAATTAAGTATTATGCGGTGCCAGGATTATTTTTTTTTTTTACTGCCACTGTATGGATTAATTTTGAGGATTTATTACTGGGGTTTTTTTCCAAACTAAAAAGCAAATAATAAAACTGAAATATGTGGGTAGTCTATACATCAGCTAGAAAGCAACACAAATTATTGGTAGCTGAAATAGGATGATGCAAATATTTACTCAATCAACATAGTATAATTTGCCTGCTGCATTTTTAAAGAACATTGTCAGCAGCCTTTCAACCAGCAAAGTTATTTGTATCTTAATCAGGGTAAAAGTCAAAAAATGACCAAAGTGCAACATTACATGAATGACAATATTATAAAAAACTAATGGTAATCAATTTGTTATTTTCTTTGTTTTTTAACAGTATGAGTCAGATGAACAAGAAAAAAGTGCTTATCAAGAGTATGATAGTGACAGTGATGTTCCTGAAGAGTTGAAAAGAGATTATGTGGATGAGCAGACAGGAGATGCCCCGATAAAAAGGTAAGTAGGTGTGTGTGTCCTTGGTGTAATTCACATGCTTTTCATCTCAGTATTCTAATTAGTTCAGTTTCTATAATCTACAACAGTGGAATAATAATCAAATAAACATTATGCTGCCTGCACAGTTAGAAGGCTCAGCACTTAGATCTCCAGAATGGGGAGGAACATTAAACTGCTCATCATTATTGCAGACAAAACATGAAGAAAGGAAAATTTTGAAAGCAGATAAAGGCTCTCTGAAGCAGGCAGTGGAAAACTGGTTACAAAGGACAAGATATGAACTGAAGCTTCTCTAGAAGTTGTTGTGTATATGTGTAATTTCTGTTGTGTCAAAAGCAGTTGTTTGCAGACAAACGCTTTGAGTTTTGGGCTTCTGCTTCTGCATTACAGTAAACTACTACAGGTTAAAAAAAAAAATTAGATTCTTCCATAGCTTGAAGACAGTACTTTTGAATTTTAAGTTCTCTTTTTCTGTAATACACACATTGATATATAAAAATGAATATACATATTTTGTTTTGATGTATATAAAAGGTATTTTATTGATATATATTCATATAAGAAAGCCAACTTTGTATCCTTTAAAAGGATCTGTTAACAAGCTTCTGTCTAGGACACTGTACAACTTAGATGTACATTCAGACTTTGTGAAGCAGACTAGCATTTTTTATGTAGGGTTTGCAGAACAACTAGAATGCCATCACTGGGATCAAAGCAGAGTAGCAGAGTAGTTACAGGATAACTCTTTAGGATAAAATATTGTTAGCATGATTCTTTCTCTAAGGCACATCATGTAAACTGCCTCCTTTCAAAGAAGTGGCCGAGATATTGTTAAAAATTCCTTAATTGGAACAAACGAGTTGCTAGGTTTGTGCTGTGAAATTGAAATTTTTGAAAGGATATAGTTTTGAGGTATAGCAGCTGGCAGAGGGTTTCTCTTATAGAAAATTAAAATGTGTCTAGTTGGATAAGTATCATTGAGTCCAACTTCCTTCATCTTTCAGGACTAAAATTTATGAAAAATTTAATGACTTTCTTAGTTTCATCTTCCTCAAAATTGCTTCTATTTCTAGGCAAGTAACTTTCAGCTATGGCTGACTAATCTGCCTCTGTATTGTTGTAACTTGTTTTTATTCTCTTAATGAATTATGAATTGATGAATTAATGAATTTGAGTCAGAGTGATTAAAATTACTGTTGGGGCAAGACAGAGGCCTGCAGAATTCCAGCATTAGAATAAAAGTCAAGAATTCCTTTCTCTACCACAATTCTATGTAAATTAGGTCGGTCTTCTTCCTTAAATATCACAACTAACCAGTTGTGCTTTAGTGTAAATAAAATTCTGCACTGGAAGACATCCTGTCCTGTGAAAGAAGGAAGGAGGAATATTATATTTTCCACTAAATTTCATTTATATGTCTTTGAATGTTTTCACATTTGCTGTATTTTGTTTTGTTTTCTTTCAAGTGTTTCTCGAGAAACTCTGAGGAGCAGAAAGAGATCAGATTATAACCTCAATAAAGTGAATGCACCTATTCTAACCAACACTACACTGAATGTAATAAGGCTTGTTGGTACGTAGAATAATTCTAGTGTTTTATAAATATTTTTGATTTTCGTGCAGTCTTATGGATTGTAGCAAATATGTTAAATGATATTTAAGGCCCTGAAAAATATACCCTCTTGGGCTCTATTTCTACTCTTTGAAAATGTTAATAAAATAGAAATAAAGCACTAAACAAATTTTTTAATTACATAGACAAATTTGCTTATATCTAGTGAGTTATTTTTACCTGAAAAATTAATCTGCATGCATATGTTGGTTTTAACCTATAATGGTACTTTATTTGTCTGAGATATTGAATGTGTTAGAAGAGTGGAGATAGCAAGCAAAAAGATTAATTCTCTGTGTTGCTGTTGCGTTCTATGAAATGATTTATTTTAAAGTAGAATGGTTGCAAAAGTAAGAACTTTAAGACTAGGGGTTTTTTTCCATTCCATTATTCAAATTCTCATGCTCAGAATAACTGGTTTTATTACATAAAAGTAGTAATCTTCTAGTAATCAACTAGAAGAAAAGAGCTCTCTCATACATCCTAGTAATCCCTAGGGAGTTAAGGGAATCTCTGTCCCTGGAGGTCATCAGGACCTGCTGAGCAGCCTCATGTCTTTACAGCTGCTCTGAGCAGGAGGTTGCACTAGGCCACTTCTTGAGGTCTTTCCTTGCCCAACTTTTCTATGAGAACACTGGCCTCCAATTCTAGATGTGATTTTTTTGTGATCATACCTTCTGTTGTAATGATCCAGATAATTGTATGATAGCAATTTTCTGCTACTGACTTCTGTTTTATTTACAGAGAAGGGTTAGTAACTGCCTAAATTTATCTTGAGTAGGCAGAAGAGAGAGGAGTTCTATATGTGTTGCATGAATGAGGTTTGCCTTCAAAGTTTGAAAATGATTGTTGCACTTCAGAGTAAGCCCTTTTAAAAAAGGTTAACACCTGTTTATCACCTTTTGCTGTCTTTGAGGGCAGCACGAAAGTCTGGAATTAATTTTCTAAATTTTTTTTGCAGGTTTGCTAAAACCTTTTTTTTCCTTGGGCATTTACCATATAGACCTGAAATGAGAATTCATTCTCTTGTGACTTTTCAGTAATTGATCTGTGGCTTATGTTGGAGAGATATGTTTGTTGCTTTCTCCTATAAGGTTTTGCTTTAAGAAAATTGAGGATTGAATCCAGAAGCCACTCATGGCACTTTCATGCAAACTCCAGCCTCTGTCCCTGCCATAAAACAATATACCAGTAGGTGAAGCAGTAGTTCTGGTTTTGCAGTTTTACATAAGGAGTCCTATTTGTGGATTATGTTCATAACCCCAAAATTAAATATTATTTTAAAAGCTCATATATATGCTTTTTTTCTCCTTCTGGAATTATAAATTTTCAAATTTTCTGCTGTTTGGGATGTTTTATATTGTTTTGGTAATGAGTGATAGTAGTGCTATTTGAAACATGGAATTAGAAAGGGACCTCCTGTGGGAGGAAGATGTCATTTAGTACTGCCTTTAAATATGCTTATTTTGAGCTCCAGCTTAAAAATACTTCTGTTCCCACCACTCATTCTAATATGAATTCTATTTCAGAAGCCTTGTCAGCCTGTAGAATAAAAAAAGAAATTATCCTCCTATTTTCTGCTGACTTGGTCTTATGACAAAAGAAATTTTGAGGTTTAACAGATTGTTTTGTTTTTGATGCATACTGCTCTGCTGTTTTTAAAGGAAGCAATCCTATTTCTTCTCAGTCTTTGATTTGCTAAACAATGTACCAAGATTTCTAGTGTCCTCTGTATTTATCCACCAGAAACTTACTTTTTCTGCTCTTGTTGTAATCTTACCAAAGTCATGTGCAATACTTTGGATGTGATCTTCCTGCATTGTCTAATTCTTATATCATTGCCTCATGGTCCTGAGTTCCTTCTATTTTGCACCTCTTTTGATTTCTTACAGCTTCCTTGTGCTGGCAGTGTGTAATGACATTGTACAGCCAGCAGATCCTTCACTTTCCCAGTTTTTTCCAAGAGATAAGCAGCTAGCTTATAGTAGAAAGATGTATGGTTTTTAATTAACTGTCCCCTAAATGTTTGGATTTACAATTTGTGCTGCTGAATTGCATCCAATTCTTATTACAACAATCATCAAGTACTCCTGTACATTATGTTAGTACTTTTCTATTTTGATGGTGCCACTTTATTTTTTTCTATTATCACTCTTATTTTTGTGCCAGAGTAATTAATGAAAATGTTAAAGAAATGGCTGCTTGCTGGGGACTCCACCAGTAGCTTTTTTAGTTACTTCCCTTTTCAACACAATCTAGTTTCATTTATTTACTGTGCAATGCTGTTAATTTAATACTTTCACCAAATCCCAGACAGATGAAATATACTGTGTCCTTTGCATAGAAAATCATGTACCTTAGTCTGGTACAGTTCACTTCTTTTAGATCCATGACTTATCTTAATTTTGCCTCCATATTTCTGTTTCTGTCATTTCCGTACTTGCTTCAAAACAATCTGAAATTCTGCATCCTAAAAATTAAAACTGTGGATCAGTAGTTATTTGGATTACTATTTTCCCTCTTTAATATGTTTTTCTTTGCTGTTTTTCAGTCATAGTGATGAAGATGCTGATTTAAGTTTCCCAGTCAAGTAGCAGAAATAATTGCCTTACTTTCCAGGAAAGTAGAAGTGCCCACTACTTTTAGGAAAGTAGTAGTGCCCATTGTGTCATACTGAATGACTGACAGTGTTTGTCAACCATTTTGAACTATTTTGAACTGTGTTGTATGCTTTGTATGGATAACGAATACAATAAATGCAGCTTAATATTTATAAACTACATAAATGAGTTGCTAATGTATAATTGAAATTGGAGTTGCTACAATTGTGTTTGAATTTCAAGTGAATAGTTCAATTTATCAGATTTCTCTCATATTAACTAAGGTAATTAGTATGAAGTAGCCATTAGACTAATTTATAAGGTTAATTTTTCCATCAAGCCATTGCATGTTGACTTAAAATGTAAAGGAAGAATAAACCTGTATTAAATTTGTATGGAATATTTTGATGAAGCACTATATATCAACAAGAATAATTACCGACTATATCATTGCATATATTGATATCATTAATTAATGTCATTCTGACCTAAGAAATAATTTAGTGGATATTTCGTATATTAATGGGTTTTAATACTTTTTTGGCCTTATATTTGCCTGTGTTAAGAATGGGTTTTGAGGACAAATTCTTAGATTTTGCTTGTTTTAAACCCCATTATCTTTCAAGAAAAAAAATAGTAATGACAGCAGAAGTTGTTAGCTGAAGTGAGTGGTTGGTCTCATAACATAGAACCTCATATGACTTAAAAAAACTTAAATCACACAGTCTTTCAGAATGATTTAGCTACAGGCTTTGCACTTTTTCCTTCAAAGCAGCATTTTAGCTTTTTATGTATGTCTTCATTCCACCATTCCGTTTTCCTGCTCACCTGGGTCAGGGATTCCCAAGGGATGGTCTTGTCAGTGAAGGCTGATGGACAGAAGGCATTTGGTATATCAGCCTTTTCTGTGTCCCCTCACCAGAGTTCCTTCTCCATTTAGTAGCAGGCCTTTTGTTATTGATGTGTTTGAAGAAGCCCTTCTTACTGTCCTTGACATTCTTGAACAGATTTAATTCCAGGTGAGCCTCGGCTTTTCTTGTTTTACATCTTCTCACTCTAAGAGCGTCTCTATGTTTGTTCCAAGTGGCCAATTCCTGCTTCTACCTCCTATGTGTGTCCTGCTTTAGTGAGTTTTGACAGATGTTCTTAGTTCATCCATGCTGCTCTCTTGCCTCCTTTGCCCAATTTCTTGCTCATCTGGATGCACCATTCTTGAGCCTGGAGGAAGTGGTGCTTGAATATTGACCATCTCTCTTGGACCCTTTTTCCCTTCAGAGCCCATCCTCGTGGGATTCTTTCAAAAAGATCCCCAAAGAAGCTAAAGTTTGCTCTCAGTTGCAATTTGGCTTGCTGCCCTGCTTCCTTCATGCAGGATACTGAGTTCCACAATCTCATGGTCACTGTAGCCAAGGCTGTCCCCAAACTTCACACCTCTAACAAAGCCTTTGTTGTTCATTAGTATAAGGTTGAGCAACACACCATTCCTCATTGGTATCTTCCACCATCTCTGTCAGGATGTTGTTGTCAGTGCTTTATTGTTTGTGCTTTGCTGTTTTGTTCTTCTAGCACACATCAGGATGACTGAAGTCCCCTGTGAGAACCAGGGGCAATGGCCATGAGGCTACTACTTCTACTTGTCTGTTAAAAGACTTCATCCCCTTCCTTCTCCTCATCAGGTGGCCTGTAGCAAACACCCCTGACAGTGTCACCCTTACTAGTGTGCCCTGTTTTCCTAGCACTTAAGCTCCCGAAAGACTCATCATCCAGCCCAAGAAAGAGCTCGATACATTCCAGGTGTTGCCTCACATCCAGGGCAACTCCACCACTGTGCTTTCCAGGTCTGTCTTTCCTAAACAGCATGTAGCCCTTCATGACAGTATTCTAGTCACAAGGGCTATGAGATCAGAGCCCTGTGACTGCATATCTCTAATTCCTCCTGTTTGTTCTTACACTGCTTACATTGGTGTACAGGCACTTCACAGAGTATTTGAGTGTGTCAGTATCCCAGTGGGAGTGCAAGGGCATGTCCCATAGTCATGTCTTTGGCTGCTTGTACCTGCTGGAGGTGTCCCCACTTAAACCTTATTTTCCTGCATGCATGATCACTGTAACTGTCCCCTTACTCCATCTTTCCTAGTTTAAAGCTCACTTTACCAGGTTGGCCTGGTAAGGATTTATTAGCAAAGATTTGTGTGTGCTTATTTGTGAGGCGCATCAGTTTTGTGTAGATTAGTCTGATAAAGAATGCTCTCTAATTGCTATCCTTAAGGACAGAAGAGTTCTGCAAGCAGTACTTCTAAAGAAACATGGCAAATTTTCAGCAGTTTAAACTCTCTACAGCCTCTAGAAATTCAAGCTACTTTCAGCTGATGAAACTTTAAGTGTTGTTTTCAAGTATTTCTGGAAGTTTCTATTTTGATATGGCTTTGGACTGTGTTTATGCTGTTTGGAAATGTTCTTATATAACCCATTTTAACTCAAAACAGTAACTTCAGCGTGAGTAGGTAATAATGTGTAGAAATTAAAAATCGGTGTCCTGTTAGAGTGAGCAATGAGAAGGCAATGTTCTTGGAACACTTGTTGTGTCAAGATGCTGAGTGATGCAGTAATAGAGAAATGTTCTTGGCACTGGAAGATTTTATAGGGACAGTACTTGGGCAGTGTACAGTGCACAGCCCTTTGGAAAAGCGTAAGACACTGCCCAAGAGATTACCTTCAATATTCATGCCAGCTGCCAGATACTTGGAAGTTTTAACTGTCCAGGATGTGACTCATCACTCATTGTGTTTGAGTTGCAGGTGAATTTAAAAATATGTTTATCATAGAGTAAGTGGAAAAAGTCAGCCTGTCCAATACAGAATATTCAGATAGTACGAATGAAGGTGACACTTGCTTTAATTAGGGTACCAGGACCATCCTTTCACAAACATCCAAAAACTTCCACATGGGACTGTGCATTTGATTTTCCCTTTTAGAAGACAATTATAATTTTTTAAGACCACTTTTCAGTTTGTTCAATGCTCTGGGTCAAAACATTAATAATTAAATAGTATAGCGTTAACAAATGGGTAAACTGACAAATATTCGTTATTACAACCTGTATCAAATCTCTAAAAATAACAGAACATATGCTTGTGTGTATTAGCAAACAGGGGCATAGTCACATAGTATTCAATAAGGAGTCTAAATTAGATAGAAACCTGGAAGGTAGCAATGTCAGGCTATTGCTTGGTTCTTACTCTAGTGCTCTAACACTTTGTATGTAGCTGTATCATGCATTTTTTGATGTTGTTATCTTTGCTGACCTACACAATTACTTGCTTGAAAAACTCAAATAACTCCTCCATTATTAAAAGTTAGCTTTGTTTCTTTGTTATCCAGTTTCTCTGATTAAACCAATATTTTCTCTGTCTATTAGTAAATTACTTTTCTGGGCACATTATTAACTTGAAGATGAATGTTGTTGACTGCAGGGAAAAGAAATTGTTTTAGCACCTTCCTGTAATTTTTCTAACCTGTCACATCTAAACCTGTCTGGAATATGACAATTTGTGAAATGACTTGCTGTATCCTGCATGCTGGGGTAGACTTCATTTGTGTTTTGGTTTAAAAATTGCTGTCTGTCTCTTAATGTAATAACCAAAAGTTTGTTATATGTTATGTTTTTAAAACAATAAAAGGGCAAGCAGGATGTCATTTTTGAGGTAGCCAGTAGGAAATGTGGGATCTCTGCAATATCAGGGTTTTCATTAAGTGTGCTTCTTTTATGATTCAATGAAGAGCCATGTCCTATGCTGGAAAACAAAAATAACTGAAAACTGTAGGCCCTGTGAACTAGGATAGTAGGGAAAAATCCCTTTTGGACTCCACATCCTATGATCAGTTTGATTCAGATAACATATAGATGAAATTCCTGAGGCTGGGGTTTTTTATTATTTTAAAAAAATATTTTCCCAAGTCCAATATGTTACAGCAGAGAGTAGGAAGGAAGTAGAAGGAATTATTCTTCTCCCTGGATGTGCCAGGGTACTGACATCCTCCTTTACTCATAGTCTGTCCCCGTGGAAACATTTCAAACTTAAAACTACTTGAGATTCTTACCACAGGATAGAAAGGAAGGAGAGCAGAAAATGCTTTATCACTGATGTGAAGCATATAATTCCTAGACTTGTTGAGTAAAATCCAGTCTTGGACGTATCATTTTTATACTGTGTTTTTCTATTGCTTGAAAAATATCCATATATATATAAACAGTCTAATGCATAAAATCTTCAGTGGCTCTATATAGCATTTTCCAGAGACTGCTTTAGCAGGTTGTTATTTTTTTAGCTAAATGAAGCTGAAACTTTTAGAGGATCCAGACAGTTGTGTGTTTTGAATTTGGTACCAGAAGGCCAAGAACGATTGAAGACATTTTGATATGGATTAACATCTACATTTTGAGAAGTCTTGAAACAATTGTGGTGTCTTAAGCTGTCATTTTAACTTTGTTTTTAAACCTTTCCAACCTGTAAACTATTATTAAGTTGTTGTTAATAAATGTTGAAGACTACATAATACACTTGGTAAACCTGGCTTTGACTTTGTCTAAACTGTCTTTGTAGCACTTGTGCTGAGGAAACTGATCTTCTGTATTTCATTTTTAAGGGAAATACATGCAGATGATGAATATTCTGAAACCTATTGCATTTGATGTGATCCACTTCATGTCCCAGCTCTTTGATTACTATCTGTATGCAGTCTATACGTTTTTTGGCCGAAATGACATGGTAGGTAGAAGCATTTTTCATTATCAAGTATTTCTGTACACAGAGAATGAAAATACAGAGGAGATCTCTTTGCTTAAAATGCTACTTAATATGTAATTCCCAGAAAAATTAGCAGCAACAGGATGGGTTTGAATGTAGGAGTAAGAAAAGGCTGATTAGATCAGCAATAAAGGAAAGAAATACTGGGAGCATTATTGTCAGTGAGACATTAATCATATTATGTTTTGAATAGAGAGATTCTCTATTCTTTTTTCCTACACCATTGAAAAGGAGGAAAGACAGTGTGAAATACCTAGAAGTAGGTAGAAAGTGGGTAGCAAAGGAGTCTGCAAAAGGAGGGTAGTTTGAGCCTAGACAGTAAAAGGTGATTGAATTTTTCTATATGTGTTTCTCTGGTTTGCATAAGAATAGCAAATAGAGGAAAAGGGGGCCATGGAAGTTAAGTAGTAACTCAAGTTTAAGAAGTTTGAAAGACACTTTTTCGTATCTACTATTCTTCTGTCAAACTACTTGCATTAATGAAAACAATGTTTTTGTGAGTTATCTTGTAGTTGAAAAATTGCTTGTTGGCAATGTATTTACATAATAGATCAGCTTTCAATAGAATTGTCTTAATAGCTGCATGTGAAACAACTTTCTCCTATCTTGGCCCCTAAATTACTCCACAAGTAATAATATTGAGGGGTTCCAAATCCATCATCATGTGTTGGCGAATTGTAATGAATTTTCAAACTCAACATATGGTTCTAAAAGGTTTTGAACTGTTCTGTTTGGCAGGACAAATGTATTTGCAATTTGTATTTACAAGATGGGTGGAGGATTTCTTTTGGTTGGGTTTTTTGTTTTGTTTTTTTGTTTGTTTGTGGTTTGGGGCTTTTAGGTTTGTTTTGTTAAAATAATTGATTTCTGTTGGCTTAGTTGCTCTGGTATTCACATTGTGTTGGATTTATTGTTATTTTTTTGCACCTCCTGTTTTGTGTTTCTAAAGCCCATACCAGCTTCCTCACTCTGTGCTTCTAACAGAGAACAGCACAGTGCTAGGCAGGTAAATGTGATAGCAGATGGGTGGTAAAATTGTGATGTTTTTGTAGTGTGCCTAGTATTTGTTTTGACAGATTGTTTTCCATGGGAAACACAATGCTTACAAGGGTTTATGATTGTAATAAACCCTCTTGTAGTGCTGCTTATATGTCCTCACTCCCTATAGTGTTTCTAAACCTTTAGAAATTAGAGATGGGTGATGGTATGTGATTTAGACCACTCAGAGAGTCCCTGTTTTATTTTTGTTCAGAAAATAATGTCAAATGGGATTCTTAGAGTATGCTGGTATAACTTCCTTAAATGTTTAAAATTATTTTTAAATAATTGTTGAGGTTAATTTGTATATGTGAGTTAGTACACACATGAGGAGAGTGATTGGTTACACAGAGTTCATTGCCAGCTTGGTGAAAACCAGGGATTTAAAATATACATATTTGGTTCTATGTTCCTTCATGATGCTGTCATTGCTCTTTCTAGACCTTGTTTGAACCATTACCTATGTAATCGGTGTTTAGCTTTCTCCACTGCCAAAAATTAAACACTGTTGTAGCCAGAATTGCTTTCAAAACTTCTTTTCTTTGTGGGATGCAAATTAACCCTGGCTTATCTCAAATTATGGAGCAAGGAAAAATTAAAAGGATTGGTTGTATTTAACATAAACTCACTAAAATTTAAGGCATCAATGAACATGCCACAAAATAGTTTTCCTTAGCAGAAACAAATTGAGGTGAGCTTTTTAATTTACTGGACATTGCACTAATTTGTAAACTTTTTAAAAAATAACTATAGGAAGTTATTATAAGAGGTAATTACTATAAGAGGCTAGTGATAAGAGGTAAAATTGGCGATGAATAGAATTATTCTGCAAATTGTTTAATGCTCTGCTTACTAACCTTACTAGGTCATCAGTTTACGGAATTTAAAAATCTGTAGTTCCTCAAATAGAAATATTGAAAACTTGTATGGAGTGAGTCAGATGTACTGATGAGTGAAGTGTTCATGGTGAAGCCATGAGGTTCTGTTCTTGTGGACATGCCTCCTAGATCAGATTCTAGATTTCATCAGAGTGTACTTCCAGTGAGAATTCTACTCAGACGTAAATTTTCATTAATATATAGAAGGATTGGGGCAGATGGTAATTTTAAATCAGAAACTTTAGATGCAGTAAATGGGGACCTAAATTATACCTGTTAGTATTCAAAAAGAGGGGGAGGAGGTCATATAAACACAAGTACTTCCTTCCCTGATTCAGCCCACTGGAAGGAAGTCTAATAATGCAGTGTACAAAAGTGCCCTAAATATTGTTCAGCAAATTGTCTTTTGGTGTGAATCACATACCAGAACTGTGTTCCAATCCTTCCAGGTTGTTGACTTAAATGTGTGTTTCTTACATGTCCCGTTTCCACTTTCTTTATTGTGTTAGTTTGTTGGGGTTTTTTATTAACAGTAGAAGAAGTTACAATAATTATGCATGTCAAATCAGACCCTCAGCTGGTATAATCCATTGCACTTAGCAGGAAATTAGTGTAGCTTTATATGTGTGTGTGTGTATATATATATATATAAAGTAACTGCATATATATGACATAGGTATATATATAACTATATATCCCAGCTGAGCATCTGCCCCATACACTCCTGAGCCATGAACATGAAGATGGCACATTTCTGGGGTAGATCTTTGTAGGCATTAAGTAAAAATGACTGTTTATAAAGATCAGTGGTTATGATTTTTGCATATGCAAGATACATATTTGATAATTACAAGATATTTTATTGCTAGAAAGAGGAGTGAAAACCATTTGACTTGGGTGTGGTATGAATGCAAGGCAAGGAGGTGGTGTTGTGGGGCACCATTCTGGCCTCATCACCCAAATCAGAAAATCTAGAGTGCTGCAGTCAAATACAGAATTATAGCAATAAAAGATCCTGGATGTTTTATTGGTATGGATGGTACACTGTCATCTTCATGAAAGATTCTTAGGTCATTCTTCACACCAGTGCAGTGTTGGGTGCTGTGACCTCTGTCGATTTTCTTTTCATTCTGTATGGTTGTGATTCTGTGCTAAAGTTTTAAGTAAGTTGTAGATAGTCTTTGCCAGCTCAAGTTTTGCTGTATCACTTCAAAGTTTGAGCCAATGAGATTTCCTTTCCCAACTTAAGTAGAATGTATTTCTTGCAGTTTGAATCAACAGGACTGGGCCTCAGTAGCAGCAGATTGCGCACCACACTGAACAGAATCCAGGAGAGTCTGATTGACCTGGTGAGTACCTGCAGTTTGCTAATGCTCAGTGGGATAGAGGTCTGTGTATGGCATTCAGAAATTATGTTTCATCATGGCTTTTTGATTTCTCTTTTCACATTCTAATAACAAAGGCTTAGTTTCATGATGTGGAGGTCATTATTGTATGAAATCACTTGTTTCTAATGTACAGCAAAAGGAATTAAACAGATTTTGTGAGATGTAGCAGTGAAATTCTGTATTTGAATTTTCTATTATGGTTCATGTGATAAAGAGACATTTAGTAATATCCTTAAAAGAGACATTTTATAAAAAGAAATAGATGAATCATTTTTCTTCAGTAAAAGAATAGTGAAATAGTAAGCTATCCTGAAGATTATTCACCTTTCCAGATAATAAAGGTTGTATACTAAGGCCTTCCTTAATTTTGGGGAACTCTCCCTGAAGTATTTTTTTTATTATATCCCATTGGTTATTTTGTGATTTATTTTCAAAGTGTGAGAAGTAAATATGGTGCTCGTGTCACACTGGCAGTAGATTACTGTCCTGCACAGGAGGATGGTAAAGGAGACTGTAGGTAGTTTTTGTGCATTCAACTGAACAGCACAGTTTATAAAGTAATACTGCTAAAAACTACACCAGAAATGGAAATTTGAAGCTTTCATATTCCACCTAAATATAAGACCCTTGGAACATTATGAAGAAATTTCCTCAGGGTATCATAAATAGCTTGTGTTGTAGTTCATACCATGGATGCTACAGGAAGGTTTTATTTTCTGAGGCTTCTATCTTAGAAAGAAGAAAAAGATGTTCCACTCTGACTTGCACAAGGGTTTGACACTCAACAGAAATGTACTTTATGCTTTTTTAATTCCTTGAAGCATTGTATCTAATCCTAAACTGTTCTCTCAGAGAAGCATATTAAAGGTCTTGGGGGCAATTTCTTATACAGTCAGTAGAGGGAGCATAAGATAACTAATAACTCTGGGCCTCTGTAAAAGAGAAAGAGGCTTCTTGATATTCTTCTCAAAGGCAGTGTATGCACAAGGAAAAATTCATTCTAGGAAGTACTTGCAAATGAATCAGTTGATGATTATGGAAAAATGGCAAGTTATGGAATTAATTTTTAAAATTTTGCTGCAGTGAAAGTGTAGTGTAGGTTCCTGGCAGCATGTTACAGACTTCATTTTTTTAGCAGTTAGAATAATTAAAAAAAAAATAAATTTCTGGGAGTGAAATGGAAAAATAACAGCAGTTTTAGTAGTCATTAATAGTGCTGTAACAGATAATGTTATTGCCAATTGAAATTAATAGCTATGTTCAATGTAAGATTTGAAAGAAGGAAGAAATCGTAGCTAAGTGCTATTAACTTAAAGACATTCCATGAGGTTTATTAATATCTTATGAATTTACACAATTTTATACTATAAATGGGAATTTTTCACTTTTTGATTTATGAGGGAGTAAAAGTATTCTTGGATATTTTTGTTTGCTGTTTGCCTATTTTTAAGAGTTCGTGAAAAATCAAGGTTCATTTTCATTGTGTCTTGAGACTGTATGGATGGTTCTGAACTACTCAAGGGATTCTTCTATCTTACTTTAAATTTTTGTAAATTGCCTTCTGAAAGTATTCTATTTTGTGTTGTGGCATTCAGTTCCATGGCCTGTTGGGATTTTAAGGTTGCTGCCTTCTATCCATGGTGACTTTATTAAGGGCTTAATTTCTGTCACATTTCGGTTCCTGATGGCAGCATCAATATTTTATTTCCATAAAGATAGTCTGAATCTGACAATTCTGAGTCGGTGACCAAAACTCAGCCAGACTTGCATGTAGATCAGAATAATTTCACAAATCTGTCAGTGTCTGTGAAGGTTGAGCTACATGATCTGTATCAAGACTCTTCACTAATTTAGACTGGCTCATTTCTAGCTTTCCTCTTGGAATTTTTCAATTCCTTTTTTTGAATATCAGTGGATGAAGGCCTCTTTACTCAAATTTATTGTTGGGAGTTAGAGTAATAATTGGAGGATTGAGTGGCCACCCCCTCCAGCTTTGTGCAGAATTCTGGCATTTTCTGTTTTTATATGCAGCAGCTTCAGAATTAATAATTTAATAATAACTTCTGGATCCTCCAAAAGTACTCTACTCATTCATTTAAGCAGATTGTATTAAAAAGAGAACACAGAAAGAGAAGACTGAAAAGGGGATGAGGAAGTGCTGTTCTTTCAGCCTCACTCAGATGTGGTTTAGATTAGGCTAAATACATCAAAACAAGCCCCTTTTTTGAGTTGCTTGTATCTCCTCACTGACAGTTTCCAAGTCAGTATGTAGAAGTACCTACACACATTATGTCCTTATGTTTGTAATTTCTAACAGGAGTGTGTTTTTACACAGTAATGATGTCCATATGAGTTCACTGAGAGCTTTAAGCTCCTAGGTACAAGGCATCAATCAGTTTGTGTGTGCTTTGGCAGGAATAATTCGTGCTTTGGAAGGAAAATACTTCTGATTCCTTGCTTTTTCTGTTTTTAAGCAGCTTCCTTATTTTCACAAAATGTAATGTAATGTAACGTCGTGATACTGCCATTGCCTAGATCTTGTTTGTGAATATCCCGTGTATATAAATAGCTGCTTTGAGTGATATTGCTACAAAAAGAGATTTGGGGGGCAAATAACCATGGAATACTCATAAATAATTCATTACAAAGACAGTTGCTCAAGCAAAACTGAAATTTAGAAAGAAGTTTCTTAAAGTTACTGTGTCTTACAGAAGTAGAAAATAAATCACTGTAGTAAAGTATCTAAGCATTGCAATCCAATGTATAGAAGAGTAGATGGAAGGAATTACTGATATAAATGAGTATGGGTCAATGTATTTTAGAATCTGTCTTTACTTAGGCTTTTGGACTCCTTCCCCAGAAGGTATGTGTCTTTTGGCAGAGTCAGGTTAGAGACTGATGGTGCAGAGATGGAAAACATAGATTATTCAGATGTACAAATAAGATCAAGTTTGGTAGGAATAATTTTTTTCTTAATGTCTGACTTCCCATCCCATTTTGGCTTTGACTCTTTTATCCTGTGGAGTGGTACAATTCAGTTACATTAGTGCCAGTGCTGGAAACAAATAGTTTGGTTTTACTTAAAATGTCCCATCACAGGCCTGCATTACATAGTGTGGACTGTTATGTATGGTTGGCAAAATACTAGTGGCAAGCTCTGGAGAGTCTTGGCTGTGGAATTGTTTGCCTGACATGGTTGTGCCTAGCACAGGATGTAGCTCCTAAAGGGCATAGCTAAGGTCCTCAGTGAAATTGTAGGTGTGATTCTTGGTGAGGTTTTATTTGGCTGAAGATACCTTGTGCAACATTTCTAATCCATGCTTGGTCTCCTGGTACTTAAAAGGAAAAAAAAGCAAACCTGAAGAAAAAAGAAGAAAACCCAGTTTCTGGATTTTCTCTTTCCTCTCTTTAAAAGAGATTTCTAAGTGTACATAATGACAATTTCTAAGGTGTTGTATGAATTGCTTGTCAAGGGAAGAGAACTCTGTGTAGACAAAGTTCTGATATGACGAGCACTTTGACATTATGCTAGGACTTCTGCAGGTGTTTTCTTTCCTCACGTTATTCATTTAGAGTTCTTCATATAGCTTTTCTTTGTTTACTTGACTGTATTACCAAGTAGACTGGAATAATTTACTGAAGTTTTTGAGCTTATTTAATTGGATATATTTTCTGGATTTTGGCATTTGCTTGGTCTCTCTTTAAGCAGTCTCTGGGGGATCTCATTTTTGTCACTTCAGACACTTCTGGCTGGGCACTGAAAATGGGCTGTTTCCAAATGAGTGTCCACAGAGCCACAGCTGAGCACCTGGGAACCAGCAGCAGCCCTTCCTGAGAAAATTTCTTTGTGCAAGAAGGTGCTGCAGTAAATATGTGTATGAGCAGACCAGACCAACTTACATGGATTTTTTGCAAGGTAGTGGTTCAGGTTCTAATGCTGCCTGTGCATGTGCTTTTCTGTGGAGTTTCATTTGGCATTTATTTTTTAGGGCATGGTTAATGACTCATTTTCTCAGTTGTCTGTCAACACACGGTGGCTCCTCATAGAGGCATTGTTGCATTGGTTGAGACAAGACAGTAAATAAACCTTCCAACTTCTTGTAATTTTTTAATGCAAAAAGTCTGCCATTTAACTTTGGACATTAAGAAATAAAAGAAATGCAGAGATCCCAGAAGTTTCAGTGCAAACTTTATTGAACTCTTTTACTGAAGTCAGTGGGAGTGACCCAACGGAGGTTTGGGACATGCTTGTTTTGTGACAAAGGGCATGGAGGAATCAGGGCCTCATGCCTGTTGTGAGGCAATGCTGATGAATTCAACCCTGGGGAAAATGTGAACTATGTGCGCTGTAAGTGTTGGGAAGTTTGGGGATCCCTTTTGTGACTCTTCAATAATGCTGTAAAGTTGCCACTTGTATGAAAAAGATTGTAAATAATAGAAAAATAATAGCATGGTTTCTGAAGATGGTTTGTAGTTTGATTTTTAAAAATCTGTTTTCTTAAAGCCTGTAGAGTGGCGATCATTGTAGCAACTTACATTGTTTATGTTTGGTTTACTTTCTTGAGGGTTGAGGCAAGATTACCTGCTTGGTAGGTTTTGTACCACTCAGCAAGAAAATACAAATCTTGCAACTTAACACCTAGTAGGAGTATTGTATAATACCATTTTAAAACCTTAGCATGTTTACAACATATTCAAGAAATACTTTTACCTTGAAAGCAATGTGCCTTTGCAATTGGCCCTGCCTGTAATTTTCAGCATTCAGTTTCAAGAACCGTTAGGGATATGTAAGCTCAAAGAGGAGACAAAAAGCCTAATTGGATGCTTTTAGTAGATTTCTTGTGATAAAAAATTCTTGTATATTAAGCATCTGCTTGGAGTTAGTTGAACTACTTTCAGACAGCTTTTGAATACATGACAAAGTTATGCTTTCTTTGATCAGTTTTTCTTGTAATCCATGCTCGTGATATTACAGAAACTAATAATTACAATTTTATAAGAGAGATGATTGAGGGTATTGTGTTTTATCTAAACATTTGGGATTAGTCTGGTTTTCCTCATCCATCAGCACACATCAAGTTCTTGGTAAAAGTGTTGGTCTGTCACAGCTGCTCTAGACTGTTCTATTTCCAGAACCTTTTCAGATAGTAAAGTTTTGTCCATGCTTTTTGCATACAACTTACTCCTTTAACATCAGGATTTCTTCAGTAACATTTAGAGTTATTGCAAAATCAAACCTAAATTTTTTGCCATTGTGTATGTATATTAAAACAATTCTAAAACTGAAATATTGTGTAAAAAGTATTAGGCCAGAAGAAGAGCAGTTTTAAAAGGGTATTGGTTGTGAGTGTGATCTGCAGAACTTTGCATGCTGGGGACAGGTTGTGGAGTTTACTGGTTTTTGTTTAAAGTTAGTGGAGGTGGATGATTGTAATTAGCTGTCAACTATTTCACCATAACTGGCAGATAATCAGTTGCTTCAGTCAGAAGTTCTTTTGGATAATTGAAATAAAAGTGTTTCTGTTCTCACAATGAATTCAGCTCTGTAAAAATGTCTCTCTTGCAAACTGAATGTCAAATTTTTAACTTAGATAATTGGCTTATATAATTTTTACTTCCAATTTAGGTAATTTGTTTATAGTCTCCTCTTTCCATTGAGATGGAAGGCTTAACAGAGCCTTGCCACTGGGTTCAGCCAGACTTGAAATGCAAATGTCCTCTTGTTACAGATGACATTTTTAGAGGAAGAGATTGAAGGAGAGGCTTGTTCCTTACACAGATAGGTTTTATTTTTCTACTTGTTAATTAAAAATTTTCTTCTTGGGAGTAAACAATTAAATGATAAAGTGAAATACTCAACGATTAAATAATATCATGCTCCCATTTATCTGATACCTGTTATTTGCTAATAGATACTTTTTTTGTTTGTAAAAACATGTTCCAGGTGAATTTTAATTCAACTGTAGGTATCTTGCAAAGTTACTTCCCAAAGCATACCTGTGTCTCGTACTACTGTCATTAGCAACCCTTAATTAGGCAAAGCAGTCATAAGCCTGCTTTAACACTTCATCGTGATATTTTCAGGTCTTTATAGCAAAGCAGCTTTTAAAAATAGTTGCTATTTGGGTATGCCTATCATGTATAGCATTAGAAAATATAGTTCTTTTCATGAGATGGTATGAGGAAATTAAACTAAGACTAGAGAAAATTTAATAGATAAGACCTGCTGTAAGGTGTCTGCAGGCAATACTGGTTAACCTCTCCTGCTCATTTGGGTATTGTTCAGATAAGTCTAATGCTTTTAATATTTCTTTTTAAAATTTTTTAGCACTTTGGATTTTTTCTTTTTTGGCAAGGAAGGAGAAGAGCATCTTGTAGATTGCATCAGTTCCATGTATACCTTGAAATTATTTTATCAAATCTATTTTGTGCGGTTTTCTTACAAGGATGTTGTGTAGGCTGTGACATGTCTTTGACATATCCCAGTTCTGCTGGATCAGCAAGACCTTCTACTCTGATGCAGGGAGGAGCTAAGCAAGTTTATTCTGCTTTAGTATTGCTCTCTGCATGCTGCTTAATGCTGGGTGCTGCAATATGTTCCCAGTGTAACTTGACATTTCTTGAAATTAAAGTTCAGCTGGCTCCTAATTAATTTTCTGGCTTCTACTCCTCTCCTCTTTCTCTTGAGGCTGGCAGTTTTACAGGACTCTGTTTGCTGTGGTACACAAAGGGAATCTCTGGCAACAGACATTTTCTTGCAGATTTTCTTCATTACTGGAAGGGTTAACTTTAACAAGTCCTGTGCACTGAAAAACATCTGATTTCTTTAAAGTCTGTAACCTTTTTTTTTGTTCCAGCCTGTGTGTTTTGCCCCTTTATTTGCTGCTTTCAGTCATTTGATCATTTCTGTTAATGAAGGCAGGAGGATAAAACACATGCATCTCTGATGCCCTTTCAGAGTGGTCCTGTGCTTCTTTGGGGTATTGGCACACTGGCTGTTTGCTTTTTGCTGTCAACATGCTTTTGCAGTGCCTGCTTTTTAGAACAAATTAGGAGAATGAAATGCTCATGCTGCTTGGCCACGATACTTGAACCAGAGTTTGACTCCCCAGTTGAAGTAGCATATCTTTGACTTAGCCAGTTCTCATGTACCTTTTGTGTTCTTCAGATGCAACATTTGGCATTTAAAAGATGTTGCTTGCATTCATGGGAAGCAAAAAGGAAGAAAAAAAATGTTTAAAATGTGTCTAAAGTGGCAGGCAACTTTGAAGTGAGATAAATACAAAATGAAGTCTTCATAATATTTGGTTTTAACATAATTTGTCTTTGAAAGAAAGAAAGCTTCTTAAATGTTTACTGCTGATACTCTTCCCCAGCTCAGTCACTCACTGTCTCTCCTAAGGATGCAGCATTGCTTGGTGAGCTGTGGTTTTGGCTACTTTTGTCCTGACTGTTGAAAAAAAATTTGTTTGGTTTTTTTTTTTTTTCCTTTGATCTGGGTTTTTGAGAATGGAATTAAGTGAAAAAAGCATGAGAGTGGGCAGATAAAGAGGAAATTTTAATAATTAATCAATACTGTCTTTGCCTTAGTTAATGTTCTTAGAGAATTGATTGTTGTGGCTAGATGGTGAGATGTTATTGCCTATCTGGAGTAAACATGTGGATGTGCTCAGGAAGTACCTTAGAGCTCTCTGAAAGGAGTAGATGAACTTTAGCAAATATCAAGGACTTTTGGCTTGCTTATCCAGTCTGATAAATTCAGCAGAATGCAAACTTCATGGTATTGTGAAGCATCTAGTCAGTTTAGCTCCAGATTTATCTTGCTGAATGTGAACACAGAGCAGAGCAAAGAAAATTAATTTTACAAATAACATTGTAACTAGCCTTTATAATTGTTCCTATGCTCAGTACAACTGTATCTGATCACATTTGCCATAAGCTTCTTTTAGAAGTTTTATCTTCTGCTCACTGATGTATTTCTGTGAGATCTTTTTGTGTTACAAATGATGTGTTAATGGAATTTCTCAGTCAGCAAACCTTGTTTTTAATGTCAGAATTTCTGTGGGGAACTATCAAGGTTCCC
This sequence comes from Cichladusa arquata, assembly GCA_026413545.1. NCBI lineage: Eukaryota > Metazoa > Chordata > Aves > Passeriformes > Muscicapidae > Cichladusa > Cichladusa arquata. The sequence continues at coordinate 23,583,447 of JAOTQP010001286.1, forward strand.
TGCTTTATTGGCTTTTTATGTCTGTAATCTTATGATAATATTTTTTTTAAGTCAGAAGGTACTTCCTCACCTTTGTTAGTGAGGACTCTGCTTTCCCAGACTGTGCATTGTTCCATCTGCTGTAGCCCATTTTTGTTTGTGTTTGACATCTCTGGAGATGCAGAACTGAAAGAGCCTTTCTGATTTAGCAAATCCACCTCCTTTGCCTTGGGCTGTCACACCACACGAGGAAACTGCCAAATAAAATCTGAGAGAGTTAAAGTGGAACTTGTGAATTTTTGTTCCTCCACACCTCAGACCCCTTTTAACAGCTTGGATGCTATTCTCTTCTCAGTTGTCTTATATTCTTAATGTCACTTTTGGTTTGGCATCCATCCAAGCAGTAAGCACATTCTGGTGCTGCTTTGTCTATAGCAGCAAAGTTTTGATCTTTCTGCTCATCCTGTATCACTTAAATTCTCACCAGGTCCTTACACATTTGACATAATCAATTTTCACCTGCCCTACCTTTAATTGCTGCAACACTACCACAACGGGGCTGTCAGATATTTTGCTATCAGAGTAACTGCCCTGTTGGTTTTCCAGTTTTCACCTGATCATATGTGCAATACTTTTTCTCTTGGTATTTGAGGGTCTGCAGTGAAATATTCCTGTTTATCTCAATTCTGATATATAGAATGAGTGACACCACTACTAATTTCCACCAGTATTTCAGGTGCTCACTGCTCTCCTCCTAAGCAAAAATGTCTGAATAAAACCTGTTTGAATAGCAAATACTCTGTTTCAGGTCTGACAGTTGTTCTGTGCTGTAAAGCCCAGAAGAAATTAATGGCTACTGTTGTGGTTAACTTGAGTCTGTTTTTCTCCCTCCTTCCTTAGTTACTTCACTGCAATTTCTTCCCTTTTGATTTCTATCTCTAGTTAAAACAAACAAACAATTCACAAACTTGAAAGCTGCTTTTTTCCATTATGTTGTTTTTGGCTTTATCTTTTTTCCTTTTTAAACTGCAGTTTCAGAATTCTATTAATTTGTTTTTTTGAGTCCAAAAAAATGTTATGTATAAATGTTATGTTTAAGCATTATTGTTGTCATACTGGTTGGCTGTTCCTACACTGTTTACAGCAGCCATGTTGGGCCACTTATTTTACTTTTGTAAAAGTTACTTTCCCCACTACTTTGTCACTGCATTATTGTTATTTATTTTCATTCTATACATACAGGCTGATATGCTGTAGTATCTGTAGACTGTAGACTCTGGCCAGGGTTTCTATCCCCAGGGTCTTGAAAGGTTCTTACTAAAATCAGTGCCATGTCCTGCCTGTCTTCTTACCTGCTCTGGGTATTGTATTACCTTTACTTTGTAGCATTTCTCATCTTCTAGTGGCCTGTGCATTATATGAATGATTAATTCAAGCCAGCCTTTATGTTTTCATGTTTTCCTGCCATGAAACCCTCTGAAGTCCATGAAATAGCCAGGCTTCAGAGGGTGTCCCTTTGTATACCTGCTCTGGAAATTTCTTCCTTCATGATTCCTCCTCTAGATGTACCCTGTACTTAGATTCCTTATATGTGGGGGTAGAATTTTTCCTCAATTTTTTTTTCCTTTTATTTTGGAACAAGGCACTGCTATAACCTGCTTCTCATTACAGATTCTATTCCTTTGCTCTGAATATTTCCTTGCTTTCTAGCATCAAGATGTCTGCAGGATAGGTATTTTCATGGAATGGTTTAGTTGAGGTATTAGGGCATGGATTGGACTCAATGATCTTAAAGGTCTTTTCCAATCTAGTGATTCTGTGATTGAGAACACCTGTTGTTTTTTACCTAAGTTAGCCACTCCTCATATAAGCAGTAAAGCCCATGCAGAAGGAACATTCCTTTGATATGTATCTTTATTTGGTTACTGTCAGATTGAAGATACTGTCTCCAAGGATGAGAAATCAGTCTCCCAAAAGGCTATTGGGCTGAAGCCTGTTTGGGTGTTAAGGTGTAGTGAGAAGATTGTTCACTGCCTTTTATTTTTTTCTTGGCTACTGATTTACATGATAGATTTTTTCACCCGTTTCACTATGCTGTTCAAATAAAAATTGGCTTGATTTAAATTACACCTTAGAATTTGAAACATTCCTTCATCTTATCTGGCAAGTGAAACTGTTCAGCTGGAGCCATCCTTGCTGGTTTTGTGGGGTTTAATTTGTTTAATTCTTTGTTTCAGGAGGTATCTGCTGATCCTTCAGGAACCCTCACAGCTGCTGAAGAGAGAAAAGAGAAGGTGCCAAGCCCACATCTCAGTCATCTCGTTGTTTTGACATCTGGCAATTCGCTGTATGGTTTGGCAGAGAGAGTGGTGGCCACAGAATCCTTGTAGGTTGTTTACTGTACACACTGTATTTGTGATCACTGAAAGCTATTGATTGTTTAAGAAACTGTGGTTACAATCCAAAGCCTTCTTGACAGGTCAGATTCCTACCTCTCAATGTAATTTTAAATATGACTGATAAAGGTAATTTCTTTATTAAAGGTATTGGAGTCTAATTCTTTGGTCTAGCAACATGCAAACACAAGAAATGAAATTTTACTGCAGATGATCCAGTAATTTGGGACAATACATGGCCAAATCTAACAGAAAAAAAATTTAATTTCAAAGAGGTTAATGGGAATATATAATCTGTATGTTTCATTTTCACCTTATATTAAATATTTGACTCAGAGCTGCTTAGTTCATATCAGTTTGGCCTGAATTACCATGTTCTTTGCAATGGGTAGAAGTGTACCTATGTCACACCACAGGAGAAGAAGAGATTATAACCAATTAATGCAAATGTTACAAAGTGATTTTTATTTGATAAGAATAATAGTAAGAGTCAGATAGGAATTACTTTTTCCTCACATGAGATGACACTTAAAAATTAGGAGTGAATTTTGAAAATATTTTTTTCATTTATGGTTAGTTAGAGATATATTTTCATGTTACATTGTTATTAACAAATTATACCCCTGAGAAGGAATATGAGATCAAATTATATTTTATAGGTTCACCAGTGTAAAATTAATTAGGAATGTTATTTTGAAATTCTGAGATGGATTTATTAATATTGATGTTGACTGTCATGCAGTGGAAATTGTGTGACTCTTAGTCACTGACTTTACTAGACCTTGGGTCAGACTTTTGCAGTGTATCCTCAGTAAAATGGAAAAATGAATTTTTGATATTCAAGCCTTGGTCTCTTTATTCAAGTATTTTCTTGTTTGCAAATATATTTTAAAATTGTCAGAATTGAGAATGCTGGTTGATATGCTGGCACACAACTGATATGGTTCTTCACAGAACTAAATTTTCCAAGGTTGCTTATTGTTATTGCCAGATATGTCAACGGTAGAGTAAAATTGTAAAGAGACATGCTGAACGTTGCACTTAGTCGCAGTAATTTTTTTTTTGCTTTCACAGGGTGTTTCTGGCTGAGCAATTTGAATTTCTTCAGCCTCATCTTGATGCAGTGATGCCAGCTGCCAAGAAACCTTTTCTTCAGCAGTTCTATTCTCAGGTCAGAACTGTGTAAATCACAGCTGATTTTCATACAGAAGATTTGAAATTTGTACATTATGGTGCAAATACTTGTACATCATAGTTATGTATTGCTCCTACTGGCCAAATATTTACTGGAGTGAATTGTATTTATTTTCTATTTCAGACAGTGTCAACTGCCAGTGAACTACGAAAACCAGTTTATTGGATTGTTGCTGCTAAAGCCATTGACTATGAGCAAATGCTTCTTCTCATGGCTAATGTGAAATGGGATGTGAAGGAAATCATGTCACAGCACAACGTATACGTAGATGCTCTTTTGAAGGTGAATAGTTTATGGGAAATGGTGTGCTAGAGTTTATATAAGCACTGAATTGGTATAATACTTCACTAAAACTGTTAAAGTGGCATGGCTAGGACAGTACATATCCTGACAAATGGGAAATTACTATGACATCTGTCTAGAAGTGTCATTATTCTTGCTTCTAAAGCATTGCTTTCAGTGATGATTTTTTGACTACGTGGTGTGTGAAAGTGACCAAGAAAGTTTAACGAGTCTCATGTCTAAGTCTTGAATGGTAGAGAAATGTGTAGTAAACAGAGTAACACTGAGGGAAATTCAATGGCCAGAAACAGCATTTTTAAAAAAACCCAAACCACACTATTTGCTGTTCTGAATAATTTTGCTGATTGTCTTTGAGATATGTTATAGGAGCTGTGCGTCAAATCAGCACCAATAATTATCATGCAGTATCTAATTGAAGGTGCTATATTTAGAAGTTAACATTTGAAAAGGAAGCTAAAGGTAAGTTATTCACTCAACTTGTCAGTTGCACTCAGTAGATGTCATTTAACAATTGCCATGTCTTATGGCATACAGAGCTAGTTCTTGGGACAAGCCCTTTCTCATCCTTTTATATATGCTTAAATAATGTTTCTAAAGGTCTTCAGAGGGAAGTTCTGGCAGTGGTAGAATTATGCTAATTAATTATACTATATTAATTACTAATTCTTTTCAGAGAAACTGAAAATTCTATTTTAAAGATGTGTGAAGTGTGAGTCACAGAAAAAGCTACACAGCTGTGTGGAATAGCAGTTTGGATAACACCTTCATACTTTGTAGCTCTTCTCTGCTATAAAAAAATCCAGGCAAAGAAGAAAGAATTTGACAGAGAATGTATCATTGCACTGAATTTGATGGAAATTTTGTGATTATCCTTGTTTATGCTGCCGTGCCTTTTTGATATCAGTTTGTGCTTAAGATAGTTGAACTCTGGGGCAAAATTTTTCCTTCTGTGAGTATGCAACTGCTGATGAATTTTGCTTCAGGGCAATCAAGTTAATACCATTTAAAACCAGTTTTGGTATTTCTATTCTATAGCTAGTAGTAGTTGGTACAAAAGCTTTCAAATAACTGCTAAGCAATAAGTGATTTGCTGTGTACACTGGGACTCCAGGAACACTGGATATGAGCAAAATCTTTAAAGTAATAATGAACTACTTTCAGCCATGTGCACACATACACAGGGTTCTGTATTCAGTCATAGTATGTTGGAAGCAGATAAAGTGGGGAAAGAGGATTGTTGAAGAAATAGATTATGGAGCATTAGGCATCTTCATCTTCAGAAGAATGTGTTGTATGCCAGTTAAAGCATGACACTGTGGTACTCTGTATCTTGCCAAATTTCTCTTTCAGAAAATTTGTGTTAAATGCCAATTGATTACTGAGGTTCTCTTCTGATTTTCTTCACTTACTGAATTTTTGAGAGGGATGTAAGAAAAAGGGAAAAAACCCTAGATTTACAGCCTTGGAAATAAAATCTCTGTTGGGCAAGTATGGTCTTAAAAGACTGCACTGCAAACAACTTTTGCTGGTTGTACAGAGGAGTTCATTACCAGTCTGCTTGATATTGAAGTCATTTGATACTTTTTTATATGATAAAGGCTTTAATCTTTGGCAGAGGACTTCTGTTTCACTTTAAGTCACAAAATCATTGTAGCAGTAGTTGCATTCATTTATGACTAGTTTCTCACTCAAAGTGTCAGCTGCAATCCATCCAGGCCGCTGATGATACATGTGGAAATAGGTGCCTTCCTTTAACCTGAATTGTTATCTACTGCTGCACTGTGGTCCTAAACTGTTAGATTTGGCCTCTTTCAATGGGTTCTCTCAGCTCCTTCTAAAGCACTGAGGAATTATCTCATGTGAAAGGTTGAAGAATGAAAAGTGGTTACAATATTTTTGAAAGCTGGTGGGTGGGTATTTAGAGGGATAAAGAGATCATTGCTGGATTTTCTTCAGTGGCTTCAGTCAAAAACCATACTTCAGTCAGTTTTTTGACTTGAAGTAAGATATGAGTTTAGGGAGTGAGGCAATGAAAATAGCATTTGAAGGATAAGCTACTTGGTTCATTTTCAGAGTGTCAGTTTCACAGAGAACTACAGCTCTGGGGAACAGAGCAGCAGCTCCTTTAGAAAAATCACTGAGGTTATGTTGTGAGTGATATACTAGAAAGTGATATGTTTTCTACTTTACACATTGAGTTGTCTGCAGTTTGTGCCTATTAATCCTCTCTTCTTCGCTCTTACTTTTCTCTTTCTCTTATTCTCTTTCATGTGTATTTCTAATTAGTTGTTGCTGTTGTTGGATGTATAGAGTATGATCCATTTTTATCCTAAAGGAATAAACATCTTTTATGTTTTATTAGGAATTTGAAGAATTTAACAGGAGGTTGAATGATGTGTCTAAGAGAGTCCGTATTCCATTGCCAGTCTCCAACATCCTTTGGGAGCACTGCATACGCTTGGCCAATAGAACTCTTGTGGAAGGGTAAGTATTTATGGAAGTCTTGCTTTTGGATAAGCATGTCTGTAATGATAATGTTTGTTTTATAGAGTTGAAAGTTCTAATTTTATAGTGTCCTCATGAGTTCATGTGCTTTTGGGGACCCTAAAAATTATCAGTGCTTTACGCACTCCTTAGCAGTTGTTTCACAGCAGCATTAAGCCTAAAGAGGCTGTTCTTGTTCCTACATACTGCTGAAGAATGACACTGAATATTTTACTGAAGCACTTGAAAATACAGTACTCTTTCAAAGAAACTTCTATATGAAAATTACCATTTCCCAACAGAGCAAAGAAGGAAGTGAAAATATAATAGTCAGTACTTCCATGGTGATGCCATTTATCTTTGCCAGGAAGAAAGATGGAGTTATCAACACTATCAGTTTTCTTAAAGTAGCCATGGAACATGATTTTTCCAAATTCATCAAGAGCAGAGAGATGTCTTAGTTGGTTTACTTGAGCACCTTAGTCAGGAACCTACACCTTGCTCACCTCTAGCTCTTGTAATCATTGTCCCAGTCTTTTTGGATTCAATTTTGTAGCCTGAATATTGTGGACTTTTCATTCCCTGCATTTATTTATGGTTTTGTTCCCCTGCTACATATGATTGGGCTCTTACCAGAAGTTCTGCATCATATGCAGAATATGTGCTGTCTTCCACTCCTTTTACATATGTTGCCATACTTCTTTCCTGGTTATCTTTACCCTATTCATTCCCTACTACCTATTTTACTTCTTTCCATCCCACTCTCCTGCTGTCTTCTCTAAATTAGGACCTCAACAAAACACTCTTCTCCAAGTGTTTGCTGCCCATTGAGGATCGTCAGCTTCCACTGCTTCCATAAAACCATCATTTTTTTATCTCATGCCCTTTTTTTTTCCATGCCATCATCCTTTTGCAGTCTCTAGAGACATCAGCTTCATGTTCAGTAAAAACTAAATCCGTCCATGACCTCTCTGGCTTCTCAATTTCTTCATATGACATATGGCCTATACATCCAGCTTTCCTTTTTGAAATTTTATTTTCTGCTTATCATGCCTAAAAGAAAAGAAAGTGAAACAAAGGCCTATCTCTTCTCCTCCCCATTCCCCTTACCTTTCAAGCTGATAACACTATCAGTCACTATCGACCTCCTCTTCCTCAGCCTTTGTGTTTGTTTTCAGCTCGTTTCCTTTTCTTACATCACATCTCATTCATCTTTTGTGGCTTCAGTATTCATGAACCATTTAATCCTTAGCTCTGAAGATCATCACTCATATGTCTTCCTCCCTGCTGCAGTTAAGGTTCATGCTTGGGATTTACCATGCAGCTTTGACCTTTCACCTAAGCAGGTTGGATTTACTTTTCTGATGTAATTTGTCCTGTACCATTTCTGAGAGTGTAAAAAGTATTCATTATCATCTTCTCCCAAATATTTGATTGTAATTTCTTATTTTTGACCAGTTCTGTTATTTTTACATATCTTGTAGGTACTTTTCCCACTGTGGAAAGGGAAGGAAGGTATTTTGAATAGCTGACTCTGAATACCTTTGTAACTTTTATCTCTCAATTCAATGAATGTATGGAGTTAAAAGCCATGAAGATGTTTCTCATCCAGTCAACTGAAATTGCTTTCATCAGGCTCTTCACTGAATGAAGAATTATCTCCACTGCAGTCAGCTATATCTTTCTTTAAATTTTGTCCTTCTCTATCTCCTAGTTCCATGTTCTCTCCTGTTTCCCGACTGGCTTTTTGAGCCTATTGAAGTTCATCTGCTAGTCTTCTATGAAGCTCCAGAGGACTTTTGCCTTGGTCGTCTCTTTTTTCTTCTCTTACTTTTGCATTTTGCAAATTCCTTCTGTGTACCAACTCTTTTTTCATATTTTTAACCTGACCTTGTTGCGTACCCAGCTTCCAGCTGCATGTTTCTGCTGCCTCTTTTACATCAAACCTAATAATCTAGGGAGTGTATAATAGTTAGGATCAACTTCATGAACCAGTGAAAAACTGAGCTTGTTTTAGATTTGGTAGAGGGGAAGAGTGAGACAGGGTTGTCACTTGTGGGAGCAACTGGTGGATGAGCTGGATTAAGTCTCACAAGTCACTGTGCCCCAGACCCCTTACACAGCTGAAACTGGCATTCTTAAGGGCACTGCAGTGTCATTTCCTTTGATTATGACAAATGCAGTTCTCTATCCATTTGAGGAACTGCAAAGATAATTTTCCTTATTTGTTACCTATCAGCCCACTGTGATCCTTGCTAGTATTACCCTGCCCTTAAGCTCATCTGCTGTCTCTTCTAACCTGTCACTAGTTTGCTGTCAATCTGTTCTCATTAAATCATCAGCTTCTCACAGACGTGAGCCAGTGCTGCCACCTTTCATCCTCTGGTGGTTGTGGCTGTTTTTGAAGAAGTAGCTTTGTGTCCTTGATGCTTGCTCTTGGTTCAGCAGTGTCTTGGTGACCATTCCTAAAGCTGTTGTGGTACCTTTCAGACTCCAGTGGTTGTGATCACTTGAAACTGCTGTCCAGTGTGCTAATTAGCATTGGTTTAATTTCCTCTAACTTATGTATAGTAAGTTCAATATAGGATTTTTTGGTGGCTTTTGTGAGAGGAGAGTTGATTTTTCTAAGCATCACTGGGTACAGTGGGGTTCTGTTTGATGACTGGGCTAAAATGTGTTATACTGATGCAAGCAGACATCCTAAGAGAAGTTCTTGTCTGCTTTTGACTTAAAACCATAATTTTGCTCCTCCTCAAGGTTCAAAAGACTAAGTTAACTTTGAGAAGCAATATTAATTTTTATTTCCTTCTAAGTTTTGCTTTCCACTGTTTCTCTTTGTAGTTATGCCAATGTAAAGAAGTGCAGCAATGAAGGACGTGCCTTGATGCAACTGGATTTTCAACAGTTCTTAATGAAACTAGAAAAGTTAACAGACATTAGGCCTATTCCAGATAAAGAATTTGTGGAGACCTACATTAAAGCATACTACCTGACAGAAAATGACATGGAATCCTGGATAAAAGAACATAGGGTAAGAGTTAAATTTGCATTCTTTTCCTCTCTATTGAGAAAATTCACCCTGATAATAAAAACATGCTAACAACTATAAATAATCAATCCTTCTATGTGTTAAAAATAAATATATAGGCATATATATGTATATATTTAATTTATTATAATAAAGCTTATATTGGAATTAGTATAAATATAAATGTATGTGTGCATGTATGTGTTCATTTTTATCATATGAAGTTAGTGTGTGTTTGAATGGTTCAACATCTAATCACTGGTGAGGATGACTAAGCCAGTCTCATCTGCCTGTTGTATCAAAAAGTTAGAGAACTAGGGCAAAGGGAAATTGAAAGCATTTCTGAGCTGTTCAGATTATGCCAAAGTGCACAACTTGATCATCAAGAATTACGGTTTGGGATCCCAACATTATGTTTTGTATTACCTTTAGGAGTAGATTGCTTAAACTAACTTGTAAGGCACATGGAGAAGAGTCATTGCCTTTTCTTTCTTCGTTTGGTAATGCTTAATCAGCATTTCTTGTGAGATAAGTCTATATTTGTATTTTGAGAACATTCAGATGCTTTCTCTCTAGCATGAACTAACAATTATAACTGATCTGTGTAAGCAATAGTCACATGTTATTGGAGATAACCATCTTTGAAGTAAAAATTCTTTTGAATTGAAGCACTTGAAATCTGTATTTTGGGATTACTTTAAATCCCACTGGAAATGGAGGAAAGAAATATGTCTTTGATTGAATTTTTCTTGTATTTTCTGGAGCCCTGAGAGAGATTGTGAGCTACGGGGTTTGATGACCTACAGGGAAAAACTCTTTTTAAAACACATTGATGGAAGTTTTTTTTTGGATAGTGTTAAGACATAAAGGCAATAGTGGAAACCATAGTGTTTTCACAGGTGTTAAGAATTCTTTTCTTCACATTTTTGACATTTTTTCCTCTTTTATCATGTACTGAAATCAAAATTGTTTGGAGACTCTGCAGACAGAAGCATTTAGAAGCTTATTGGAAATTGGAAGTCAAAATAAAAAAGATCACCAACATTTATCACAGTTTGCTAAAAAATAAGTTTTTGTGTTGAAAGCTTAAACATTCGCATATGTGTTTCCCACCAAGCCTCCCAAAGAATGGAAAATACATTAAAGATTGATTTATATACATGTTCACAGAGTTAGTTTCTGTGAACTCTGTCCAGTACTTTTAAAGTCATAAGCATTTTACATTATGAGCCATCATGTAGCAAAATATAGTTTTGTTCTCTGCCTCAACTATGAAAACTATCCAGACATGACTGAGCTACAGCTTTAAATCTCCCTTTCGTACTGATGCTTCCATCAGTTGTAAAATCCACACTGAGTATGTCTGTGTATTTTAAAATCTTCTATCTTTGTCTGATGTTTTATTCTGCCCTTACATGATCTGCTTTTGTTTGCCAGGAATATTCCACTAAGCAGTTGACCAATCTGGTGAATATTTGTCTGGGCACCTACATCAACAAAAAGGCAAGACAGAAGCTGTTAGCTACCATTGATGACATAGACAGGCCTAAGAGATAACTGGAGAAAGCTGCTTTCTTTCTGACTTGCACCTTTTTCTGTTCATGTGAAGCACGCCGACATTTCTCTCCTGGACTACTGACAACATTAGAAATGTTGTGCATGACCTTTCCTAGCAACATTGGAGGCACTCTGAAGAGACAATGTTCTAAAATATGACTTTTCCAATCTGTAGAATTCTTTTCTGTTGTATTTCTTTTTTTGGTTACTTGCCCTTAGTAAAGGGCCACTGTGTATCATTGATGAGCTGTATGTTTTGCAAAAGTGTATACTGTAAGTAAAATCAAAATCAGAGAGAAACACATTGGCTTAATATATCATTGATGCTCTTTTTAAATAAAAGGGCTACTTGAAAATATGATTTCTTTCCTCCCTGCTTTCACCTTCAGAAATTGTGCTGTATTATAGACCAGTGTAAAATGAAAGGATATCTATAATAATTTGATTGATGTATCCTGCATGTGGATTAAGAGTGCAGATCAACTTAAGTACTCTCATGTTAAAGCCCATCATCCTCATATGTATTTAAAGATGTCTGTTTATTTCAGAATTAATTTAGTCATATAAAAATTATTGACTTTAGATTAATAGTAGGTAATAAACATTGTATACTAATATGATTTGTTTGTGAGACTTTGTTTTTCCAATTCAACAATGCAAAATGCCAACAATAATGCCAGAGAATTGGAATAATGTTTTTCTGACTGAAGTTTTGGATTAATAGTAAGATAGTCTTCCTGTTTCTGGCTCTGCTGTAGACATCCTGAGTGATCTTGAGCAAAGTAAAATGGCTTGACTGCATATATGCCCTAAAATTAATTTGTCAGAGCATCACTGACTTCACTGAAATTTTCAGGTTTACCTTTGGTTTTCAGTATGTAAAGTTTCAGAAATTTTATTTTTTATTACACAGCCAACTTCTGGAGTGCTCTCAGACCATTTTAAAGGAAACTTTGAGCTAATAGGTAATATAAATTACATAGGCTACAATCCACTGGTGTGTACAGCACACTAAATTCTCAGTTTGGGATTCATACTTGCCATTGTACTTTAATTCAGACATGAGGGAAACTGGAGTTAGTGAATGTCAGCAGTAATGTAGTGACAGAAAGTTGCCCCATGGAGTCATCATAATTGTTCTTTTCTGTCACCTGATTTCCTCTTCAGAAGTGTACTGAGCATCATTAGAGAAAGCATGTGTACAGTTTTAGAAGAACGATAGAATTTACATTTTAACTATTGACTCTGTGGTATTCAGCTTCCTTGTTTATCTGTATTTTAAAGGAAATAAGACTTAAAGCAAAATTTAACTCTGTTCTTTATTGACCATGCTGTCTTGCCTATTTCTGTTTAAAACTTGCTTGGTGGTTTGTCACCATATAAGTTGAAGCTGAATCACTTTTACCCTCATTAAAAGGTGGTACAAGTGAAAGTGTGGACTTCTGCGTCAGCCCATCTGCCCTGGAGTGAAATCCTGAGCGAGAGCTCTCGGATACTCGGGACTATTAGTGTAAAATAGCTTTCCATTTTCTTCTCTTGGATGAAATAAGAAATTAAATATCTTTACCAGAGTGAGCTGAACACATTTAATTTCTGCTGAGCTGCTTAGGTCACTGTAACTTTAGAGCTTACCAAAAGGTAAAGGTATAATCATTGGAATGCAGGGTCAAGGTGAGCAATTGCATGAACCACAAGCAGGAGTGATTTTTTGGTAGTATATCTATTTTGGCTTGTTATTTTTAAGTAAGCCCCCAAATAAAAGAATGTGTAAGAAGCAGTGTTAAACTTACTCAACAGCTGTATGATCTTCATCCATATATATCTCAGAAATCATTATATTTTCCACAAGAGCCTTTCCCTGCTGCCCAGCTTTGATGCCAAGCAGGAAGCCACATAGCTAAATGGCCTACATACACTCTTAGATACATGGGATATTTTTTCACACATTGCCCTGTGTGAAATCAGGTATTGGACTCAGTCATCCTTGTGGGTCCATTCTAACTCAGAATATTCTATGTTACTTGGTTCTGACTGACTAAGGAGGCTAAGTTTTCACTGAGTGCTGAATTGTTCTCTCATTATGGTTATGTTTGGTAGTTTCCATCCTCTGATACGAGAATTTTTTATAAACCGTTGATTTTTGACCATCTCTGTGCATCTTTGTTCTCCTCTGCAATAAGCCTCTGCTTTTTCTGCAGTAGAGAATATAGCTTAAATATCCTTTATGTTTTAGAGGAGTGTTTTGCAAAACTTTAATAGAAGAAAATTTCCTTCAGTCTCCAAGAAGACTGAGCAGCAGTGCAGAAGTGAGCATCTGTCAATCCTTCTTTAGCCTGATGAAGAGTTTAAATCCTTCAAAAGAAGAAGAATCCTTAAAACAAAAAAAAAAAAAAAAGAAAATAAGTGCTTGATATTTGTCAAACTCACTTGGAGCACAGACAAGGAGTTTTCAAGTCTATGGTTAGGCAGAGCCTGTACCTGCACTAATCACTCACAACTGGCTTTTCTACCGTCAGTTTCTCTCAGTTATATCTCATGGTGACACATGATAGGTTTAATTATTCAAAGCAGAATGGCATAGATGGGAAAGACCATCTTGGCTTAGCAGTGCTTCAGCTGATGGGGTAGTACACAGAGCAGCCCCCAGAGGTGGTAATTCAAATGTCTCATCTGGGTGGGCACATGGATGTTCCATCATTTCAGGCAGGTAGTTACATTTTCAGGTAATTGACTGTTCTGGGTTTCATTTTTTCCCACGTGGCTAAGAGTCTCCCCATGTGTACAATAAAAACTTGGCTCACTGCTGATCTTCAGTGGGAAAAAATAGGTCCTGTCCAGATCTGCTTAAGAACCCCTGAATGTAGATTACAGCTTGTGTTCACTGAAATAACAGCCTCCCTTCTTTGCCCTTATTCCTTTAGGGGACAAAAAAGAATGAGTGATCAATGGCTGCCTCAAAGCTTCCATGAAAAGTTTGCATTCCCTCTTAATTTTTTCCAGATGTGAATGATAAAGGTATGTCTTGTGATAGATACCAGATGCAAAGCTGTGGATGTGAGTTGAGCTCTTCACTTGTTATTGTGTCACAGAATGCACAAAACTATAAGGATCCCTTCTTCTTACTATGAAAGTGATCTATTTGGGGTCTTTTCCTGTTTAAGGCCTGCTATTTTGTAAATGATACAAATGGACATGGACAAAAAATGCAGATTTACTGTATTTTTGATGGTATCTATTTTATTTTTAACCACTGCTTGAAACAGCATAGCATGGAGGCTAAACATTGTACCAACAGTAGTATTATGGTGCAAATATGGAAATAATGCAATTTGCAAGCAGCAAGGTTTCTGTGCTTGCTGGCTATTTAAGGATATTTGTGAGTGTGTTGTTTTTGCACTGCCAGAGCTGGTTTTCATCACAGCAGAGACTTGGTTTTAAAGGATCTGCTGTTCATCCATGAGATCATGAAGTGTTAATGTGGAACAGCATCTTTAAGTAATACTCAGGGCTTCACAAACACGTGTTCTGGGTTTTTTTTGAAGAAGGCATAAATGAATAGCATGCCATATGATAAAATACGTGTCTGAGAAACAAATGACGGCGTGAGTAACCTTGGTTTTTGTGTTCTGGATCCAGTGCTTCATTTTGTGGAGTATTCTGTCCAGTCCTAGAGAGTTTACATGTATAAGCTAAATTAAAAATGGTTGTATATGAACTAAACTTGAGTCTGCTTGGCTATTCTGCTGAACAAAATCTCTGCAGTATACCTCAGCTATGCTGGTTTGGTCTGGGTCTCAGGATAGATATGTGACAAGAAAACCTACTTTCAGAGCAGAGATGTACAGATCTGTGCTACATTTGTGGATTATCTTGCACAGATTTCAGTATTGTCAGATGCAAAATTGTCAAATACTTGTCTAAATGCGTTGAACTTTGAAAAACGAAGTATACAAGCTGAAGATTTAGGGGAAGAGATGCAGGGAGGTACCTCTTGTCACTAAGCACAAAATGAATGATCAGATATGCAAAATGACTGCAGGTATTTCTGATGATCTTTTTTTATAAACAAATCCAAGATTCATACCTGTATGTATTTCCTGCCATATATCACTTGTAATTTTTATTCATACATAGAAAGCCATCCCATTCATTGTATTTCAGTAAACAATAAAAAAAGAAATGTCACTTGAGCCTTAAGAAAAAAAGGATCCTTGTACAGGAAAATTATCATGGGGCTGCTACCTGAAGGCTACAGGGGTGGCATGTGTAATATGCACCATAAATCTGTGTGCCTTGAAATTCATCCTTATATTACAGTGTAAATATGTACACACAGAGAGCTTTGTGCATTGCAAGGGGCTACAAAAAAAAGAGTGGTAAAATTGAGCAACAAGCCACACACTGCTGATTTCTCTGCTGTCACTGACACTGAAGCTTGGGTAGGTAGTGTGGAGGTGTTTCCTTGTGGGAGTAATGAGTGTCCATTGAGGACAAGGTCATAATCTGAGTCTGATTTGAGAACACCTGAGTCACAGCTCTGCTCCCACTGCCTATGGTCTCTGCAGGAAGCACCACACGTCAGCCTGCTGCAGGGGAGCTCCAGTACAGCCCAGAACATGGAAAGGAGCAGGTTGGACACTTGGTGGAGCAAGTTGTTCTTGCCCTGTTGGATTTTAAAAACCTGGATTATTGAGTTTTTAATGTTTTTTTGATACTGACTCTTAGGAGAGTACTGTTTTTGACTTAAGGCTTTGGAGGCTTTGGAGAAGTAATGGAGTAAGTCACGGGTGTGTAGTCAAAATAGAAGTGTGTGATTTCACATGGTGAAGGGTTTTAAATTTGAGGTTTTTATAATATAGTAATAGATAGGAGACAAGATGGAGGATTTTGAGTTTTGTCTCCTTTCTGTCTTCTTCCTTCTTCATGATTTCAGGTAGTAGTTTCGACTTGGACAGTGCTGCACTGTGGGTCACAAGAGTTTGGTTATTGGGTCAAAAGCTTTACAGGACCCTGTAATTAGCCAAATTCAAACCTCCATTTTTCTCACTTTTAGCTGGTAACTAGAAGTGTTGCAGAACTCTCTGTACTTTAGATAAGATTTAATAAACAACCAAGCCCAAAAACGAGAAAATTCATCTCCTTCATGTTTTTAATCCTAACTCTGAGTAAAGACAAAAAAAAAAAAAAGACAAGCCACTAATTAAGTAGTACGAATACCACCACCATTACATTGCCCTTCAGGGAAAGCTCAGGGATAGTCATGCTTGTTGTGCTGGCTGCTCGGGTAGGATGCCTGTTTGAGACAGACAATGCTCCTGGGTCAGGGCATGGCTGGATCGAGCTGAAATGAGGTGGAAGGGCAGCCTGGTGAAAATGTAGCTTGCTCTGGGAGAGCTTGCTGTCCTCTTGAAACCTCAGACCCCAGTAAATGCAGGAATTCACATGCCTGATGCAGTTATTAGCACAATACTAAGCATCTGTGAGTTTTCAGGACCATTTATTTCCAGAAGTGTTGTAAAATGTAATTTATGTAAATGAGTTTGACCTGGGGCTAATTCCTGGCCCTGAGCTGCTAGTTTAGCCATCTCCTCCAGCACAGTTAGGATATTTAGGCAGCCAAATGTTCCAACCAGCTGAGTGGTTATGGGTGGTTCATAATGTGCTACATTTCACTAGAGAGAATATGTGCCATGAATAGCAGTGGTGTGTCATGGCTATAATGCCATTAGCCCTTCCTTCCCCCCTTGCAGACAGCCCAGTGCTGTGCTGGTGTCTGCTGTTTGAAAAGACATTTCCTTCTCAGACCTTTTTGCCGAGTTCTGTTTATTTTTAGTGAGGTGTTTACTTCTGCCTTCAGTTGCTCCAAATGTCTGTGGTGAGATGCAGGGCTCTGGGTGATGCAAAAAGCTTTTGCCCTGTGTGCTAGGAGAGCTCTTGGTGTTTGTGGCTACCCTGGCTGGGAGGAAGGATGCCCCCGTGGGTGGCACATCAGGGAACATGTTAGAGCTGCTGCATACCATAGCAGCCAGGTCACAGACTCATCCTCAGCTTTGATTCAGGTTCTGCTCTATCTCAGTGCCTGATGTAGAGAAGTTTGCTGTGTTTTCCTGTTCTTTAGTCTCCTAGGTATAAAAGAAATTACATTATCTATCACATTTTGTGGTTTTGTGGGGTGCTGTTAGCCCATGGTTCCATAGGCACAAGCTGACTTTTAGCAACCATTGGTGACTTAATCCCAGGGAAGCTGAAGCATGAACTGTTTCTTTTCACAGGGTAACAACTGACAAACAGCCAACGTGGATCACATTTTTATTTTCCTTGAAGCTCAAGTTATATTTCTTAAGGTACTAAGACCTAAATACCAGATTTAATACACAAAAAAAGCTAGATCAGGAGGTACAAGGAGAGTGTAGATGAGATTTATGACCTTATTTGCTCACAAGAAAATTAGGACATAAAATTCTTGGCCATTTATTTTTTTTTACAAATAGTATTTTTCAGTAAAGCCCACATCTGAGACTCTTACAAATGAAATAATCAGGTAAAGAGATTGGGGAAAATTTTTTCAGAACCTATCCATGCTTTTTTAAGATCTGTGTCTACAATAATGGGAAATTATGGGATAATATCTCTAGACACATTTTTTTTTGAGGCAGTAAATTGATTAGCTTCAGTTGCCTGGGTGAGTGTGCAGACTCTAAGCTGGTAGGCTCTGTTTAAGATTCTGTATGATTAGTTCCCATGAACTTGGGTGCTCTTATCTAATGCCTTTAGGTTGAGAGTCATTTCTGTATTAAATTTCAGCTTTCAGCATTTGAATGGAAAGAATTGTATGAATAATTAAAACACATTCATTAACCTCTAATGAATGGTCAGTAAAGCTGGGAATTGGACTGAGTGACATCATGTGGGAGATTTTGAACTGTGCTCTTTTTAGGAATGAGAAAAAACATCTTGAAGTAGATAAATAATTTTCTGGGGGTCAGTATGTGCCTGTATCACAACCTGAAAAATAGAAGTATAATATTCTCTGGGGTTATCTGATACTTCATGATGAACCTTTCTGTTCTCACTATGTCATGAGGTCAGTGAAGCATTTCCAGACTGGGCTCTTCTACTCTGTACTCACATGTTTTCCTGAAAACGGGATAGTGTTCATATTTGCTGTTTTATAAACATTGATTTTTTAGAAAAAGAAAACTACAAAAATTACAGAACACTGAGCTTCTTTAAATATTTTATTAATATGTTTACCTTGCCTTACTTATGTGGAGGAAAATCGAGATTAAAGCATTAGCTTATTTTTGCACATAACTGGCAGATTAATTTTTGACATTTTTTTTCTTTTGCATTCTACTGCACACTGCAAGAGCAAAAAGAGCATAGTAATGGTCAGTTACAGTCTAGGGGGGCAGCTCTTTCCATGGGCATTATTTCCAACTTATGTGAGTCTTGCCAACAGCACTCAGGAGCTCTGGTCATGGACCCCATCATCACCCTGCTGGGGTTTCAGGTAAAATATGGAATTAATGACTTCTGTTGTCTCAGTAGGACTTGAATCTAAGAATAACATAGTTGCAGCCAAGTTTGGCTAATGTCTGTTGGCTTGTGTACACCCACAGCACAGAATCCCCCTAATCCTTCCTCCCAAAGGGGTGCCAAGCCACCCAGTGGAGATGCCTCCCTTCCCTCCCCACAGAGACTAACCCTGAGAGCACCTTCTGTCGAGATAGCCAGGTTAGCAGTGGTGTCAGCGAGGCTGGAGACATCAGCCCTTGGGGTGGAGAGCAGAATCCAGCCCTGCAAATGTTGGGGTGCTGAGCCATGCTTTCATGGACCTCTGTGACCTGCTTTGTCCCACCCATCCTGGCTGTGTGGATCTTCCAAGAAGAGGGCTGGAAGTGGTGGGGGCAGCCAGCCAAAGAAAGGTTGGGAGAAACTGGGCAAACACCGCAGGCTGGATGACAAGGATCCAGGGGCTGGTGACCAGAGGAGACCTGACTGCCAAGAGAAAATTATCTTCTGCTTTGTTTTACTGCCTTCCACATGCAGTTGAAGCAGGGGTGCAGCCTGGTGTACCACACAGAGGGCTGCCTCTCTCTCACAGGGTCACAAGCTCTCTGTCACAGTCCCCAGGGAGGACATTCCTCCTAATGAAATCACCAACCTGTTCTCTGCTGCCTGCCCTTTGTGTTAGTGGAGTTTGAATTGGGCCATTGCTCTGGAACACCAACCTTTCTTTGGTAGTGACAGATGAGGAGATGCAAGTACAATCAAAGGAGGAAATTAATCCAATCTGATTAGTCTAATCTTGGTTTTAAAGGAATGCTCCAAGGAGGCAATAGGGACTTGCCTTTCAGCATGTGCTGGATCTTGGGCTCTGGCTACAGAAGCATTTCCATGCCAGCCCTGGAGCAAGACTGACTGAGGGTATCCACAGGGTCTAGGGTGTAGACTGAGAAGAGTAGCCAGGCTGCAGGCTGAACAGAGTCACCACCTTGCAGAGACCGTATTTCCAATATGTTCCTGGGCTGAAGGGAGGAACAAATGGTAAAAATCCCACCACAAAATGGATGACTTTTTATATAGGTCTTGTGGTGATCAAATTCAAGACTAAAGCAATGAGAGACCAGAGAAATGCAAAATATTCTGCATGTTTGACAGAATCTCCCATTGTCTACCCCAATACATGGAGAGGAGTGGAGAACAACTGAGCAAAGTGACCTCTCTGTCACCTGCCATGGAGAGGGAACAATAACCCTTCTAGTTCCTCCCTTCTGATCTGTTAAGTCAGCCTAATACCTACTTTTTCATGTTTATCTCTAATCATTATTTTGTATTCAAACCAATTGAATGAAAATGAAGAATATATCAAGCAGTTTCTTCTAGAAGGTATGGAAAACCTTGTGCTTATATAAACAGTCATTCTTCATTGTGCATTAAATACCTGCCTGGATATCAGTGAAAAGTCATTTGCAGAACTGGTGTATGGGTATTGTCGGTTGTTTAGAATGCATATTTAGTGAAAATTAGGCTGGTCCAAATAATTGGATGTAATGAAGAGGAATGTTTGTGAGCACAATATTTGTGCTATGAAAAGACTGATTGGGCTTTGGAAGAAGAGTTAGAATTTCATTCCTCCCATTGCAGTCTCTAAGAGTGAGATAATCTGAAAAGGAACAGGACTACTCTGAAAAATTACTTTTATTTTTGCTTCTGACGATAGCTCACGGACAAAAGACAGACTGTTTTTTTGATGCATTTTGTCAGATCATTCTCTCCCCTGACTCAGCCACCCTCCCCCAACCTTCATTTTACCCAAATGTCAATTTGGTTATACATGTATGCAACCCACCCTCATCCTAAATGTGGCCTCAAGGTTTACCTGAAGCACCATGGCCTGTATTTTCCCTGTAAAATTCAAGGGTCCCAAACAGTTCTACATGCACAGGAGGAGAGGTGGGATCAAATAGGTGGTGCTGCCTTGCAACCAGCAGCCATCAGGCCATTGCCAGTGTCCCCTCATGGCTCAGTCGTGCTTTTAACTGCAAGAGCTGAGGAATAAACCTGAGCAAGCTATAGAGTGTCTGAAAATGGGACATTTTTAGAACATTGGGGCATTTAGTCCGATATAGAATTGCACAATGTCAGCCAGAAGTGAAATAATTCTGCCGGCCAGCTTGGAAGATAAATTCCCATTCCCAAGGCATAGGATGACCCACAAATGTGGAGGAGACCAGAGGAATTGGTGAGGGTTCCTGTTCCCTGCAATCTTGCAAACAAGGTCATTAGGTTTTCTTCACAGCTTTTCTGTGAAGTTAACCATCTGCTGTGATACAATACACCCTCAGTGTCACTGTGCTGTTTTAGGCTAGAAAGGAGTATGACTGAAGCTTTCACAGTTTCTCAAGGTAGGAAGGAATAAATCACAAAATACAGAGGACACTGTCATGGCTGAGATAAAGGGAAGAGGACTGAAGCAATGGAAGTCCAGAATTGCTCCTGCATAACACCCATGGGTCACAGAAGGAGTGGGAAGGTGGCAGAGCCTGGCTTCAGTCACCAAAAAGGCAGTGAGGAAAAAACTGACGGTGCAGGGAAGGATTGGCAAGGAACACTCTGAACAAAATGTTGAGATTGAGCCTTCCATAAAAATATGCTTTGAAATAGTAAATCAAACACTGAATTCCAATTAGATACAAAAAAACCCTGAAATCAGCTTTTGAGATGAAACTTATTATTAAAGTGAGAAGGAAATAGTTTCTTCCATAGAAATTAAAATGTACTTTTTATTCCGTAGAGACACGTATGTGCTCAGGGCCATTGCTATATGTGAACTCTGTCAGAAAGACACTTTTCTCCATCATAATCCATTTGCAAATTGAGTCAGTGAAGTACCAAATTAACCTTAGGTCATTAATTTTAAGTACACTATCATTTTTCTTTCTTTTTTGCCCTTGCTTTTTCTTTTTTTTACTTATGTAAAGGTCTGTGGGGATTCTTGGGTCCTTAGCCTTAAATGGATCTTCTTTTAATGCACCAATATCAGGGCTCAGATTACCATTATCCTTGGCCTTAGAGCTGCTGAAGATGTTTCTATAAGTTTGGTTTTAGTTTCCATCCTCTACTTCCCCCAGTGTGAAGGGCAGGAATTATTTCCAGCCCTTTTCTTGGTTGAGAATGTGAGTCTATTCTGCGTTTTTTGGGAGACACAGAAGGAGCAAGAGTTCAGAATCTATAAAAATGAATTCCTGCTTTTGTTTCTTTAGTTCTATGATTTTATATTTTTTTTTATTATTTTAAAGTTACTTCCATAATGCTAGGTTCTGTATTTCACTTTTACTTTCAGATTTTTTAAAATTTTCATTGAAGGCTCAAAAGAATAGGATGTGTGCTGTTTTTCATAATTTGCCAGGAGATCCTCTGCTGTGAACTTCTTAGGCAGTTTTGGAAGATTTGGCCATGGCTAAGTTTGCCCTAGGAGGGGCTGCATGATGTTGACCTGGCTGTTCTGCCTTTGTTAAGCCATACTTAGCAGTATTTTTAGTAATGCTGGTAGAGGAATTGCTGATTATTATGGGCAACCACACAATCCTTTGATTAGGCAGGAGCTCTATTTATTACCTTTAGGAGACCCATCCAGTGGGTTTCTAGCTGCTCAGCTCAGTTGCATGCATGAAACACCATGAGGAGCTTCTCTATGCAGGTCCTGAGCACAGTCGAACATAGACCCTGTGACCAAAGAGCTGCCCTGGAATGGATTCTTCTGCTTGTGAAAGAAGAATGATGCCCACCTGATTTTACTCATTTTCTTATCAGCCCAGATGTTTAATCTTAAAAACTGACAACACCAAAAACTGGAAAAGTGCTGAAACTCCAAAGCTCGTCTAAAATAGATAAAATCTATATATTCATTCTGAAATTTTACCTGCATTCAATTTTGTAAAATAAATCTCATTCATGGAACGATGTCATAGAAATTGAAACATATTATGTCTAGAAAGGTGAGGTTAAAATGATTGAATTGACTACACCAAATGGGAGCTGGGGTTCCCAAGCTTCTGGAAGGTGCTGGACTTAGCATGCACAAGATTTTCAAAACATGCATGTCTGCATGGGGGCTTTGGCAACCCTGTGCAAATCAAAATGACTCCCTGTGATCTAAACTATATATTAACCTTCACTGACTATTCCATGGCTGTGAAAGAGAGCTGGCTCAGACCTTGCATATACATTTCCTGAAACTATCAGCCAAACTTCTGGATGATCAAGAATGGGTAGTTTCTAAATTAATGTTAGAAGAAACAACATATGAAATGGATCTACCATTTGATATATGAACTTGCAAGGCTGTTTCTCAGAAATGTATCCTAGAATTGCTAGTGTCTTTCTACCTGGAATAGGAAGGAGCTCTACTTGCAATAAGGAATTGCAGCTTTTACATTAGGAGCTGTAGGGTGTTGCCTCAGTCAAAAATTGTTAGAGCAGTCCTGAATAAAAATACTTTGAAATCAGCAGCACTTTAAAAAAAGCCAAAATCACTCCATTTATGCATATTTCTTTGCTTCCTGTTTACAGTTCAACCCCTAAGTTTTATGATAGAGTTTCTGCATTTTTATTAATATTAATTCATATTACAGTTTCCAGTTGCTTGGTAACTGGTAGCAGGCTTATGCTTGTCATATTCATGAAGAATGGAGGAGGATACATAATACAAGCATGAAGCAATTGGTCTTCTGTCTACTCAAAACATTCTATCCAGGGCAATTCTTCAAACTACTCTGCAGTTTATTTCTCTGTTGTCTTGATCCCTTTTCTGGCTTCTACTTTCATTCTCCTGCTTGTCCTATCTTTCTCCTTTTCTCTACACTTCTTTCTTTACCAGGAATAAAACTCCTGAAATGGCTGAATGCACTCAGGTGTCCTGTGTGCAGTGGCTAATTCTGAACTCTGGCTTTGATCGCAGGGTGACAAAACCTTCACTTGCCCAGTGGCTGCCAACAGGCACCTTTGGCTTTTTCAGACACATTTGCTATGCAGTGTGAATGAGTCATTCTCTGAAATACAGTGGCATTTGAGAGTCTGAGACAACACAAAATTTTTCCAATAACAATCTAATAACAGATTACTATTCGTAAGACATGCTGTATAACTTTTCTGGATGGAAGATCAGCTGGGGAAGCAACTCAGTGGCCAGAATAGAAATATTTAGGATGACTTTACTCTTATGCTCAAATTCCTTTCATAAGGAAAAAGGAGAACATACATATATGAGAAAATATTATATAAAATATTATATATTCATATTCCATGTATCTAACTCAAAACTGGAAATTCTTGATCATAAAGTTAAAACATGATAAAATAAAATTTCCTTCTTAGTATATTTCTTATGTTCACCTTGCAATGCTTCTCCAGTTGACAGGCTGTGAGTTTCAGGGTATGTACCTGTGAGTGGGCTATGAGGAGTTGTCAGTACCCTGCAGCATAAACCAGGGAAGAGAAAGGTGTCCTGTCTCCCTCCTATTTTCCAGGACAAACACTTACCACTTACAGTGGTAACTTTTTTACACCATTCTCTTGGGTTCCACTTGGGTTTATTTTGTTTGCTTTTTGTAGCAGTTTGTTTCTGTGCTGATCACTGCTTTCCATTTACTTGGTTTTTCTATTCTTTTTCTTACTGCTAGAACTGTTTTTCCAGAGCAATGCAAGGTCATACTCCTGTAGGGACTGCTGACTTTATCACCATGATTTGTTTTATAATCTGTGACTTCCAGTATGATCCTGTACCAATTTCATTCCAGGCAGTTCAGAGGCACTTTGGTCCACACAACATAGGTATTCATTAAACTATGAACTGTAAGTCAACCAAAATAAGCTTAGGTAACAACTACCAGTCATTGGACTGTTGTCACAGTTAAACAGCTCAATTCAGGCCTGTCCAAGGCAGGGCCTCAGGCTGTGCAATTTCAGGCCAATATAGAGCCTGTAAGTCCTAATGGCAAAAATCTCATTTACTGCCCTATGTTATCTGGATTCTTGTTCAGTCTTAGCATAACACCTTGACCTTGTTAGAAGCTAAGTTGGAAGGCTTAGGCAGACCCAACTGTGGCTTTCAGGCAGGCCATAATAAATAGGCTGACTAGTTTTTATTGATGTTTGAGGGGTTTTTTAATTGTGCATGATTTATTGTGCAGGAGAACTAGTCAGATAAGAATGACATGCTCTGGAATCCTGTGCAATGTCCCCATACTCACACAACAGACATGGTAAGCATTCTCTTCTCTTTTACCAGAAAGAAACAATTAGGTTTTTTTTGTGTTTCAGCCATTCTTCTCACAACAACAGCAAGTTTTAATAGAGTATGGGCTCTGAATGTTCTGGTGACTAGGGCTGAGTGAAAAAAGGAGACCTGAAATGTCCTGGTCCTCACATTTTGGTTGATTCCTCAGCATTGTTGGAAATCACAGAATCAATTAGATTGGAAAAGACCTCTGAGATCATTGCATCCAACCTGTGGTTGAGCACCACCATGCCAATTAGGCCATGGCACCCAGTGCTACTTCCAGGCTTTCCTTGGGCACCTCCAGGGACTGTGACTCCATCACCTCCCTGCACAGCCTATTCTGAAGCCTGGTCACCCTTTCCATGAAGAAATTCTTCCTGATATCCAAGTTAAACCTCCCCTGGCACAGCTTAAGACTGTGTCCTCTTTCCTCTGACTGGTTGTCTGGGAGAAGAGGCCAGCCCTCCCCTGGCTACCCCTCCTTTAATGTAGAGAGTGATGACGTGTCTCCTGAGCCGCCTCTTCTCCAGGCTGAACACCCCCAGCTCCTGCAGATGCTCCTTACAAGACCTGTGCTCCAGACCCTTCCCCATCTTCACAGCCCTTCTCCAGCCAGGCTCCAGCGTCATTCTTGAAGTGAGGGGTCCAGAACTGGGCACAGGACTCGAGTTACTTCACCAGTCCTGAGCACAGGAGAATCCTCTCCCTGGTGCTGCTGGCCACACTATTGCTCATCCAGGCCAGGATGCCAGTGGCTTTCTTGGCCACCTGGGCACACACTGGCTTATGTTCAGCTCCTGGTGACCAGCACTCCCTGGTTCTTTTCCACTTGGCCACTTTCCAGCCACTCTTCCCCCAGCCTGTAGCACTGCCTGGGGTGGTTGTGGCCCAAGGGCAGGACCCAGCACTTGGTCCTTGTTCAATCTCACACAATTGGCCTTGGCCCATTGATCCAGCGTGTCCAGGTCCCTCTGCAGAGCCTTCCTACCCTCCAGCAGATCAACATTTCCACCCAACTTGGTGTTGTCCACAAATTTGCTAAGAGTGTACTCGATCCCCTCACTCACATCATTGATAAAAATCTTGAATAGTGCTGGGCCCAAACTGATCCCTGGGGAACACCCCTTGTGACCAGATGCCAGCTGCATATAGCACCTTTCACCACCACTCTCTAGACCCGGACATCCAGCCAAAGATGGAATTGAAGGAATTCAGAAAAGGAGAAAATCGTTGCAAGAATTTGGTGCTAGTGTCACTGGAAGCTGGGACATTGTTATATCAAATTCATTAGGGATCCATTTAGCTTCTGGCAGCAGGGGCCATTCAGGTCTGGAGAAGGTTGGTATGAAACAATTTTGTAGGAGTGATCTTCAGTATAATTTGACTTCTGCAACAGACCAATATTTGCCCGTTTCATGAATGGATATTTCATCTCTTTCGGTCGCAGGTTGACAGTTTCCCTCCCCTTGGGTCAGTCCAAGTCAGTCTGAAATTTGAGGGTAAATTTGTATGTGCCTAGTGGGTTGCATCAATCTATGGGCCACTGTTGCATTTCTTCCAAAGATGGTTATTTATGTGTTATTTATTTATGCTGGGTAGTAGATATTGAAACAGGTCCAGTCCTTTGGGCACATAATACCCTTAATTCTTTGTGTTGGTTGCATTTTAGATAATCACTGCTGGGGTTGATCCAAAATGGAGTCAATGGACATCAAATCTTAACTCCTCAAAGCTTTTGCCTTTTCCTGTAGAATTCTGGTTCTGTGCACTGTTTCACTCAGGGAAGTAATACAGAGAGTTCATACAAAGGAAGATCAGTACACCCAGAGCAAGCTCTTGTGAGCACTGCTGTCTACAGCTGATTCCTATTTCCCTCTTTGCAATCCCAATTGCTGCTGTTGAAGCAGATAGGTTGATTCATTTCCTTCAGTAAAGGGATGCTTACTCTTCTGGGTCCATTTCCCTGGCAAGTTTCTTGGGTGTTTTGTGTGTTTACTGAGAGTAAACAAGTTGGGAGCAAACAGACCATAAGATGTTTGACGCTTCTGCTAGCAATGCAACTTCTGTTGGGTTTCAGACTGGAACCTCCTGTGGAGCCCCAAACGGGTCCCAGAGGGGCCCCAGAGGAGCTCCCACGCCTGGGAGATCAGGCATGGCAAAGGCATCAAGCAAAGAAACCAAACCACAAAGCAGCAGATTTGTAGGGAAAAGCCTCCCCAGAAACCTTCCTTACATTAAAGTCAACATACTGCTTATTTCTCAAATAAAAAATGGTTCATTGTAAGACAAAAATCGAAACGTGTAAGTTAGTTCCAAATTGTCTTTTTATGCTTTGTGCAAAACTGCTTCAAGTACATATATTTGTATAAAATTTGAATGTTTCATATCATACTATTTTCCTCATTATAGGAGTATATTTTCTCTGTTTCCAATTTATGGAAAGTAGGAGTAGCTCTGATAGTCACCAGCAGAAAAATGGCTTTTGCTATTCATTTGCACTTAGCCA
This sequence comes from Cichladusa arquata, assembly GCA_026413545.1. Lineage (NCBI taxonomy): Eukaryota > Metazoa > Chordata > Aves > Passeriformes > Muscicapidae > Cichladusa > Cichladusa arquata. Next base: position 23,610,681 of record JAOTQP010001286.1, read on the forward strand.
CGAAGTACTGCAGTGTATGCTTCAAAATATTCTGACTTTGTGCTGAGATGGGACAATTCAAGCAATTGAATGTTTCTTTAGATACTTTGCTGCATAGGAGTATAGTTTGAATGAGGAAATGTTATGTAATTCTTGATCCTCAGAACACTTCATTGCAAAATATGTAGGCAGTTCAAAACACTGCTGTATTAAACACAGGTAACCAGTGACCTTGGGTGAATCAGGAGGCAAAACTGAGGGAGGGCAGTGGCAGCAGCCCAGGTCTTAGGCACTGCTGGGCAGAGCAGCTTCCCTAGTCCTCCTCTATGAGTTGTACCTGTATAATCCTACATGCATGCAGGATGCCTTAGAGACCCACAGGGCTAAGACAGGCAGGACTAAAATGTCCTGGGAGAGAGCTGGACTCAGATGGTAAGCCCTGGGACCAGTTTTTGCTGTCCTCTAATTTTTATTGCTGTACTTCTCTCCTGGTTGTTATGCACCTATTCCAAATTTTTCCACACGTGAAAGACAAATGCAGAGTGCATTGCATTAAAGGACTCAGATATCAATATGTATTGTATACAGAAGCCTAAAGTAATTTATCAGACAGCACACCTGCAGAACAGAGAGCAGCTCCCTGTTCAGGTGAGAGCAGGTCCCTGTTCAACATGCTTCAGCACAAGGGCTTGCAGGTGCTGCTGCTGGCACCTGCTGTCAGGCAGGATTTCTGGTGCACTTGTAGCAGGTAACATACAGGGAAAGGCCTGGCTGAAGTAATTGTAGGTAAAAATTGTGTGTAGAGAGATCCTATGAAACACAGTGAGAGCAAGTTGCACCAGAGTCCTGCAATAGTAGCTCCCATTGGAATGTTTACATGGGGGATGGATTTACGTGCTGCATTTTGATACAATTTTCTAAGGCCATTTCTCAGATGTAGAAATGTGACACTTCAATTTTGCTGGGAGCTGGAGAGAGAATTTCTCCAAAACATGGCCATTTTTCAACTCATCCTGCATACCCACTGTGTCCTTCCCCTAGTGCTGGTTGTTGTCATTCGCAGATGCCATAAAAATGTTTTCATTTCACATCTGGAAGTTGTGGGTGTCTTAAAACTATCCTCATCTCTTTTGTCAGTCAACAGGAGAAATGAGGCCCTGGGGTCTTGAAGTGTAACTATGGGTGAGATTAGCCCAGCAAATGAAAGACCTGCACATGCCTTCTGTAAACAGGCACTGCTTTTATGTGGCAACTTGCATCATGATTTCAAAAATGAACCTCCTGTCATCTAACCGGAGTTTGGTTTGCTGCATGGTGCATTTCATCTCTTTATTTTCAAGGAGATTTTAAAATGATGATTTGTTGGTGTCTCTAAGACCAAGGTGAGTGGTTTTCATCCAGTTTTGCTCAATAACAGCTGTTAGGGACCAGAATAAAGAGACTTTAACTACAATTAATATATAAATGACAGTAAATTATATCTGAAATAAATTACTCTGAACAATCTAAAAGTAAAATCCATCAGGTTCTGAAGTACTAACACAGACTCACTAAAGTGAACCTGTCCAAGGAATCAGACCCAGTTAGCTCACAACCCATGCTTAGAAATTACTGAAAGTGAATGAATAAGGACCAAATCCAAATCTTTTGAATAAGTCAGCAGCAGTTTTTCCTTTATGTGCTTCGAGGCCAGAATTCTTGATCTTTCTTCTAGCCCTCCAAAAATCTGCACCAGAAGCCCTTCTTAGTCAGTAACTCAAAAACTGGTGGCAGAGATCCTGTTCAAAAATTAAACACAAACTCTTGCCAATTAATTTGGAATAAAATATCCAGAAACAGGTGGACAATGATAATGTAAGATCATGACCACAACCTTTAGCTTTTAGCAGTTCTTCTGCTGTGTTTAATTCACAGCCCTGAAGTGTTGGAAAGGTTTGCTGTTCTGGCTCCTGGGTTACTGTACACATAAATACTTGAAGAAATCTAAGATTTTAAAGTCATTTACTGCCAACAATTGAATGCATAGTCATGACAAATCTTCAGGACCAGATGAATTTTCAGGTTCTGGACTTTGAATTTAGGTGCTTAAAGTGAAGCTTAAGGAACTGTAGCAAGTTTTATAACTGATGATTTCCTTTCTCACTAACAGTGATAATAATATATTCCTTAGTTATTTCATATTTTACTATGCTTGAAGAAATGCTAATATATTCTCATTCAAAGAATTACAGGATGTGTTTATGTAGAACACTACACGGCACAGTTTTGCACATCCTGAGATTCATATTGTAAATATAAATGCTTCTGTCATTGTACCAAACCCATTAAATTTTAAACCTACTGCAATAAAAATAATCAACAATTTTATGAGTCAGAACATTCATGGTTGCTACAAATGTTAATGAAAAAATGGAATGAAGAAACTGCAGGAGTGATAAAATTCATAACTTTTACTGGATTTAATTTCTGCATTGACTATGAACTCAGCCTTTTATGGATCCACTGGTTCTGTCTGCTCTGCTCTGAAAAACTTTTTCAGGTGTTGGCAATATTGCAGAGCTGTTGCTTCAGACACTGCTACTGGCATTGTGGGGCCATTAGCTGTGGACATAACTTAGTTTGGCTCAGACCTGAAGCTGTTAGCAACTGATTAACAAAATTAGAAATCTAAGGGCTTATGCTATTGGAACTGAGAATTCTCTGGGGATAAAAGCTGCCCAGAGATTTGGGTTGAGTTTTCAGGTTTGTGTGTTTTTGAAGACTGTATTTTGCTATGATTCTGAAACATGAACTGGTGAAAGCTGGAAGAAACACCTTGACAATTTAGCTGAGTTTTGAATCAAAGGACTGGTAAAAGCTCTCTGACAACACCTTCAGGCTCTGATTTTTTGATTTTTCTTGTCATGAAGCTGAGAATGTAGGAGACAACTAAGGAGGCTTCTGGGTGAACCAACCAAAGGTGTGTCTGCTGTTTTCTGGAACACTTCCAGGGAAACTTCAGAGTCGCTTTATACATGCAGAAGTTTTTAGAAGGAAAAAGTCCCCAAGTCAAGAAAAAATGTTACAGTGCATGAAGTAAAATAATGGAAATATTGTTAATGTTTTCATGGTGTGGAATAAAAGGTATTCACCCAGACTCATACAATAAAATTCAAATGTACCTTGTTTCTTAGAGGTGTGAGTGCCACATTCTCTCATGGAGGAAGAGAAGTTTCCCTACATAAATGTGAAGTAACAGTCACAGATTACTTTTTAATTTGGAAAGGACTTAACACTAGCTCCCAAATCTCTGATATTTTACAATGACCATCATTTTTGGGGTGCACAGGGAGTCTAGTGGCGGATTAGAAGTACCAGCTTGAAGAAAGTGTGGACAACTTCTCTTTGCTACCTTGCCAGTCAAATGAAAATTTCATGCCAGACTTGTAACTTCAGTGGAAGGTCTAATATTTGATATTTTATGATGTTCTCTCTATTTACAGGACTGTGTGCTAAAAGGTAAGATGGTAAGGGACAGTCCGAGTTGAAAGCAAATCCCTCCCAGCTCAAGAATGGAGTATTTTCCAGTTCAAATACATTTGTATGTTTTACTGTTATAAACTGGTGAGAGCAAAAGTGACTAGACATTGAGTTAACAAAGTTAACTAAGTTGTTGTTCCATGAGATAAAGCATATCTAGAGTCTTTCATATAAACCTCATTAACAGCTTAATTACCCACAACTCTCACAAAATTGCCCTTGAGGTACTAGATTTGAAAGTCTGATAGGTAAATATTTAGCTACTCTAAGTGAAAATAACCAAAAAGGGTAAGTGCTGTTTCCAAGAGTTCTGAATGCTTTTGAAAGCTCCAGACTACTTTATGATTAAATATTGGAGAAGAATACTTCTAGAAAACTCCACAAATCACTGTGGTATGAGCTGGCAAGGACTGCTGGCTCTCAGGCACTGGGTTATTTCAAGGCTCTCCAGCTTACCCACCACAGTGCTGAGTTCACCCTGGTTTCACACGGTGTTTCCGTGGTCCTAGCTCTGTTTCTCAGGCAGTAAAGCAGCTCAGCAGTGAGCACCAGCCTCGTGTGAGAACTGGTGCATGCAGAAACATCCAAGAGAGTATTATCACTACATGCAGCCTAGCATTGTGCTGCCAATGCCGTTTGTGGCCATGCTAAGCTGCATCAAAACATCAGCAGTGGCTTTTTTTTTAAATTAAATCCCTTTATCTTCGCAGCAGCATCCTCAGTTCGGAGTTCAGTCAGTGCAGTGTGTCAGTCATAGCAGGGTATGTGCAAAATGGGACCCCCACAGCTCTGTCCTAGACCTTGCCTCTGGTACCAGCATTTACATATGCAAAGGTCTGCAGTGAGTGGGCAACTTCTCTTTCTCTCTATCCTTTGCCATCCCCCAGTCCTCTAAAATATCAAATCTGAATTGTCTGTCTTCACTTTGAGCCCAAGAAGCTCACACAGCGCCAGCTCTCCTACTCATATTGACTGAATTTCAAGTGACAGTCATTGTGCTTTCTCCTGTTCTGTGCCTCATGTCAGGGGAAAAATGACTTACCAATAGCATCCTCCTGCTGACCATGCTGCTCTTCTGCAAATCACTCCTTAAAATTCTTTCCTTTGCTTTGACATTTTCAAAATATAAGAAACGTATGAACTTCTTTATATGCCAAGAGTAGTGCCTTCATTGTGTCCAGCACTGTGTCCCTGGTTTCCTGAACCCCTTGTCTGTCTGTATTTGCCTTTCTACAGTGTTGAGAAGAATGAATTCTTGTGACACCTACAAAACACAGCAACACAGAAACAATAACATCTGCAAAATCTAGTAATTCACAACAAAGTTATAAAATAATGGAAGAACAGTTAAGATAAAAATATCTATTTAGGAAGTTAAGGGGAAGAAAATAGAAGAGCTTAGCTTAGCTAAAACCAGGAGGTTTTATGGAAAAAACCCAAATCTTTCTCTGAAATTGCCTTAGTAGTAAGGTTTCCAGTCCACCAATATCTGCATGGTATTCATCTTTGACTGAACTTCGATGAATTCTGTTTTCATGTGCCAATCATTAAAAGACAGTTTAGGGATTTTTAACTGAATAAAATATGCATGATACTGAACATAGCTTCCTATATTTGTATGCCCAGTTAAAAAATGTTTTCTGTGATTTTTTTGAATCCTTCTATTTCTCCCTAGGTTTTTTTTTTTAACTTTTAAAAAATACTATTTTACTATTGGATAATTATTTAAACCACTTCACTGAAGTTGCTGAATGTGATAAATGGCTTCCAGGACAAATCATAGGACTATTAAATGCCTAGTTTAGCAACAGCTGTAATAGTGGGAAGTTGAGCTTCATGCAGGCTTAGGCAAGGGCTTAGCCAGCTGATGGAATAGACTCTTCTAGGACGCTGATACAGTATATAAAGGCAATTTATATTTCAGGTTTTTTACTCTATGTGTATCAGTGTGTACAAAAGTGGGAGAAGAAGCAGAGAACAGGCAAGAAGGCATCTGAGCAGATGTGTTAATGGCAACCTGGAAGCAGATAAAAGAATCAGAGAGTAAGTGACTAATTTTTGTGATGAGATGTTGCTGAAGGAGACGTAGAATTAGACAGAAAGGATCTACCTTGCCATAAAAAAGTGGTAGGTGCATAGTCAGTCATCTTGCTTTATGAGAATGAATAGAAATTCTTCTTAAACCACATAAGCTGAAGCTGGTCCTTTCTAAAGGGCGTGAGGGAATGAGTTCTGATCTCCTGGTAATATAAGAAAAAAAAAAGTGAATGTGCTCTAACTTTAGCCAAGTGAAGTTAGGGGCCATTAGTAATCTCTAATAACCTCTAGAAATTTCTCTTCACTCACTGTGAATGGAAGCTAGGTTAATTTAATTTAGATTAGGTACAAATAAAATGAACAGGCATCTGATGTGAGGTGAGGATAGATCTCTCATATGCCTCTTGCATGTCTGAAAGGATGATGTAAATTAGTAAAATCCTCTGAATGGAAGAATTTTATTCTTTCTCATGAGGACTGATGGATTATTCTTCTGTGTGAAGAAACATCACTTTGAATGTTTGTGTTCTTTTCAAGTTTCACAGTTGTGTTTGCAAGGTAAATATATATGTATGATGAAGTCTATCAGACTAGGCACTGCTTGCTCTGCATTGCCACCCTTAGTTTGTTCCTGAGGGGAGGGAAAACTGAGTTATGATGGTATGTCGTAAGGCTGTCTCCAACATTTGTGAAAATGTGCTTGCAAAATGAATTTTAAAGAGCTGGTGGCCATAGGACTGTAAACACTGCAACATGACAAAGTCAGGCAACAACTTGTCACTGTCTGTATGCTGTGTGTGATGCTCTGGCAGCTGTGGTAGATTCATCTGCAAAGGGAGCGATGTGCTGGGAGCCATGGGGACTGACCCAGGTGGGCCAGAGACTCCCCTTGACTGCCACTTTTTCTGCCATGAAAGGCATCCCTGGGCTGCTTACTGGTGAAAGCAGGGTCTGGCTTTGGGGAACTTCCAAGTAAACATTTTTATTTGAATATACATTAAAATACTGATAAATGTCCAGTCATATGGCTGTGTGCAAGGCCATAATTCTGTGTGACACAACCACTATTGCACTCACAACAGGTAGGATTTATTTCTGAGAGGAAAGTGCATTGCTTTCCAAGGTTTTACAGTTACATGCTCAGCAGTCTGTGCCCTGTGATGTGCTGCTTAATTGCACAGAAAAAGGTGGCCAAATAATGTCAGACCTGTTGGCAAGGAGGATGCAGCACCTGCATGACCAGATGGAGTCGAACTGTTGACCTGGAACAGAGATTAGACAGAGCAAAAGGGATAAAATAGGTATTTATTGAAGGATACACCATGGGCAGTGCAAGAGCCTGGCTGGGGCTACACCCAAATCAAATCCAAGATGGATCCTGGTCATGAATTTTTACACTTTTATAAGTTTTGGTTCATCTACATATTGGGGTCAATTATCCAACCACAGCCCCATGAATGAAGTCTCAGCCCCCTGGCTTGCCCCCTTTCCCTCACCATTGTTTATGCTTTTTGGGTACCAGTTGTCCTTGATTCTCTAGCTGGGAAGGGATTGTTTTGTCCAACTACCCTGTAAAGAGACCATACTAACACCTAATATGAAGTTTCAGAGTTACACAATTAGCAGTATTAGCTACTTAGCAAAGATTCTGAAAAATATAAAAGTGAAAACCCAAGGCAACATTTCCCCTCCTCGGTCCCAAACTGTTGCTTCCTTTGCAAATGGGACTGCTGTTGGGTCAGGCATGGCTACTGTGAATAAGGGCACAAAATCCAATTTTGTGTTTGAGGCAGTCATGTACCAGCCTACCCTCTGAGAGGCAGGGAGGAGTTTAGGCAGTTTCTCCTTTCTCTCTGGGGACTTGTGCACAGAAATGGACTCTGCATCAGATAAGTCCAAATGAGAGTGGCTTTCCTGTTGAGTGGCAGCCCTCAGGAGAAAAGAGCTATAAGCAAATAATTATAAATTTTAGGATATTCCCAGTTTAAGTGATGGAACCAATGAGAGGAAGGGAGATTTAATGGAAAATTAGAAAAATGTATAATTTGTCACTGAGATAGAAGGAATGGTAAAATATTTCTCATAACAAGCTAGAAGCACCTGAGATTTATTTCCCCCTATATTTAAAAATAATTATTCCTTCCATGCCTTCTGACATATGGTGAAAAAAATTAAATTAGTAAATATTGCTTTTCACATCAACTTTCTACCTTTCAACCTGCTTTTATAGGAAAAATATTTGCTAGGGTAAGCAGTTCTGGAAGACAGTTGCATGATTTATATTTCCTTATTTTTATATGGCATTTCTCCTCTGCAGATATCAGATAGATGAAGTGAAATTTACTCTCATTTCAGCAAATATCTTGTGACAATAGGATGATGAAGAAAAAAAAATCACAGGAGTAATATCACGGCAAAAAACTCCAGAGTTTTATTGGAGTCCCTGTAGACTTCCTGGATGAGTCTTTGGACAATTTCAGAGGTGTTTACTCTGCCTGTTTATTAAATCTTTTTTTTTTCTGTTTATGTTGGGAACATTTTTTGTGAGCCATATGGGCTGTACCCCACGCTCAAAGGCTACAAAAGGCCACTGCTGAAGTCAAGGAAGATTTAGTCCCTCTTTGAACTAAGTAAGGACTTCAGGACATGAATAACAGCAATTTCTTTCACTTGCCCCTAGGCAGGAAAAGTTAGCACATTTTACAGAACATCAGCAGTATTTTGAAACATAATAATTAAGGCCTCAGTTCATTGAAGCACTTGGAAAAGCGCTTAGCTAAGGTTTAAACAGAAAAGAAAAAAGAATGTTTAAGGGCCACTACATTTTAAATCTGAAAGAAACTATTAAATGAGCACTCTCTTTGAGTGTCAGGGTCAGTTTTCAAACTTGGCTTCAGATATATTGAAGGGAGAACTAAACAGGGTGGGTGTTCAAAGGAACAAATCAGATTATTGAAGATTTTTTAATAAATTACCTATTTTTTAGGTAAATAAGTATTATTTAGCTTAAGGATTGTAGGTCTATAGTTTTTCCTTACAGCCTTGCTGCACCAAGGGAACAGGCTGCCCTGTATTTAGCAGCCCTGGAAGCTGGAAGCTGTCCCCTTGTGCTGTTTGCTGCTAGAGCCATCCATCTTTATCAGAGCTGGCAAACATACCATGCCTTTGTGCCACTGTCTGAAATAATATTCTGGACTGATTCAGTAAAAAAGACATTAGGGAAATTTTCTTGGGGACAAAATGAACAACTTTTTCTCTTCGCTCCATTAATTACTATTGTTACATTCTGCCTGTTATGATGTTCTTTGAAGGCAATGGAAAAATGGAAAGCCGATTTTTGCCTAAGGATGTATTAGATCCAAAAGGAATGTATTTCTGTACTTGCAGAGTGTTTCAGTCCTAAGGGTCTGTCCACTTGGCTGATTGTAGGGTCAGGAAACTGAAACATTTTTCCTACACCTTGTCATTGCGTTTATCTATAAATGATCCAAAGACAGTAAACTTCCCTTATTCTTGGTAACTTTTGTGAAGCATATCAAATTTGCAAAGTTTCATGGAATGCCATAACTTGTCCTTAAAATGCCCTTCTGTTTTCGTTTATCCTGCTGGTTATGGAATAGTTATTAAGGCTGTTTGTCCTGGTGTGATGTGCTTTTTACATAGGCACCAGAAAATATATTATACCCTTATATTTTATAAGCAATAAAATAAAAGCAATAAAATGGGCAATTGGATATAAAGGTGAGGTAAAATAGGATTTTTTTTCCCCTTTTCACTGGTATCATTCTACTTGGTGCTTTATCCCACTCCACTCTGATGTCTGTGTTCCTGCACCCCTTTGCTTTAGGGAAACCTGTGGTCCTGACTGCAGCTGAGAGTGTCCATGGCCAGATTACTTTCAAGCAGATCACAGGTCAGAAGGAAACCACAGAGGTTGCTGCCTCAGGAGCAGCTGCAGCAGGGACTGCTTGTGTGTCTGGTGTTCTAGTTACAGTCACTGTTTTGGGAATGAGTTGGCACAGCAAGAGCTTCACTGACTTATTTAGGCAACTCTCATTATCATTGCCTTTTCTCTAACACTATATAGCATATATATAACACTATATAGAGCGCTGAATCTTGTGGATTTTTGAAGACAAGTGTGTTGCAATGAGCTGAGCTAATTCTGCATGGTAAGACTCACGTGTTTGCATCACTCTTCAGCCCCTCTAGTGTTTGGCCAAATGAAACCTCCAAAAGTGTATGTTTCTCTCTGCCTAGGTATCTGCTTTCATTCTGTCTTTCTTGAGGGATAACATACTTGTTTCTCTTGAAGGTGGGGAAAGACTGTAAGATTTCTTAAAAATAATTAAGCTCTTGAAGTTATGTTAAATGGCCTCAGAATATTCTGTTTCAGACACGAATGTTCTACTTCTCTTTGACAAAAAGAAAATCAGACAGTTGTAAAAGCAGATTTAAACCTGTTCTGCTGAAAAAAAGTGTAATGCAGCTGTTCTTGCCAAGTCTGCAACAGAAACCTGCACTGTCAGTGTGATCATCTCATCCATCTGGTTTTCTGCTCACACTGCTGCACCAAACTCCCTCTGTGTCTCTGCCTCCTGAAATCTTGTCAGGTTTATGAGGAGATATTTGCTCGAGGTGCATCCAAGAGCTTTCTGAAAATTTTGAGAACAGCCACTGGGATCCTGTTGGGATGTTACACAGAAAGGATGTCTCTTACCTGCTTTCAGACAAGAGATGGAATGTGTTCCTCAACTTAAATAAAGCTGCAAAGACCCACAACAGAAGGGTGAGATTTTAAAATAGTAAGAATTGTAAATCCAGAGAGCCCATCACTTTTATTACTTACTCCTTGAAACCTTAGATGAAAGCACCTTTGCTGAGGTGGCACAACAGGCTCCTGGAGCTCACTAACTCCCAGGCAGGGATCTCCTTGCTCTGGACAATTTGCAGCCCTCTGGGTAACAGATCAAATGTTTTCTCCCTCTTGTATCAGCCCCATTTCCAAAGCAGGAGATCTCACTGCTGCTTCTCTGTGCCTGTGTGACACTGTGTGTTTCTCCTGCAGGAGTAAGGGCTCTGTGTCTCTGCAAAGATCATTCCTTTTTCCTTACTTTTGCCATGGATGAGCTGGCACAGTGTGTGTGTGTCAGCAGGGATGGGAACAAGTGCTGTCAGTCAAAGATGAGCTGTCTTGTTTGTAAATCACAGTGAGCTGATCAGGTTGCCCTGTGAGCATCAAACAGTTGTGGAGGGTTGTGCAGCCCTGCACACAAGCTGCTTTGCCATTTTCCTGACAGGATGTGTTTCCAGCTCCATACCTAGCCTGGAGTCAGTCCAGCCATCCTCCAGCTTGCTGTGTTCCCTAGTCTCACATACATTGGAATGACTCAGGAATCTGCTTGCTCTGCTTTGTTGTAATGAAGCTTTGAGCTCCTGTGAGACGTGACTTTCATCTCAGGTGCAGTGCTGCTATCCAAGTCTCTTTTTTTCCTCTCTTACTGAGCTCTTTGCATTGCAGTGCAGCTGTAGATATTGGATCCTAATCTAACAATCTCCTCTCGAGCATGTGGAATATTCACACTCTATCCTTTGTCAAGTGCTGGAAAACAGGAATCCAAGAGAGGAGGTTCATCGCCAGAGAACTAGGTGGGTACAGGCAAAGGGAAAGTGGCTTGGACACAACACTCCTCTTCATGTGTTTGAAGTGGATTTCTTTTCTATGAGCAATTTATCCCAGATTATTTTACAACACTGCTGCTTCCTGTTCTACTGAATCAACACTTTGAGGCCATGTCCATGAAATAAAATACTCTAATTTTTATGTGTGATTTCGTTTCCCCATAAAAACTGCAATACAAATTTACAGACTTTTCCCTCCCCAGTCTCATTTGTGATACTTTTCCCTGATGGTACCCAGAAGCCTTACATAAGGCAGTAAAACCCTCCAGGGCTCAACAACCAAAGAAAGTGCTGGTGCTTATTTCCACCTGCTCAGAAACAGCACAGAACTTGCTCATGGATACACTTGTCCCATCCTGCAGCAAAGCAGGATTTGAGCAGGGAGCTGCTGAGAATGTTGCCAGCTTGCTGAGAGAGCTGCTTGGGCAGTGAGGCCAGGCTGGATGGGATGCTGAGCAACCTGGTCTGGTGAAAGGGAGGTGGGACCTAGATGATCTTTAAATCCCTTCCCACCCCAACCATTCTGTGATTCTGGAGGAAATCCTGATTCTCATTTTAATTGCAGCCCTTGGTAGCAAGGCTCGTAAATTACTCTGCAGTTCTCTTCTTTGCCTTACCCTGGCTCTCTCTCTGAGCATCCTTCTCCAAAATGAAATTCTTGCTGGAATTTGATGAGGGTTTTCTCCCACTGGATTTGCAAATGTTTGTTCCAAATTATATCATATTGTACTGTATTGCAAATTATGTTATTATAATACATAATAATGCTATATTCATATATAGTATATTGACAAATTCTATTTCTATTTCTATTTCTATTTCTATTTCTACTTCTATTATTTCTATTTCTATTTCTATTTCTATCTATTTCTATTTCTATTTCTATTTCTATTTCTATTTCTATTTCTATTTCTATTTCTATTTCTACTTCTACTTCTATTTCTATTATTTCTATTTCTATTTCTATTTCTATTTCTATTTCTATTTCTGTTTCTGTTTCTGTTTCTGTTTCTGTTTCTATTTCTGTTTCTGTTTCTGTTTCTATTTCTGTCTGTATTTCTATTTCATCTTCCTTGTGACATCCTTCAAACCAGATGTACCCAACTTTGTTGAGATGTATCCAGACTTTGTTGAGAATTTGACCTATGAAAACCATAAAGTAAAATCCAAGTCTGGGAATTCTAATTGCAGTAATCCAAAGCCACTAAAAACTTCTGGAAAAACATAATTCCTGTTCCTTTCTTTCTAAGACCTGCACAAATATTTTTCCTTTATTTACACAAGGCAATCATACAAGAATTTTCATTTGTTGTTTAGTTTCATGGCGAGCACATTTTTGTGGTGAACACTGTCTGTTTTGTTACCAAGGATAAAATACTGTTTATTGGCTTCCTCAGAAATATTTCTGAATAAGAGTAGCTGCCACTATTTATTTTCCAAATTATAGCGATTTGGAGCATATAACCAAAATAATTATTGTATCAGCCTTCTGGCATAGGATTAAGAATTTGCTAGTTTGGTTAAATTATTTAAAATAGGTTCATATAATACAATTCTCTTATAGCATATACTAAGCAATGTATAGTTTCATTTCTAAAATTACATATTCTGTTTACGTTATTTGTACCTGTGGCAAAATGTCTGAAAGCAAAATATAGCTATACATAGCTTCGGTTTTCTTGAACCTCATTTGGCAGAAAATTCATAGAATACATTTTAATCCTGTGTATCACTTAGTGTGTTGACAATCATTTTCAGGCTTAAAGGGTGCAGTCCCTAAATCAGAGACAGTTTTTGCAACTTAGCCTGAGCCCTGAAATTGATAGTAGTTTGATTTAATTGTGATTAGGAAAAGGATATATTGATGTATCAGCTGTGGGGGCAGACACATCTGGCAGAAGGAAGGGAAGGCAACACGGGAATAATAATTTCTAGAGCTCTTTCAACAATGTCCTTGGTTTCAGTGCTTGGAAGCTGAACTAATTTTGGTCCTGCCAGTCTGTTCTGGATCTTCAGTGAATTTATAACATGGTTGTTACAGGGAGACATGTTTCAGTTAACTCAGGCTCCTGAAAATGGAGGCAGCAGCAAACTGCAGACAGCCAATTAGTCAAGTGGATTATTAAGAGGGTCATTCAGGCTGAGTCTCAGCCTTTCAATCCTGATAGGTCTTCACAGTTTCAGTTGTCAGTTGCAGATATGTAAAATTCCTGTGCTTCACTGTTATAGAAATCAATAGTTTTTTTATCTCTGAGGCTTATTTTGCTGAGATTGGCAGCTGTAATTGTTTGGAACTATAGATTGGAAGGCATAGCTAAGAGATTTGTTATTAGAACATTTGATGAAGTTTTCATGTCAGTGAAATTCTGGAAAGTGAGACCTTTTGCCATAAAGTGTAGAACATTTATGTTAGAAATCAAACATCCAGACTTCATGCTAGTGGGAAATGGAGAATGAGTGGTTTGCTGGGGTTTTCAACTGGAAAAGAAACTAAAAGAGAAGCTTTGAAAAAGCAACACATTTTATTTTCAGGGAGAAAAACTGTTTCTAAGTCCTTAGTGATAAATTTTTAAGCCTGTCTTCCAGATGACCATGTAACAGGTGTTCCTTCCTCTTTGCTGTATGGGTTTTCAGTGCTGAGAGCCTGTGAAACTCCCTTTCTCTTTGGAGCCTGTATGATTAGGATATGAAATGTCTTCAAAAGCTGAGCTTGGATACTAGAGTATTAAATACCAAACAAAATGCCTTAACAGAGGCAGAGGTTTCAATTTACTGTGCATTTTTCTCCATGCTCATCTTTTGCAGCCCCACCTTCTCATTCACAGGTGGAATCAGCTCTTCTCTTGCTGCGTTGGGTCTATTGGTGTGAAGGGTGCTTTCCTCTTCCTGACCATAACTGAGGAAAGATGTTCACCAGTTCATTGCTCAGTACAAAGGAAATTAAGCACAAGAAACAGATCTATTTTACATTTTCTCTGAAAGAAAAGCCCATGCCAGGGTTTTCCCATCAGGTACTTTTATAATTGCCTTTAAACTATGTATTAACAAATGATGTTATTTCTAGATAAGAAATCTTGCCTAAGAGGAGGTTGGACTAGTTTAGCACAAACCCAAATTAACATCCAATATACTTGGAGCCCTAAGACATAAATAAGATGTTGTTTAATTCATTAAAGATTATACTCCCCTGGCTGAGGCACACTGAAAAAAAGATGACAGAGAAATTAATTAGGAAGTAAGAGATCTTAAAAAAGAACAAAAAAGCTTCTTAAAGAAGATGTGGAATATGTTAATGAAGTGTTAACCTCTGCTAGCACTTTTGTAAAACAAATCATGTCAGGTGGAAAAACACCAAGCTGCATGCTGGGTGGGACTCTGCAGGCAAGGCTCTCCTTCCACTGCAGGGGCTGTGAGCTCCTTGTTCCCAAGCTGCAGAACAAGTAAGGGCAGCTCCAAACAAAACCAACATAAACAAACAAACAAATTTCTCATAAAATAGTTATTGTCAAAAAAAGCTTCATTACATCAAAATGCCATTTTAGTCAACATAAACCTGTTTCTTCATTCTGAGGCAAGCTGGCTGCATAGAAGCCTAAACGCCTCCTGGTTTCTTTGCCTGCTCCAAACAGTAGGTTCCTGGCAATCCATTGGGTTGAGAGACACACACATTTAAGAGTAAATATAAATATATTTGTAACAAAACACATCTCTTTTTTCTGCCTTGCGTTACTCCTGTGCTTTGCAGGCTGAATTCCTCAAAGTAGGAAATATCCCATGCCAGGGCATCAGCCCTTTTCTCACCTGCCCTGTGTGATTTCAGAATGTGCTGTGAAAACAGTGTCTATGGACAGACTCCTGAGCTCTTCATGAGCACTCTCCTCTTGCCTTTGCCTTGCTGTACCCAGATAAAGACACTTCTAGCCATTGCCTAGGATCTTTTGGCAATGAAAACCCTTAAATAAGTAATAATCATAATAAAGGCTATTATTGTCTCAATCACAGCTTAGACAGAGCCTGAAAGATGGCTAAGAGCAGTGAAGGACTCTGTGAGCTGCATATTTAGGAGGAGTACAGCAAATTTCAGAATCTTCTGTTCCTACTGACTATTGGTAGAGAGACCAAAACCAAAGCAGTTGAGAGTAAACCCGAATAACTCTGCTAAAAAATCTGGATGTACAGAAGTGTTTTCTAGATTCTTTAGAGACATTTCTAACTCAAACAAAAGAAAAACAGAACAACACAAGGTTGGTCAACATTGTGTTCATGCAGCCAAGTTGTCTCTAAACAACTAGTGGGATTTGAAAGATTTCTAGCCTGGCTTTTTATACAGGAAACAGGATCCACTTGGTGTTTTCAAAGGTAGATTAATTCAAACATGCTAACTCCTATATCTTATCTTCAGTTAAAATTGGATGGTCAGAAAAATTATAACCTTCCAAATCCCTCTGTGTCTGCCTCATTGGGGTTTTCTCAGCTTTAGGAAGGTTACTTATGACTTCTGCTTGGGCTCTGATGCTCCTTTTATGAAACCCTTCCAAACCTAAGAGAGGAAGCAACCTCCTAACACGTAGTCTATTGCCCCAAAACACACATTTTATAGCAAGAAAAGCTAGAAGAGATGTTTGCAATAGAGTTTCTTTCTTGTTTTGTGCTGCTGTAATTAAAGGGGCAAATACCATCTCTAGAGAAATTTGTTGCTTGCAGGGATTTAATATATATACCCAGCTCTGGTGTCTTTTTTTTTCTTTTGGTTTTTTTGGGGGTTTCTTTTTGTTTGCTTGTGTTTTGTTTTGTTTTGTTTGGTTTGGTTTTGCTTTTGCTTTTTGGTTTTGTTTGTTTTTTTGCCAAGTGTCACTCTAATATCTATTGTTTGGGACTGGGAGGGAAACTTTTTGCCCTTCACATTTTGCCCTAAAGCTGTGTAAGCCCAGAATCATCACCAGCAAAGAAATAACAACAATCCCAACTCAACCCTTCCCTCAGGGCAGTGGGAACCTGAAACCAGAACCAACCCAGCCAACAAGAAGACATATTTTCTCCACTATCAACGTCTTCCTTCAGAAGAAAAATGAATCTAATAGGGCATGTTCTCAGCAAGAAACCCAAGGAGTGAGGTGACCCTACTCATATACAAAGCTTCTGGAAATCCTGGCACTTTCAAACCATGTTTTGACAGAGTCAGTTGTAGCAGAGAATTTGAACAAGGGTGAAAGTTTTCTGAAAGGTAGAGATGAAGAAATGAAAAATTATTTTGTAAGAAAAATTCTCAAAATGTGATTCTGATATGAATTTTGCATTTTGAATTCTGCGCAAAAATGCAACTAGAATATGTATATTCTACCACCATAGTCTATTGTAGCTCCTCTTTAATCCCAGTTTCTTCTTAGTATCAACTGCAACGTTGAATATTGCTTATTGTAGTTTCCATCTTGGAAATTCATGTTTAATATTTCAGCTGCTTCTAATTTGACCACACCGAAACTTGGCTTTAATCAGGTATGTTTCCTGAGGAATCCAATGAGCTGTGTTTTCTGAAGTGCAACAAAAATAGCAAAACTCTGTTGATTTCAGATACATTTTCCAAGGTGCTACATCCAGCAAAACTCAGTTTTGAGAAAATAGAAAACTGCAGGAAAATTGCTCTTAGTCCATGTCTATTCTGGATCTCTCACAACACAAAAATGGTGGAGATGGACTCCAAACCTAAAGACAGCTGATGGACATTAACCAAAACTTTTACTGCTGGGGTTCTTGTCAGTGAAGGACAAAACCACACTTTCCACCAGAGATGGAATGTCCCATTCATTCATGCTAAATTCGCCAGAGAATGGCAAAAAGATGGAGGCTTTCCAGCATGAAACAGTGGCAATTTTTAATGGCTTTAATGGAAAGGAATACTTTAGGCTTTTAGGAGAAATCAGGTGTCTATTTTGGGGGCAGTGGGCAATGGCTGCAGTCACAATAGAGGTATGGATCTATTATGAATGCATCTTGCTATTATTTGGGGGGTGAAATTTAGACTTGCAGAAGTATTCACTGCCTTGCTCCTACACCATTAGGACCAGAGTCTCGGTTTGGAGACTATTACTCTGACATAACTTTGATAACCTTTTCAAGCTGTGCCACGTGGCATTGTGAAATTGTGTGATACTTAATAGAACAACCATGAGTACAGGCATTTGACCTACAAGAGGCTGAGGGAAAATTTTCTAGGATTGAGACCATCCTTACATGAATTTTAGAAATCCATACTAAACCATTTTTGAATACCTAGGATTTCTCTGTTGCTGAAACAGGTTAAAGAGTTCATGTCCATTCTAAATGTCAGTGTCATACAGCCTGAACACAAACCATTCCTTACCTATGCCCTTGAAATTCATATCAGCAAAAATGTTTGGTAAGGACATTTTTGTCATTACAAAATCCATTCACACTCAAGAGCCACGCAGAGAAGACTTTCAGAGCAATATCTGAAAACAGCAGAGAAATGTACAAAATTCTGTGTGAAGCAGAGTGATTTTTGATTTGTAAATGCAGCAATCATTTTTGGCTCTTGCTTTTAAATTGCATTGACACACACCATTATTCTGCATTTCAACTCAGAGCTACAAGCAACATTATGGAAAGATATCCGTGGGGATGAAATCTGTTTTGATGGGCAATGGGTGCTTTGCTACCAGGAGAAATAAGCACCCCTTGAGAAGTAAAGTAAGTGTCTGAAGATATGGAGGAGAGTTCCCACACTGAAAATGGAATATTGCTGACAAGCAATTACTTTTAACGCAATTTTATCAAAGACAACAGTTTGGAACTTTTCTATCAGACCTGACCTTTCTTGTCTAATGTCCTTAAAACACCTCCCAAGACAGACACTCGGGTCTCTCTTGGGCCTTTGTCCCCCAGGTGAGGAAGACTTTCTATTTCTAAGGCAGATAATGTGTAACTGCTTACAGAATCTTGTAATTTGTGCAAGGAATATGAAAATAAAAAGGTTTCCCCCCTATTTCCTTCCTGATGTTGTTTAGGTGCAGAACGTACCAAGATGCCAAGAAAGCATCTATCTGTGAAATACATTTGCCAGCCAATGAATCTGACAGGTAGCAATGGTCTAGACTCTCCTGAGCAGCTTTTTAATGTAGTGAGCAAAATAACAAATGCAACTATATTTGGGAAGTGCCACTGAAAAGTTTTGTGCTTTGGCTGAATGAGGATATTCTTAGGACACATTTGAACACCACAGTCTCCCATGCAGGTACAATTGCCTAATGTTATTTGACTATACTGCTAATTGGTGGTGCTTCATCTAAAGTGAAACATTACTGCAGAAGGACTCTCTCCTGGACTATTGACAAACACCTCTGCCCAAATTAAATTCTGCTGAAGAGCTGGTATTTTTGATATTAGTGAACCAGTCTGGGAAAGGCCTTTTGGGTTTTGTCTTTCTGAGGGCTGCTGGCACTCACACACAAGGCAGGAATGCCTTGCCTATGTCCATTCTGCCCTTGTACAAACAGAAGTGGGTTCATCAGGTCATTGTGACACAAAGAAGATTTTAACTTTCTTAGTAAATTAGTCACTGGTGGTAGGCACAGGAGAAATTGCCTTGTTGAACAGAAAGAGACAATTTTACAGTAGAAATGGTGAAAATGAACATCAAAAGGTCAATAGCAAAGCCTGCAGATAATACTGGGTGTGTTACATGCATTTGATACACTCTTATAATTTTTCTTCTTTTAGCATTTATGTGGAGATGGACCTTATTCATGGAGAAGGGTTCAGTTCTCTCAACTGTATGGACATTTTAAAATATGTGCAATATATCCAGGCTACATCTGTGCAATATATCAGCTATGCCTCAGCCCAGCAGCCTGAAATTGCATCACTTAAACCCCAGTCAGATGACGAACTACAGGTATAGACTCCATGTAGGTATTTTGCATTATATGTGAATGCATAAATATATGCATGTGTGTGGTCTCTACATCAGGACATGCTAGAGGATCCTCTTAAGACAGCCTTCATTCAGAAGAAATTGTTGAACTTACTTCCTTCTAACTCTTTAAAATATTTTAAGTATTTCAAAAAATTCACTAAGGATGGGGAAGAAACTAATTAGTGCTTATGACTGAGCACTATTGTGGAGGAGGAGGTTTTGGTACAAAACTCCTGTCAGAAAGCAGAAACCCAGGTCAGTCAGGAACATGTTATTTGCAGGGATGGAGGGACAGCTTTTCCCCACTGACCTTTGTGTGAACATTGATTAGGACTTAGAGACAGTTTAGATGCATCTACAATAAAATGGTCTGACAGGTTGGGAATTTTCACCAACGCTTGGAGGAAAGGTCTCAGTTTTGAGTTTAGGCCCCTAAATCTGTCAGTGGAAGTTTCAGTGGATTCAGTGAGTCTGGCACTTGGTTTGCAATCATTTTCTCAGGACCACACAGTAAGTCTGTGGCAGGGACATGACCCAAACATAAGTCTGCTGAGTCCATGCAGTCCAGTGCCTTAACCACAGGTTTTTGCTTGATTTTAGTAGGTTTTTCCTTAATGCTATTATTCTACTAGCTCATATCTGTCAGAGATTTTAAGAAAGCTTTTGAGGGTATGAGGGTAATCCAACAGTTTAAGAACTAGTGATTTGGTATTCATTCATATCAGAATATCTTAAAAGAAGACATTCCAACACTTTTAAAATGGGTCTGACTTTAATTGCAAAAAAAAGCCTCTCACAAACCCAACTTCCAAAGGTTCAGTTCTACACCAAAGAAATTGCACCTAAACAATTCTGTGCAACATGTAAAATAAACTAGGAAAGGGTGATTGGACATGGATCCCACCAGGCACTGCCTGACTGGTCTGCCTTGGAGCAGACCAAGGTTTCCAGAGTCTCTGAATACCCTTTCCAGAGCTTTATCTTCCTGTATCTCCTGTGAAAGGAATGTCAGAGCAAGGCTTAACTTCTGCATTGTTTCCTCCAGCCCTGCTCTCTGATCAACCTCCATAGCTCTTTGGGGGAATGGCCTGAAGAGACAACAGCAGCCCCCACATATTTGCAGCCCCTGTGGGTGACATGGTTACAGACACAGTACCAAGCACCCCTTTTCCTGACCCATCCATGGCCTTTAACACTGGGAGAACAGGATCTGCAAAGGATGAAATCCTTGCTACCACAGAACGTAGTCAGCTGATGCTTTTGATTTCAGTAAGGTTGAAAATTCACTCACATCTTTGGTCAGTATTTCTTTGTAAGAAGGGTTTCTGCATGTGCTGAATTACAGCAAAGCACAACTTATGTACAGCACACAGGGTAACAGAACAAGTGGTTTACAATCTAAAATATACATCTCTTGGTGTAGATAATCATCAGGGTGTTTTTTATGCCATGAAAACACATTATGTATCAAATACTAGAGCAGACAATGAATTTCTTGGCTTGTATATAAAGAAAAAGATAATGCAATTGCAACTATCTTTTCATTCATATGAAGGAATTTGTGACTTATGAATGTGCCTCAGATTTGCCAGCATGGGAAGTCTTCCTACATTTTCAAATTTTTTCAGTTTTGTGAACCATGCATTTCAAGCATCATCCAATAAAAATTAATTACATAAATCTTTCCTGCCTGCCATGAACATAGAGTAATATTCTATGTAGACACAGATTAAAAAAAATAAAGGAGAAAACTTCTTATGTGCCCATGGAATTGTTTAAATTGTATCCAGATTTTATTAGATGTATTTTGATTACTGAAGGTATATTGCTAATTTGTGATGACTGTATATGTGCAGCATCAAATATATTTATTTTTTTGTCCTGATTAACTTCTTTTGCTGAAGTGCATTGCTGATAACTGATGCACCATTCTGCACTGAAGAGTGTTATTACTTGTGTAATGTAAAACAAATGTCTGAAAAACAGCTCTTTCACAGCAGCTCATGACATCCTGAGGTATAAAATAAGTTGATACCAAGTTACTTCTACGTGGGCTATAGCTAGAAAGGAGAAAAATGTTCTATTTTTGGGGGTGCTTTTTTTTTTTAGTTTTTTTTTTTGTTTGTTTGTTTTTTTTTTTTTTTTGCATTTACCAAAACTTGACAAATGGTGACAAACTATTCATCATGTATATAGCAGTACTTGTGTAGGTGATGGCACATCTGGATTGACCTCTTGTCCTTCCACATCCTTTCTAACTCTGACTTCCCAAGGAATCTCCCATTGGAAGAAATTTTACAGCAGAGGATTAAAATGAAAAATCAGTGTACTCTCGTCTTTCAAAATTGAAGGCTACTTTGTGTTGGATATGCTCTCACCATAATTCTTATGAAGCCTATAAATTTCTGCCAGGTCAAAGCTGCAGCCTCCCCAGAGGGGCACCTCCCTTCTACTGCTGGAGAGGCAATCATGAGCACAGTGGCTGGGTCCTTGTAAGTTAGTATTTGCTATATGCCAAAAGATAATAAAAGAAAAAAGCCTGTAGGATAATATAATAAGAAGAACCTTTTCTTCAGCTACCTCCTCTTCATATGTTGTGGGCCTGAACTTGTTAAGTTTGCCTGCACAGTCTGCAGCAGGCAGAATACGGGCTCTGACCATTTATAGATTGACACTCATTAAAAGCAGCTATTTTATGTAAATTCCTTCCATGTGGAAGCCTATACTGGCAATTCTGTCTCTGAACTGGAGATATGACCTCTTTCTTCATGAATCTTATTTCACAGGCTGATTAAATTTTGCAGAACTCTCTCCCACCTCCTCTTAGGAGGGGTATTCATTGTGATGGTACATATACCTAAAGGTACCTTGCACATGCATACACAGTGGGAGAAGTTCATGTCCTTGCAATGGGCAGTGGGAAAAGCTGTACAACTCCTTGTGTACCTCCCAGAAATGCCTATCTATACAATATAGTGCTGATCAGCCTTGTGCTACCATCTGGAGTGAGGTATGTTGTCCCTCTTTGCTCAAAACTAAAGAAGTAACTAGGAGATAAGAGGAGAGTAGGATACAAGGGGTTTCCACCTCAGGTTTTTCTGTGTGGTCAGCATAGGAGGGCCTTTCACATTTTTTTTGTTATGATCTTCTGGAAGCTGTTATATGCCCAGCCTCTCACACAAGCAACTATAACTATAAATGTAGCAAGTAAAATATATGTTAGTTGCCAAGTAATCTGTGAAGTTTGTCAAATACATGTAACACATATAAACACGGTGCTAATAGAGATCAAACATTTCACTAGAAAAACCCAGGGAAATATAAAAATAGTATCTTGTTACCTTAAGGAGTCTATATGTAGCATAATACAGATGAACCAGGATCTTGCTGTCAAATATGCAGGTGATACTGTATTATACCAACCATTTTCAATGTTTGCTTGATATTTAGATAACCTGTAAAATTAGAGAGGAAGAAGTCCTGCCTTTCGCCACACTGCTGAAGTCAGTGAGAATTACTGCTGTGCTGTGTTTCCCAGGGTAAAGTGAAATTAAAAGGTTTTCCATACCAAGGAGCTGCCTGGTCTAAGGTCAGCCTTCTCCACAACAGTGAGTCTTATGCTAGGGAGATAACCCAGCATTACCATGCAGCTGGGAAAGAGATTGCTCCTGCTCTCCTCCCAGTCAGCCCCTTTCATCATCTCACTGCTGGTTTATGAGGCTGAGAAATGCAGTGTAGACAATGTCTCTGGTCCCAGTCATTCCCATCATGAACACATCTGGATGGGAGTGGGATGACCCTGGTGGTCTGTGTTCTGTATGGACCCCCCACAAAACAAAAAGACACTTGATGGAGGCTACAAATCTTCTCTGACCTGCAGTGTCTCCCATTCAAGACTTAGATTTTGTGCATTTTGGGATGATGGATCACTTTCTACCCTAACACAGCTCTTGAAATAATTTACTGTACTTATATTCATATGTGTGTGTGTTATCTAGGCTTTCCAGCTGGTTGGTTTATAGGTGCCTTTTGTATAGCTTTCAGCTTCTCAAGATCTGTTTAGATTTTTTTCTATTTTTAAAAATGTTTTTAAATAACAGGATTGTATTCTGTTAAAAGTAAAAAAGATAATGTTACTCTGCTTCTAAAGATACTTGGTTTGTGTGCTCAGACTTTTTTCCTTAACTTAGTTCTAAATCTGCACCTACTATTTCCATAATTCCAGTGTGTGGGTAGGTAGTTTTTAAAAATCAGTGTGGGCCAAGCACCTGAATTCTATAATCTGGTTTGGATCAGAATGCACATTTTCCAGTCTGATTTTGGTGAGTACATCTTGGACCAAGAGCAAGTCAACTTAAGTTGCAAACTACAAAGGAAAAATGTTTCTCCTGAAAATGTGTAGAAATCACAGACTGGGAAATAAACACATCTCATGATAGTGATACTGAGGGGGAGAGAAATGCAAAGCATGAAGGAAGGAGCTGTATCTCTCTGACCTTATTATGCACCAGCACTTGGGCATGGGGGGGGTTGCATGTAGTCACACATGGGCACACATTACACATTACACAGAGTAACCTTCTGTGCATCTCCTGTGCATTTCTCAAAGCTGCTTTTGCTTTCAGTGAGAGAAAAAGGACCAGAGTCTTAAAATAAATGCTGATGCCCTTTAAAAATTGGCTGAAGATAATGGTTTCTTTTAAAGACAAGCTTGTGAAGTCCTGAAATTGGATTATGAAGAAATTCTTAAATGGCATACAAGGAGAGTTAAACACCTTCCTGCCCCAGCAGAGCACAGTGCTCATCTTTGCTTCTATGAAATCATGGAAAATAAGTTTTGACAGGGATTCAGGTCATCTAAATAGTCCCTATGCTAAGGCAAGTGAGCCAGGCCTAAATCATCCCAGTTCTGACTGTGCTGATTTGTGTCTCCTGGGACTAACCACAGCCTGGTTAGTCATTTTACCCCAGTGCTTCCTTTTCCTGCAGCAATATGACAAGCTCAGCAATGGGAGCCTTCTCAACACTGGGTTTCACTGGTTCAAACAGCTGTCCTTTATTAGCATGAGGACAACATACTGATCTGTATTTGTGATGCTCAGATTTAATTTATTTACTCAATTATGCTCTGAATGCTCAGTAAAGAGGTTTTTAAATACAGATTTGGGATCCATCTGGAAGTACATAAAAAGTTGTGTAGAGGGCAGAGAGGGCATGTTCACACTGTAGATTCTCATTGGCTTGGGGACAATTACTGTTCCAGTGCAAATGACTTTAGGTTACATATCCCCACTTAGCTTTACAAAGACACACCAAACCTTTAAAATTCCTGGCAGTGGAAATGTAGGTACCTTCACATTTTCAGTATTTCAGATTTCCATCTTTGTAAATCTGCTCATATTTTGTTTGTTGAAGCTGGCAAAGAATGGGAGAAGAGAATAGAAATTCACCACATTTGCAGAGTTGTTCTAATCCCAAAGCAGAGCTATTTTGCTACATGAGCACTTTGTAGTGTTTTAATTAAGGTAGTATTACTGCTAACAATTTTAATACAGAGAAAATTGTCTGTACTTTTGTTACTGTTTTATTTCAGATAAAATATATTTATTAAGTAAATAAAATAAAACTCAACTCTTACTTTCAACATCCCATGCCACAACAAATATTTTAATTTGTGCTGTGTTTCTGTACCTCGTAAAGAAAAACAACCAGCATCCATCTAAATCTATCTTCCTGATAGATTTAGTCACTCAGAGCAACCACACAAAACCTTCTGCCAGAGCAAATGCTCACTAAACTAGGTTTTCATGTGTTGGGTGTGATGTTTGAGAGGAAACAGATACTGCAGAGGTGATAAATGTGAGGTTGCTTTCCTCTTAAAGTATACCTTGAATCCACAGATTCAAATGTCAGCTTCTTCTGTACTTTTTGATACACTGATACATTAATTACATGTTTCTGCTGCTCTTGTGAAATCCATTAGAGTCAAACCTCCCTACTGTCAAAATAGGAATTATTGAGATAGTATCAGCATTCTCAATATTACTGTCACTAGTGTATGGTGCTATTTATAAAGCAGAGAATAAAATGTACCTTATGTGTGCAATGATGACACTTCAAATCATCTTGAGATGAAGAAAAACAACATTTCCCATTGGAAAATATTTTGATTAGAAATTACTCAGTAAGTACCTTTAAAACTCAGCCTTTCCTGAAAAATCCAAGTGTGATGACAGCCCTAAACTCAGTGTGTATGTTATACTAAATTTTTTGTGACTGGAAATCATCATCCCTTCACTGAAGCCAAAACTTCCAAAAAGACTGCCACAAGCACACCAAAGCTGCAAACAGTATCCTAAACCTCAGGTCCTGAATCTGACTTTTCAGAGCACTCTACTAAACAGAGCAAGAAAATATCATTAGCAAAGAAAGAAAACAATCAATATAATGGTAGAGCATTTCCATTTTGTACATCCACATGAACGGAACTGACTGTGAAACAACTTGCACTTACACGTTGTAAACATGTACATAATTAAAACCAACATGTTCATTATTAAACTCTTTATATTATGCACATTTCTTTTACAATCAGCTCATCTGTGTCTTTAGAAAGCAGGAATGCCTTCTGCAGCCCTCCAGGGAAGTGCAGTGTGCCCTAAAGCTATTCAGAATAATACAGATTCATAGCAGAGCCACTTAATAACTGACTCCTTCATTTCCTATTGTTCACTGGTGAGAGTAGAAATAGCAATATGAGAAATACTGTTTGAAAAAATAACTGTCTTTGTATTCCTTGAAGTCTGAAAAATAGGCATGTGGCTTGAACAAATACACACGATGGTATTTTCTTGTAAGTGTTCAGCTGGACTGACCGTGTGATGATCTGCACTGCCAGCAGAGAATTCCTCTTGTTCCCCAGCTCCTCTTTTGTTCTACCATGGCAGAGCCAGCAGCTTCCTCTCACTCTGGGGATGTGTCGTGGTGCACAGCTGGTGCATGTGCTGGTGGTGAGAACAGAGCAGCCTCCTTCCCTGCAAGGCATTGCCTCCTGTATGGATAGGGCAAACCTGTCCCTTCTCACAGTGCTGGCTCTGCAGCTCTTCCTCGTGAACTCAGTCCTGGAAGGGACTTTCCCAGTGAAATGGTCACTCATGTAGCTAGACACGTAGGTTTTTCTTCCATTTAAAATCTACAAATTGAGGGTAAAGCTTAGGATCTGGTTGTGTCAGGGAAGGAAAAATCAGCCTGGCTGGATACAATATTTAAAAATGGTTTCAGATCACTGAGGAGGAAATGGCCTCATGTTTTTGGAGTTTACACTGTACTGTATTGTGTAACTCGTTCCTGAGCACTGAAGAGTTGTTCATTGCTCATCCAAGTTAACAGGGATTTGTCTGCTAATTTCAATCGTAGCAGAAATAGGTTATAAAGGTTTTTGGCAAGACTATCTCATGATAATAAACTAAGGAGAGCAATCAGATTCTAAAATTACATGTTTCCTGTGCTAAGATATTGGGTCCTGATTTCTTTCATGGGAACATTTGCTGCCATGATCACAAATTTATAACAGAGACAAGCATTCATCTAGCACTCAATTCAGAATGCCTACTGAATTAAACCATAGTTACCAGACAAAGTTCACAGTTTATTCAAAGTAAGAGAATTGTGTCTTAAGGATGAGTTCCTGGGCAGAGTAATAGGGTGACAATTTTTCCTGCAAATAAATATTCTTGAACTACCAGTACTGTTAAACAAAATCTATTTTGAGATGCCTTCAGAACTTTTGTCATTAAGCCTGAAGAATGGATCTGTTTCTCTGAGGGTGTTTGAGATCTTGGTATGCAATAACTATTTCACCTTAATTTGACTTATGCCCCTGCTAATGGGATGATAATGTTTTGGGGTATCCTTTGGGGATGGTAATATTTTGTGGCATTCTTTGGAAAGCATCAAGATTTCAATACTTTGGAATGACTTTCTGTTCATATGTTTGATTTGTCTTGCAACGTGTGAAAACTTTTAAGCAGTCATCAGTCTCATTAAAAGGGAAAAATAAAGGACTCCAAGTCAGTTACACCTTGTGAAAGTTGATGGTTTAAAATCTAGTGTTAAGGAAAAGTACCAAAAGCAAAAAGTGCTGAAAGTTTCCAATTGCCACATATTGGTTCTTTCTTTCCTATTTGCTATTGGCTACCTGGGGGTGTTACAAATGTCAGATGGTATCAGCAGATGTGGAGATTATGCAGCCTAGTAGGCAGGCCCATGTTCACTCCCTGCTGCAGTGCACAGGAACAAATGCTATTCCAGGTCTGCATGACACTCCCTCTACACCACTGCTGTCAGAGGTTGGTGTGGTTTGAACAGGATGTGTCCTTCTGCCTGGGCCTGCACTCTGACACAGCATCCCACACTTCTCCCCAATTTTTTCACAAGCAGAACATGAAATGATGTGTTTGCACTGGCTGTAGGTGCTCAGCTAGGCAGATGTCTCTCCAGATTTTAATGCAACGAGTTCAGAGTCCTCTAGGTATCTTCCATTTAACTGTTCATTGTTGGCATCGTGATGGTAGAGGTACACAGGGACCTCTGTGATGGACGTGGCAGTGTAGGAGGTAGATCGTGTGGAACAGTGCTCCCGGCGCCTTTGGCCCCACTGGGTTTTGTACTGGGTCCACTGCCTCTTCAGAGCTCCTTGGACCTGTTAGAGAGACACACAGCCAGGGTGAGGCATGATATAAACCCCTGGAAAGGAAAGGATGCTGTTCTGATAATTTAAGAACAGGTTCTGTGCTCACAAAATATATAGAATTGTCATAGCCCTCTGCACGGCAGAGGATTTCGACTTTTGAACAGTCTGCTATCTATCTGCTGAACTATCTGCTAAGAATAAGGTATTTTATTCAACATTTACATTAAGAGTGGTGTTATACATGGTACTAAGAAACGATTTAAACTATCAAAACTGCCAGGTAATAAGAAGAACTTCTCCAGCTGCATGCCCATGCATGACAGCTCTTGATAGTGTTGTGACATGAGCAGACAGTGGGCAAATCCTGGATTCTCTTTAGATCAGTGATTCTGAACAGCACAAAGTGAGAATAGCAGCAGTTTGGCACAATAATCTGGTGTAAATGACCCTCTCCTCCAGAAGGAGGCAGGTGCAAGTGAGGCACTGTGATGACAGGAGTCTACAAATTTCTGTGGTCCTGCTGAGGTGGGCACTGTTTGTCATTTGGAGAATGTATTGCTATTCACCTTCTCCTAACACATAAAGAAAAAAAACAAAACAAAACCAACAAATGGCTGTGTGGAGGTTAATTAGATATCGAATGCAGGAAAGCCATATGGTCACAATGGAACTTTAATTACTTGGGCTGTGAACAAGGTTTACTATGCCAGTATTGAGAATTAAAGTGAAATTGCTGCACGTGGGGATGTTTTATCACACCATCACCCAAGTTTATTACTGAGAAAGAATTACTCGGTCAAAGAGTAATGCAGTGGCAGCACTTGATACAGAAATATTACAAGAATTAAACTTTGTAAAGATTTCTGTCACTTTAAAATTGCCTTTTGATGTCACAGTATGAATATTGTGGCTTTGTCACCCTAAAAGCTATGGGGAGGGACTGGAAGAAGAAATCCTCAGAAGTTCTAGGACAGTGACTTTCCCCCTAACTCACTGGGGTGGTGGCATCCAGGGCAGACACAAGGAGGATAATGCAGAAACCTTGTCTGTGTACAGAGGCTCTGCCTGCCCACAGCCACCCCTCACCCACCACACCATGGTCACCAGAGATTCTGGCCTTCACCTCTGCCCCAACCTGACCATGCCTGCATTTCACAGCAATTCATCCATTCAGATTCATGTCAGCATCTTTAGTGAAGGCAGCAAGAGCCTGCTCTGAGTCTTTCTGTTCCTCTCCTAGCCCTCTCCTTGCCCTGCTCCCTGCACAGACCCCAAGGCTTTGACTGCTCTTGCATGGGGAGAAGAGCTGTGTGAAGCTGAGAAGCTCCTGATAAGCTCCCCAGCTACTCTCAGCTGAGCTGGATTCTGTCAGTCCACCAGGGCAACCATAGGTCTGGAGATGGCAGTGTGGTTAACTGGAGAGGGAAGAACAATGTCCTTGAGCCTTACAGAGCCTGCCTTGAGGAGCTTGTAATTCTCTTCTTCAAAGGGAATGACACTTACATTGTGTGTATGGTGGGCAGAGAACAGATACATCCCTTCCAGTTCAGCCCATGATCAGAAGTGCCATTGTACAGGTCTAAAAGGCTCCACAGAACAGTGAGAGCACAAGCTCAAAGCATCTTTTTTTGGTCTCTGCTGAACTGCTTGTTTGTACAAGGACCTGGCCACAAATGGATAATGGATTGTACAAATTGCTGATTTGAGTAAAACTTGCTTATCTAGTTTTCTGCCACGATTCCAAGAATCTCAGATGATAGTAACTCAGTGCCAGCTAAAACCATTCAGGCATGGATTTTAAATATGTAAGCAGCATTACTGAAAATCACATGCACAGCCATGACATATTAATGACTGAGGAGGCACCTGGGGACCAGGAGGTGCAGGGTGATGCCTGCCATGCTTTCCACTGTGATGGCAGATAAAAGAAAGCAAAGACTGAAGCAATGAAGAGCTCAAGTTTATTTACTCTAGTCTTCAAGACTTTAATGTTTTTCTCTTCTCTTCTCTATTAGCCATTCACAGCTCATTGGCACATAAGATACATGGCTGTTTTTTCCCCAAATAGACTTTCCATTCTGTTGTCCAGCCTTGCAGTCTAGAATCAATCCCAGGCTTGAAAATGTGGTCTGGGGAGCAGACTATTGCAGAGACCTTGTATCATCTGTACAAAACTGTTGCTGTTGGACAGAGAATCTACAGTGCTGCTGGACACCAAGATTTTATAAGAAAAGGTACAAGAATATTTTTCATTTCAAAAGTAAATAAACCCACATTGTTTGTGTGCTCTTCCAGATGAATGCAGACATTGGTACAGCTTTTTATTATTATTTTTACATTTCTTTCTATAGATGGGCTCATGGTACTAGAGGTAAGTGAAGCATTATTGATGAATGCACTTTAAAACACAGAAGCTGAGTTTAGCATTGTTTGTCCTGGCTAAGATTAATGTATTTCTGTCTTGAAGTTAAATGTTCCAGTAGGAAAAAGTAAATCCCAGATTAACCAAGCTTCTGCAGTAGTAAAATTAATCTCCTTGCCCCACACTGAATTTTCTCGTGAGTAATAACTTCAGCCTCTGTGGCAGCAGATGTATGCAGCAGCTTGGAAGCAATCTTATATCATGACCAAAGACCAGACTGCCTTTGGTCTATGTACCTCTGCATACAACAGGACTAAGAGAAGTTAGCTCAATTTTCTTGGTCAAACTCAGGTTAGTACTCCCTTTGGAAGGCCCTAATACCAGTTTGGCATTAGTCTGTTGCTGTTTTTCTATAGGTTTTGTGCCTTATATGTCTGTAGATTGAGTAACTGCAGAAATAAATGAGAGGAAGGGGCCACAATCCTTTCATCCTCTCCTGGCCCAGCCCAGCCCAGCCCAGCCCAGCCCAGCCCAGCTACTCAAATGCCTAAAATCTGCTGGGTGTTTATGGGTAATGTGCTTTTGCAAGTAGCATCAAACTGTCTTCAGCTGTATTAGAGATATGTCATCTTTGATACTGCTCACCTTTATGGGAAATTCTAAAAAAAGCTTCCCTAAATAATATTTCCTTGAAGAAAATAAAGAGAGAGTAGCAGCACTCCTGCCACTGATAGGCTGCAAATCTGAAGCAGATGGAATGATTTTGAAAATGGGTGTAATGGTGAAAAGTACCCAAGCACCAATAAAATCACTTTCAACACATCTGAGAAACCTGCATCCTCACAGTCATTTTTTTTACTGCCTGACATTGATCCATGTTTCTGATCAGCTGCTCCACCAAGGAGTCATCAGTCATGCATACAGGCAACGAGATGCCTTGGATGTATTCCTTGGTGCATACCTTGAGAATTGTATTCCTGGGATTGTAAAGGTGGACGTGCTCTTCTGACATTGTAGCATTGCCAAAAGTACTTTGCAATTAGAGTTAGTAGATGAAACTAAGAAACTAATATACTTTAAGATACTTTATGTTTTCAGTGCATCTTATTGTGGCCTTTCCTCACTTTTAACATTGCTACAACCTTTAATCTAGAAAAATCTGGTTGTTCTCATTAGAGATTGCACTAAAGCTATAAAACATAAAGAGAATTTGTTTAGCAAAATCAAATCTTAAAAAAAAAAAGGAGGTGACACTGTGGGGAGAGAAGAAAGCCATGTTCAAAACCAGGATTTTGGGGAAACACATTGTTTGGAGGCCAGTGAGGAGACACTGGAGTACTGCTTGTACACAGTGATGCAGTCACTCTTACAGGCAGAGGATGCTTCAAAAACTGCCTGACTGGTCTCTACTTTCTTCACAGCAGGTCCTGCATGCCAGGGAGTATCAGAAGTTTTCTTTGTTTCCAGGTCATGGATATTACAGAGTGATGACAGCAAGGCAGAAGGAGAAAGGTGATAGTAGCCTGCAGATACTGGGGACAGAAATGTGATAGGAAAAGAGTTGTACATGTCTTCAACTTTGTTTAGCTGGATGCATGAAACCGTGAACTTCTGTAGCATGATCTTTACAGCTCTCATTTCATGTTGGGTTCTGATGTGATGGGCTGCTCACATTTTGCCATTCTCTTTCATGCCTCCTGAGGAGACACTGCCATGCAGTTGAGGTCTCAGCAGCTGAGGCCTCTCATCTTTTTTATTCTTCAGTTTCTCTTTACGTTCACACAGGGAGCCAGCCAGAGGCAAATGTACAGAGATGTCGACAAGTGGTGGCAGAATTTAATACTCTCTTATATCCTGAATGTTATCAAATCAGCCAGTAACACCTTATCAATAAGATAACTTGCTTCCAGTCTCTATCAAAATATCAGTGTGGTCATGTCATTATATGGATTTTGCTGGTTTCTAATAATATACAGGGATAAACAGGGGCACAAATATCTCTCTGTGTTGACTTACTGAGTGTTAGCATCACAAAGTTTGCTCTGTATCTAATTCATCTGCTCTGGATCGAAAATGAACTTTTTAATAGACTTCCTAGCTTTGCTAAGAATCATGGTGTTTTATTTTGCTACAGTTGAATGCTCTTGATGTGTTGAAAAAGCTTTTTTCTGCCAAGCATCTTTAGAAAATTGATTGCTTGTGGAATTTAAATGATTCTTGACATATTTTAACCAGCTATTTTTTGTTAAAAAAAAAGGTAAAGTGGATTTAAAACCCATTCTAGGTGTATATATATATATATATATATGATCCAGCTGTAAGAGAATGGGAGAGATCTTTGCCTCCAGGGTTTTTATTTCTCAATTGCTACACATGAAACATTGGCTGTAAAAAGGCCAGTGCTAATCCTCAAAGGAGCACAAGTAATTGCACTCCTCCACCTCTGACAGTGCTACCAGAGATGGATTTGCCTTGGCTGTGGCCTGAGCTCCCCACTGCATTCTTCAGGCAGATCCCTGAATATCTTCTCTGCTTCTTAGTGAGTATTGTGGTCCTTCCTGCTGTTCTGGGGCAGGAAAGAGAATTAAGCATTTTCCTCCTTTACTTAGACCTCCATCTCAAACTTGCAGATAGTAGGGCAAGAGTGTCGTGCCTGTACCTCATCAGGTGCCATCTGCCTTGTAGTGGTAACACACCTGATTAATCTGCTCAGAGATATTCCAGTCACACTCTGCACAGAGCTGCCAGAAATGCACACCACTGCTTGTGTGTAGAAAGCAAAATCAACGTGGTGTGGTTTCAAAGTTTGTACTGTGATATGCTTCACATTTGCATTAATGAATAGCAAGATGACTATTTTACAAGTTCTGCTCATTTTCTGCTTTTCGTTTACTTACCTCGCCATTGAAGAAGCAGAATATGGTAGCTACAAGTAAGCCCTAAGAGAAGGAAAAGAAAAGAGTTTAGGGAGCAGAATATACAGACTTCATCATATTTTGGAAATTTGGACCTGATGGATACAAGATAAAAACATTAATCCACTTCCTCTGTATCACAGACACTCCCCATCTTCCACTGGTATGTTATTAAATGGATTTTTTGTCTTTTCATAATGTTTTACCATTTCCCCCTCTGTATTACTAGATTTTATAGATTATCTGCTATGGCTATGAAGTTTTTTATATGTAAGAGATGTAGAGAAGGAAAATAAAAGGTAGGTGTATATTTTGCTTACAGAGGAGAACCACACTGCCACTGATTTTGCTGAAGAGATGGTAGAGGAATTTTGTCCTATATGTTGCCACCCATTCATCAGAGTGTAGCTATCCAGTCAAAAGTGTCAGAAACAGAGAATCCAGTTGTCCCAGGAAGGCTTTAAATTGAACTGTATGTCAGGATAAGTGAACTGCTATGTTGGGCATCACAATGGATGGAGAGGATATGAGAAGAGGTGTAAATGCCAGAAAAAGGGAGAAATCCATCACAGCATGTGAGTTAGAAGGTAGGGAGGCAGAAAAAAAAGAGACACTGCACATCATATCTTGGTTGTAGAAGGCTTTAATTTAATTTCATCATCACCACAGTTGTTCAGACAGCATTTCACTACTTCTATAGGATTAAACAGGGCCAAGGCAGGAATATGAGATGGGAAAGTATGAAATTAATAAGAGAGAAAATTCTTGCACAGAGCCTTGCATTCAGGATTAAGTAGTCACTCTGGTCCATGTCCTAACTGCACTCGCTCTTATTAAAATAGCATTGCATAGCATCACTGGAGCCAAATGCCTTCATTTGAAATCACTTAAAGCAATTATTATAAACTAAATGCATGGCAGTTTGTGAAATTGAGGGGAAAACTGCAATGCAGCTTGTGCTCCCCAGGGCTGCTTTGAAGAGCTTTACAGCTGTATCTTTTCTATAGAACCTTCATTTAAATGATTACCAGTTGAACTGTAGATAATACTTTGCAAAATGTCTTGAACTGTCAGATGCATATTTTGCACCATGAACAGGATAAACAATAACTTTTTACAAAATGCTTATATAGAGATACACAGGCTGGTTTGGACAAGTGCTGACCACTTCAATATTGACAATTATTTTTCTCTAATAGATTTTCTCTGGTGCAGAATTTTTAATTTGACATAAATTCAAATATCAACATGAAATAGCATGTAGGAGGAGGATGAAGGGTAGACATAGTGAGAAAAAAAATTCTTTTCATATTTTGGCAAAGCAGTGAGTATTCTCAAAAAACTCCAATCTCAGCATGCAGTAAGCAATAGCTTGTCCATAAGCTTCGGGTTGAGAAGCTCCACAAATTCAAACAAAACCTTACAACTCTAAAGCAGGACTTTGCCAGACCAGGCACTCCTAAATCAACATTTTTGCAAGGGTAGAAAATGTGCCAGTTCCTTGAAGCCTGTACCAATGCTGTTTGTGCTGTGCTGCAGAAATGTTCACAGCTGGGCAAAACCTCTGCTCTTGAACTGCGCTGTGCACCCTTGCAGCAGGGGTCTGCTATTGTGCTAAATGTGGTTTCACTAACAGCAGTCAGCCATAATGGCACACCAGATGGATCTTGGTCTCCTCTGGGAGCAGGGATGCTCAATGCACAGTCTACGTGAGGCATGGAAAATCAGAAGACAGGAGGGGGAGAGAAAGAAGTAGAGAAATTTTTTTCAAGTTTGCTCTTCAGTGAGAATATTTAGGGGGACTGTAGGAACCTCAGTTCAGAAATTGAACCTGAACTATTGAAGCCATTTTCCATTTCAGTTCCTGTGTGGTATTAGAATTCTTCTGTCACATCCTGCAATTGCTCCACTTTTCTGTTATTCAAGAGTGTCATTCCCTTAACTAATGTTTTCTACTGTCAACTTCTGACAGAAAAGCTAAAGAGGAAGGTGGAGTGATGCCTCAAATCCCTTTCAGTTTCTCTTCTAGTTTAGAGTGAGAAAGTACACCTGGCTTCTTGTCATTTCAAGACCACACATGTTGTACATGTTGTACATGTTCTGGCTGAAGAAATTGTTTTCTCCAGTCTCTTCCATGTATATCCCATTGCTCTTCTTCCACCTGCCATGGCCCTCTGGACTCTGCCATCTATCTTTCTGTTATTTCTATTTCTATTTCTATTTCTATTTCTATTTCTATTTCTGTTTCTGTTTCTGTTTCTGTTTCTGTTTCTGTTTCTGTTTCTAGTTCTATTTCTATTTCTATTTCTAGCTCTTCATACATAAAGTTTTGCCATTGTTCAGAGGACTGTTGTTATCTTCAGCTGTAAAGCTACAGAGATATCAGTAGTAGACACCAGCTTTGTCTGTCTGGAGCCAGGAGGGCTTGGGATGACCATAATTCTACAGTGGATCTATTAAAACGTGACAGACTACATGTAGGTTAATTATTTAATTTCAGGCCCATGGGTTATTTCTCATGCTTCTTTGACACATATCTTCCAAATTCTAACTGCTACTGGTTTTTGCTCAGGATACAATTTTTGCTGAAGATGAGATGTCTAAGTCAATTATATCTCTCTGCCACTGTGTGGAGTTGTTAAACTAACCTGTGATATATTGTCTGCTCCCAGCAAGATAACATTGGCTGTGGTGTTGAAAGCAGACATGAAGAATATATTTATTTTAAGATGAGGGCCTTTTAACGAGTTCTTCTGAAATTCTTTATTTCTGAAACTGTGTGAAGAACAAATGAATGTGGCTTTTAGCTGAACCATGCCATAGGCATTCTCCAGAGACAGCAGCTCTCAGACCTTCACATACCTTATTAACACTGTATTGAGGTTTTTCCAGTGTTTAAGTGACTCGACTGGCCTAAGTAAATTCTTTGCTTGATGGGTATTTAATTTGTATCTCACTCTCCTAGAAGACATGAGTGCCTTGGAGAGAAGTTCAAGTAATTTGCTCAGGATAAAAATAAACAGATATGCAGATTCTGCAAATTGACATAGGTTTCCCATACCTCTTTTTATTTTTTTACTCGAGCTTATGTCTTCATTAAGCCAAAAAAACCATATATAGCTATACTTATTTCTGCTGTTCCTGACCATGTCCAGGCCCTAGTTTCTGCCCTAATCAACTATACACTGTGCTGCTCTTAAGATTTTAGTGTGGTTATATATATATTATTGATGGTAGAAGATAATGTATAGGTGGTCATAATATAAAAAGGAGTTTTTGATTCTCTATGGGGACTTTGTTCCATGTTCATTCACTTCTCACTTCTGGAGCTGAATGGACAGCAAAAAAAAAAAAGAAAATCATGGCTGAGGTTGTTAGCAGAAGTACATCCCATTCCCACCTCTCTCATTTTGGCAAAGATAAAAAGCTTTGAGAAAAACAGCAGTGCATTTCTCACCACCTTCATTCACAGCACACTCTGGGGTAAATGACTGGATTATGAATTGATAATTTACGTTACAAGAAAAAAAATCAGCCATGCAAAGAACGTGTCTGTGCAGTTCCTGCTGCCACTGAGGTGGGGAGATTATCATGAGAGGGCTGAAGACAGCAGCCCACCTGCTGCAAAATGATAGAGACATCCCAAAGCTCATGCTTTGCTTCTTCTCCTGCTCTCTGTGGAGGTTTCATTACTGTCATTTTTTTGCATGAAATTTTCATATAAAAGTGCCAGTTTATTATATCCAGCTTACAAAAGCCATTTCCCCTAACCTTAATTGGCTCAAAATATTAAAAAGTTATTAAACTACTAATAATTCAAAGAGCAAAAGAAAATAAAGAAAAAACACTTATGTTGTCAAAAGTAGTCCTATAACCTTAAGTTTGAACAGAAGGAGAAAGTATTTCTGCCTGGTTTGGCATTACAGAGGATATTTATTTCCTTTTAAACTGAGAAACAGATGGAATGAATACCTTCTAAAATACATTGAAATTTCTCACTATTTTTAACAGGCTACTTTTAAACGGGTTAATTTTGTTCTGTATAAAGCTGCATAGAAAGCTGAATTTAAAACTTGGAGGCAGTGTGCGTATTTATGCAGTCCAAACCCAGGCCTAAAACATTCAAAATATCTTTGTACCAGACCAGGCACCTCTGAGCTGCATCCTCCTGCCTGGCAGGGTGGGTGCTGCAGTCCTGACGTGCTGCCTGGAAGCTCAGGGATCTCACTTGTGGAGAAGGAGACTGTGATTATTCTCTGTTCAGCAGAATAAACCCTTTTCATTTGCCAACAAAAACCAAGGCCCTTATGCTGAATAGCATTTTAATTTCTCATTAGAAGTATGCATTTAGAGCCTCAGTCACCAAGGTATTGAGAAGAGTAGCTTTAGCTGCTCCTGTATTGCTGTTGATTCAGGGGCTGCTCCTCCACCCCTCCCTCACAAACCTCCATGGCTCTCTCTTCTTTGGCACAGTGACAGTGCCCTTTCATGTAGCCTGACAGCCTCTAAAAACCTGCCTAGAAGGTGCTGGAGATAGAATGGAATAGAATGGAAGTTGGTGTAGGGAGCTGGAAAGCTGAGGCTTATTCATCCCTGGGCTGGTTTAAGAGCTCTGGGAGGACTGTGTCTATATGTGGGACTAATTGATGCATCATGCAGTTAATTTTCTACTCTTCCTTTCTTCTTGTGAGGTATTTGCTACGGACAAATGTCAGAAATCAGAAGCTGTGGTAGTGGTCCTAGGTAGCAGAACCTCTGACAGAAACACAGCACCCCAACCTCTTTACAGCCTGGGACTTCTAAAAACATTTTCAGTGGTTCTAAGGATGAAGGAAGCACCAACTCCAGCCCCAGCTCCAGCAAAGCCACATCTCTGTTGCTCTGTCTTGGAATGGAGACCTGAATGCAGCTCCATGCAGGACCCAGGGCTGCTGCTGCTGCACTCCTTCCCAGGAGGCATTCCCTTTGCCCAGGTGTACCATTTTGTCTTCACTGGGCAGCATGATGGGGTTTTCAGGCTTTTGACAGATGTGTTCTCATGCCAAAGGTGTGCTCATTCCAACTGAGGTGTGCTGGTTTCGTGTAGGGTAGAGTTAATTTTCTTCATAGTAGCTAGTACAGGGCTCTGCTGTGGATGTGGGCTGGATAATGCAGAGATGTTTCAGCTATGGCTGAGCAGGACCTCCAAAAGTCAAAAGTTTGCTGCTTTTCATCTCACACCACCTTGAGTGGGCTGGGAGTGCACAAGGAGGTGGGAGGGGACACAGTCAGGACAGCTCAACCCAGCTGATCCAAGGAATATCCCAGATCATATGGCATCATGATCAGCATAAAAAGTGGGAGAAGAAGAAAAAGGAGGATCTTTGGAGCACTGGCTTTTTTTGTCCCAGGTAATTTTTACGTGTGATGGAGCCCTGCTTCCCTGAGGATGGCTGAACAGCTGCCTGGCCATGAGAAGGTGAGAATGAATTATTTTGCTTTGCTTGCATATGTGGCTTTTGCTTTATCTACTAAACTGTCTTTATCTCAACCCATGAGTTTTCACTTTTACCCTTCCAGCTCTCTCCTCCATGCCAGTGCAGGGAGTGAGTGAGTGAGTGGCTCTGTGGGGCTGAGTCACCAGCTGGGGTTACGTCACAATGTAATGGCTGAAATGTCTTTCTCTTGCTTGGTGTACTTTTGATTTCAACATTCTGGAGACTAAAGAGCTGATATTTGTGATGGTGAGAAGAGATATGAACCTCCAACTTTAGAGGATTAATGAGAAGTTGGCTAGCTTCTCTGGAAATGTATATGCATTTCCATTTGCAGCACAAAATCCAGCCTTCCATTTTTTTATCATTTATGTACCTGTTCTTCAGATCTGTTAAGAAGAATCTGGTCGATTGTGTGAAAGACACATGCAGTAGACATCCAGTGTTTGTGAACTGTTCATACAGCCATATTTGAAAAACTTTTGCTTAAAATGGTGAACCATCACAAAAAGAGTGAGACAGGTCAAAACCAGACCTGCTGTTATTCAGAAGTGACTTCAGCAGAGGAAACCTAGCTTGTTGATGAATAAAATAAAATAAAATAAAATATTGGTGTGTTGTTTTTCAACCAGAAAAACCACTCTCTGTAAGAAATACCATTACATGGAGGTTTTTTGTGAACAAATTCTTTCTTATCTTCAATCCTCTGAGCAGTGCTTGTTTGCACAATTTCTGTGTACATGAATTATGTAACTAACACATCAATCCTTCATGTTCTCTTAAAGAAGTTGTGTGCTGTGAAAACCTGTCTCTCTTTCTGTTTGAGAAAAGGCATACAATTTTCTCATTTAGCCAGTGCAGAAATGAAGAATGCATAACATTTTGCACCAAAAAAAGATTGCTAATTTTCCCCAGGATGCCTGCTTGTACACGACTGACATGCCATGAGCTGCAAAACCCCAGAGGCTGTTGCTGGTGTCTGCACAGGCTGGCTGTGCTGTGGGTCATGGGAGTGCAATAGCCAGTGGGGAAACACAGCCATCACACCAGCTAATACAGGGTGTGCTAATTACAGAACCAGCCCTGGAAGAAAATGAGCACCAGAGGAGTGATTATACAGCCAGTGATCGATCTTAAATATGCATATGAGAAATGTTAGGGAAAGGATTAAGAATGTTTATTTTAGGTTACAGTTAAAAATCCAGCCTAAGTGGAAAAGCAGTTGGCTGCAGCCAGCAGGACAACTGCACAGCCCTTCCAAAAGGCCAAATTCCAGCAGGAAGCACACTGAGATTATACTGCAGAGGTGTCAAGAGTTTTTCTGTGTGAGCAGAAGGAACCCACCAGGGATGAAACTTTCCTGCCCTGGACCCCTCCCTCACCCAACCCCCTTCATCAACGCAGCCTCCATTTTAACCTCAGTTTGGGGACTTTCTATTGCATAGTGATCACAATTAGAATTTTTAATTAAGACAATTATAATTGGTTTTGCAATTCTCCAACAACTGCACAGGACTTATAAGATATTTTAATAGCAAAGTGATTATTTTAACACTCTGGTCTTATCCTAACTTGTTAGAACTGTAATCAAATAACTTGTCAGGAAAAAATTAATTTGGAGATATTCCTTTACAGATTTTGTAAATGAAAAAGTAACAATACAGGCAACAATAGAAGAAATGAGGCTGTCATTCCTTTTAAGCAGAACTATAATATAAAATGTCATACACTTCAAAAGAAGACCTATAACTTCAGTTATTCTACCCATGCAGCAGCAGGAACACCCACAGTTTTGAAGGGATAAGGATGATAAGCAGGATATATAATCTGACAGGATGCATAGATTTGGTAGCCTTATTTATAATTTCATTTAAGGAAAAAGCACTATTGATTTTTTAAGCTATCTTCTCATTAAAGCATTAAAATAATTTCTTCACTTATCTAGGAATGGAAGCAAGAAGTAGGTCACCATATTCACTCATGTTGACCACTGCTCACAAATGCATTGAAAAACTGCCTTTCCTAGTCAATATAGGACTAGATATATTCTAGTCAGTCAACCAGATAACTCAGCATTAAAATTCATTTTGGTTTGGCTTGTTTTGTTTTCAAAAGGAAATGAACTAGACTTACTGAATGATGTTGTATTTTCATTAATTTTTGAAATCAAAATGTCGGTCTGATAATGGAATATGCTTAATAATGGAATTCTAACTCCCAAATGCAGCTTAGTTGTCTCTGGTTTTATTTTGTGTGTTGGCATTCCCTTTGAACAACAGTTTGGAAATACTGCTTATTTTTGTATTAAGGTCACAGCACTAGCTCCAGTCAATTTGAGCACTTCAACAGAAATTGTGCTGGAACATAAAAGCCCTCTGTGAAATCAGTTTTGTCTCCATAGTTTAGAAATAGTGTAAACTGATAATTTTGGTGACTTATTACATTGTTTCCCCTGTCTTGTCTCTGTTCTTCACACAGTGGTGTTGCTTGTTTAAGTGCAGATAATCCAATACTACGAAATGGTTAGAAGACAACTGAAAACCCAGTTATTTTCAGCTTCAGGGAAAAACCCCTAGCAACAGTATCTTTGAGTAAATTAGCTTAACATCAAACAATTCAACTACACTGAAGCTGCTACATACCTGGTAATGCATGAGTATATGCATGATGTAATCATATATTTCTCCAGCAAGTCGGTTTTCTGGTCTCCAGGGAATAATAACAAATTGAATTCCTAGTAAGGGCACCAGGATTAAAGTGGCTCTGACAGCTTTCATATACATGTTGGACTCAGCACGGTGGGTATCTCTCAGCTTTGTCACCAAAACTCGGACAATGTTAAGCAAAAAGAAAAAATTGACCTGCAAAAACAAAGCTATTGTAGGTGAAAGCATTCAAATTAAACAGACGTTCAAAATAAAAATACAAAGCACATAAATGGCAGTAAAGTGTAACTTTCTAGCTTTATTCTATCTCAACATGGGCAGCTCCTTGGCAGTCAGGTCTTGGAAAATATCTTGAATATTTTCAGGAAAGATCTGTTAAGCATCTCTACATGCTTTGGGGCCTGCATGTATGCTTCAGGCAGGCAGGGGGCTGTTCTAGGAGGCACTGGATGTTTTAACACTGATGTGGGCAAATTCAGGGTTTCCAGGGAACACTAAATATTATTTTTATATTGGAAGTTTAAATGGGGTGGACAAATTGTCCCCTAGAAATAACCATGTCACTGTCCTGAGTCTGACAGTTGCCAGGCTATCTTGCCAGGTGAGACAAACTCCAGCATGTCCCTGGGCACATGGGACCTATGGGAGCACACCATTTCCCTAAGGGATGTGCTCCATGGACTAATGCTGCATGCTTGTGTGTGAGCTGGGGTGTAAGGCTGCTCCTGAGGACATCCTAGGCCACCCCTCCCCTCCACCAGACTGCAGGGACCCCGTGGTACTCTACCCACAGGGAACAGTTGCTGTCTCAGGGCAGAAATGCCAGACACCAGAAAACTTTGTCCCTGACCCTTACGATCAGTGATACCAAGTAGTTCATCATCTCCTCTCCTGAGTTATTCCTGGAATTCTGATCTCAGCATGGAGTAACCTGCCCTTGACCCTGGCTTGGCAGAGAGCTTCCTGTGGGATGAGCTGCAAGGCTGCAGGAAGAGGGAGGGCAGACCCAGGCTGACAATGAGCTCAGTGGTTGCCCTGTGGACATCCCTGGCATCACAGACCCTCTCGGTCTCCAGTGTACCCAGACCACTCTTTTCCACTCTGCTACAGTAAAATCAGGCCCTTGAAATAATTATGTAAGTTGTAGAATTTCCATAGATATTTCAAGAGCTCTAATCACATCTATATACCAGAAATTTCAGTTGATTTTTTTCAGAACAGTGAATCAGCAAGCTCTGGTAAAACATTTCTTCACTTCTAAACTATGCTGGGAGGCCTTTCAACTGCTTTACATCTGTGCTGTACTAGAAAAGAGGAATAATAAATTACTTCTGAGGTCCCATCAAACATTAAATCTAAACCTTATTCTCCATCCTATTCTGACTTCACCCACTCTGCTTAACCTTCACTTTCAGATTTTCTGAAAGTAACGTGAAAAGTCAAAGAATGACTACAAAGTTAAAAACCCTCTACTCTTCTGAATCAGTCTGCCACTATGGGATTTTTTGCAGCAAATCAAGCAGGACAGACTGTAGGCATTGACATCTTCATAAGAAAAATAAGACTGGAAATTACATAAGCACAATACAGAAATTATGTCTTATTTTGAAAACAGCTAAAGATTGATCTTTTCCCATAATAGTCTCTTCTTTTTCCTTTGTGGCCAAGATGGGGATCACAATGATAAAAAGAAAGGTTAAATGGACTCTCTCAGACGGTAATTGGCACTGCAATAGCAGATACAATCAAGATCAAACTAATAAATCCACAATAAATGTGATTCTATGGGACCAACAGCCTACCTATAATGCAGAGAAGGATGGGCTATTTCACATGGCTGTTAAAGACTGCTTCTCCAGAAATGGTAGAAAGATCTTTTGTGTTTTCAGCTATTATATGGAAAGGTGTTTATTCAAAGGGGTTCCCAGTACTCACTGTGGTATTGTTTGATCCCTGAGACAATTATTGCAGATATGTTCATGCAAGTAAGAGGAAAAAGATGGAAGTTCATCTTGGGTGACACAATTAGATGAGCTTGGGTCTTGGGTTGAATAATACCCTTTCTGCATCTGTCAGGAAGGTCAGGGTTATCATGCCCAGCTGCATGGCGGGCATACTAGACATTGTGTGTATGCACATTGCCAAGCTGCACTTTGAATCTTGTCCTCCTACTCAAACAGCCCAGTCCAGTTCTTTCCCTGGCCTCTTTTAGCTCCCTACTTTTGGACCATATCAGCTCAGTGACCAGCAAAGCCCATGCTGAGCAATCAGCTCACCCCAGCTAAGGCACATTTAAATGACTGATGTCACATAAATGCAGCGTATTTGTCTCACGTCCCATTGGAAAAAAGTGTTGTGAGCCTGTCCTTTGTAACACTGAGTACAGAAAACCTCTAGCTACTTCTGAGTTTTGACCAAAATACTTATAGTAACAGAAGCTTCTACTTTGTTCAGGTTAGCAACATTTCTAAAATAATTATACAATAATAATTGTATAATATTCAAACAATAGCAAACAATATTCTTACCAACAAAGCTGCCATTACAGGTCCATGAACAATATAAAGCAAGTGTGTGTCAACGCTCATCCAGCAGCTGGAGGAGAAATACAGCATTAACATTTGTTATTAACTTGAATAAAATTTGCTGCACAGCTAAATAATGCAGAGCTCCTTCAAAAACTACTCACTTGTCATTGAAGTATCTGGCTCTTGCAACTGCATGAATGGATGCTGGCACTAAAGGGAACCCTGAAATGATTGAAGTCACAGATCAGTCTTGGTATTTGTTTAGCTTGAATTTCATGTGTGTCACACACTATTAAGTCTCTTGTCCACAAAAATTATGGATGGGAAATCACATCTTTCAGGAAAGAACTTATTCCATCACACCCAGATCCAGGCATCACCTCAATGGTGAGATGC
This sequence comes from Cichladusa arquata, assembly GCA_026413545.1. Taxonomy (NCBI): domain Eukaryota; kingdom Metazoa; phylum Chordata; class Aves; order Passeriformes; family Muscicapidae; genus Cichladusa; species Cichladusa arquata. The sequence continues at coordinate 23,654,864 of JAOTQP010001286.1, forward strand.
AAAAGGGACTAACATCCATGGCAGGCCAAAAGGAGAAGCAAAACCCACAGACCATGCTCTCCTGGGGTATCTCAAAGCTGCAGCCAGGCTCCCCTGCACTGCTGTGGCTTTTTTAGGGAAGGGTGTGAGCAGGCAGTGTGGGAAGGATGTAGGGATCATTCTGTTCTCAGAGGAGTCCTCCCTCAGGAAAGCAGGGACACTTGTTAAAATCATGTAAATAACTGCTGAGCAATAGAGAGATGCATTG
>JAOTQP010001286.1:23655210-23703866 GCA_026413545.1 Cichladusa arquata
TTGACTTGCACGCCAGATTATGGAGCAATAAGAAACAGAGTGAACAGTTTCTCCTTGGGAGCCAATGGCACAAGAAAGTGTTCAGAGCCAGGAAGTTTTTGAGGGATGGGAATTTGTGATATCTTCTGTAGGTTCTCAGCATCTGTGCAGCCAAGCCCACTCCATGCAGCTTTATCTCAACAGGGAGAAGAGCTGTGAATCCCATAAATCCACATATCCTGACTTATTTGTGGCACCTCAAAGGAGGCTTTGATGGGGAGTTGATGGGCTTGGCAACAGCACACTTAACAAAGCAGAAAGCTCAAGTTCTTATTTCACTGAGAGTGATAGTCTGGTCCACTCCTTTTCATTTGCTTTCAGCCTGCTTAAATGTCATATCCCCCTCCAACAGGCTGGAAACCTGGAACTGGGGAGCCTGCACTGCAGGGCTGACCCCAGTTTGCAGAGCCTTGCACACACAGACAGCTGGACATGATCTGCTGCCTCATCTGTCCTGTGCAGAGAGCTTAGTGCACGCCTTTGGTGCTACTGCTGCCTGCTCTCTGTGAACCACAGACCTTTCCACTGAGCTGTGGATATTCTATAATTATAAATGAAAGTGTGTGAAAATATCCCATTGATAACCATGATTAATTACAGAGGGATTAAAAGAACATAGCTCCTGTTTTTTGTCACATGTTAGTGGTTTCATAAAAATATTTAGAAGAGATGGAGGATCCTTTGCCATATTGTGGGGGGTGAGAATAAGGTCCAAAGATACATAAGACACTCTCATGTTTCCAGGTATCTTTGAGCAACAGCTATTTACTCTACTGCCAAAAAAAAAAAAAAAAAAGCTTTTATTGCAATTTACCTTGGGAGGACAATGCACCTGTGAGAGATGAAACTGCATTGCCTTCTCCTTTATATGTTTTTAGAAAATGATGCCATGGCCTGTGGCTGCAGAATCCCCTTTTTGGGGGATGATGCACAGCAAAACAACACAAAGCTCAGAATAAAAAGAAAGGAGCTTATGACCTCAGGGTGAGCTCATGGGATTGACAGCTTGAGAAAATAATTTTGATTGGGAAATGGAGCAAGTCTGAGCCAGTTTTATTGACAGATTGAAATGCAATTTTAAAGGGGCCTTTCTGTAATGGTAACACTTCTTCTGCTGAAAACTGTGGCCTGGAGTATTGCAAGTAGAACATGTCACAAGATGTAAAAAGAGCTTTCTTCTTCTGCTAAATGCATTAGCCTAGGATATTTGGCTCTACAAACTCAAAAGCAAATCTTAAGAATGCAGTGGAAAGTCTTCATTAGCTGGTTACAGGCTGAGAAGCTCATGACTCTCTAAAGCTCAGATTTCCAACTGCAGGATGGATGGGCTCTTCTAGGGCTAAATGTTCCTCTTGTAAAGGGCCAAAAAGCAGAGATTTATGGAGAGGTGGAACATCAAAGACTGTGGGGTCATGGTTACATGTCCCACCTACACATGGTGAGCACTGAATAATGCAGAGAAGGTCCCCAGCCACCCCAGGGCCAGATATGACAAATCCCTTTAGGTCAAGTCAGGTCCTTTACAGCACAAACTGGCAATCAGGTCAGTATTCCCAGTACAATTTGGAAGGCACTCAGTTACTCAGTTTCAGCGCTGTACAATAAATTATTCCCTTTTCACTTTTATGTGGAGCTGCCAGAAGCAGCCAGAGTGAACTGTACTGTTGCACACAGTTGATACTGTTTTCTTATCCTGCATAATAGTGATTTCCTGACCCAGTGAAACAATAACAAATAAGAAATTACATCGTCAGCAGCAGTTCCCAGAGAAGGGGTCAACTGATGGCATCAGCCTTGAAACATCTGCCCGTGTCAGATTTTTTATATTTGCTCAGATTTTTATTTTTCTTATAAAGCTATTTTACAAATGTCATTAGTGATTTTTTCCAAATAAAGTAGGCCAGATCTTCTTGCATAGGAACTAGCAATAGCAATAAATAATGAGCAACTTCATCTTGGACATTTGCCTTGATCTCTTGAATTGTAATTCAGAGCACAGCCTGCTCTGGTTCTTCTATATTGCCCTTTGGAGAAATGTATCTCTGTCCACTGATTAACATAGATGGATGTTTACAATTTGACTGTGTCACTACTCCTTCTGGAATCAGCGGAATTACAATGATTCATGCAAACTTAAGGGGTCACCAGATTGTTGTAATCAGACCATTTTGCTATTATTAATATTTCTACTTTAGTTAGGAGGTGCTAATTAGTAATTATTTTTTTTTTGGTGGAAGTATTAATATAATTCCATAAAAAAGGCCACAGATGCCACTGTCAAGAGTTATGTCCATTTTTAATAACTTTCTCCTTTTCAAGATATCAGCACCCTATTACCACAGCCACTACTCTCTTTATTTTTTGGGCAGCTCTGCAGATACTGATGTGTGTCTTATCAGGTAACTTCACTGAATTCCCCACCATGCTGCTGGTGTCATTCTCAGCCCTACTACAGCTGGCTTGCTAGCTTTGCAGTCTGGATGTCACAGGTGCATTAAATTGCACTGCCTAAATTGAATGTCACCAGAAAAAAAAAAAGTCTGTGACCATATTCCTCTTGCATAATTGGATATGGTGTGACACTATTTTGGGAAGCCTTGTTCTGCAAGACATGAAAAAGCTTTGTCTGGAAACAAATGTTTAAAATGACTCATCACATTGGGTAGCTGTTTCACAGACCTATGAGACTTTTTATATTCAGATATTCTGAGCTATGAGACTTTTGTGATGGCTGCTTGCTCCAAGAGGACCCAGCTATTTGGCAAAGTCCAGAAACTCTAACTTGATTTAGAGTTCTTCAGGAAGGTTGTCTTCATTTAAGAGCTGATAATGTTTTCCATACTTTTAATTCCAAAAGCATTACAAGTGCTTCTCTTCTTAGAAAAGATGCCATTCTCATAAGAAAAAAAGGAGTTCTCATGAAGAAAACCCAATAAATAAACAAAAACCAACAAAGACAAATTATTATATGCCTGGAGACTGCTATCTGTCACTACAAACTATATAAACTAGAAAATAATGTAAATTTTCTAATGTAGGTATCTAATGTAGGCATCCAGAGAGCACTAAGTCTTGTATCATAAGAGGAAAGTAAATGACCAGACTTTAAAATGAAAGTCCAGATAGGGGATAACTTTGCTGTTACTGCCTATTTAGGATAAAATATTGGATGCCTAACTTGTGTTTGAAGATAATGTTTTAAGTTTATCCAGAACATATAGAACTGGGTCATTTTCCTCTAATTACTTAGTTATCTAATTAACCATTAATCTAATCTAAAAATCCCTAATTTTTAGTGGTTTAATCAATAAGTCTATTTTTCTATTTTCCTGCTGTAAATGAAATAATCTTGAAAAAGTAAAACTTTGCCAAAGAGGATGGCAAATATAGAATAAATTGTATCTGCTTCAGACAGGGATTGCAGGAACATCCCTGTGTGCAGTGGGACAATGGATAAAGTCCATTATTTGCTGCTTTGCTGCACCAGTGGTTTCAAGATAGGGGAATTGCCTTACCAGAAATTGGAATGAGGCCAGAGATTCATGGTTGCCAAATTGGAAAAAAGCTCTTGATATTGATTTTCTGTCAACACTGATGTGGACTGGATTTAAAATAGTGATTTAAATGTAAAAGATTCTTCATTGTTATATACTGATTACATTTATATGGTCTTTTATTGGACCAGATAGTCCAAAGGAAAAATATCTGCTGCTAACCCATTAAAAAGGTAAGGTCCCTTCATGAAAACAGAAGAGAATGCGTATTTGGAGATGAAGAACCAGACCTAGTCACAGTTTCCTTGGAAATATGCATGTGACCACATGCTGTTGGACAAAACCAGCCCTGACAGCAAAGCCACTATCTACTTAGTAGGTAAAATAAATTTTTTTCCTTTAAAACAACATATGCCAAAATATATCTGATACTGGATTCACTTCCAGAGAAATTCTGGTTCCTCTTTTTGTATGCTGTGTTTGCTTCCATTTATGAGACACAGATACTGATCTTTCCTCTTGATTCCAGGAAAATTTTACTTTAAAGGTTCTGTCACACATTCATGTTTTTATCATATATATGCGACAAAAACAAACAATTCTTTGTTTTCAGAAAGAAGATATACTTGAATAGAAAATTATTTTCTCCCATAGCTTTTCTTAAGCACTTCTTTCTGTAAATCCCAAGATGCAGCAAATAAAAAACACATTTTTGTGCTGCTTTTTGTAAGTTTCTAAGCCCATGTAATCACACACACTCAAACTTACGGTGCGAGAACTCAGTCTTAAGCAGTGATCTAGATCATGAGTGGCACATATGTGCTAGAAGAATTAAAAAATCTGAATGTACTGGCTATCTTGCTACAAATGGTAGCATACATACCCCAGCCCAAGAGGTAATACCAGTGCAAACGCTGCTCTTCAGCAAACACTGCCACCACGATCAGCGTGTGAAGATAAATGCCCTCACACAGCATCCAGAAGTAATTGCAGCCCAGCATGTACTGATGAAAGAATTGCAGCACTTTGCAGCTCACCTGTTAGATAAATGGGAGAAAGTCACACACTTGGCCAGCATTTTGCATTTAAGTAGGCAAAGACAAATGTTAGGCTATAAGAAAGAAAAGGGGAACAAAAATTCTCAGCTCCTTCTGTTTTTTGGGGCTTTTTTTCAGCACCTGTCAGTGAGAAGGATTTTAAGCTTTTATTAATGAGATTAACTAAAGGAATTAAATTAAACTAAATGAATTAAATTAAATTAAATTAAATTAAAACCCTCACAAAGTAGAAGAGAATTATGATAACAACACTTCAAAAAGTACCACAAAATAAAAAATTCCTTCAAAACTCAATAATCTGATGGGTTTTTTGAGAACTGAAACAAACAACTTGTTCTAGAAGTCCAGGGAAGACTGTGAAAAAGAGTAACATCGAGCTCTAGTTTGGGTGACTTCCTTTTGATCAAAATTTTCTTAGTTTTTTTTCCAGGTCTCTTCTAAGCCAGAGTAATTTACAATTTAAACAGCCCCCAGCTCTGAATGAATTCCTCTGGAAAGTGCAAGTTTTGGTGGCAGCAGAGATTCTTTTTGTTGGGTACCAGGGATACTGTCTTTGCTGCTTTGCTCCATTTTGATGAAATTACAAACTGACACATGGAGCTAAATGGAGCTGGTGAAGTGGATCCCATGCATGGCTCAGACAAGGTTGCAGGCACAGACCTTGACAAGGGATTGCGGCTACAGATTTCTGGGAAGCACTGGGCAGATGGTGGAGGGAACCATGTTGTGTCCACTACTGGAGTGCCAGCTGGAGAGGGACAATGCTGCTCCTCTTCTGAATGGGTCTTGTGTCCATTTCTTTCTTAGGGAGGGCAGTGAGGTCCTTCACCTGCACTTACTTGTCACCACAGCCCAGGAGGGACAGGAGGCGTGGGCAGGGATTGCTGTGCTGACAGAGACCCACTGCTTCTGGGGAGCACCACAGGCTACCTGGAAATCTGAGGTCACAGCAGTGATGGCAAAGTGACAGTCATCACCTGTGGCCACAGGAGAATGCTTCTTTCCCTTAACTTCTGTAGATGTTTTCCAAGCTGACTACCTGGGCTGTACAAGATATCATTAGGATTCACTTTTCTCTTTCAAGAGACACTTCTGCAGTTCAGCAGATAGGGGACTGCATGTTCTGGATTTGTCTGGACTGCACTTGTGGATCAGAAATCTTCTCAGTCATCCAGTCCACCACCTTCTGTTGCTGAAGAACATTCCCAATTGCCCAAACATATTTAGTTCTGTTTCAATATTTGCAGTGCAGGTTGGTGTTCATCAAAATAGAGGTTTATTGATAGGTTAGGATATAGGATTCTGACAAGATTAGTGTGAAGAACTGATTTTTATCTTCTGGTAATTCATGTTTTTTTTCTTGCCATACTGGACAGAACAGACTGTTACTTCTTTTTTCCATACTGGCTGAACAGTTCTTAAAAGTGTGTCCAAAAGGGTTGCATACTGAACTCAACCCAACCCACCACCAATACTACCACCACCAAAACAAATGATGTATTTGCTCCTTCTTCTGTGGGCAAAAGTTTCGTTAAGGCTCTTATATCATTCCTGGACTGTTTTTCACAGGTCTGGGTCGATATGTATAAACATACACATTGTCTTTTTTCCCAGCCCACACTTAATGCAGCCTCCTAGATGGTGGCTTACCTTTCTCCCTTCTCCCCTTACTGATCACCCATCCCTACAAGGGCTGCCTTGCCTGACAGATGCTTCCCTCAGTCTGCACACGGATTCAGGTGGCACCTCCCTGGCATCAGCCAGCTACCCCACCCTCTAAAACGTAAGCAAACTTCATTATGTCACAAGCTTTTCAGTCTGCAGGTGTGCAGGTGACTGAAGCTAGTGGGGTTTAATTCACAAGCAGCACAGGCGGAGAAGAAATAGCAGGTCCTTTCTAGTGCAGCCCCATAGCTGTTGCTGAGCTGGGTGTGCCTGTCTCCTGAACAAAGGAATAAACAAAGGTTCCACTTTTTGACAGCCTGGAAACAGACAGCACTATCCTGCATTGTCCTGCACTGTCCCGCACTGTCCTGTTGACGGCTATAGCAAAGGGAAGTGGGAAAATATTATCAGAAAAAATTACCAGTCCTCAAAGTCTGGTAACCACCTAAAAAAGCAGCTTTTCTTGTGCTTCTGGAAGGATGTCCAAGAATGAACCTCTTTTGGCAGAGTGTAATGTGGAAAGAAACTCAATCTGTGAGCAAGGAGGCTGCCTCTGGCCACATGTTTTAATTGCATTGATGGTCACAGAAACTGAGAAAAGTTCTTTACAGGTCTGCAGGACAGCATCCAAGAAAAAAGGGAGAATTATTGCTAATTCTCCTTCCTCATAAAAGCAACCTGCAATGACTTTAAATTGTGGCATAATTACTCAGGGGCAAAAGGGGTAAATAAGAATACAGTCAGTCATATTCTTCTTAGTTGCAAATCTTGCAGAGAGTTATGGAACTCTTGTAAACACCACAGCTGCAGTATGCAACAAAAGCACTTCAAAAGGATTCTGGAACATTTCCCAGAGGAGAAATAAAACAATTTACTCTTCTTTTACAAGAAAGAGATAGAAACAGTGTCTATGATGTTTTGCAGGGCATATTGGCATGTTATAAACACTGTTAATGTTCCAGTCCTGCCAAAAGAGTCCCACAGGTCCATCTGCCTATGCAGGACCCTGCAATTGCACAATAATGTAATTGGCATAGTGCTCTCCTCAGCTAATCCAGCAGCCTCTCATCACATGTGCTTGTCATTTCTCTGTTAAGGCTCTCCTTGGTTATTGGTTTATAACTTATGGATAGAAATCTGCACCATTAATTACCATTGCTACTCATCAGGGTGAGTCAAGACAAAACTCTCCAACTACATAAACCCCAGAACTCCACTTTCAACCATAATAACAAAATTTAATAAGAAATAAACCAGCTAATTGTTTGAGGCATTCCTACTAATTCAGTCAGAGCAAAAGGCTTGACTCTGTTTTGGCACAGTAAAGTCATACAGATTCCCATGTGTGCCCATTCCTGCAGTGCTTTCCTGGTAAAGGAACTCAGGCTGGCAGGTTGGGAGCTCTGTGTGTTACATCAGTCCTTGTCAACTCCAGAGAGCCTGCCCTGTGGAAAGCAAGTGTGGGAAAGCCCCTCAGCATGATAATGAAATGTCTCTTCTCCAGTGCTTGTTATCCATGGAAATGCCCCCCAATGACATTTCAAATAAGTTGCTGAGAACAGGCCAGCCAGGGTTATCGATTTTAAACCAAGCCAGCTATATGAGCCATCACTACAGCTGTGCACTTCTTTGTTTAAAGGGAAATAAATATGTTTGACCTTACTCTTCTAGTTCCTCTTCACTTCTGGAAACATCCTCAGTTCATGGCAACAAAGGACCCTCCTCAAAGAGATTACAGCTTGCCATGGAGGCCAGCTATGATTTATTCAAATTCACTTTGAAGGCAATACAATACATTCTCAAACATTCTAAACATAACATTTTAAAGGAGTAGTTTCAAGTTGGATTACTGCTCTGCCTTAAAAAATGGTGTTTTTTTCCTGACTATTAGAACACTATTCTATAAAAATATTCCTAACTTCCAAGTACCCATATGTTACACAAATAAGCAATAAAAGGATTTTCCAAAGCAAGACTGTGCTAAGTATTGTAGATGTAAATCACTGGCTATCAGAACATCACACCATTATACAATATATCTGCAATGAATCATCCATTAAACTGTGTTCCAGTCAGAAACCTGGCATACTGGGGCTTGGAAGAAGATTAATGTTTTAATATACTTTTAGACCATTTACAGAATGAAATGTACACAGTTTCTCACAGGGCTCCTAGGTTTTGTGTAACAAGACAGTAAAATATGAAATTAAACAACAGGGGATATTCTCAGCAGCATGTGTGTCCATGTCTATGCTATAGCAAAGCAGCCAGCCCAGATTTACACATTCTGGACAGGACTTAATAAGGCTACACCTGCACATACCTGAGTCCTGGCTGCTGTAGCATCAGTTCTCCCTGGGCTGCAGCTTTGAGCTCTGCAGGGCCAGAGGGGCTCTCACAGCACAGTGTGCAGTGGCCACTGGCTCCTCACCTGGAGGATGCACCATGGCAAGCGTGATGCAGGCTGTGAGGAAAAGCAAAACAGCCTCACCATTCCCAAGGGCCTTTATCAGCTTGGCTTCTGAGTGATGTTTCCAGAGAGAGGCAGCTTTTCAGGGAGCCATTGTAGATATGAGCCTGACTGATGGAGGAGAGCAGAGAGGCCAGCAAAGAGGGAGAGAAAACAAAGGCAGGGCCACGTAAAAAAATTGCACAAGATGGTGCAACTTGCTGTTGGACAGAATCTGCTGCCACCTTCTCTCAGTGTAGGGAGAAGAAGAGAAGGGAAGTGTAGGGAGGCAATCCCTGATAAAAAATGTAAGAGCTCCAGCTATTCCAGGCACTTGTCCTCTACCATGACACCCGAGCAAGAGCCACCAGGCACAGGAGGATAGGACAAGGCAGAGGTTTCTCAAATCTGTATCCAGGCATAGCTGAGCTCTGGGCATTGAGCTGTGAGCCAGGACAGTTTAATTCTGCATGGAGTGTATCTATCAGCCAAGTGCACCTACATTGTGTTTGAGGTGTAAGATCTAGAGCAGCAAAAGCATTTCCTGGGAACTAAGTACAGATATAGTTTTGATGACATGGATATATCCACTCACGATTCAGTTAAATGCTCCAAGAATTTTCTAATGATACAACTGGGATTTGTGATACTGAATATAGATACCAAATCTCTCTCTCCTGTTATCAAAAGATAATGATAGAGATGATGGAGATTATAGTAAAATTACCTCATCCTAAAGGATATACCTAAAATAAACCAGATGGAGAGTACCCTAAATGTAATTTTGCCTATCTTTAGCATGGGGTGACTAGGTCAGCTGCACGTGTCTGCAAAACAGATGCCCAAATGCAAAACATGTTTGACCTTAAATGTTTATGAGTGTTTTAATTCTCTGGATGTACTCAGATTCTGCTCCAGGGTCCTTCCTGGGGTGACCTGCTTCTAGGTAGAGCTGCCAGCCCTTCAAAGGATGTTGGGCCAAGGGGATGCCAGAAAATTCTGAAGTCAGTCAATTGTGTATAAGCAAGCATAAGCCTCTTAGAGGGGAGATAGTGAGCAAAGAAGCTCAATTATCCAAACAACTGACCTATTATTGACCAATAGCTCATTCTGCCAACTAAATTTAAAGGTCATGTACATAACTAACCCAAGCCTCTTCATGTTTAACTCCTGCTGAAAGTCATTACTGTTTCTTCTTCCATACCCTTATTCCACATGTTTGGCTGTCATCTGTAAAGGCACTTCATTTTTTGTCTCCTGATTCAGGCTACTTCTGTTTGGTCTTAGATACCTTCAAGAAACACAGGGTAGCAGGGGCATGGCTGAAAATGGGCAGTGCTGCTGGTCTGCACAGCAGTCATTGAAGGGCATGTCTGACTTCATGGTAGAAATGGGCAGGATGATGTAGTCCCTGGAGAGGAATGAGCACTCTGCATTTAGTTCAGCAGACCTGCTTTAGAGTGAGGTAAATTGTCTTGGACTGAGACACATCTGCCTCTACAGGAAGCACTGGCATTTAATCTGACAAATCCCAGTGAGGAAAACAGCTGTGGCAGCATGGTGTCAGGGAGAGTATTGTATTTTGGGTACATTATGGTGCTGTCCTTCTGAGAGGAATTCTTTTTCGAAGAATCCATCTTTTGAAGGATTTTGGAAAATCTTTTTGGGCAATTCATACTCAGATTTCTTACATTTCATAGTCCCTTTCTTTTTGCAAGCATTTCACTAAGCTTGTTGACACTGTGGGCATGAGGTGGGATCACAAGGGGCACTTGGTTGTCTGTACTGCCCAAAACCCATCTCCTGGAACAAGCAAGCCTTCTAACCAGTAAGATGCTTCCATTCAGCATTATTAGTTAGACCAAGAGAGCACAGAGGCTGGTGCCCACTAACATTAAAGTTTTTTAAGCAAGGCCCCTTCAGGCATTAGCTGCAGCTTTCTTTTGCTCCCATCAGTACTGAGCACTAAAATTACTACTCTTGTGGAATACAGAAAATGAAAATATACAGATCTGGTGTGTAAGAGCATATTGAGAGATTTGGCAGCAGGAGTTTTATTTATATTTCTGGAGGTTTTAATGGAGAACATAATGTGCTGTCCACAGAACACCCTTCTACTGTGGATCAGTCTCATTTAGGAAGGTGATAGATGGTATCTCTTCCTATAAATGCAGTTCCAGTAATAGCATAATTAATGCAGTTATTGAATAATGCAGTTCCAGACAACACAGTCAAAATTTCCAGTATATGTGAGTGTTCATACATGTGTCCTGTTTATTTTTGTTTAAATATCTTTGAGTCTTGTCCATTGCTTCTTCATTTCTTGTACTGCCACCTGGACTCAGATCTTTCTTTCCTGTGGTTTCAGATCCAGATAAATCCAACAGAGACACAGAGAGAGAGAAAATTGTATAACCAGAAAACACGAATTAAATAAGCAAATCAAGATTATTATAAAAGTGACTTGACTTACCATTTTACACAAGCAGAATGATCATCAAAGGATTTAACTCTTAGCAGCAATGTGAGTAAGGATGTGGTACAGACTCTCCTCATGTCTATGATGCTTTGGATTGTCTCATGCCGTTTCTCCCTGGGTCACAGGGAGAATGGGGTGTCTTGTGTTAGGAAGGAATTTCCTCTCTTGTTCCTCCTGACCTTTTTCCTTGTTATTTATGAGATCAGTCTTTCTTCTTTAAAAATTATATGGATTTGTTGATATCCTCATAAATTACGAATCACTGAAAATATTTTCACATTTAAAAACTACTGTGAAACTTTAGGTTGGAAAAAAGCCCAGGAACTATTGAGGTGGAAACACATTTATTATTTTGCAGAATAAATACCAGCAACTTCATCTCTGTATATGGCTGTTACATGAGTGGTGTCCATGATTGCTTGAAATTCAATCTACACACTTCAGTATTTCTGTATATACTAAAGGTGAGAGCCACACATACATGAGCCTGTGAAGCTCCAAAGATGTGCATGTAGAAAGTGGATAAGTGCAGCAAACCAGAGGAAGTCAGAAGCAGTAATCCTCAAATGGACTTATTAAAACAGAGGGTGCAGTAGGAGTAGAAAAAACTCAAGCTGTAAAACTTTAATTTACTATGTTAATAGGCATCAGCATAAAAATATTACGGGATTTTTTGTATTTTTTTTTAGCATTTTAAATATAAATCCTCTAAGTCTTCATGTACTCATACAGGGATTTTCTGTAATTTCATCGTATGTTAAAAATGTGCTCCTGTCTGTTAAGTTTCTTCTTCCATTTACAAACTTACAATTTTATTATGTTACTAAGGTAGAAGGATACACTTTCTAGCAAGATTAGGAGACTTTGAACATATTAGCAGGTCACCTCACCTCCTTCTAATTCTTTTTTTTTTGTTTTTTTGTGAGGGAAATCTAGAATGTGAGGCAAGATCAAGCAGTGAGTGTACCCTCGTCCTGTACTTGATGGTGGGACAAAAATGAGAGACCCCAAATCTTCTGGCCCCAAGTTTTGTACCTTGTCTGTAGACAGCCTTTCACTGCTGAGTCAAAGATATGAGATTTGGTTTGGAAGAAGAAATTGCAAAACAAGGCCTTTGTTCATCAAAACATCTACTTAGCCAATAACTGCAGCCAGTTTTGTTAACAGGACGGTGCTTGGGTAATTTCTGCGACTCTATTGAGGCTCCTCTTCGTGTTCTGAGCAGAGACCTGAGAGCTGAGTGTGGTACATGAACCTCTGCACCGCTTTGGGGTTCCACAGGTAACCACTGGTGTCACTTTTATACTGTTTGTGCCTCAGCAATGGAGGTTGGGGATTTCATCAGGTGATGCTCAGTGGGCTGGAACCTTTTTCTGTGGCTCCATGGCTCTATGGGAGTCTCTGAGAGTTCTGTCATTGACTTCACTGGTGTCGAGATTTCACTTCCAGTAAAGAACAGGCCAAAAGCCAGTAGATACAGCCTTTTAATGAAATCTTAAAACACAAGACTCCTTCCCATGCCCTCAACTTTTAGTATAAACCATTTCAGATAATTTATTTGTGCTATCAGAAAGTATCATTCTTAACCCTGAGGTAATGATTTTACTTCAACTTAGGTGCCTGATATCATCTGCCAGCTTTTTGTCTTCATATATCAAGTGTATTTTCATTGCATCTCTTGCACAGGCTATTTACCCATGATGCTATGCAATGAGGAGAAATAAAATGTGTGATTTTTAAATTATTCTTCTGCTCTTCTATTTTTTCATCTCCAGATGGTCTCTGAGACTGGTGATGTATTCTTTAGGCTATGGATTTTCTGCTTTAATTAACTTACTTAATCAGCACGCATTTGAGAGACGCACGTGATCAGACAATATCAGGTGCTAATATTTAATTCCTTTTATGAAATTAGAGGCAGATAAATGGTTGAATCATAACTGAATTATCTTATTAGACTACAAGCTGATCGGTGTTAAAATGGAACTTGAGATTACCACGTTTGCATTAATTTCACATTGGCTGGGGCTGCTGTAAGGACTGGGCACAATGTGATTGATGGGTTAGGGAGCAAGATCAGAGCTGGATGACTGAGGTCTGTCACACATATTTATCAGCTGAGGGGCTGGCACAATTTGTATCACTACTAAGAGCACTGAAGGTAACTAATGCTTTGATTTACCGCCTCCCAAGTTAAAAAATGCAGTGAATAGGTCTTTTTTGTGTGTTATACTGAAATAAGCCATCTCTCTTTCCATCCTGCATCTCCCCAGTGTGTGTGCTTGTGAAGAAGGACAGGCAGTCACCACACATCCATCACCTCAGGGGCTTTGCTGGGAATCAGGTAGTTACTGCTGGGAGCAGTGGAGGTCTGACACATACTTGTACGGATGGGCTGGCTGGAGCAAGTCTGGGGCTTGTACAAGATTCAAATATTTTTATTGCTTGGTGAAAGATCTGAGCAAGTTTGAGTGAAATTCTCAGAATCTGCACCCTCTCTGTGTGTTTTCCCAGATGGCTATCATTAGCTGAGGAATGGGAATTCTTGTTTTTGGCATGGCCATAGTGATTTTACTTGGGTGTTAGGATGGAGAGGAGTCATGCAGTACTTACAGGATCCCTTTTTACAAGGCCTGGGTTGGGAACGACAGCAATGAGGTGGGCAATTGTAAACATGGAGTTCAGCACATAGGAAAAAAACAAATTCTTATGCAGTGTTATCCTTTGACAGCTGAGGCTCCTGAAAAATATGCAACACATGTTGTGTAAATTAGTATTTTTCCTGTGATGTCACTTTAACAAGCTCTTTTTGGCAACAGTCTCTCAAGAATGTCTTTTGGCAAGGCGTAACTGGAAAATACATGACTTGCATTGCAGCCATAACCTCTGAAAAATTTTTGGGTTTGTTTTTACACCTGTTTAGCACCACATGCCTTTTAGACCATGTTGTAAAGACCTATCCAGCTACATTCTTAGCTCTTGATGCTTTTCTTTAATTCATGGTAATTGACATATTAAGTGGTGAAGCAGAACCCTGAGAATTTCTGGATGTGCATGATACAAGTAATGAATATCAGGAATACTGCTCCCTGGAGACTCAATTTCTCAAATACTCAGATGAAAATTATTTTCTACTTCAGGAATTAGTAGTGAGACAGGATGGGAATTTGGGCAGGAATCTCCTTAAATTACAGGGGGATTTGGGTTGGTATCCTGCATATTTCTAACTCCAGCTGAGATCCCAAACAAGAGTAGGTTGTTTTACTGCTCCGAAGGAGAAGAAATCTCTTAAAATCACTGTTTTTTGGGAGGATAGGATTTATGCTATTGTGGGTAGCAGAATTTCACAAGATAAGATTTCAGAATTCTTCTGAAATCAAATAATGACTGCAGTTTCACACCTAAACCATCTCCCACTTCTAATTCATACCAAATCCTCATGTCACCGCCTCACACATCCCTGAGGCAGAGAAAAGGGCCCCTGGAGCTCTCCATGCCCAGAGCACAGCACCAGGCTGACAGAGGGTGATTGCAGAAAGGCAGTCATGGAGCTGTTAAATAACGCTGTGCTGCCCAGTGATCACTGAGAGCAAAAAGGTAAAACTGCTAGGTAAGGAACATAAGTAAGAAATACTGCTGTCTTGCTGGGGTAAGCTCGGCACCAGGAGTCTTCTGCAGTCTGGAATGGAGCACAGGCTGTGGCTTTCTTCTCCTCTGCAAGTGGAAGCCAATGTTGAATGCACTCTCCTCAAAAGGAGAGAGCTAATCTAGCCAATTGAACCCTCTTCTGCTTATTTTGCTTGCTTGGTTGATTTATTTTCCTTCTTTAGCCCCTTGGTCACCTGCCATTTATTCTTCTTTTTATTACACCTACTTTCCAAGTCATTGCATGGAACTCTTCCTTTAGCTTGAGCTAATCTTTCTAGTTATGGTTATCAGCATCTAGCAATGCTTATCACTTCTTTTGACCTCCTTATTTATCCAGTCACCATCTTTTGGTCAGGATGTCCATGACATGCAGATCCTGGCTAGAAATGAGAGTATCTCTGTACACCTAGCCCTGATTTTATAGCCTTCCTTTAGCATCAGCTATTGGCAAATATTGAGTGTCAGATATAGGGCTGGGTTCATGAACTTTCAGTTTGATTCACTGTAGGACATGGTATTGGAAAAAAAGGACCATTCTTCGGAGTTGTTTTTTGCTACACTATGTTCTTGTGCTTATTTTACCTGTATTTGTCCCCAACACAAATCTAGTCTGATGCTCCTTTTCTGCTCCTAAGCTCTGGTGATATTTATTCAGTCCTGAGTCTTCCTTTCTCCCCATACTCCATCACAATCCTTTGCCTATGCCACTTAACACACTTTTTTTGGGACCCTATGACATGCTTATCGCTGTCTGTCTTTCTTTTGCAGCCCTGGGAACAGGACTGGTGTGACATCAGTTCTGTTCCCAAGAAATAAGGATTTCCTTATTACTGGGAAAAATCTCTTCAGCTCCTGGCCACAGAAATGCAGACCCTTGCCTCTCCAGCTGCCTTTCTATGTGGTTTCTGGTACAGGGAGTCTTTTGTGATAATCTCAGACAGGTAGATGTGTCTCAACTCCCATTCCTGTCCTTCCTCATTGCTCTACTTGACTTTTGGCAGTCTAATTAGTCTATTAAATTGGACTGTCCTTCAGTACATGCTGCCTTTGAGTGCTGCCCAGCCTCCTTTCCCTGCCTGCCTTCCTCTCAGTTTTACTTTCTCCTCAGTATTCCCCTTTTTCACTGATTACAGCTTTCATGTTAAAGATTCACCTATAACATTAGTGTTTCTTCTATACCCCCACTTTCTAATTTGACCTTGAGTGTTGTCCCAACGGCATCATCACTCGCCTGATGTTGTGATTTGGCAATAATTTTCAATCTTCTCCTTCTCTGACCTGTTTTAGCTTTCTTCCTGGCCCTTTTCATGATATTAATTATTCCTTTGTGATGTTTTTGAAGGCTCCTTGGCATTGTCCCTGACATCTTTCTGTGTTCTCCCTACTCTGCTTCACTCTTGGGCACAGTGACTCTTGGGGATGGTGCTGTGCAGGGCCAGGAGTTGGACTCGATCCTTGAGGGTCCCTTCCAACCCAACTTATTCTGTGGTTCTGTGTGATTCTGATAAATCAGTAGGCAAGAAGGCACAACTAAGTCAGTTATCCATGTCTAAAATTTGTGAGCTTTTTGTGTCTTCAAGCTTCTATCCACTGTCTCTTCAGAATTTGAGTCTCCTAAGATTTCTGTGGCTCCCCTGTGTTTCACATTGATTCTGTCTCCTACATTTCCTTTTTCAGAGATAGGTTCTCTCATCTACTCACAATCAGCCTTACTTTACAGTTCCTATCTCTACTTGTCTATCACAATTAGAATATTTTCCTCATAGGACTGTGAATCTGTCATTTTTCTCATGCATGAATACTGAGAATACTGATTTTCACACCTAGACACCTATTTTCCTCTTCTCACCCATTGTTTAGTTATCAAATTATTTTCATGCTTTTTACCATGTTCTCCCTTGCCCCTGGGGAAAACATCCCAAAAATTTCACAAAATGTCCTTCTACCCATTACCTTCCAACTCCTTTTAAAAACCTTGGCAGCAATTAGACTGCAGGTGCATTCATAACACACCATCTATTATTCTGGCAAATATAGATTTGTTGTACTCCCCATCTGTCTTTATACAAATGTCTTTGTTTTAATAATTTAATTGGAAGTGATTTGAAGCTAGGAGTACCTCTCTTCTTTTGTGTTTTATTAAATAAGATAATGGGGTCTCACTCTGCAGTTATAGAAATCAAGCAATAATGTGACAATGCATGAAGCTGTTAGACACCCTACTTTATTAATACTTTCTCCTGTTATGAGTTAGCATTTCTTGGTGATGCTCATCCCTACTGATTCATTATTCCATTCTGAAAGTACTACAACATCTGTGATGCCAGTTCATTATGAATCTTGATACCCAAAAGTGAGCTGAAAATAAATCTCTGCCAGCAAAAACTTATATGTGGGAAACTGCAATCCCTGCAAGCTGCCTCTGGAGTCAAAGGCTATTATATAGTCCTGAAATCATCTCTTGCTATCTGATGGACTGCTTGATTGACAGCTTCCCTTCAGCTGAAGGTCAAATATCTATTGCTGTCACAGCTAGATGATAGAAAACAGCTGAAGGTTACATGAGCCCTCTTCCCACACAGCTTCATTCTCACTTTCCTATGATTGTAATTTGTCTTCCTCTTTGTCCTCCCATTATGAAGCACCTTGGTTTAAATCCTTTCTCTCTTCTCCCTGTAACCTTTGTGTCATGGCTTAGTCATGGAAGGGGAAGGAGGAGCGGAGGAGGAAAGACAGGAGGAGGTGTGCTACTGTCTGGAAGGCTGCTGCAAAGACCAGTCCTTCAGAGCAGCCTGAGACCAACCAAGATTATGGGTTGTTGATGACTCAGAGCTCAGAGTGAGTCAGACAGGCTGACCCTGCCTCACTTGCTGCAAGGACTCACCTTGCTGGTCTGTTTAGCATACCTAATTTGATCAGATCCTGTCTTCACTGTCCCAGAGAACTCAACCTGGAGTCTGGAGTTCCAAGTCAGATAAAACTCTTTCCAGTTTTCTCAAAGCATTACTGTGGCTATGGTTTTGTGCTATTTATCTGCTTAAATGGGAAAGGAAATCATCAGTTCAGTCAGCAGAGCTTCTAGTTATCTCTGTATCTGATTAAGATGTGTTATCATAGGCACTCATCAAATTGCCTCTTTGGAAATTCCCAGGATTCACAGCCTGTATATTTGAATCTTCTAATCTATGCAAAGTCCAACCATTTAATTTTCCTATGTTTCCTAGTCTTGTTCTTGTGGTGGTGATGTTGGGGGCTTGATCTTTTACTACTCTTCCTATTTGACACTTGAGGCAGAGGCATTTAATTGACAGTGGACAGATTCACCAGCATGACAGATTCATCAGCAAGATTGAAATGCTCTAGTTAAGCTGCCATACTGTAGCTGTAGTGCTCTCAGTGAATATCAGTCTAGTCTCCTCTAAAATTCTGATACAGCATATCTTTGTTTTTCCTTTTAATGAGGATAACAGGCTGCACACTAGTGCCAATTTCTGTCTCAGGGCTGACTCCTGTAAGCACCTACTAAAGTCTGTAGCTCAGTCCTTCAGCCCCAGATGCAGGTAGTCCTGTTCTTCAGGAACTTGGAGCTCCTGGTCACTGCCCCATGCAGTCACGGCACCTGACAAGCTCTGGACATGCTCTTCAAGGAACATAAGGCAATGAAACACTAATTTTAGAAAATTAGGATTTTAGTTACCTTGCTGAAAATAATTAAAAGTTAGAAGTTAGAAGGGAGTAGTTATCTGAAACTCAAATAATTGATTGTCTGTCATTTTATGTTTGCTCAGCTGTGCTTACAATGGGAAAAGATGAAACTAGTGAGCAGAACCAAAGGAACATAGACAATGCAGTCAGAAACCCATTCTTTGGAAAACTGCACTATCCCCAAAAATCATTTGTATTGTCAGTGATAGAAAAGGTCAAGAGTTTAGGGTGAGGAAGACTTGCCCTACTTCCTCCTTTAAAGACCCTTCCTCACAAAAACGACCCCAGACTTAATTTAAGAAGTCAATCATGCTTGCTTAATAGCTATTCAAGCTAATTACCATAAGAAGTGGAGATGGGAGGGACTGTTATCACGAATATGTATTTGTTTGATTCCTTTGCTAATAAATAGACTTTGTGATCACCTGTGATTTGGCAGTGCGTATTAGATAGGGGATTACCTCACGCTGCTGCCCAGCGCGGAAGAAACATACACTTTGTAACTTTAAATTGTTAGAGAGTCTTCTGTCCATCACAGTTGAGTATCGGTATTAGACCAATACTCATATTTTAGTAAATCAGCAATAGGTAAATAAAAGGCCTTACTGCATCCCCAGCTGCACCATTTCCCCATGGGCTGCACTTTCACATCAGTGCTGACACACACAAAAACATTGTCTTGGCTACACTCCACTGGGAGAGGTCCCACTGGTGAGAGGAGCCTGTGCTCAGACTTCTTTATCTTTTTATGAAAAGACACTCAGAAGAGCTGCTTCTCCCTGCCATGACACCTTCCAAGATCTCCTGTGGTTGAGATGCCTCAGGGAAAGAAGAGAGAGTGTCTGTAAGAAACACTTACTTGAAATAGAAGAAAATTGCCAAGGAAATCAACAGGGATGTTATGGACAAAGCATGGCCAACGATCGCCATATAATAAAGTATGAACGCCATCTGCAATTTAACAAAAAGAAAAGGCAAGCATGAACAGTTTGCAGGAACTCTGCTTTCTCATTAAGGAAGAATCTACAAAATCAACCTCCCATTTTGTATTTTTTCTTCTGTCCAACATTATTTTTCTATATATTTTTAATATCAGCAATCTATTAAATAGCATGACTCATGATCTGAAGATGAGTGTTTCTTACATATGTAGATCTGTTCCTGATATATTGAAGTGGTGAGATCCCTGCTCACACTGTCACTAACTTTCCCAAGCTCTAGGAGAGTGCTGCAGACATATACATTCAGATTTTCAATAGACCCATGACAAGTTATCACATATATGAAAAAAAAAAAAATAAAACAGGTTGCTGCATTATTGGAATAAAATGTTTTTGGGTTGAAAGCAGCTTAAACTACAGGGATCAAAAGCTCAATGGTCACTTTTGGAGATGAGTCAGTAGTTACCTGCCCTCAAGACTCGTATTAGGGGCTGAATTTTATTTTTGTTCAATGTATTAATCAATGACTTGATGCAGAAAAACTTCTAAATTTCCAGGTGATACTCAGGTCTTCCAGATAATAGTGAGGCACTCGCAAAAGGCCTCATTTAACTGAGGGGACAAGAAAATGCTATATGAGCTTTAATATGGAAAAAAAAGTGGGCTAACCGAGCTAGGACACGTAATCTAAATCCTGTCTACACCATGCTTAACTTAGGACTGGAAGCCAAATTTGGGAAGATCTTGGAGTCACCCAGGACAATTCTCTGAATCACTGGCTTACTGTGTAATGATAGCCAAAAGCCAGCAAAATATTGATTATGATAAAAAAAAAGCACTGTGGGTAGAACAATAACATATGTCCGAAATTTACAGCAGTAACCTTAAATGCATGTGTGCTTCCAGTCTCCATATCCCATGAACATAAAAGAGCAAGGAAAGGTTAAAAAAAGGCAACTAAAAAAGCTGAGGATGAGTTTCTGTGGGTACAAAGGCTGGGATTCTCCTTTTTGGAGAGAAGTCAGAGGGGTTTATGACCAAAGCCTTCACAGTCATGAAAGCAGCAGATGAGGTGAACATTATCCTCAATGTGCACCACACAAGAGCATCACATCTTGAGACAAATTCTGGTTCACATTAGTGTGAGCCTTGGTGCTGGGCAACTCAGTGGTCTGACAGTGCTGTGAATGCAGTACTCATGGGCAGATAATTGGGCTTTCACTGTGTCTCATGGCATTGAAATCTAGAGGAGGCTGATCCGTATTTTTTGATACCAGTTGTAAAATATAACTGCAGGACTGCACCTGGGCTTCAGAATGTTGAGGTATCTAAATGCCACACTTTGGTCTCAGCCAAGCTCTTAAGCATCAGCCATCTGTCAGAGGAGTGAGTGAAGGAGGCTAGATGTCATTCCAGGCTTCACCTCTGCCTCCTTTCTGAAAGCAAGGACACAGTAGCAGCCTGCCCAGGAAAAGACTGGAAGTCTTAGTTCGTCTGCTGGGTTTATTTGCTTTTCAGCTCTATTTCATTCATTTTTCTTTTGCTCTGCATGAACAATTTTCATCTTCTCAGTGATTAGATGAATTGCTTTTTGCAGCCTGATGTTTTGACACGCATCTTTTTGGTGCTTCCAAGTAATTTTAAACTTTCCCTTGAGAACAAATAAGAACACAATTCAGAAGGCAAAGCCATTCCTCTTAATAAAGGTGCTCATCTTATATAATTTGGTCTCAAGACATCCTAAAACTTTCAAATAAGCTTCTGTGTTCATTAACCTAGGTGGGGTGGCCTGATCCAGATTTACACCAGAGCCACATTTACACTGATCTGACCACATAGAAGAGACATGATCTGATTGTACATATTATTTCCAAGTTATGGAAAATGATGCATATTTACTGAAAATACCCTAGGTCTTCTAGTTCTCCTTCACAAAGACTAACCACTGCATTGTTAGTGAGCACAAAATGCTTGATATCCTGTTCTGAGAGCACCAGCAATCCCATAGAGGACAGACCTGAGTGTGGAGAAGATAAAACAACTTTCTCCAATACAGCGTGGTGGGAGAGGTTTGCCTGTGTACGTGTGACATTTATTCCACTTCATACTACATTGATTGTGTTTTTTCATGGCATTAAATGGATATATTCTTAAATCCTGAATTTAATTTACAGATGACTTCTTCAAAAATATTTTTTTATCCTATGTTTTTATACAACCTATAGCCTGAAATAGCTAGAAGTAGGAAAGATCTCCAGGTAGCTACATGCAAGTTTATGTACACCCTGGAGGATTCTTGGTTATTCAATCTATCTAACTTTCTGTTCTCAAGTGATAAAGTAACTGTGTATTTGAGAATCAGCAACTGCTTTTTTGACTGCATCCTGCAAATTTACTATGCCAAATGCTTAAAAAAGCCTTGCATATATAACAATGATGGCAGATCAAAATGGACGGAAATGTGAGCTAAGAAAGCATATGGTCTATCATTCTATTTTCAATATCTGGATATATATATTTTTTTTTCAGTGATCTGTCTCAAAAGTATAGCATATTGGTATTTTCAGTTAACTTCAAATAATACTAGTTTCTTCATTCCTTGAACTGGGCACCTGTCCTGTCCTTCTGACACATATGACTTATATAACATGCTTACTCATTTCATTTTTTGCTTTTTCAGATTTTTTATCCTGGATTTAGAATACTTAAATGTTATTCCTTGTTCCTCTAGAATTCTTCACTTGAGGAAAGAGAATTATCTAAGAGCAATGCCTTTCACTCAATTATATTATGTGTAGAAAAGTGGAAATAGTCTATAAATGAAGCATATTTCTGTTTACTGAAGGCTTGGTTTAAATCTAACTTGGCATTTCTATGAAGATATATTCTTTCTGCATTTTCCATAACTTTTCATTTAAGAAAAATCATGATGTGCATATAATTTTCCTTTGTATTCTGTCTGTCCTCTGTGTGAATGATGTTCAAAATTCTTCTTCTGGAAGGCATGGATAATAGGTTACAGAACCACATTTTTGGCCTCCTTACATGTGCCAACATCTGGAAAAATTATATATTTACGGTGCTTCCACGTAATGCCTCTGTAAGCTCATATTGTTACTATTATTCTTGCCTTGTCACACAGGTGAGTCTCATTTGAACATGATGGTTTGTCATGCTGCAAAAACCCTTAGAATTCACTTCCTGCCTAATCCAACAGACTTTTCCAAGGCCCTTTGGGCTGAGTTACTACTAAATATACCTGCACACTGCTTTCTAGCTGAATAAGAAGAGGTCCTCCAACACAAACCCCAAATCAAATCACTACTTGAATATTTTCCTTCCACTATTCCAAACAGTCACAAATTATTCTGTCACAAATCTGTAATCAGATTTTCCTGGAGCTCCACTTGCATTTGAGAAATATATTTACTTTTATGAGCTTCCCTAACTGAATTGTTTTAAAGCTTTTCTCAGATTTCTCTCTCCTTATTTCTTTTGGTGCTTTTAGATTTAGTACTTCTCTTTCAGTTGAGCACCTTGATTTTGGAAATATTGATGCAAATGCTTAATTAATTATTGTAAATGGTCTCAATTTCTTCAGTAAAAGTCAAAGTTAAATGTGTTCATGCTTGTAAGATTTTCTGGATTATTCATAAATATTTATTTTCTGGATTATTCATAAATATTTATTTTCAAAGAGTGTGAGTACAGGGTAATATTCTTTGCTTAAGAAAACTAATTTTGACTTACATTAATATTACTAGCCCTGCAGAGAAGACATTTTGGAATATTATTATGCAGAAAGCAAAATTGTGACTCTAAAAGATTATTTTATAACTGTTGGTCAATCAGGGAAAATCATAGGAATTAAAAACGCATCTGAAAAATGCAGCAAAACTCATCACATTAATTACCACTAAATTATCCACCCCATAGCAAACCAATATTGAGGTCTGAGCACTCATTAAATAATTTGGATATGCTAAAATCACAAGAACAATGTTATTTAAATCTTGTGCAACAAATAAAGCTGAAAGATAGGGCTATCCTGGTCTCTCTCACATGTATTATTGCTAGCCCAGCCCAAAACATTGCCAAACAACCACAGCCTCTTTAACTTCAGCATACCTTCAGCTTTTCAGAGGTGAAAGAGTTGCACAGGGTGTAGTTGGACCAAGTTCGGTTGCTCTCAGGATGGCGGAACCAATTTCCAGTTTCATCACAATATTTTGAAGCCCTCTCTGATGAAAAATTGCAATAAAAGTTATTTTAACATAAGCATATAATGAATTAAAAAACCCATCTAAAAGAATTTGTGTGAGAATGAAATGTGTAATAAAATCCAAACGATTTTCAACCTGTGTAATTAATAGACATCCTTGCTGTTATGTTGTTTTGGTTTTTTTTCTGAGACTTATCTCTTGGTAAACTTGTTTAGCTGTCTCCTTTTGCACTACACCCACTAGGGTATATATCTCAGCCTTCATTCAGATGCAGTATTTAGCTGATAATGATCCATTCAAAGAGGCTGTTGATGGCAGTTGACGGAAGAGAAAATAACCACAGGTGCTGATGCCAGACCTGGAGGAAGTGCAGGGTTTCAAGTACCAGGGTTAAATAAGTTAAAAATACTGTGTAGATAAAGGGCAGTCAGTAGTGTATAAAGCAGAGTCTGGGTGTATAAAGTCAACAGCCCCAGTGCAGTGCTGTCTCTGTGCAGAGGAGTGGAAAAGCCTCACCCAGCCTCCCCACCTGTGGAATCCTGACATGCAGAGCGGGAGCATCGCTCTCCTTGGGGTCTGCACAGCACGCAGGCACGGAGACAAGCAGCTCAGAAACATTTTGGCACTGGTCCCACGTGTGCAGTTTAATTTAAGATGGCTGCAGAGTTCTCTGTTTAAATAATCTGATGTTCTTTGGCCTTTACACAGGTGTCACTGGTGCTGGCTCCTTCTCCTCGGGTGGCTCTGGCGTCCTTCCCGAAAGCCCTGCCATATGGATCACACTCCTGGCTGGTGCTCCTCTGCACGTCCTGCTGTGCTGGGGGCACAGTGGGGCTTCAGCAGTGCACAGCTCTGTGGGATGCCAGAGGACACAAACTGTGCCAAGGGAGATAAAGGCTGGATATATAGAAGATATCAGGAAAAAGTTTTTCACAGAAAGAATAATAAAGTATTGGAATACTTTGCCTGGAGATGTGGTGGAGCCACCATCCCTGGATGTATTTAAAGAAAGCCTGGATGTGGCACTGGATGTGGTCTAGTTGACGTGTTAGGGCATGGGTTGGACTTGATGATCTTGGAGATCTCTTCCAGCCTAGTTATTCTGTGCTCCTGTGTGATTCTGTGATGCCTGGAGCTGCAGGTGTGTGCTGTGTCTGTGGCCGCCCTGCCAGGGACACCCTGGATGCTGAGGTGCAGACAGTCACTGCTAATCACCAGTCACGTTTTGGACCAGTTCCTTTGGCCTTCCCTCAAGCATTAGCCATGTGGGAGTCAATGTTTACCCAAGTGACAAAGACGGGATAAGATCATAAACTTATAAAATAATAAACAATTATTTGATGTTTTCTTAGCTAGTAACACAAGAGACTTATGAAAAATATGTTTTTAAAATAGTCTGACTTTTAAAATAGTCTGAAAAGTCTATCTTGAATTTGCTTTGCCTTTTCTAGCTCTATAATTTTTTTGCTTTATACTTAGATTGTCACCATTTCCAGTCAATACAATTTCACAGAGCCCATAGCCATTTGAACATACACATTTTCATTTTTTGTGGCTAACATTCCCACTTGCTTTTCTTCATCTGGTGATTAATGGTTCTATTAATTTGTAAGATTCATATTCCTAGAGCCTAAAGAAAGGATCTGATCAGATGGGTAAGGTAAGGATAGAATAGACTGAATTCTTTTACTCTGACTAGAAATACACTTTATATAATGCCCTTGCAGAAAAGAAAAAAAAAAAAAAAGAAGATAATCCTCCAGAGCACAGCATATCCTTGTGGATTGTTTAGGGGGACTTGTTAAAAATCAATACGTGCATCAGCAACACCAAGAGGAACAGTACATGTTATTTGAGCCTCACAAAGCTGCAGCTTGGAGATAATCTCAGACTGCCCATGTAGCAGTGTTCCCTTCTACTCATTGCCAGATGCTATCAAAAGCTGGAAAAAGTTTTCAGTCACAGATGACAGATTAATGGTTGTGCTACCATGGAACACAGTGTGCAAGTGTTGCACTGATTATCCCCTGCACTCTGCAGAGTGCACGGCTTTAGTGAATCTACAGAGTGCGTATGGCAATGTCATCCATCATCTCTGTACTCCAGTACAGCCTAGGTAGGCTCTCTGCCAGAGTGTAATGTGGCCCCTTTAAGTTAGAGACAAACCTTTTGCCTCATGCTTTTCCTTAAAACCAGGCAAACACTGATCCTACAAACAGCTGATCCTGCTCTGAAAGTGCCAATGTCCCATGGATTTCTTGCTGTGATGCAAGAATACATAAGTGAGGAATAAGCACTCTTTACTGTCCATCCCAGTGGCTCAAACAGATCAAACACCTCCTCTAATCTACTCTTTTATACAGAAACAAAGCTGCAATCCATCCACTGTTCTACTGCAAGTTATTCTGGAGTGGCCCACTAGCAGGTGGGGGATATTGAACCTTGGCACATGCTGGTTTTTTGTGCTAAGCAGAAGAATATGGTAAAATTTTAAAAAAGACACATGTTCAAGGATGGGTAAGACAACACTAGCAAGGAAAAATGAAAGCTTGAGCTTTGAGATTATTAGAATGCTGTGTCAACACTAATTTTTTAGGCTCTATCTGTAACCTATCAACTTGGAAGGGGCACCACTTGGGCATTGCATTATTCAAAGTGGAAGAACGGTGACATCACACTGGACTGATCTCACCTGACTATAGGAACCTTAAAGTTACATAATCATTAGACAGTTGTGCAGAATCTCTGCAGTTAACTTCAAGAGCTGTCTGGGCAAAATGGATGAAAGCAATCTCATCCACAAGGGAACTTTCGTGGGAGCAGTGAAGTGTCTTGAAAGATTAACCAGTAGCAGTTATTTGCATATGTATTGTTTGTGGCACTTATAGTACTTTGATGAATCATATGCTCATTAGAAATCCCTCAGTCATCTATATGTAACAAATATCTTAATATCTCTGGAACAACATGATAGCTCTATCAATCAGGTTTTCCACAATTAGACCAGAGCTATAGCTAACACAAGTTAAAGGAGCCAACATCAGTTTTTAGTTTATTGCTGAGTTACAAAATAGAAGAAGAAAGAAGTTATCCCCTGTCGCAGTCAAGCTCAGCACATACCAGACACTGGATTATTTGTCATTGTTTGGATAGACCTGTGCAGTGCTTATTCTTTCCTTTTGCAGTGGAAAGAATAATTGATGTTGCAAATCTGATTTATTTACATATTTGGTAAAATATTCTGGGAGAAACTTTTTCAAAAATGAAAAAAATAATCTCATATAATGCAGTGGAGACCCTAGAAAACTTCAATTCCAGTGTCCTAGTAAATGAAGAATTATCACTTTCTTCAGAGTGTCTTAGTCAGCAGAACTAGAATCTGTATAAAAGTCATATTGGGCAGTATGGGCATAGGAACTGATTTTTAAAACACAGCTGTCAAACTTGCTGAGGAGCAGGACAGAAATACACAGAATGGTAAGGAGAAAAGAAGCAGCTGGACAAAGGGTTCATATTTGTCCTTTTTATAATTGTCTAAATATATCACTTTAAGGCAAGAGAATAGGACCAGCAGAAATCCAGATCTGTCTATTTTAGTTAAATTCAGCCAGAATTTGGATTTTGTGGCAGAAAGAGAAGGGCTCTCCCAGTGTCAGAGCAGGAAGGCAAGGCTGTACTTGCATGTTTTTCAGTTGTAAGAGGCAACAACACATTAATCATCATCTGATTAATCATCATCTAATTGCTTATGGATGTATATGGATTTGCTTCCAAATTGCACTTCTAGAAACTCTGCTCCTGGAACTACATGAAGTGTTATGAGTAATAGCTTGCAAAAGGGAACTAAAGACAGAAATCCAACAGAGCAGAGAACTGAGGGGAGTTTTGCTAAATGCACCTTTGGTTCACAAAGTGGGGTGGATACTGCTCTTAAACACTTCCAAAAAGTAAAGAGAGTGAAACTGAGATGGAAAGGGCTGTCTGCCACAGAGAAACTTGCACATTTGGTTGCCTTGCTGTATGACTGCACTAAAATAATCCTGACTAAATGCACTGTACAGGGACAGTGAGGTGGGCAATAAAAGACTCCCCTGCCACAAACCCAAGAGCCACAGGTGGCACAGGGCAAGGCTCAGCTCCTCCTGCTGCCCTTGACAGCCTGCCCTGCTAGAAGGCCATTATATCCACAATGTATTCTCTTTTCTTCCATTTGTAAGAATATTGCCAGCACGAATTACATACTGCATTCCTCAAAAACTGAACTTCCACCAATTTCAGTGTGACCTGGAACCATTTCAGACAGATTATACCAAAGATTAACCTGTCTAAAATATGAATATAAAATAAAATTCAAGAGAATTTCATGTTGCTTGAATAGGAGCATATAAATAGCCCTGCTCAGAGCTTCACAGCCAGAAGTGGATGAGACAATGAATTTCCTGCTGTCACTGGCATTAAAGCAGTAGGTCTTGTTATGTTTTCCAGCCAAATTGATTTGTTTTTATGCATTATCACACTGTGCATGATGTGCACTGCGAGAAAGAGATTGCTTCTTTCAGAGCACAGATTCCTGTCCAGTAAGAACTGATCTAAGTTCAGTGAAATAAGTGGGACTACACTTGGTAGCTAACTGTGAAGTTGCCAGACAGAAAATGAACAGAGCACTGAGCATGTTCTCCTTCACTTTGTTTCTGTGTTCTTTTCTTCAGAATATGACTGCACCTTGTTTACTTTCTAACACACTCTATCAATTTCTTGGCATCAGTGCTGAATGTTGTTGGGGATCAGACACAGAGGGCTGGTATTTGGCACCCACAGATACAGATGGGAGGAGGATTTGATACTATGCTGACAATAATGTGTCGCTTTTCCAATGATGAATGATGTAAGTATCAAAGCAAAAATATAGAGGAAAGACATTATTTTATTACATGGCCTCTTAATGAAGTGACATAATCATCAATTAGCTGATACACAGTGGTTCTGCAGATCTTGGTGCAGCCCAGAACAACACGGCATGAAATACTTGTTTCAGAAATCCACGGGGTTACTTGCATGCCTAAAATACACACTGAGGTCAGAGACTCAATGGGGAGGAAATCTGACAGTCACTGCAGTTTTCATCATGGAAAATTGCTATTTTTTAGGATGAAGTTTCTGTGTCTCAGCAGAAAAGCTGGCTGTATTTTGTTTAACATGAATAAGGTACCAAAGGAAATAATGACTTGTGACACAAAACCTGACAGACTTCTCAGGACAGTTCAGTCTGTGCTTCTGGCCACCTGTTAGTGGCAGCCACTTTGATTAGCAGTTGACAGACTTGTAGACATCTCCCTTATTTCTTGTCTCCCTCCTACTTTATTAAGCCTCCGTGTGACAACCAGCCACCTGTAAAGCTAAGGCTGATTACCCACTGGTTTGATGCCACATCTGTAACACTTGCTGGGTTGCTCAACAGCTACTCTAGGAAAGCAGCTCTGGCTCAACCAGGAGATGCTGAGCTGCTGCCAAAACTGGGAAACAGGGTTGACTGACCGGGGTGCAGGTAAAGAGGCTGACAGAGATGCTGATGAGGAGAAGAGAAATGTGCCAGAGGAAAATACTGGGTCCAGAAGACCACAGGTATTGCTCCTAGAGAGAACAGGAGAGAGAACAGTAGGAAATTAATTACTGGAGGAGGCTTTTCTTCCCACGGCTGTATACAGAGAACAGGAATACTAAAAAATTTCCAAATTTCAATGTTTAAATCTTGCCAGAAAGAGTAATGGAGTATGGGCCAGACTGTGGGCCAGACTTCATGACAAGCATTTGTACATTAAGGAGTGATTTGCAATCAGTGTATGAGCCACAGGCCTTGGCATTAATAAGCATTAGTAAGTGGATTGATATGCTTCTCCATGGATGGCTTCAAGTGTTACTTTCAAGAATGCTGTTATGGCAGAGCAATTAGTCCAGAACAAGTCACTGGAGACAGACAAGAGGAAAAGCTGAGAATAGGTGTCTGGGGACCTAGTAGGAGAGTGTCTCTGAAATCACCCCCATCTATGAAGGATAAGGAGCTTTAGTCATGGGGAAACTTCTGTGACCACAAGGCTGCCCAACACCCACCTGCTAAAGGTACAAGCTGAGTATTGCATGGAGTATACATAAATTAAGATGGTTAGTGCCTCCTATTTTTTTTCTTCTTTGAAAACCATGGAAGCAGGGAAAGGAAAAGACTTGTAAATTTTCCTACTCATGAAGAGGGCTGCTGCTGTGTGGAAAGGATATCATTAGTAAAATGAGGTCTGAAGCAGAAGGTACAGACCTCATCCTAGAGGCATTTCTAACATGCATGCAGGAAAATGCTTGCAATGCCAGGATCCAGAGCCTAGGGCTCTCTCCTGAATGTGGGCACTTCTGCCTGGAAACTGAACCAAGTTTGGCCAATTCTTCTTAAATGCTCTTCTGGAATCCTTTGGAATATTTTGCGCAAACAGTCTAATGGTGGAAGCACTGGTCCACAGAGAGGGACACCTGAGTGAAGGGCAGTCCTGCAATTGTGGGTCTCAGCTTCTCAGTCTGTTGTCCCCAGGTGCTCCAGTGACAAGCCATGAGCATAACCCTGCTCCAAGACTCCTCCTTGAAAACTATGACACTGTGCAGAAAAGAGGTCAAGTCTTGTGAAGAAAGGGCAAGAAAGACAAGACCTTGTGATTTGGTGCCCATTGTCTGTCTCAGGGATGTAAATTGCTGTAAATTTGTTGGGCTGGCCTTAGGGTGTTTCCACAGGAAGTGGGTAGTGACCTTGCAACATGAGCTCACTTTCCAAGCACAGGATTGTTGTTGGATACTACTGGGAACCAGAGAAAAAGCAGCCTTGAAGCCTTGCCTTTCTTAGCCTGCTCAAGGACAAGAATTTACAACAATGATTATGCACCTACAGGGTGTGTGAGAGCCGTGTGAGTGTCTCATGATGTTTTGCAGAAGGTATGTTTTCAAAGAGGTGTTGCCTTCTTGGACCAATGAGTCTTTACTATTTTGTTTTTCATGTACTACCCTATACAGTGTAGTGTTTTTCAAAATAAAGCTCTCTCTTCTCTTTTGCTTTTCCATTGCCTGAGGAACTATGTTGCATTATCCTTTTTGCCGCTCACCTATAGCCTAAAATGCAGCACAGGATTCCTGAGCAAACAGATTTCCTTCAATCCATCCTGTCCAATGCCTACTTCCACTAGAAAGAGGGGTGTTCCTTCAACAAAGATTGAATGGAGGTCAGACTGGGTCTGACACTGGAAATTTTAAACGACCTGTGTGAGTTCTGTAATTATGGACAGCTTGATTTATGAAGAACAGAAATAACAATCAATCTGGCTGTAAATGGGATTCAGCAAAATGTATATGGGGTTCGATCCAACCTGGAAACTCCTTAGTTTCTAAATAAGCAATAAGCTCAAGAAAATCAACAATTTTAGCTAATGGTGCTGGATAATTAACTCACAGCTATGCAATGGCCTATTTCCTTCATTTCCAGCTGGGCACATGCATTTTGGGTTAAACTTGTTGAAAAAATTCAGATTTATGCACCCTCCCTTCCAAATGTTTATTTCACAGATTTTTACTGCAGTTGGTGCATTGTGACTACGTGGAACTTAGCACACTGTGGCATCAAGCACCACCTATAAGCAACATGTCCTGAGCATAGAACACACAATTGTCTCTCTTCAAACTGTACTTCTTGCAGAGTTAAACTTGTGTCTAATATTTCCTCATATCTATTTAGAAATGCTTCCATTGATTTTTCATTTTTCCTTTTAAATATTCTTCAATTACTTCTCTCAATCTGCTTCTAGTATTTGTATGAAGAATTCAGCTAAAAACTGAAACTCAGAGACTGAAAGAACATAATTTCTGCCCATCTTCTTTCATAAAATTATATTTTAAAATAAAAAATGAACAAAGAACATACTGATACATATTTCAGGCACATAAGCATCTTCTCTTCATTATAAAAACTTAGAATGAAGTGATGTAATTTAGAAGCTGACATTTTCATAAACTAGGTTCCATAAATCCATGGGTCGTATTTCCATAAATATAAATACATATACAATATTTTTAAAATGAAAATATGTAAATTACGGAACTCAAAAGCTTGATGTGTTTTAATTTCAACCAAACTTTCTGAGATTTCACAGTGATACAAAAATGCCACTGGATTGAGCACATCCACTCAATGGCACAAATGTTCTGAAGACATTCTTTGGAAGATAAAAAGACAAAAAGAAATACTGTACCAGTTGGATCGAAGTCTGGAAAATAATCTGGGCAATTCTGAGCAGTGAGCCTTCCAGCAGGTGTGTCATCCCAGCACAACCAGCCATCCCATGTTCGGTTGCAGAACAGACCTGGACATTAAGAGGATTGCAAGAGTTAATTCCACAGAAAAGTCTCTCCTGAACCGCTCTGTTCCAACCTCTAGAGTAACATTGCTGCCTGCAGACAATCAAGTTTTCTGTTTGTAATATATCCTTTTGTTATTGTTACACTTAGAGAGGCATTCAGGTGCTGCAAGGTACGTTTTTGCTGACCTGATCTTAGTGGTGTCCACTTTTCCAGAAAGTTACATTTTAAAGCATGTTGAACTAAACTTTGAATGTAGGATACAATCCTACAAATTTCTCTTCCTGATCCCCTTCCTGTCAGCTCTAAGCATTAGTGGTCCCCAAAGACCTTTGGGACACTTTTCATTTCGCCTGTTGCTGCTCAGCAGGTCTGAAAATCAGGCGTTCGGAATGTAAAGGTAGGAATCATTTGTGGAGACATCCCAGCTAAGCAACATTTGCAGGCAGATCCCTGCCAAGCTGTTGCCTTGTTCAACACCAGAGACTGGTGATGTAGCTACAAATCCAACGAGGCAGGTGCAAGACTGATCTGTAAGAGGCAGATCCTGCCTGCTGATGCTGTCTGGGCAGGCATGCTGTGATCCTGTCCTTGTCGTGCCCCTTCTGGGAAGGTGTTGAGGCTGTGGGGTGCTCCCAGCCCCAAATTCAGCAATGCTGGGGGGCAGAACACAGCTCATTGCTGATCCCTGTTACACAGATTGTACATGCCATGGCCCTCAGAAAGTGTGCTCTAAGACTGCTTGCTGTAATGTGTAACAGCACGTGTGGACATGACTCACTGTGGATTTATACAAGAAACACATTAAACTCCCCCTACGATTCCTGGTTATTTTCCATTCAAAACCAGTTTGTGTTGGGGAAAAAGGGTTTATCACCAAGACCAGCAGGTTAAAGTGAAATAGAATGTGAAGATGATATGTCTTAGCTTTTTTTTCACTCTGGCCCTGAGCAAGTATTAAAATGGAGATTGTTTTTGAAAAAAATCATAATAGAAGGCACCTAATAACCACTAAGAGTTATTAACATATGGGTAGTTAGTTGCCTCTAGAACTTTTGAAACTATCCACAGAGAAACTTTCTTACAGAAGCAAGAAAGCTGTTAAAAGACATCTGTTCCAATTTGCACCAATAACTGTTTGTAAGTCAAGTAGTTGTTGACAAAAAATAAAAAGCATAGAAACTTCAAAATTAATTTTTTCAAGATTAGATCTTGTTCAGAAAATAAATTTTCATGTACACTTTTACTTATTTAGCTAAGATTTTATATATACATAAAATATATTTTGTATTAAAAATATATATTTTATATATTTATATATCACACACATTTTTCAGTTATCAAGTTAAATGTGCTAATGTTATTTGTTTTCTTAATTAACCCATCATCATATCAGCAGTTTGTTATCTTTCCTTCAGGCATTGTCATGTTCCTCTGCATCTTTAAAATGTATCTGAAAAATTTTAAGGAATATTTTTGTAATATCAAAGAAAAAAAGAGTACAAAATGATTGCAACTTGAGCTTGTTTTTGAAAAGTAGTGCCAAATGGAGTTGGAGGGAATATCTAGTTTTAAAACTTTAAATCCTTTGCCTGGCCTGATAAAGAAAAAAAAATCAGGTCAATCTGTGCATTATGGGCTTGTCTTCCAAGGTAATTATCAGGATATATATATATATGCACACATTTATCTATATCTATCTATCTATCTATCTATCTATCTATCTATCTATCTATCTATTTATTTATCTATCCACACATATATATATACACATACACTATGCTGTTCTAGAGGGGTGGTCATGTGTTTCCATGTGCCTGAGCTCCTCATTTTATTATTATTTTATTATGTCTTCAGTTCAGAACACAACTTCAGTGCTGCTGGCACCATTCTGTAGTCACCCATTATCTTTTTTCTGAGTTATAAAGGAATTAAGTTCATGTTGCTATGAACTGGCATTGTTTCAATCTAGCTGCCAGCTGAAGGAATGCAAGAACTTCCCTGCTGTCCTCCTGTGACAACACTGCTCTGGAGAACACTACTAGGAATTCATGTCTTGATACATATGAATTCCCAGCTCATGCTGGAAAATCCACCCTTTGCAACTTATCACACAAGCAAAGTGCAAAAGAAAGGTGAATCCAGTGGTTATTGTCAATGGATGCAAAAATTAGGTGTTTATGGAGCTGGAGACTAAAATAATAATCTAACAAGAAACAGAAAGTTATTTCCCCCACAAGTCCAGCAACTAAAAGGTTTATTTATACCTGAAACATCATTCCTTTATCCAACAACCCTGTTTAACTGCCCATGGGTATCCCCCATTATTCACCTGAAATAAAACATATTTTAATCAGTGGGAATCTCTATATTCATTCCTAAATATTTATGTATCAAGACCTAATTATCTTAACATCTAACTCTTCTTTGAGTCTTATAGAGCCTAGCAAAAATTTTAAGATAAAGAGCTGTAGAAATGTCTTCATTCTCGTATTACAAGAAATCCCACATTATCTCAAGCACTGCTATTAGTCTGGGTGTTTTTGTTAATTGTTTAAAATATATTTTCTCTTTAAAATGTGTTCTCAGTATCTGTTGTTTACTTCTATAAGTAAAAAAATCACTACCTGTGATATTTTTTGTCTACCTCCTCATATCTTCATTCATATCCGCTGAGAGAAAAAGTGACCAGAACTCTCAGTCCCAAACAGAAATGTTGCCTTATATTATGCAACTGCAGCACCACTATTATTTGTCATTTTCATTCTTATTAGTCTCCATATATGCCTCATGTTCAGTAAAGATGTTTTATAAACTTCTTTTCTAAATCTCAGTGTTTTGCAAATCTCTTTTTCCTGTTGCTGCTGCTGAATATAGAATACATGGAACTTGTGCTGATACAGAGCACGGCACCCAGCAGTCAATACACAAATGGCAAAAAATTGAAACAGTGAGTGGAGCAAACAGAACAACGTTTATGTTTAAGATTCACAATCAGGTGTGAGCTTGCTGAAAGGTTCAGGAAAATGTTATTCCCCGTGCAAGAAAAAGAGAGATTTAAGCAGCAAAGCATTGAGCCAGAAATGTAGGTGACAGAGAAAGGAAGAGCTGCTCATTCTCTGTGCTCCTTCCAGGTTTTTCCTTTCTTTGCACTTAGGAGGATGCTAAGTAAGTGAATTTGATTACTGCTTGTAGAAAGGAAACTGCATACTGAGGAAGACTATGGGTTAGTATAGAGAAGAAAATATTTCATTATACTTATATGACCATATATGGCGAAATACCGATTTAAAAAAAACCTCTTTTTACCTTTTTTCTTGTATGGAGGAGCTCTGTTCATCCTCTCATAACATTTGAACTGTGAATCTATTATCTTCTGCCGTATGACTGAATTTTCAGTTACTACAGGCTCTAATGTAGGATCAGTATAATTTACAGTAGAAGAAAGACTTGGAACAATTCTCTGTATGGAAAGGAAAAGCTGTTAGTATACTAATAAACTTTGAAAAAATTTGAATAAAAAAAGAGGATTAAATTTTAAAAAAAGTGAGGACCAGAAATTTCTATTATGCATTCTTGAAAGGCCTTTTATTTGCATGTATGTTTATCATTATGATGGGCCTCGTACTACCTACAAAGTAAATTCTGAATTTTGTTTATCTCATGAAAACATAAGATTTTAACCAAGCCATTTTTTCTTGGTGAAGAGAATGTCATTAAATACTTGATAAAGTCTTCAAAATATTTTCATTTAATTTAATGTCTGCAAGAGAAGTTTCTATCTTCCCAAATTTACACCCTTGTATTTCTGCTCACTCATGCTGATTTAACTCTAGACAGTGCAGACCAAATACCTCAGTTCCACAGCCTTTGTTTTGAACTGATTATTTCATGTTTTATGTCACCTGCTTTGAGCTTCTGCAACTGTTAAGGTCATAGAAGCACAGGGTAGAGTTTAAACCTCAATACCTGACCTTAGCTCCTAGTTAAGCACCTAAGCAGACTCCCTAAATTTGATAGTCTAAATAGCAAGGTACTCTTTAATCTAGTGGCATCTTCTGAATTATCCCATTCTGAGCCACCTGCAGGTTAAAGGAAGGGATCATTGCCTCTGGAAGGCAATGGAGAGGTCAGTTATATTCTTTTGCCTGCCATCCATCCATCCATCCATCCATCCATCCATCCATCCATCCATCCATCCCTCCCTCCTTCTCTCCTTCCCTCTCTCCCTTGTACAGATGAAGTCTGTGAGTGGAAATGGAAGTGTGGAGCTTTAGTTTGTTCTGTTCTGCCTCAATCCTGTATCATGACTCTTCTCTGCTTGAAGGTGATAGTAAAAGATGAGCTCCTCTGCTTCCCCACTCAAAAGCAACATTGCTGTAGAACTTTCCTGGCATGACCCTCTATTTCCCCCTATACTAAATGGTACTAAAGCCATCACAAACACATTCGGATTCATTTGCAGGCTGTTTCAAAATCTAGGACTCTCATAAACACACAAACTTGACCTTTTTAGCAGCAAATGCTAATACAGAGATCTTAGGCATGCATTTGTAGTTATTTGAACTGAAAACATGACAAGTTTGAAAGCTCAAATATCAGCTTACTTCTTACATTTTGCTGCCCCATTTTTGTTTCACATCACAGGCAATTGTATTCCATCAATATGTTACCTTTTACCCCCATTTTCACACTAAAACATCTTGGTAAAATACATGGCAAAACCACAATGTGTGTGACTTCATTGAAAAAAAAAGCTATTACTTTTATCCTGATAATTCCGTGCCAAACCATGTCAGTTTAGTCTTTTTTTACTCTTATGTCAAATCAATGATGTTTTTCTAATCTCATCTCATCTCATCTCATCTCATCTCATCTCATCTCATCTCACTCTTTTGACACAGACACTTTCAACTGTATACACCTGCTAGCTGGAGGATATGGAGGCAGTCAATCTTGTTGCACTTAAGTAGGTGCTTGAAATAAAATAGGAGGAATAAGAATGAAAATATTTTCTGGCAGAGAAAATTTTATATAAATTGTAGATGTATGTATACATCACACACAACCCCCCTCCCCCACTCCCCAAAGATATACTTGGACAATGAAGCCATTTGGGATATTTCATCTGGCCATCCAAGTGAAAAATTAAGTATCTTGAAAGTCAGAACAGGAAATACAGAAACAAAGCCAAACATCACAGATCCCTTAATGTTAAAAAGCCTAAGGGGAGCAGCTAGAATCCCCAAGAACCATTTAAAAACCAGCCAAGCAAAATCCTGAATCCAGCACAAGAAAGTGCAAATGAGGTTCTTCAGACAATCTCAGCTTTGTCTTAGCCCTTCATGTCCATGTCCATGACACAGGCTCTGGTGCTTTTCTGAAGTGATTAGTAGATACTGCATGCTAATTTTTCCCATTCTTACTTTGAATAATTCCCCAGTTCCAAGCTGTTTGTATTCAGGACAGAAATAACAGTTTCATCACAGGAAGCTAGCAGGACTTCTGTGGCAATGCCTTTCTTCTTGATAATTTCTCTGTGATTCTGGGCCAGTTGGATGCTGCTGGGAACCAGGGAAAAAGCAGCCTTGAAGCCTTGAGTTTCTCAGGCCTTCACAAGGGCAAGAATTTATAACAATGATTATGCACCTGCAGGGTGCGTGAGAGCCGTGTGAGTGTCTTGTGATATTTTGCAGAAGGTATGTTTTCAAAGAGGTGTTGCCTTCTTGGACCAATGAGTCTTTTCTATTTTGTTTTTCATGTACAACCCTATATAAAGTGTAGTGTTTCTTTAAATAAAGCTCTCTCTCTCTTTTGCTTCTCCACTGCACGAAGAATTATGTTGCATTATCCTTTTTGCTGCTCTCCTATAGCCTAAAATGCAACACTGGATCCATGTGTGGAATGATGGTTTTGAGGAGTGAAGTACAATTTGGACACTAAAGTCACCCTACTCTTATAGATAGTTTCATTATTTGTAGTGTGCAATTCCTGAAGAAGTCAGCTCCTACTAGGTACAGTTCAAGGAGAATATTTTGATACTTGGAGGTAGAGAGTACCTGTGGTGGTGGATAGGTTAAATGTCTTGGGTTGTGTACAAAATTGTGTAAGAGTGCTCAGCCATATAACCAGGAGGCCCATTCTAATGCCCCTGCACAAGACAACTGTGGAGCAGCTGAAATTGCCAGCAAATTTCTACTGCCTACATTTAGGCCAGGAATTCACTCAGGCCAATTAAAAATATGGATGAGTTGTGTCACTAAAACTCATCAGTGGAAATCACTTAATGGCTTCCAGTAAAATGAAAGCAAGTTTGGATAAAAGTAGGAATAATGACACTAGATTTATAATTGTCTCTTAAGTGATTTTAAAAAAAGATATTATTTAAAATTTCTTTTTTCTCTTTTTCTTTCCACTAAACACAATGACTCAGATTTTCAAAGTAATTGCCCAAAAATCTTTCCAGGCACTTTTAACGTAATTGGATAGCTTGTGTGTGCAATCAAATTAAGGGGTTATACATAGGTATGTCACTGGGATTGTTCATCTGTGATATGCCCTTTAAATCTACTCTTTCCATTGATTGCTATTCCTCATTTTTATTTGCCTGGATTTGAAAAGCTGGCCTTGGAAGCTTGAACACAATTTTCTTCTGCCTTAAAATCAGATTGCTACTTGAGCAGATAAATGAAATATTAATTTTGTGACTTGTTGGAGGTAGAGAAGTCATATCCTTGTTTGAAATACTGGCTTTTTACCATGCACAAGAGAATCCCATGTTCACCACCCAGAACGTAAAGCCTGACCTCCCAAAGTCAGTCCTGTGGGCTGAGGATCCAGCCTTTATATACCTGCAGTCCAGACAGTCAAAAATTTTGATGCAGTTTGTGATGTCAGATGTTATTATTTGTTTTAGTCTTCCTCACTCCTTACTGTAGGGGTCAGAAAAAGGCAAATGGGGCAGGAAAACATCTCTGGGTCATTATTCTCTTTTAAAAACAGCGGGAGCTTGGGTATGGCTACATGGGAGGGAAAGCTTAGTGTGTATCATGTTAATGGGCGAGGTTGGGAACGTCCCATAAATACCTATGTATCAGTGTTTGTACGAGGTCTCATGGAATTATTAATTTGGACTCACCTCTGCTACTATGTTTAATTGTTATGTCAATATATTTTAGAAATTACGACTTAAATGACACATTTGTACCACAAAAAAGCCTTGGTCAATTAATCTTCGCATGGCAACTACTTACAAAAATATTGAACCTACAAAACATGGAAATAATTTTAAATGTTTTGAGTCCATTACTGCATAATAAAAAGCCTTCCCCATCCACTCATCAGGTACTTCAGATGGAAATATAGATGATGTTTATACAACAAAGGAATGCCTCATTCATTCATAAACATTCTTTATTAAGGAGAAATAAATATTTCACAATAATTACTGTGATCATTGGTTGAAAATGCACTGAATTCTTCAGAAGAAAACAGTTTAAGTGATGTCCCATGCAGCAGTTTAGCAGCCGTACATATGATGTCACTCCTAAAAGTCCAAGTAAATGACGTCATACATACGACCACCAAGCCACCACGTGACAAATGACTCATAAAGGAAAGTGAATTATCATTACAAAAAGAAATAACAGGCTGCTGGGAATGTTGAAGTTCACTTTGTACCTAGAATGAATAAAGGATTCTGAGAAAGCAGTTTGGCTTCATTATTAAACTACACAGGAATGAGCAAACAGTGCCTGGTTTCTGTAAGAGAAACTGCTGTGAACCTGTGCAAGACTGTGCCTTTTCTGCAAGGGAGAATCCAGATAAAGTAAGCACAAAACTCTTCCACTTTTTTTCCCACAAAATATTGGACATGATGAAAAAGCATCCCCAAATATTTTTCTTCTGCCATCAAGGAGCTTGCAGTACACTAACAGTAACTGTACATGACATTTAGGAAAATAAGGCACTTGTAGCTGTCTCTTTTTCCCCCTCCTTCCACTAAATATAGTAATTTAGCAACAATTATTGATGAGCTCAGACTACTACAAATTCTGGATGCTCTAACTGTTTGTTATTGATTTCAACAGCTCAAACATTCACTTGGTATAATTCTTCTAAAACTGCTGTGTGCAGTCATCTCTTTGTGGATCACTAAACTCCTGTTCTTCAGTACATCACATTTTAGAGCAAGAGCTCAGCATGATTTAGATGAGTTGCAGAGCCCCTCTCATACTTTGATTATGTTTGAACTACTTTTCACAACTGCTAGTGTTGGGACAGATAAGCAAACAACTGTGATACCTTAGGAAGGCCATTTTCATACAATATTCAGTACACATAATCATTTCTATCCATCACGTGTGCTAGGAAGCAGCAGGCAATTTCTTTGGGGAAATACTACAACATGATATGTTTTATTTAATCACTGAATGTTAGAATTTTGCCATACTCTACCTCTGTTGGAGCAGGATGGTAATTATCTCAGTGAGATCCCACATGACTAATATGGCAGAATTTGGCAGCTGTTTAAACAAGCATGAGATTATCGGGTGCAGTCGATGAAGACAAGGTTGTTGTAATGAAAAGCAAGTAACAAATCTTACAGTTCTTTTCTATTTCCACAAGATCTGCTTACATGAAGAAGCTTTACTTTCATTTTAGCCTGATGAAAACTGTGGGCTAATCCAGAATACTTCATGGATATTTTCTTGCAGCCCTGATTATCCTCTTGTGAGATGCCTCTCTACTGCAATCAGCTGCATAGCAACAGACTTGCTTTTCTTAAAAAAAAATCAAATATGTAGTCAAAATGTCCTGATTATCCCTGAAACTGGGTGAATAGAATAGAATACAGAATTCCTATTTCTTGGGAAATGATGAGCAGCTTGACCCTCAAATTCTCACACTAATTCTTACCACCTTAAAATATCACAAGCGTGCTTTCCAGAGCTTCCCTTGTGTGAGAACAGGTTCAGAACTTGTGAGTGCACATACTTACAGCATGAAGCAACCCATAAATAGTTACACAGGGAGGTGTGCACGGAG
Organism: Cichladusa arquata; assembly: GCA_026413545.1. Taxonomy (NCBI): domain Eukaryota; kingdom Metazoa; phylum Chordata; class Aves; order Passeriformes; family Muscicapidae; genus Cichladusa; species Cichladusa arquata. The sequence continues at coordinate 23,696,342 of JAOTQP010001286.1, forward strand.
AACAGCAGCTTCCAAAGGCATGGTTTAGGGTGATGAGACCCAGGGACATCTCACCATCCAAGGCTGGGGAAGACCCTGGGCTGCCAGAGGTGCCAGACAGCATGAAGGCTCAGAAGAATCAAGACAAAGATCTTCAGCAGCTCTTCTGGCCCATGGGAGATCTGCTCTGGACCAGATGCTGGAAGAGATGCAGTCTAAGCAGGAAAAGGCTTGTTCTCACAGTACCTGCACAGGCATGGGTTTCAGAGATGCACAGTGAGAGCACTGAGCAGGAGCAGGAGCCCAGCAGAGTGTGGCCACACCACTCCACCAGTGTGTGTTGACTCCCAGCTGTGAGGATCAAACAGGTGCATCATGGGCAGCTCCCCCATCACAGTGGCAAGTGCAAGTTCTGGAGGCTTGAACCTACCCTGCCACAACTGTATTCCAAAATACACCAGTTTGTGCACTTACTGAAAATTATGTTCAGGTTTTCATATAACTAATATTCAGTGTTTTGTGAACAGGAATTTTTCATGAGTCTTTCACGAGCTGGAAAGCAGCACCAGACTCTGCATGTCTTTGTGACTGAGGCTTGATAACAATTTAACAGATTTGGAATTAGTGAATGTGCACAATTTGTTTTTTCAGTGAGAATGAATTTATTTTAAAATACAATATTGGTTTAGTGGGCCTAATTGAAAATAGTGTGGTCTTCAGCTGCAGCATCCATTTAGTCCTTGCTATGCATGTTGTGGTTGGCTCAGGACACAAAATAGGAGTATGTGGGAAAAGCTACTTCATCAATCCTCATTTCCAAGGCCATTTGTAGGCACAGTTCTTACTTGACAAAATAAAGCAGAGAATACAAATCTCTTCCGTCAATGTCTTGAAAAATTGATTGGTCACACAGGAAAGAGACCCAAACCTTCTTCTTCTTCTTCCTCTTCTTCCTCATTCTCAACAGTTTGATGCTGCTGGGCACACTGGGCTGATGCTCCATCTTTCTTGTGAAGAGAAATGTGCACTGAGGACATGAACTAATTGGTCCAGCGCACAAGGGCTCATGTACTTGAGGAAACAAATCTCAGCCATGTTCTGTGGCTCTCAATAATTGCAAAGGGTAGAAAACATCAGTATAAAGCGAACTATCACATAATGAACAATTAAATTTTCTAATGAAATTCCCTTTGTATACTAGAGGACTATATGGTGATGCATTATTGTGGACCCACAAGCAAGGGAATCCATCAAAGAGGAAGATAATTAGGGGTTGCTTTTATTTCTAAATTAGGTTTTGGAACAATTGACATTTCAGGGGTTATTTTTTTGGCAAAGACGAGTTATTATGGATCTGTACATGCTATTTATTCTATATGAAAAAATTACATGCATAAAAGAGATTGTTTCTATCAGAAGGTACCCAAACCCCTGGATGACAAGTCTGAAGGAGGAGGTGGGAAGGAAGTGTCTGTGCACACCAAGTAAATAGGGTCTGTGACAAAAAATTGAAGGAGAGATACAAAAAGAATCTGAGGAAATCTTCTGCAAAGCACTAACACTGTATAGAGGGAAGGGTGTGCTCCAGCTCTGAGATTGTGTTAGGGAATCACAGCTACACTAAGAAAAGAGATTTCAGGTAAAAATCTCCCCTAATCAATAGGGGTGAACACCACAGGGAACCACCAACACCTACAGTGGGCCAAACAGTACAGGCAGAGAGCCTGGAGCCCAGAGGAGAAAACAAGGACCTCAAAGGGTTATGCTGCTTTGCAACAGCTCACAGTGACCAACTGGGAGTGCAGGTCACAAATGAGAGAATGACAGAAAACCACCAAAACCTTCAAAGAAGGGAGATCTAGAGTGTGCCTTATGGGGTGGGTAGAGGAGAGGGATGGGAGATCACTTCTGCCTTTGTCACAAATCCTCTTAATTACTACATTTTCCTCAGCCTCAGACAGTGGCTGACATGTCTCACAGCTCTTGGAACAAAGGAGTGATTTGAAGAACCAACAGAGTGGGAACAGCCTTTTTGAAAGAGAGACACCCTTTACTCTTACAAACAACAAATAAAATTCAAAAAATAAATGGTTTCTACCATCTAGAGATGGGGAAAATTTTGGAAAAATGACTGAGGCAAAATACTTTTCATATTTGATCCTACAGCAGTATTCTGGATAAGTTTCATGAAGGAAACAAAGCTTGTTCGTGGTCTACTTCTGTGACCATGGCTTCTTTCCTATTGAAAGGGAAATTAACCTAAGAGATGACAAAGTAGAGCACAGTATGCCCACTGCAGTGAGGAGAGAAGGCACATAGAGATTGGGAGCATGAAAATGTAAGTTAAATTATCCACTGAGGTCAGAATATGAAGTGCCCTTTGGTGCAAAGATATTTAAAATGAATGCAGATGAAGATCTCACTGAAGAGTTTTTAAAATAACTCCTAGCCCTGGAGTGCTGTAGGGATGAACACAGAACTAACACTGCACTCATGCTCTCATGGGTGAGAGATTGAAAAGATCTGGGAACAACAGGGAAAGGATCAGTCCTTCAGGACTGACCTACAACCCCATGCTGTAGGTCAAAGCACTTTGAGTGCTCAGAAGTGCTGGTGACAATTTTAATTATCAGAATATTTATAGTGCTGTCACTTGATTGGTAGCAAAATAAGCTGGATCTCCTTTTTCATTTGGCATTGGCTTTTTATAGGAAAAATTGCTGTTCTTTGTCAAGACCCCTAACCAGCAAGGCAGATCAGATGGGATTCAAACCAGAAGGAAGCTGGTCTCTCTCAGGCTGTTTGTTACAGACATCTCTGACCATGGGTGATTTCATAACCATTTCATTGTCACATGCACCCTTGTAGGATAGGCAGAACAGCCAACTCAAATGGTCACAAATGCCAGAACATTCCAGTATACCTCAGGGTAGAAAAGTTCTCTCAAGCATGGAGATGATTCCTCAAATTGTTAACTAATTCTGGACAAATTCTTTTGGGACCAAGTTAGCAGAAATAAGTCTCTTCAGATCCTCTTTGATGGAGGGTCCTGATCCTGAACCATGAATTCAACACTTTACCAAAGTAATGTGTTCTTTGCTGTTCTCCTGGATTCTCCATGATCTCATTTAATTGTTTCCTTTTTACCTCCTTCTATCCATCATTCTCCGGTTCTTTACTTTCCCTTTTTTTTTTATCTATATAAATTTAAGTGATGAACAGCATTGTGGACAAGCTCTGCTAGGCTGAGGAGAGGTACAACCCAGTGAGTAGACCAGGTAGAGCAGTTGCTTATGGTCTCCAACACATTTTCTACAACATGTGGATTTCTTTTGCTTCTAACACATGGGATTTGATGAGGAGATGCATGGAGATATTTCACATTCAGATGTTAAGAGGGAAGATGAGAAGCAGAGGAGCAGGAGGAGCTAGCCAAAAAAACAGAAGGAGAAGGGGAAGAGGAAGGGGAAGAGGTAGAGGAAGAAGAGGAAGGCTTTCTTCAGGAACAGAGAGCTAGAGTTAGATGGGGAATATTGTGGGAGACATCATGCAAATTACTCATACCACACCAAGGTAGTGAGATGCACAATTGTTCCCAGTTGCATCATTCAGACATATGGTGATCATTCTGTAACTTAGGCTCTGAGCACTATTCTCAATTTTGACTGCCTGTAGTGTCTGTGATTTTATGATGATTGCTAATAATTTGAGGTTTCCCAAGCAGAGATCAGCAAAAGTATTCGATTTATGTAAGCGATATTTAGTCAGGCAGAAATGAATTTGCTACATGTTTAGAACCATGATTACTCAACCATGTTGCATACATTAAAATAAATGTAATGTTGATATGAAACAGTTGAAAACAGCATTTGAATTAATAAATAGATTTATACAATTTTAATTGCAGTTGCTTTCCTAATAGCAGATGAAATATAAACAGTGAAAATCCATCACTACTTGTCAGTTTGTCTCATAGAACAACAAAAAGGGCAATTTTCAAACACACATGTTCCCATGATATGTTGTAGCCTGTAAAACACAGAAATAAAAAGTCATATGCATAACCTTCTCCAGACTTGTAGTTCTGTCTCACCAAGAAACAATGCTTTCAAGTTCAAACTTTTTTTAGATAATCTTATTAATCTTCTTTTGAGATTTATTAGTAAGGAAACTCTTTCCTTCACCTGTGCAGTATAAGAAGTATAACTTGGTACTAATTTTTCTCAACATTACCACAAGTTTAAATATGACAGGTGTCATGAGCAGTTCAGTTTTCTTGTACTTACAGTTAGAAGGATGATGAGCAAGAAGCAGCTCTGGGTTGTTTTTTTCATTGTGGAGTCTTCTTGGAGAGACACGTTGTGAATGACCCTTCTGGGAATTAAACAAACAAAAATAAAAGCATTATCGGACTTTTCTTGTTATGATAAATTCCTTGTCTCTGTGTGAGCATATTTTTAGACTTAGACTGGACTCTGTGTGTGTGGTTGTTTGAGCACCCCCAGTTGTACACGTGCTCAAGTTTGATCTAATTGGAGGTTGGTGCTCTTTAAATTTAGTCTCCTCCGTGAATCTCTGGTGGTGAGTACAGATAATGTGGGGTACAGCTCCATGTTACTGGGTCACCAGCAGCAGATCAGTGTTTTTGCCAGCTGATGCTACCTTGGTTGTCCTCCTTCAGCTGCTGCTAGGCTAATGTAGAGCTGCAGACCTATGAACAATCCGGATATTCTAAACCTGACTTGCAAAACCCAGAAAAATCCAGTATGCAAATAAGTGTAATTGCAGCTCAAAAGACATGTTTATGGGGCTAGGGAAAGGCAGAGTTTGAGTAATCTCTAGCTAGGTGAACCAGCACATGTGTCAGGAAAAGAGAATCTGGGAGCAGCACGGTGGGATTAGCCCTGCACAATGCAGCAGGGTGGCTGGGCTGTGCACAGACACACAGCAGTGTGAGCCTCAGGACATGGAGCTCCTGCTTCAGCACAGAGCACTGGGGCTGCAGAGCCTGGACACGACTCCACAGGTTTGAAGGGAACTGGATCAGCAACTTTCTGGTTTTCTGGGTTTTTCCTACATCAACACTTATCCCACCTATCTGGCAAAAATATCCAGGGGCCACCAGGTACAATTTTATTGCTTCACAGTTGTGGGAGTGCAAGCAAGCAAAGCTCTTTGCATTAACACATCATTTTAAGTATTATAAAAAGTTCTGCATTAAAGTGAGAAATGCAGCTTTTGTCAAAACACGTTGTGCCTTCTGACATCTCACAGACCACTCATGCTGTATGTGCTGAGCAACATAGGACACGGGGCTGTGATCACCTTCAGTCACAGCAACACAGTGAGCACTCACACACCTTCATTCTTCAGACAGCTTAAAAACTACAAGTTAGGTGTTTTCTGCCTGGACAAACAATCCTGTGAGCACCCTACACATTTGAAACCCACGAACTTAATGGGATAAAGGCACAGGGACTTTGATGCTTAGTCTAGTTGACATGCAGTGAACACCACAATGACTTGTGTAATATTTGTCTCAGCAACAGCATTATAACAGCTTTTCTCATCTTCAAATGGTCTGGAAGGGCACCCATTTTCAGAGGGGAAATGTAATATTCCATCTAAATAAAATACTAGAAATCTAAATGAAATATTCCATCGAAAGCAGAAACATGTAATGTCAAAATGTAATAAAGGTGTGGCACTTCCACTTCAATGTAGCACATGTGGTCCAGTGGGATCATTGCAGTCATGTGTCACTGAGATTATATAAAACATAAAGTGATGGCAAAGAGGGCTCAGAGGATTTGTCTCCAATAGGGAGTAGTCTTATTACTGTCCGAATCTTTCCAGAACCATTCTGCTGTGACAGAGGTAATGCAACATGCAAATGATACAGTAATAATATGTAGTTACACTGTGAGCCACAAACTTGCATTTGATTATTTGTGGTAGACAGCTCAATTGAAGCAAAAACTAGATATCTAGATCAGAGAGAAATGCCTGGAATTGTCTGTATATTTTCCAGGCTCTTCCCTGGAGGCTGTATTGGTTCAAACTGACAATAAAGATTAATGAAGAACATATAAACAATGGCTCTTGGACAGCTGCAGTGAGCAGATGTACGAGCACCAGGATGGTGCTCATGCAGTCACACACTGCACTGCCAAGTGCTCTGCAGAGTGGTGTGAAGCCACTCTGGTGGGTGCCTCTACTCCTGTTAGCCTCATCCCTTCTGCTGCATCTGTAGGGATTTACTGTCAAGTAGGCAAAGAGATCACTTTGCCTTACAAACTGTCAACAGCTTTAAAATACTCAACAGTTTCTACAGATGACAGAGAGTCTAACACAGTACTGTGACCCAGAAAGCATAAGCAAAATCAACCTCAGCTGAATTTACCTACTATATATTCCTGCACTTTGCACAAAGAGTGCCTGCAGCACCACGTGGGGTTACAGCTGGAGATGCAGGTAAATCTTATCCTCATGGGATTTTGTGAACATTTGTTATCATATAATGAAAGAGTTATTTAAATTGTTTCTTGCTCCTGTCTCTCCTAATTAATAAAAAAGCCATCTGTAAAATATTTAACACATAATTTTCCCCTGTGTTAACTAAAATGACTGCACCATATGATTCTACATATGAGTGAATAAGTACTAACTATTTCCTATGCTAGTTTATTTATTTCTAGTCGTTTTTCTTTTAGCCAGATGTAACCACAGGAATGACTGACATGGCAGATAAAATCCAGGACCTTTTTTGTCTTTTTCACAGAAGCTTTTCCAGTGGCAATTGTTGAACAACAATAATTTAACTATCAAACTATGAAGCCCCTGAGTAAGAAGTTTTTTTCTACTTTAACCATAGGAGTGGCTCATAATACTACAGTACACTTAGGCTGGCATCAGTGCTGGGTCAAGGATGATGATCTTATTGAAATTAAAAGGTACATGCAAATACAGTGTTGGCCAACGGCAGGGCAGAAACAACAGGGAGGCAGAAAGATTCACACAAGGGGAACCCCAGGAGATGGACCTGTCAGCCTCCAGCAGAGGAACAAGCCAAGATCTCCATGGCTCTGACCCCATCTCCAGTGATCCCAGCTCAGGCAAGCTGGGATGTGCAAAGCAGTGTGCTCAAATGCCTTCTTGTTTGGGTCTTCTGTGTTAGAACAATCACCTTTTCACATGGACACCACAGCCCATGGGCAGCTGAAGGAAGGCTGGACAGCCCAGAGCACTGGAGCTGCTACCAGGAACAGAGAGTGGAACCAGAGATGAGTCTGCTCACATCATGGCTCAACCACACACGGGCTTCCATGGCAGTACCCACAGGATGCTGCTCTCCATGTCTCCTTCTGGCTGCACAGGACCACCTGACTTGTGCTAACTCCACAGCCACACTATGAAGAGGTCAGGAAAATTGTTTTCAGCTACACCATTTTAAAGTAGATTAAAATAGGGGAAGGAAGGAAGGAAGGAAGGAAGGAAGGAAGGAAGGAAGAGAGAGAGAGAGAGAGAGAGAGAAAGAAAGAAAGAA
>JAOTQP010001286.1:23710474-23736152 GCA_026413545.1 Cichladusa arquata
TAATGTATTTGCAAGAAAACAAGACCAGCAGATGGTTAAAATAGATGGTGAAACGTGAATGTGCCTTGCGAGCTGAAAGGTCGGTCATTACTCACTACCAATATTAATGATGACCTTTCAGGGACACCAGCTGCCAGCCATGCAAACAGAAGCTCTGGTGACCTCTTCCTCTGCTTATAAATATTGATAAGTAGAAGAATTTTCATAACCACTTATGGGGTTCAGAGTCTCAGCAATACCTTCCACAGATCCTAAATACACGTGGTTATGAATGACCAACCATTTATCACAAAGGTTTTGTGGGAACCCAAGTATTCAGGTCCATGGAAAAAAGCTTCATTTTCTGGCAGATCAGTAGTGGGTGTAATATTTAAAAAAAAACCCAAAACCCCAAGAGAAATGGTGAAGCATGAGAAAGCCAGTACAAAGGAGAAACAAGCTCTTTCACCACAACTTTCCCAGCCAGGAAGAGCAGAGCAGAGTCTTTGGATCTGTAAGTCTTTGCATCTTTCTGCCAAGATGAACTATCATCAATAAGTTATTGAGCAGTTAGTGAAGGTCTGCTTGTACTAAGCTGCATTTATTACAGGTCTCTTCCTATCCTGCATTCTGAGGACAGCAATGAGGGTTTAGGCTGACTGTTACAGATTACAGGCTGTCGTTTTGCTTTTGCTGTCCATTATGCAGGGGGTAAGATCAGAGCCAGATCCTCCAAAGTGTCAAGGTTCTCACTGCCTTCAGCAGAACCACCTTTCTGTGAGCCCTGGATTTTGGTTCTTCCATTACATGTGTTGAGTGGAGCTCTGACACAGCACTGGGAAGCTAACCCACACAGCTTGAAAAGGGAAATGGCATAACATGAGAATGATTTCTTATCACTTATGTTGGCTCCTCAGAGCCCATTAAATGGTATACTGATTTTTTAATTGGCCTCTTGGCAATGCCACTGTCCCATTTGATATTACTGTTATTATTTTAAAGTTCATTTATCTGATTTTGTTCTCTTTTCACGTGTTATTTTGTATATGACATTCTAGTCAGACAAATAATGTGTGGCCTAATTTTGTGCTGGACAGGGCACCAGTGCAAGGCCAGGCAAAAGCATCTTGTTAGCCAGGTCCAGTAAGAGAGGCTGGGGGTAAAAACATCATGTGGTCTGGCTTCCACCTGCTCCACTGCTAGGACTGGAAGCCTCTGGGGCCACTGCAACTCCCAAGCAAGTAAGTTAAAATCCAATTACAATCACTTATAATGTATTCTTTAAGGATGCCAAAACTAACTCCAAATGCTTCCTTATGCCAAGGTTTGCTTTTGGTAAAGTCTTGATACACACTGGCTGAAGCCTGTCTTTAGCAGGGTTTTACTTTGCTGGGGCAGATGAAATTAATTTCTGGCTCCAGTACCCAAAGAATTCAGAACCAACCCCAGAATGACATCTGAAGTCACTAAGGACAAGCCTCCAAGTTTCGAGTCAGCTGAAAAGACAGAGTCAATTTTCCTTTCTGAGCACATTCCAGACCCGTGCAGATGCCAGGGGGCTGTTCTTAGTTCAGCATATAGAGCTGGAACCTGGATGCTTATGTAACAACTAGGCTTAGGGTTTCCCCAAATCTTCCTACCAAATCCAGCTGCACAGACAAAGGATAATCTGGATCACCAAAGATAAGGTTAAACAAGAAACTGAATGCCTCCAATATAGCAGCCTATTTGTAAGACTTTTTAAAATAAACCCCTGGAAGTAGTCTGTAATTCTCAGCAAGATTTTTCCTGTTACACCAGAGGTTGCCAACTTTAGTGTTTATTTCACTGGCAATAAATTAAAAGACCTGAAACTTTAGACTCTCTGTGATGTTAAAAACTTCAAATATCCACCCACGACCTAAAGCTTTCATGGAAAAATAATGGACAGTCTCTTCCATAAATTACATTGCCAGACAAAGTGCCTTCATATGGAAAGTACTTTATATAGCAGATAGAGGACAAAAGGGAAGCATATTTGGATGAGTATTAAGATTCAGAAAAGATTTCTGATGGCTCTGGAAAAGTCAGAACAGTCTTTTCAAGAGCAGCTACAGCTGACCTTGTCATCCTGACTGTCTCATTAAATCCAGATGTGTCTGTGTCTATGGGGGTGTGTGTAAGCTTCTGCAGAGATGTATAAAATCTCAAGATGTAGGGAATTTAAAACAGCCTGGCTATTATGAGATCTATAGAGATCATGTCTTGAGGCTTTTTGCCCCTCTAGTCTTTATTTGGCCTTCTGCATCTGGAAAGATCTCATGCTTTTATTTGCTTATTAGTAACTTAGAGTTTTTGCCTAAAGCTTGCCAAGTATTCATCCTGATGAAGCACTTGACCTTTCTATGAAGTATGTCTTTCAGACATCACCAAATTGAAAATCACCTAAAGAATATTTTTTCTTAAACAATAAAAATATTTTTAGTTATATCTGCATTTTGAATCTTCTGCACTGCACTTAATGCTTCACCAAGGAAGCAAGAGGCCCAGCTCTGGTTTCTTTGAGCAAAATCTGGTTTTACATATCACATAGCTCACATGTTGCACAAACAGAAGCAAAAATGCAATGCAAAAGCCATGTATTTTATTTGTGGACTGCAAACAGCATCTGTATATTTTTTCTTTAGGATAAAAATATCCTTCATATTTTAACTATTAGGCTTTCTTATTAATTCATTTTTTATTAGTATGTGCAAGAAAATACCACTTTAGTAACCTCATTCAATGATCTCATTTGAGCAGGTGTTTCACATATCTACAAGCAAAAGAAAAAGGAATTTTTTAATTGAGGAAGACATCACTGTGGAACTAATACTACAGTTTAATAGTACAGTTTACAGCAAAGACACAAATATCAAAATGTGCTTTACTGTGCCTATATGTCCTAAAACTTCTTCTTCCAGACCTTATAGTCAGTTCCCTTCCCTACATTTAGCATTTTCCCATTATCCTTTACTTCCTTTTCCCTTGCATAATTTTTCCAGAAGATACTATTTCCATCTTCTTTAAATATAGTCATAATTGTATAATGATAGCACAGAGTTCCACAGCATAGAATGGAAAATCTGGTGCAATATGAATTTTGTTTAGTTTCAGTGAATATTGCCCTGCTTCCCATATTGTTTCAGTAAAACTCATATAGAATTTATCTCAAAGCTTTACATCCTATCTAGCTGGCTGTATTATGTCTGCAAAATCCCCAGCCCTTTGTTATAGAATTAGGATAGTCTTCTGGAGCTCTGGTTATATATTTCTGCTCCAGGGATCACACCACGACAAACTCATTCAACTTTCCCTCTTAATGAAAAGAGTTGGTAATCCAGGCTCAGTTGCAAATCAATCATGAATCCCACAATCCCTTTGAAAACACTTCAAAAGAAACAGCAAAAATACCAACAGCAAAAAAACCCAAGCAAATAAATTACTCAAACCAAAACAAACAAACCACTAAAAAACAAACAAGCAAATTAACAACTCCACAAAAGCTTCTTTGGAAAGTGAGTTCTGAAAGAACCACTATAAGAGGGATTAAATGCATTCACATTGTACAGTTCAAAGAGCTGCTAGGCAAAGAATGACTCAGCCCGTGCATCCATCTGGGTCAGCCTTGTTTAGGCACAGCTTCAGAAATGCTCCCCCCAGCAAGCTGCAGCTGGAGACCCACTGCATCCCACCACCAGCATGCACTTACACACTGCCACACAGACAGAGGAGCTGCTGGACAGGGGCTTGGGTACCTGCTGCTGAATACCTTTATGTATCTTTTAATTTACTGCAGCTGGTATAAAATAACAAACTTTGACTTTTTGTGGTTCTTGGGCAGCATCAAATGCATGAAACTCCACTTCTACACTAGTGTCATCAAAATATGTGAATGGTCAATGACAATAATCAAATGTATGGATTTTGCTGGTTTGAAGTTTTATGACAATCATTTCTTCACCAATCTCCTGTAATCATACTGATAGTAATGGGAGAGGATGTGAAAAATATACTGCTCCTAACAACAGTTGCTCCTTGAATTTTTACATTAACTCTTGCCCAGCCATTCATGTCTGTTGAATACTTCTACTAGATTGGCTTGCTTACTCCATATTCGAATTAGAATAATGGGACAAAATCAAATCGTGAACTAATTTCCTGACTCACACAATATATCTTTATACCATTTCCTCCTTATGTGATCTGATCTATGTCCAGTAAAACCAGCTTTTAGTACAACACTCCGATGCACTTAAGTTAATGGGCAGATCCTGAATCCTGCTCTTGGTATCACTTTTCTCATTTTGACTCAAAAGTTTTGATATCTGTAACTAGATCATTAACTTGGTCTTTGATCATTAGCAGCACAAACCTGGCCTCACTTTCATGAGTTCTGCCAGGAAAAGTAGAACATATGTGGAAAAAATAATCAGTGCATGAACCAAACTATGATCATTACCTTTGACATGAAAGGCAGCAAAAAAGACAAAACACTTACTCTATTCTGGCTGACAAACTGTAGAAGTCAGGAGAGGACTTCAAACATACAGTAGAATCCTTGCCAAAAGCTGCTTTTACTTAATCAGAAAGGATTGGGCTAAAGCCAAAACATTGACTTCCACAGGGAAATTCAAATGCATAATTCATGCAAGATGATGATAGGAAGACAGATGCTTGGAGCTCCTGAAACTAGGTCCCAGCTACTACCAGGACTTCTGCTAGCAGATACTGAACCCACTCCTTAGTCTGATAACAGATACTGAACCAACTCCTCAATCTGATGATTCAGCCAAAAGGATGCAACAGAGACTTGTATCCTGGCCCTGCCAATATTCCTGTGTTCAAGGGGAATAGACAGCATCTACCAGGTTTACAGTGCTCATATTTCAAGAGATGCAGGCATAGCACACAGGGGTGCTGTATCCTATGTTAGCTTTCTGAAGTCAGTGACCCCCTAGTCCACATTATGAGCTCTATCCCTTTTGATCTATGCATCCACAAATCTCCTGGAGGCAAAGCAGCAGATCAGCAGCAGAAGGCCATCTACACCCTGAGCACTTTGGCAGAAGGTGCTGTGGCCTCTGATGACATCTGGTGTCCCTTACCCGATGTCAATGGATGTGTATGTTGTGGCTGCTCTCTCCTATTACTGGATGGGAAACCTCCCTGCTTAAATTCTTTGCCCACAGCGGGATCAACAGTGGCTTTACAGTGGTCAGTTGTCTGTGTACCTGGGTGGGAGAACTTCAATACTATTCTGCAGGACATTTAACTAAAGACACTCTGAAATATGCACATGAAATAAATCCTCTGTGTTTTGTCTTGGTATGGAAAGGTGGTACCAAAGAGCTCCTGGGGAAAGACCCAAGTGCATTACGACAGTGCCAAAATTCTGAGCTCTGACCCTAGGCAATCTTATTTCAGTCCCTCTCTTTCAAGGAAAGTATTAGTCACATACCATAACAAAATTAGCTGTTTGGGTTCATTAAAAAAAATAGCCCATTTTATATTGTATTTTTCACGTTATATAATTTAGGTTCTCATTTAAGCTATAAGTACAGTATATATCAAGCAAATATTGAGTAATATCTCCTACCTGAAAGACTAGAAAATGTTTGTTTCTATGTGATTAAATGCTGCTGATTAAAACATGAAGCAAAGCTTAGATAAAAATAAAGATTCTACTTGGAAGATTAGGAGTTTTTTACATCTCTTCTGGGACAAAACAGTAACAGTCTTTTCTCTACACTAAAAGTTATTTAAAAGGTCTGTTTCTTGTTTCTACCAGGTGCACCTTATTTTAATTTCACTCAATAGCTATTGATTGGAAAACTGTCAAATTGCTCTGCTCTGGTGAGATAGTTAAGGAGTTACCAGCAGATATACAAAAGAGCCTAAACCCCTCTTTGTCTATTAAGTGACCTTGGAATTATTTCACAAAACTTCTGTTTGGATGTGTTGAAAACCAATGGCGTACATTTAGTGCTGTAATTTTAACTCTCATTTGCATTTCACCTTTATTTTCAAAGAAAAGACAATAAAGTGATGATATTGTTTTGGAGCTGGTCTTGGTGCTGGACACTCAGCAGTGCATAGATCCTTCTTAGCAAAACTCACCAGTGCTCCATCTTTATTTAACATGGGGTCCCTTTTCCAACAGTTGCAGTGACAGTTCCTTGGAAGAAATACTAATCTTGTAGTATTTGATTTTTTGGAAGAACAGGATTGTGAATTTTCAGGCAGCAAGTCTGTATCTTTCTGTTTGCACAAGACTTAACCATTGTAAAATAAAGTGATACTGTCAGCACTGGGTACAATAGAGTCTCACTGGGAATTTTTGTGCCAGGATAGGGGCCAGTGGTTCAAGCAGATATCTATAGCTAAATAAATATCTCATATGATATTTTAATTATGGAAGTAACAGTTCTGGGAAAGATTGTTTGGCAACTTCTTTTTAACATCAGGTTCTTCGGTGTGGGACTTTAAGCACTGGATTGCAGCATTTATAACAAATGACAATGTGACACAGTGAAATACAGACTGTGAGACCTAAAATATCTGAAATAGGCAAAATTTTCTGGTAGAAATCACTGTTCTATTTATTTTCACGTGAATCAGTGTACTCAATTAAACTGATTTTTAAATGAAAACTGTTTTTAAGTAGCTTAATTTTTGAGTGTGGCTTCAAGGCTTAATTCCAGTACTAAGTCATTAATAATATTATATACTGCTGATTGAATAGGAATAAACATCTGGCCCATAAATGCAAATTAAATGTAGTAACTGTTAAATTACTATCAATTTTGAAGCTGTAAGAAATATTGTTTCTGATTTAGCTTTGGCCTTATTTTGGGCCAAGAATACTGTTCAAACAAAGTCAACATTTGGTATTGATTTCAATGAAAAGAAGTTTGAAGCAGACAGAGAAAAAGAAGGGTGCTGCAAAGGGAAGGGCAGTCTCCCGCAGAGAGCAAAGCTGACAAAAAGACAAATCTCTTCACTTATCACGGATTTCTAGCTCAAACATCCTCCCTGGTAATTGCAATTCTGAGCTGGGGCACACAGCACTGTCCACACAAACAACCATGCCTTGCTCAGATCAAATCTGAAAATGAAGAATTTGGAATAAGTTCACTGCCCTGCTTAATTACAAGTGTTATAAAATTCAACAAAACCTTCATACAGACTTGTTACTACCACACTCTGACATAAGTTTGCTCTCCTGCTCCAATCTCCTTCCATAGGCTGCACAACCTGAAGTTCCAACAAAGTCCAACACATGTTCTAAAGCCAAAAGAGATTTTAAATTCCACAATTTGCTAAAATCATGGGGTCAAGCTGTCTCCAGGATGCAGGTTCTGAGTCTATATGAATATTGGGCTATTTCTTGAAATTTTGTTTCAGAAGCCAAGCTCATGGATTGGCAGCTCACCAAAGTTAGCTGTCAGATATAGAAATAAATTCTTGTTCTGAGGAGACAGAATGAAAAAGCCTGTGGATTGTGACACTGTAATACCAAAAAGAACAGTCATGATTTCTAATGCCAGCACAGAAGATAAGCAATATCTTTTTGTATTCCTGGACACGAATTAAGTATTTTTCCCCACTTTATTATCTATGACTTGAACAAAACATTGCACCTTACTTGAAGGTAAGTTAGCAAAGTATAATGGAAAAACTTCCCCAAACAGCTTTAAGATTGAAAAAAAAATACTAAAATGGGAATGAGCTAGTGCAAAAATTAATGCAATTCTCTACTGATAAAGTTTCATCAGATAATAGCATCAAACACATTGTATTGGTACTGGTAGTTAAAGCAATTTCACCTGAGCTTTCTAAATTAGTATGTATGGACTATCATTTCTGCCTTTAGGCTTATTTTTTATTGAAACTATGCAAAAATTTTATATTCCATCAGAAATAGAAGCAAAGGATTGTTTTAATATTTGAAATAAACCTAACAGCAACTTCACTTTCAAAAAAAAGCCTGGCAGAGACAGTTAGACAGAGATCTACACCTTGGTTCTGTATAGCAGTCTGCCTAGAGATTCTGGTTCCTAAACACATTTGAGGAATTAAATAATTGAAATTTGCATCATTATAACACTACTTAGTGACTTCCAGAGATAAGCATCTGCTTTGTGATGCATAAAAATACATCAGACAGGTCTTCTGCAATTATTACAAAAATTGCACTCTTGCAGAAAACACACAGGATTCAAGTACACAATAGTCCTTTGAAGTTTTGAATGCTGACAGGACAATGCCTTCTCCACTATGGTGACAAATATTTCACACCAAAGAATATGCCATTATCTATTTCTCCAAAGATCAAACCATGCATACATTTAAAAAAAAAATTCTAAAAATAGGCTACTCCAGCAGTGTGCCATATTGGTATCATGAACAGGTACACCCAAGGAGAGTAGACTTTAAAAACAAGTCATAATGGTATCTGTGAACTTCCTTGTCAATTCATGTTTTCTAGTGTTTTTTCACCTGTCCTTTTGTCTGTATGTGTCATGTAAGATTTGTATATCCTACCAGCCTTGATACACTTGGAGAAAAAAAGGTATAAAGAGAGAACCAGACCCTAGATGTAACATTTTCTGTGTTCTGGAAAGAGCTATGTGGGGAACTTCATACTTTCTCAAGCACAGCAAATGTCCTTGTCTAGCATTGCTGCAAATTACCACTCAAATGTTTAATTCCCATTCATTTTGTCAGGATGAGGGGAAACAGTTAATGCCTCCAGTGACTTTGACATCTACAGAGTTAGAAACTATTGTCAAGACAAGCGTAACCCCCTTTGTAAGTGTGCAAGGAACAGAAACAAGATAATATTTGTCAGCCTAAGACCTGAATTGCAGCTTTCTGTACTCTGTGGAGAAGTGTTAATCGATTTTTCATACAAAAACAAGAACAGTATTTCCTTCATTATCTGAGCTACAATGAAAAATGAAAGGAATTTGCAGTCTTGGGATGGAGCATGCAAACCATGTGTATCCTTCATAATGCAACAGCCTTAAAGTTTTCACAATTCTCTCTGCAGATGGAAAGCAATAGGTTACTTCAGGATAAGATATTGGGGCACAGTGCTAGCTAGAGGTTTTGACTGAGGAAGGAATAATTTTAGGAAAGGTGGTAATTTTTTGTACCTTTACAAGGACATTCGTTCAAAGATAAGGGACAGGATAAAAACAATCATAAATTTTGACAACAAATCTAAAACTAAGACCAAGGAATATTAAAATTATCATTAAATAATCATCTTTTAATTAACTAGACATCTGTTACAAATAGCATTTCTATATTTTATGTGATGTAATGAATTGCAAAACCTGTTTTCTATCCCTCCTTGAGATAATATTCCAGTATACTCTTTAGAAGTGGTGAATATTCTGGTCTTATTTGATTTAACAGTCTCACACTAGAGAAAACTTTATTTTTGTTTGATAAGACTGGGAAAGGCACAGGGAGTGACTGTGAAAAGAGGTTTGGAGCTAATCCTAGAGGAAAGGATCCAGTTTTCTTTGTGCATACAGAGGTTCTGGTACAAGGTGTAGAGCAAGGCACAGGCATCAGTAAGACTCTTGCCCTTTTGGATGCAATATGAACAAAATCAGCACATGTCTTTCTGTATGCCTCTGGTCTACTTAAACTGTTTCCCTAAAGGATAGTAACCATTGCTTCCTCTCAAACAACTACTGCTGGTAAAAGGTGCAGACAAGTCTCCAGAGTAGTGGAAACAGATCTGAGCCACTGCAGCAAAATATGAATTACTAATCCTGATACAAATTTTTGTCTCCTTTGTGTGGACTATATGAGAATGGCTCAATTTCTAATGTGCAGTCCTTCCTACTGCTGGCAAGAAATATAATGGCCCAGATCACCTACATCACTTTATACATGGAGGAAAACAGGATACACATTGTAAGGGGCCTCGAGGACTAGAGGATAATCCAGTACTTTTGGGGACCAACTCAGTATCTTCTCCTTTTCCTCATCTAGAAAATTTGCCTCCTGATCTGGTTTCTTGCTGCATCATGTGATGAGAAGTTGGGAGCCAGCACTAGGGCTGAGCAGCTGTGCATGGTATTAATTCAGGCCTGCAAGGCTGCAGCTTACCAGTGCTTCTTCCCACAACAAGCATTCCCAGAAAAGAGCTGTATAAGGAGAGTAAAAGTGTGCTGCCCATGGCATGGAAGTGAATGCAAACAGTGAGGCAACTCTGGGCTGATCACCATGTGGATTGGTACCACTGCAACTGGGATGGGGAGCCTCTCACACACAGGGGACACAGATCAAGGCAGAGAGGATTTCCTTCTGGCAGCAGATCAAAGAGACCTGAAGAGAGTTACTAAAAACATTCATTTTTTATTAGGCTCTTTCTCACTAACATTTTTTTCCTAATTCATCTGTCAGAACCCCAAGATCAATTTATTTATAAATGCAGTTATGCAGTTATCAATCAGAGAATTGTATTTTCTGTACGTCCAGGCTAAAGTGAATCACCATCACAGAAATCTTGCTTCAGTGGGTCTATGAAATACACTAATGTGCCTTATTCAGTTTCGTGTCAGTATATCTGTCCAACCAAATTACACTCTTCAGAAGCTACACAGTTCAATGTCAAAGCCTTTTTAAACAAATCAATGCCATAACCTTTAACAAAGAGCCACGAAATCCTTGCCTTGGAGACACAGAACACGAATAATTCAGAATTCAACAGGATAGATCCTCATCCTTTGCTGTAAATGGGGGTTAATCCCATACATGGCAACACTACCACTGCAGACATCTACTTTTTAAACTCAAGAGAAAAACAGCCAGGCTAAGGTACACAACCTAGAGAGTACCTGGTCTCTTAATTAAACCCTAATTTCACTAAGAATGTGCATTTTGAGTTGACCCATCCCTGGAAGTGTTCAGGGCTGGATTAGATGGGGCTCTGAGCAACCTGGTTTAATCATATCCCTGACTAAAGGGACTGTGGAACTGGGAGATCTTTAAGGTCCATTTCAAACAAAACCATTCTACAATTCTATGATTAATGAAATTATGATGAGCAGTCATCAAAAATCTTCCTTGGGGTTTAAATACAAACTCTGAAACAAAACTGTACATGGAGTCTGCTATTTCCCAGACCAGTTTCTGCACTCCCCTGGAAATGTTAAGCATTTATAACCCACTCATTATACACTGGAGGATTTTCCTGGCCAAGAAAGGAAATGGCTTAATCAATTTTTCCAGAATAAAAATGTAAATCATGCTAGTTCAACATCTTGATTACTGTATTATAGCTATGGTGTGAATCCTATCCCAAATAATTTTGATGCCAAATACCCAGGAATCCATCTACTCATACAATAACGGTTATTTTCTTTTACCCACCCCTTATTGCTATATTGCACAGGAGACAGGGAAATAATTGGTACTGGAATTCCTAACAGGAGGTCAGTACACTGATTACATGGCAAGCAAAACCTTGGCAAATAGAATAGTCTAGAAATTTGTAACAGCAATGAAATGCAAATTAGTGTCAAAAGTTGGCTTTCACAACAGCCTCCATTATCTCAGTGGCAGGAAAACCTGTGTGCAGCACTTGATTTTGGCAGACATATGAGGCTCTAATATGACTATTATTTTTATATCTCTTGCTGTTTTAAATGTTTTTTCATTTGCTTTAATTTTTAGTGCCACCTCTGAAAACCTAGAGCTCTACCTTTTGTCATGCTGGTGGTGTTGGTACATCATTGCTCAGACACAGGCAGAAAAGACACATTCAAATATTTTCCTTTTAAAAGAGTTGAGTGTGGAACTTGGAGACTCAGCTAGAGAATTTCAGTGGACCAGCAGCAATGTCCTGACCAAGATAAGGGAAAAAACCCACTTGTGACCAGGGTTGCAAAAAATTCCTTGTCAAGAGGAAGCAAATTAGACTGGCAGGTGTGGTTAGTCTGAGTCACTATTGCATCCCAAAGGTTCTCCCTGTGTGAGACAACTGATGCTGTCCTTGCCCAGAAATAAGTGTGCAAGTGTAACCTAATTCTTAATGAAGATGATTAATCAACATAATAAACCTGACCCTCAGTCTGAATTGTGACACTGTGACTCATATTAAAGAGGCTTTTACTTGCCAAGAAGACACATTAGCTTCCATGCCACCATTCAAGAGACAAAGGTCAGCTCAGCACGAACACAAGGGGCATCAAGGCAGCATTCCTTTTCTTCTGGTGCTTCAGAAATTCAGGGTAATCAGATATTAGAAAGGGCACAACTCCTTCAATAAAAGCCCTTCTTAGAACTGGTCTGATATCACTAGTGCTACAAATGGCAGTAGTAAGCAAATAAAGAAAGCTGCTGCTCTATCTGAAGTGCAGATGGCAAAGCATATAATTCTCTCTGAGGAAAAGTAAAGTATTGTAAAAAAAGGAAATTATTCTTATATTTTGGTAGCTGCTATGTTCTTGTATATTAACATTTACAAGCAATTTAAGATTTAGAAAACAAAACAACTATGCTGAGATTATTATGCTAATAAATTTGTGCCCAATCTTTTCAGAATGAGAACTTGTACTTTCCTCCTCAGCATCTTCTCTCTCTGCAAAGACACTCTCAAAAGATGCCTGAAGGTAAGAGATGGGCTAAGGAATATGAAATGTCCTTCTCTGAATGACATTTGACAAGTTTGGTCTTTTCACGTTAATATTCTTTTTAAACATGGGAATGTTAAAAGCACTATAGCTTCCAAGTGGTATCTGGGCTATACACTCGTCTTTCACTTCATACTCAGCGAGACAGGTACTTGTAGGACATGATTCATTCACATTCTCTTTTAAATCTTTATTCTAGGGTGATAAAAATTAATACATTTAAATGTTTTTTTTTACATAACCTATGCATTTCTTCATTGGTTCTATGGACATCATATCATGGGTTATGTGAAACTGCAAAAGATCTTCTACTGGGGAAAAACAGCAACAAGCACTTTAAGCATTGCCCTTCCTTGATACTTCAGGGTGTTTTAGTACATTCCAAACCAATATTTGAAAATAAAAAATCATGATGACATCAAACTAGAGCTTGTCCACGTTAAGGATTCAGTTCAAAAAAATAGCCTAAAAATCTGTGTCACCTGCATGGTTAGAAATGCAGCCATGTGAGGTTGTATCCAATTTCCCTATTAGGGCAGCAAAGCCAAATACAGCAGGTCCAGTGGTGTTTACTTCCTACTACCTGCTGTCCTTAATTGCTGTCTCCTGTGACTGTGATCCTATTAGCTGAATCACAAAGAGAAAGTCCTTATGATAGGCAATTGGGGAAGGCAATGCATCCCACTACTTTATTTACCTTTCTCTTAATTTGAGTCTTTATTGTTCTTTTGAATGTAAATGTTTTCATTGAGTTTGAACTCCAGACCAGCAACCTGCCTACAGCCCATTGCTCTCCACTGCACAGCAATGCAGCCTGAGGACCTTTCAGGATGGACTGAAGAATCATCTGTCACAGAAATGTCACTTGAATGGAGAATGATTTGGAGTATCTAGACTTAGAAGCACTGAAATGTACAACTTCCAGGAGAGGTGTAGCAGTCACCAAGATTCCAAGTCATTTATATGCATTTTCTCAGGGCATCCAGAACCAAGGAGACAAAGGACAGACTGCAAGAAGGGGTGTACTAAAACCAAAGCAGCCTACAAGAGTCTGAAGCAAAGAGTCAGTGCATTTAGAGATGGTGGTGAGAAAAGAGTAACAGAGTAGGAGCCACAAGAGACTCATACAGTCATACAAAAAGCAGTGTACACACAGTGCTGAGGGTTTCCAAGGTAGGAAGCAGCAAGGAGAAGGGAGGAGGATTCATTGGCTTCCATCTCTTATCCTCCAAGCAACATCAGGAAAGCCTGGACAGACAACCTGGGCATAATGTGGTATCTGTGTGCTGAGACATGACTTAGGCCTTTGTATATTGTGTTTTTGTGAGTATGTGCTGCAAGAGTGTGAATGGGTAAAACAGATTTAGTTTGAAAAGGAAACCACGTTGCCCTCACTTGAGGGCTCACATTTGGCCTTGCTATGCTACAGTCCTACAGTCATGAGAATGAGACTCTCTAAATTGGTTCAATAATATTTTATAACTCAGAAACAGTGAGAGCTGCAGCAGTCAGGACTGGCTAAGACCTGTGTTTAGCACATACTCAGTAAAAGGGCTTATGCTCATCCTGCCCTTACTCAGATTAGAACCTCAAAATATCTTTCATCCTATGCTTAGCAAAGATGTGCAGTCTTTCTACCCTTTTCTGTTTGCAAACAGTCTGTCCTGAATCTGATTAAGTTATCCATATAGGAATGTTATTGAAATGTATATGTTGCTGCATACTTTTACTTCAAAAATTGGTACTGTCTCTCAAAATTATGAATCAGAAGAAACATTTTGATACAAACACCCCAAGCAACATTAGAAATAACAGAATGGGTCATTGCCAGTTATGTCTGATTCAGACTAGAAATATGTTTACATTCTTGTGTATAAACAGTTTACCAGAAAACAAAAATAAATTGTAGCAATTTATTATAATGCAGTTTAATGATATTAAATCTCTCAAATGAGCTACCTGCAGATCACATGTGAAAAAAAAATTCATTGTGTCACCAGACTATTTTGAAAGGGTTTAGCAACAACTTCTTGTTTACAGTAAAAATGCCAGGTTGTTTTTTTTTTTTTAAGACTCTACACCACAGAAGCTGCTTTTCTACCAAAGATTTCCAATATCTTTGTGAAGAATCTTGAGTTGTTATTCCTTTTTCCTGGCCTACTATCTTCCTAGTGGAAACAATTTCTATTACAAGTACATTTTTAGGAGTGTTGCAGGAAGGAAGCTCAAATAAACAAACAGCAGCTCAAATTTCTCAGTATTCATTAACAAGGTCTATTATTCCAGTCTTTTACAGCTAATTCACATAAATACAAAAAATGCATGACTTGTCAATGTACTTTTTCATTATTTAATGGTGATGGAGTCATTACATTGCAGTTGCATGTTTTGTGACAGTTTACCCCTCTTTTCACAGATATGTCTGTTTTCAGCAACAATGCATTAGGAGCACACTGGGATTTGCAACATGGAAAAGGGGCACCGTGGCACTGATGGCATTAAGTTTCTCAGGAAGGCCAAAATGTGCAAAGGGGTGAAATGGCTGATCAAAGACAAGTTCAAAGACATCTCTGCCTTCTTCTGGGATAAATACAAGAGCAATTTCCAGCTCTCCATTTGTGAGAGAATTTTGGGGCCATTTGGTTGAGGTCTCTCCAGTCATTCCTAGGGTGGAAATGCAGCTGAGGGAGTTTCAGCAGGGGCCCACAGCCTTCTCATGGCACATAGAAGCTGCTACAGTGACATGAGACTAAGGTGCAAATCATAAACCATAAAATTTAGAGCTACTTTTCTAGGTATGCTTCACATTTTAGTTTTGGAAAAAGAAGCAGAACATTCTACATCAATTTTTCAGGTGTGGAATGTGAGGTCCAACAACAGAGAGACTTGATGTTCTAAGCCAGCATCAAGGACAAGACAGAACTGCTGGCAAGACTGACTCCAGGACTGGCATTTTGTTCCCATACACTGACTTCCCTCTTGTGACACTCATTACTGGGAAAAGGTTACAGTTTGGAAAGGTTTGACAGCAATTTTTGAGGGAACAGTTTATTATACAGAGCTCCACTATGGAAGTATGGGTTTTGGATATGATTCAGTTTCTAGAATATGGCACTAGAAACATGCTAGCTGGATTTTCAAGGCCTGAAAAGGAAAGTTTGACAGACAATTTAAAAATATATATCTAAAAAAAAATCATCCTTTCTTATGAACCTTTCTTGCTGTTGTTCCCTTCTTGGACTGCCTTGTAAGAATGGAAGCTTTGAAAAGTATAACAATGATGCTGAACTTCAACAGATCCTGAAAACACCTGAAAAGATAAATTTGCATTGCATTCTGTTGATTTCCAACTCCATCTCAGTCAGTCAACTGAGATCGCACTTGATGTAACATAAAAAAACAAGAAAGCTATTTCTGATTGTATTTCATGAAGCTAAACATTAAAAAAAAAGTCTAAGACATAAATTGCCTTTTAATACTGCTATTTTTACTTGAGACTCAAATGGCCCCTCTTTGTGTTTCACAATAAACTGTAACCAATGAATTCACTATTTAGTCAGCCTGAATGTGTAGGCAGCCTTTCCTGAATGTTCTGTTTTTATGAAAATAGTGGTTTCTAGCTCTCTTTGCTGCAGACGAAAAGGATGTAAGACAGCAGAACAACATGTCACAATGACTGGGCAAGTAGTTGTACATAAAGATATTGGCAGCCTTCAAATTTGCTTTCATCTCATGGTTGACAGGTGCAAGTGCATGGCATTGATTATAGCACATTCTTTCAAGTAGACTTGTGAGATCTATCTGTGAATATGTGAATGGTTTGTGAACAGCTCTTTTCACTCTGTCAGATCAGATCAAGAGCAGAAGTAAAGACTGTGCTGCTAACTTGTGGTAAAAAACCTATGTACTATATGGTAAAATCTATGTACTGCTTGACACTTATCTGTATTGATTTGTAGCATGCTGCTCATCTCTATAATTACATACCTCTAAAATGTGAGTCACAGATAGGATTCTGTGATATACAGACAAGCATTGTGTTAAAAACTGCTACAAAATGCATGGCAAACCTCAAATTCTGGTTTTATGTGTTTATAACTGATGCTTGCCCTCACTGCCAAATGAGTATGAACAGAGATCAGTGATGCTCTAACTTCATTACAATTGCAAGGATGCCATTTTTACGCAGGTATTTCTCATAATCCAAATGGAAGAGTGGAAGAGGAGCCTGTTATGTGAAGAATGTGCATGGATGAATGTGCAAGGCTTCACAGAGCAAGATTTTGCAGGACAGACCTGGTGTGAGCCCCTGCTAGCAGGGAGCAGACAAGACTGTGACTCGAGCCATCAGCAGTGTTAGTTCCTCTCTTACCACAGAATTAGGCTCCAACACTTGATGTTTGCCCTCAAGACACATAAGCCACCTTAGTATTCTCCAGTGAAATCTGGTTCTGCGTTCCCAGTTTTCCCCATAGATGAATGACACAGGACAACATGATGTCCTTCAGGGGTTCAAGTGTAAATCTTTCAAGATATGTCTTGAGAAGGAATACCCCAAAGCAGGCTCACAATAAATGTCTTTCTTGCTCATTTGAATTGTCATCTGGAGAATATTTGTGCGGCATCTACATAGGTCATTGACTTAATTTCAAAGAATTATTTAATCCCTTCAATCAGTCTTCTTCTTCACTGAGTTTGGGATGGTGGAGGTTGTGACAAGGAATGTGCGACAATCATTTGATCACAGATACATGAAAGTCTTTTCAAATATCCAGAGAGAAGGCAGCTTTATCAGAACTTCCATCCAGCTACTTTGAGCCTTGTCTTGCAGTCAGTGGTGTGTGGCATACACAGATATTAGCAGCATGCACCCACCCCTGTCTCTACGGAGCAGTGCTTTTCTTTTATCCTGTTAGGATTTAATTAGGTGAAACACTAGACTAAAACTCTCTAGCACATAAACTCATCAGTATGTTTTCATCTGTAACTGGCCCTATCTCAGGAGAATTACAGGAACCCAATAAGATACACATAAATTCGTTTCTTGTTTGCTAATAAGAGTGTGTAAAGCTGAGCTACCATACCAAGAATCAGTAAGTCAATTCTCACCTTCTTTCATCTTTCTTAGTCTTCAGTTTTCTCTTGAAGTCCAACCTTTGCCTTTCAGAAAGGTAATTTATGTCAAGAAGTTGCAAAGAGTGAAAGGCAAACAGAGCTAACTGACAGCTGTACTCCAGAGAACTGCAATATCCATCCTGGAACCAGTCACTACATTTCAAGATTCAGTCAAGTACTCTCCCAGGAGCCCCTGGCTCAGTCTAGCTTTGGGTATATTTGTTTTGAAGTAAACAAAAGAACATATGTTATGCTACTAAACAGCACCACTTCTTACCTGAACAGTCTGTAACAGAAAACTCTTGTACTCATGCATTTGCATATGGGACTGAGTTGTGGTGTGTAACACAATCTCTGTTTCTGAGTTCTTGAAATCATAGACTAACCTGTGCCCCAGCTGGGAGCCTGGAAGGTAAAACCTCCAGTCATATCAGCTCTTCAGGAATATGTTGGGCTTCTCCTTTGAACAGAACAAATTCTATAATGAGGTCCTAGTCTGGCTTTTGCATTCTGATTATTTGAAAGTAGTTGTTCATATGTCACTTTGTACTCTGATGAAGAGGACTGTGTGACAAGGCCCAATCTTTATTTAATGAAGGAGAATCCAGCAGTAGTTCCACAAAATCTGTAAAGGATTGAGCCAAGAGCATTTTTAGACCTCAAATCTGCAAGCACTTTTCCATCTACTTAATATTATGAACATGAACAGCTGGGGAGATTGCAACAGTTAGTTGGAGTGGTTTTTTTTAGTTGTGGGTTTCACCATTTTCAAAGTATCGAGTATTTCTGAACTGTGGTTAGTACTACTTCTTAGTTTAAATCTTTGTCACCATGATATGGTCATTATTAATTACTACTGGTGAACTTAATTTAATTAAATTTAAATTTAAATTTAATTTGAAAGAAGCATGTTTTCATTTCTTTTTTGCCCAATATTTTAATTCTAAACATATCATTTGCAAAAATTTTTATTGGTCCAAACTCCTGCGGTTCCTCACTAATCTATGTCATCTGAGAACTTGAAACCATAAATTAATTCAAATTACATCTTTTATAAGAACAGATACACATCATAGATTGCTGCAGCACTGTACTGATTACTGACTTCCTAGTTTTAATATAACTATATGTAGATTTATAATTATAATGAAATACTATAACAGTTTACCTGATATTTTTGCTAATTAAATATGGCATTCATAATACAGTACTTTGATTAAATCATTTATAATAATGGATCCTCTCCAAATGGTTGGAAGCACTAAAGAAAATTAATTTAAAAATTAGTAAATTGATCTTCACTGAATAAAACTACTCAAATATGCAGCTAATCTCCTGCTACGTTTGCAAAGCCAATTTTAATAATTATATTCATAAGCAAAATCTAAAAAGGGAAAGCATGAGAAATAAGAGGGCCCAAAGAAAGACAAGATTTTGCACATGGATATCCAGAGTGTTCCTAAGAATGCATAAGTAGTATTTTTGTGTTGTTTTGGGAGGGAATAATTAGTCTATTGTTGGACTAATCACGTGAAGTGGATGACTACTAACAATCTCACTATATGTTAAAAAAAAAATTTAAAAAGTCTAAGCATTTCCAGAAAAAGTGATGGTATATCCCTGTGCATTAACTGCATGATCACACTCCCACCTATTTTATGTAGTCTTGGCTATTAACCATCTAGTTAGGAAAACACTGGACTTAGACCAGATGTGTCCACATGTATCTTTGAAATGGTGATGGTGGTGATGTCCACCAACCATCTTGGAAAAATGGAGGAATTGTTTAATTCCAAGGAGTGCAGCTTGGGGGGATAAAAGCAGACAGTGAAATATTTGTATCCCATTAGGTGGGAAGGTAATTTTACATGAACTCTTCTTCAGTCAAGTGGTTTTTTGCTTCACTCTTTTTCCCTCTAGCCTATGACCAGGACTGTCTCCTTCACTCATCCTGGCCCCTGGGCTTTTCCAGGGTCTATGGGGCTATTCCTCCCAGGCAGAGATCTGGATAGCTGGACTTGCCCATCAAGGTACGGTAGTCAGTGAAGGGAAGGAGGCATTCAAATTTTTAGCAGCCTCTAAAGCTCACTTCGCTTCCCCAATCCTCTTACTGTACCTTCAGAAAGATGCACAATAAGAATGCACAACTAGCAATCCCTTGAAATATTTGAATATAAAGCAAAATTAAATAGAGCTTGCCTGATCCCCAAAGATTGACTCCACTTTTCTGATTTTACCAGCCCAATGTGCCCACACAACAGAAAAATAATCACAACATAAAATAAATTAA
Organism: Cichladusa arquata; assembly: GCA_026413545.1. Taxonomy (NCBI): domain Eukaryota; kingdom Metazoa; phylum Chordata; class Aves; order Passeriformes; family Muscicapidae; genus Cichladusa; species Cichladusa arquata. The sequence goes on from JAOTQP010001286.1 coordinate 23,730,536, forward strand.
TTACTTTATTTCTGGAAATAATAGCTTATCATTCTATTAAATTTCCCATCTTTTATCTGCCTGAATGATAACGACATTTAGCTCATGACTGCTTTTGCTTTAGGAAGGAAAGAAACAGGAGCAGGACAGGAATACTACTGACTTATTAATCTTCCCTGCTTTAATGACTTGGGGGTCTCAAAATTAGGGCCACAGCCTCACCATGCTAACTGCAATGCAAACTGGTACAGCACCTTGTTCAAGGGAGTGCCAAGGCACGCACAGGACTCAGGTGACACAAGTGGGAAAAATGGAGGAAGAAAAGAGCATGATAAGACAACCACAGCTCACACATGATGGTGCTTGCAACACAACAGGAATATTCAGTTCTGGTCATTTGAATTGTTTAGTACTATACACATTGGACTCATTTCACAGCTGCTTGGAACAGTGTTACCCATGCTGCCTTTGTATTTACTCTGCTGCCTTGGGAAACTTGAAGGATGGAGAGGCTAGATGGAATGAAATTAAATGTTTAGTTATGACTTTTATCTGTCTGGGTGGGCACAGAATTCTTTCAAGCCACAAAGCTGACAAATTTGCTTAGATTATTTTCCTGAACTTCCTTTAATTTGCAATCAAAAAGGTATACAGAAAATGGAAGTGTGGCAGGTCTCATTTTGAAAAAGAAATCATAGCCTTTGCAGAGGATTTCAACATGAGACACAGTATCAGAGTAAATTTAAATTTAAATTTAAATTTAGTTAGTCGTATATTTGACAGAAAGAGAACCTCCCTCCAAACCCTCAGAGAAAGACAGAATGGTTCAGAGAGAGACAATGCCCGTGAACACAGTTAGAGGGTCTTTTTGGCCACTGGAAAACCAGCTCCTGAGAGAAAGTGTGTGTGTTTTTGTATGTGTGTGTATTTGTGTGTGTGTGTGTCTGTCTGTGTATGTCTGTATATTTGTGACTCTGCCAGACAAGAGTTTTTTTCTCTTCATGAACTCAGGCTAACTCATAAGAAATTAGAATTCATGTCTTGTCCCAAAACTACAGCCAACACAAGGCCTGAGTCACCTATTTCAGAGAATAATCTCATAAAAATGCTAACAGCATTATAAACATTTCCTTGTGCCAGACCTGCAAACATTTTCTTTGAGGTTGGTTTACAAAAAAAGTCCATGTTAATATGACTAAGCCTATTCCCTAGAAGAGTATTGGAGCAGATAGGGATTGATGTAAGAGAACTAAAATGAGATTTGCTTAGTACATTATCTTTCTTTTGACACTCCTGAGGACTTAGTGGGAATCTGTGGAGAGGGATAATAGCAGCAAAATATGGCAGTAAGCTGAGTTTTCAACAGCTATTGATCTGTGCCTTTGAGTTCAGCACTAAGGCCTCTATTTTGAAAACATCCTGCCTCTTAAGATCTCTTTCCTAGCACCTAAACACCCTGAAAAAAGCAACAGAAGTGTCTCAGCAGCAGGTTAAGATGAGGTTTCAAGGGAAAAGGGGTGGATGAGAGCCCTCAGAATAGGTACAAATAGATAAAGTAGAAGCAACGCTTCGGCTGTTTATGCTTTAAAATGCTACATTCTTTTTTCCAGAACTAGCCCTTCTAACTTAGGCCACTAAAGTCAATGGGATTTTACATTGCTTTGTCTGAGTTTGTAATGTGCATTTGTAATGTGCAGCAGAGCAGGGAAAGAGGTCTTCACCTTCACAGGTCCAATCAGCCCCTCTGCTACAAGACTATCCTTCACCATACACTGATACAACATTCATCCTTTTGCTACTCCTGTCACAGCCCAATTCAGTCCTACTGCAATAGGCACATTTAAAGGACTGAATTGCTGGAACATATTGCAGCTCAGTATATTTAGACTGATGTCTTTTGAGTCTGGTACCCTGTTATTTTTGAATGTCATAGATATACTTTGCTGCACTACTTAGTCTGCAATTTTAGTACTAAATATGACAGCAATAATTCTAGGAATGAGGGAGGTATTTACTATAAACAAATCCAAAGAATAATAAGACCTACCATCCTCCAGAATCTATTTTTCTATCAGTTATGCATATATTACTGAGAGTATAATCAGAAGCTATGGAGTGAGTACCTTCTGCAGAGCTGGAAGAAGCAGAAGGATACTTCTGTTAAGCTGGAGTCCTAGGAGTAGGGTTCAGCTCCTCAGAGCAGATGCACCATTCTACTTCTCCAGCTACACAGAAAGCCCAGGGTGTCCCTGAGCCTGAGACTGGAGGAATGGCCTCAGCAGTAGGAAGCTCAAGCCCTGCTGAGGCAGGTGAGCAGAATGTGTGGCACCAGTGAGTTTGCACCAGGGACTGACAGGTTCTACAGGAACCAGTGCTCCACACTGCACAGGAGAAGGTATTGACAGAGGCCAAGAACGGGATCTTCTAGCACAACTGGAGATAAAAATCTGACTTCTGAAAGCAAGGATGCTCCCTCTCCAACTGCAGATGTTTATTTCAAAACTGTGGAAGCCAATAGAAAAACTTTATTAAAGAAGAGAAGTTGGATGGAAGAGGAAAAGAATATGCCTGTAACTTATGAACTGGAAGAGATGAGTGTTAGAGATATTAAAATCATAAGAGGAAGAGAATTAGGGAAGAAGTCCAAGGGTAAGCATTGTATGAAGTAACATAGCCAAACAGTAAAAACAGGACATACGAAAGGCTGACACCAAAACAACCTGACCACCATGGGTTAACTGAAAGAGCAGTCACAACACCTGGGGGTCTGCAGCAAGCAGTGGAGGACTCAAAGCCACTGCCTGTCCTCTTGTTGTCCTCCTGCACTGTCCTGTGAGGATGAACAAAATCTTGGTGTGGGCCCAGAGCCACCACCAAAGCTCACTGCAGTTCCCCCTGGCACCCTGGCAAGCCTCTTTCTCCTGGAAACCACCAAAGGCCAAAGGGCATCCACAGAAAATTGTCATTTCCACTACCTTTGAAGATCTCCTGAGGACTGAGGCAGACAGGGCTGCTGCCAGCTGTGTTTGGGTGCTTTTCAACCAAAAAAGCCATTTGCATGTTTCAGCAGGCAAACCACATTGAAGTCAAAAAGTGAGCTCAAGTCTTCTTCTTACCTTGTTAATTCACTGACAACTGGCTACAAAGAAATCCAAGATTAAGTCTTTTATGAATTGGCATAATTTATAGGAAAGAATTAATCAGGATTATAGATTCTAGTTTCACAAAACCAGTTTCTATATATTGTGACTAATAGTTCTTTTCAGGAAAATTTTATTCAGAATAAGATATAAATACATATGTAAATCTGAGTGTGCCTTGAAGTCTCATCAAAATCAGCAAAGCCGGAGATAATTTAAGGGAGTCAGATTAAGCCTGCATTTTCATGTTTTCCTAAATTGAAACCAATGGGAGACAATTTTTTACAGGACCATTGACCATGAATTGCACCATTGTTATATATTTTGGAACTCTTCATTATCTGCTGTGCACTTTAGGTTGTTACCACATTTACTCTGCATATCTTTCCTTGCACGTGCAACATGAGGACTTTAAAGCACCAATTAATAGATAAGTAGAGGAGATGACTTAATTTAGAAACAGGAAATATTTAACATCCACATAATGCAGCGTTCTGCTCAGCTGTCATCACTCTTCATCACTCCTCTCTGCATGCATCTTAACTATTACAGTTACATATTATACCTGCTTAACTAGCAGATGAGCACATTGATATTAGCTAAACCTAAGCCAGCTTTTAAACCAGTGGCAACTCAGCATTTCTGCACTGTCTCTCATAGACTCCTAAATTCCTGTCAGAGCTTTGAAATTCAAGGCAGGATTTCTGTGTGTTATGAAGTAATTCAGTCACCTGACAGTAGTGGTAGTAACTAGTAGTAAAAGTGGCAACAAGTGCAGCTTCAAGAGAATACTTTCATTTTGGTCCTTAATCGTTCTCTCAGCAATTAAGAGCAATTTGCCACTTTCTCAGAAGAATACTGGCAACCATTTTACTTTCACAGTTTCATGTCACCACAAACCCTTATTTGCTAGATAGAAGCACACAGTGCACAAAGCAATGGTGAGCCTGTGGAGATGCCAGCTGCAGCTCTGGGGTGCATGTGTGCACAGGCAGAGAACATTCTTCTCAAAATGCCTCACTTTAGTATTTATCAACAGTTTAAAATATCACATTTGTGGACAATCGTTAAATGATGCCAGATAAAATCAGTTCTTTTCAAAAATTATCATAGAAGTATTAATAAAAGGTTAGAATTTGATGCTCAAAGTAGCAACTTTCTGCTGAAGTTATAACCAAGTCACTTAAGCTCCAATTTGCTTTCAAATATGAACCATGGTATTAGATGAGCACTTGACCTTCATCTTCCAGATTTAAAGTCTCAAATGAAATATTTGCATTTTCAATATGTGATGAACCAAAACAAAACAGAAAAAGCTCTGTGCACAGCATTTAAGTACAAATCTTGATTCAGGTTTTTCATATCCTCTTATTAAGGAGATGTAAGCTCTGGGTTCCACTTTGTAGGGCAATCCAATTGTACACTAACATCTAGTTCTTCTCCTACTGAGAAAATAACCCACCCATTTTCAGGTATATTCTTTTTATCAAACTACTGAAACTAATAGTCCTCTATACACTACCTCACCTTAGATTCTTCCTCAGGATTTGATGGTAAGCTGATTACTGGGACAGACAAGGAATTAGGAACAGTGTTTAGTGAATGCTACATGCTATAGGATATTTTTTATTTCTGTTTTGATATTGCTTTCTTTTTATTTCTATTACCAAATGGTAAAATTGTTCACAGAGGCCTGACTGAAGGACCTGTAATTACAATTACATATTTATATGCAAAGGAATATGTACTAGAAAGGAAATTGGCAGGTTTCAGGTCACTTTATGCCTAGATATAAGTATTTCCTTTTTTGTACTAAAGCTAACTGAAGAAGAAACCTTCCTTTTAACTAGATTCCACACACCAATTTTATTAATAGTTTGATGTCCTTAGTGCCCATAGCACTCTAATAAATGTAAATTTAGAAATGGCTAACACACTTCAGGAGGCTGAATGGTTGTTGATAAATTACTTGCACAGATTTGCATGATTCTATGCTGCTGTGAGAGCACTTAAAGAGAAAGGAGAGCCATGAAGTCCATTAAACTTCAAACTTACTTAAACTGAAGCAAATATTGATACTAAATGGCATTAGTGAGATTACACACGGAAGAGGACAAATGCAAAGGAAATTGACTTAATATCTTCTACTCGCAAATCACAAGAGTGACTGAATTCTCAAGGAGAAAACTGTAATTTCTATCATATGGAAAACTAGGAGGTGTACAAATGATTACCCCACTAGAGAGCTCTTTTTAGCCTAATGACATCCTCCTCTCCTCTTCACTGGCATGCTTTGCTTTCAAGACTTGCACATCCACAGGTGCCAGTTCAGCTCCAGTCCAGGCGGGAAGGGAAGTTTCAGGGAAGTTTCAGGGAAGGGAAGTTTCAGGGAAGGGAAGTTTCGGCAAGGCAAGGCAAGGCAAGGCAAGGCAAGGCAAGGCAAGGCAAGGCAAGGCAAGGCAAGGCAAGGCAAGGCAAGGCAAGGCAAGGCAAGGCAA
>JAOTQP010001286.1:23740618-23786695 GCA_026413545.1 Cichladusa arquata
AGAGATGTATTATGGTTGCAGTGTTTTTTTAACACATATTGGAGCAATTATTACCTCCATTTTGAATTTGCATTTTATTTGTATTTTGTTTTTTCTTTCACTATTTCAGTATTATAGTCTCTTTGGAACTATGAGAACTAAAATATTAAGAAAGTTGCCACATGCATATTTTGTTTTCACCTCGTGGACTGATTCCTTAAATCCTACTCTGTCATTAACCATTATGCATTATGACAATATCCAGGAGACCTTGTCACAGATCATTAACCCCTTTTGTTCAAAGTAAGAACCCTTTGGCAAAGTAAGAAAACATGCAAAGGAAAATACATCTGTGCAAGGCAACTTAGCTACATGATAAGAGAAATGGGTCAATAGAGAGGGAGAATGGGGTAAAAGGAAGATCTCCAGCCAACTGTCTCAACAGGCTGACCACTGCTGAGGTCAATAAAAATCATAGAACAAGTGGGTTTTTAGGGGAAGAGCAAAGTGATTATAAACCAGGGGCTACTCCTAACAATGTGAGGTGGTTCAGGGAAGAGAATTAAGGGTTTTCCCTAACATTAGTGAGACACACCAAGGTTATTTAGAAGTAGAAAGAGAGGCTGACTAACTGATAATGTCTGAGATATGTGACTGTCAGGAAACTCTTAGCACTGTGCAGGTGAGGAGAATCCTGTGAGTGAAGGAAAAGACTGTGAGTCTGAGGAGGCTGAGCTTCCAAAGAGATACAGGGGCATGGCTGATGTCCCTGAAGATGATGGATAGCCCAGTCATAAAAAAGGGAAATGAGATGGTATTGGAGAAATTAAACAACTCAGCCTAACTTCAATATACAAAATGATACTGAACTGTGATAGAAGACAAACAATTTATGGCTACCCAGTAAATAATATACTGATAAGAAACAGTCTTTGTGAGTATGTCAAGAAGAAATTGTATCAAGCCAGACCAGTTTCATGCCAGGTTATCTAACCGTTGACACTGCTATTGGTGTGACTTGAACATGATTTTTCTAACACACTCTCCAAAACTTTCTCACAAAAAAAAGCTGAAAAACATGGCCTAAATGACAGCACTATAAGATGGATGCAGACCCAGTTGAAAAATAAGATTTAAGGACTTGGAACAAAATGTTTCCTGTCAGCAAAGTGAGGCATATCAATGTTTTGGGGCTCTCTCCAGAGCATGATATTATCTCACTTTTTAAAATTCAAACCTTCTCCTCACCTGAATGTAAGGTTGTCTATGGCGTGTAATGTCCCATTTTGAACACTTTTGAAATCAGGTTTTTAATAAAACTGGGGACAATTTAATGTCCAGAGGAGAGTAATATAAAATCTGTGTAAGAAAGCTGTCTCAAGAGATGTGGAAAAAGATGACTAAATATAGGAAAGATTCAGTAGCAGTCTGAAATATGGGAAATGGGTTAGATTTCTTTTGTCCACAAATGACAGGAAAAGAAACAATCTGCATAGAATTCCAGAGGGAAGATCTGGTAGCACATCAGAAAAAGCAAATCACCTGCACATTTAGAAATCACTGAAATAGGTACCCTGGTGTCTTTATAAAAAACCTTTTACTATTCTGCAGCAAGAGGAAGAGAGAGGTGTTTGCTCATGACAAAAGAGATAGTGACAGTATCTGAGAAGTGTCAGTGACAGACTGTGTAAGAGGTATTTCTGACTGGATAGGGAAACTCATCACCCACAGATGTGAAAGAAGGCACAGGCAAAAACCTGGAAACAGACATTAAACCACAAGAAACGGCCTCTGGGGTCACAATGATTGTCAGCTCAGACAACTGACAGGGTTTTCCTGTTTGACATCATGGTCAGCTCCATCCCACATGCTGGAAGGAGGAGATGGCACTGCTGTGCAATCCCTTTCAGGAGCAGGCAGTCACACTACCAGTGGTGGTGTACATTTTCTTTCTGTCCCCTATTGGGATGACAACTGTAGCAGAGCATCTTTGTGATGGCTGAATGCACAGTGATGACATAATCTCTTGTTTATCTTCATTGTCCTTTGATAAATGATGGATAAATACAACAGATTGTGAGAGTTTCCCTTAGCAGCAGTAGCAGCTTATAAGCAACATTATGCCTATCAGAATATCAAGTTTCTACTTCTCAAAATCACTAAGCAGAATGTAATTACCTAACTCTGCTATACTTAGGATAAACTAGTACATACATACATGGCAGTTTTATTCCTTTAAATTGCCAATGACACAAGTATGGCATGAAACTCAGTGATTTTGTGCCAGTTCCTAAGGGTTGAAAGCATTTGGATCCCCTTCTCATGGTGAAATACCTACAACCATGAAGGTGAGTGATCAAGCAAAGGACTCAAATGGACTGACAAGGATTAAAACATGACTCCTTACACAGTTCTAAAATAAATGGGAAATAATTTTCTGTCTCCAGAGGTGGCAGATAGTTACCAAGTTCTTCAGTTGTGTTGATGCTTTAGAAGGTTATACATCTGAGCTAAAGTAAACCAGATGAATAATGGAATGTTTGCCACTGGCTAGTATATACAGGGAGAATTTTTTGTAATGTTAATAAATTCTCAGTGATCAGGCATTAAGGAATGTCTAGCACCAAAAGAACATAGAAGGGGTCAATTAAAGATTTTTTTAAAAGAAAGAAAAATTTTGTGCTTCTAGGTATAATGTACTTAATTGTCATTTCATAAAATCCTGAGGGGCAGGCAGGTAGAAAGAAGCCCAATGATGCTTCACAGTAACTGCAACATTTTGAACAATATTAAAACTTTTAAAAATCAGTAATTTCAGAAACATTAAATTGCCAGTCCGTAATTATTATTGGCAACTATTTAATCTATCAAAATTTAGGAAGGATGAAATACAGAAAGACAATCTGTTGTCCTGCTGTCCTAATCTACTGTGAGCATTGTTTTTACTGGCAATGTTTTATGGAATTTTGTAACGATAAAATGTTTGGCTTTGGAAGCACAGAAAACCAAAACAAACCAAGTTTTGTTTCATCTTATGGTTTAGCACTCCACATCTTCCATCAATCTTCACATAATTGCGTTTTAACCACTATTCATATTCTTTGAGATACGTGTATCTTTAACCTATAACTGATGGAAAGACACATAGTTGTAAAAAAACCCAAAACATATAATAAACAAGCACATTCACAAAGATAGAATCACGGAATCATTAAGGCTGGAAATGACATCTAAGAAGACTGACTCCAACCACTAGCCCACCACTGCTGTGTTCACCATTAAAGTGTATCACCAAGTGCCACATCCACATCCCAAATGAGCACTTCCAGGGATGGGCATTCCACTCTGGGCAGCCAAATTCAATGCTTGGTAAGTGAACATTTGCCACATTTTGTGGTTTCCAGAGTCCTATCTGGCAGAGGCTTTTATTCTGTGGCAGTTTTTTTAAATGTTTATCTAATTTTCCTTTACCCAGTAAAGTTTGTTATATACAAAATCTTGTCATCTTCTGTTTCATCAATGACAACTGGCAATTTAGAAATATGTCTGTTATTTGCTGAGACCTGTAAATGCTTTTCCATGCTCAGATTCATAAAGATCCACTATCACAAAAGACTGAAGCTGTGAGAAAAATAAATTATGAGCAAGATCCTTATCAAAAGCTCATCCAGCTGAGCTGGAAAACTTCCTCTGATTTTAAATCTGATGTTGTTAACAAGCATCCTTTCCCTGTTTCTACTGCTACTCATATTGGGGAAAAAGAACTAGACAGTAAGGGAAGTGTCAGAAAAGGATTTAGATAACTAAATAAGGATCCAATTGGAATTTAAATACTTTTTTGGGGGGACACATAAAAAATTGTCTTTCCAATAAGTACCTAAACTTCATATTCATATGTGCTTTACAAATTCCCACATATCTAAAACTATCTCAGGGCTAAACCTCAAAAATTATCAATTCCTCTGTCAGAATCCACTGCAACCATATCTATACTTTCAATTACAATAATACCAGGGTATGGTGCAAGCAACAAGTTTGCAACCATCCTTCCTCTTATCTGTTTGAATGTGTTCTGGCATGATTTTGACCCACATCAAAAAATGCTATCTGTGAGACTGTTTTGGTGCAGATGACATTGCAGTTCAGGCCCAAAGCAATTGTCAGTAGGCAGTGCAGGAATATGCAGTTTTATGAGAAAGAGAAACAGGAAAAAACCCATTCAATCCCCCTTTTTATTCATAGGGAAATCTAAACACCCATTTTCTTCGTCTGTAGACTGTTTTGGACTGGAATACTCTTTATTCTTCCTATAGGAATATGCCACTGTGTGGAGTGCTTAGTAGTGAAGTCACCTATTTGGCTATTCTAGAACCCCATGTAGTTCCTACATTTCTACCTTCTATACAATCCTAATTTATATGGACTGCCCAAAAGAGTAAAACAGAAAATATGCACAGACTGAAAACTATGACTTGTTTTTACTGCTCCCCATGGTGTAGGTATGGAGGTTCACCTTTGGTTCTTGTGTTCTCCTCTGCACGGGAATCCAGCCTCAGCCTCAGACCTGGAGTGCACCTTTGTCGTTACCACCAGCCCCAAGTGGGTGATATGACACGTGTATTCCAATACCACAACCACAAACCTATACAAGGAGAGGCCAGCAAAAAGCCTGGACCCTTTGCAATGCAGCAATGATGCAGAAATTTTGAGGAATTCTAACATTCTAAAGGGTAGACACAATAAATTCTTGAATGACATGGGAGAAAAAAAAGAGAGAACTGGAATCTATACCGAAAGAAAGCATCCCAAATCTATATGTCCACTGGGGAGCAATTCCTGCCTGCACATTCTCACATTCAGTGGGCTGACTGAACCTAACCCTAAGAAGGCTAACTACTCATCCTACAACATTATTTTCAAGTGCAGCTTTTCATAATCAAGCCTCTCCATGCTGTCTCTAGTAACCAAACTAGAATTTTATAGCCTGGATAAGGGGGCAGCTGGATGGGTAAAGACCTGCTGGGACAGTCAGGCTTGGAGGTTGATAGCCAATGGCTCAGACACTACTAGAAGGCTGCAGCCAGTGCACTGGGGCATGGCTCTGTACCAGGGGCTGTCCTGTCCAACACCTTGCCAGTGACCTGGAGATGGTGATTGAGTACAGCTCCATCAAACTTGCAGCTGATACCAAACTGGGAAGAACAGACTTAAGGGCAGGGCTGTCATGCAGAGGGACACAGCCAGGCTGGGGAACAGACTGACACAGGAACATGATGAAATTTTATGACAATTGTGCAAAGTTCTGCACCTGGGAATCTTGACAGACAGCAAGAGGAGGCAGCATGAGCCAGCAGGGTGCTCTGGCAGCCAAGATGGACAACAGCATCCTGGGCTGTACTAAGCTGTACAGATAGAAGATTCAAGGACCTGATTATCACTCTCTACTTGGCACTTGCTAGATCACATCTGGAACACTGCCTACAGTTTCAGGTCCTCCACAAAAAATGCAGTGTTAATAAAATGAGAGCCACCAAGACTGTAGAAGGACAAGAGACAATGAACATAAATTGAAACTAAAAATTTCTGACAGGATATAAGAAAAACTTTTTCACTATAAGGACAGTCACTCATCGAAGCAGGTTTTCTAGAGAGGTTTTACAGTCTCCATCGTTGCAGATTTTCAAGACTGAACTGAAAAACGACACAAGAAATCTGGTTTGATCTCCTAGCTGATATGACTTCAAGTTTAAATATGCTGGACTGGAGATTTTCTTATTGTCTCCAGCTTCAACTCAGCTGTGATTCTGTGGTTCTATGAATCCTGGTTCCTCTAAAGCTAAACTTTTACAACATAATTTTTCAAGCCTTACTGAAAAAAATTCAGCAGTCTTCTGGTTTCTTTTGGGTCATGCACTTTGAATTAGAATTACCTTATTGTTCCAAGACTCATCTGAACTATTCATTGTCACAAAGATGACTAGAAGTGCTAATTAAGTTGATGAGTTGTGAATTGTCAGTTTGGATCTCTAAGCCATCACAGTTATGTTGAAATAAATTACATGCATTATTAAAGGATGAATATCATCACACCCATGTTATAGCTAAGGAAGTCTCAGAGGAGAAGACTTAATTTTCTCATTTTCCTGCAGAAAATTAGTTGTATTCCCATACCACAAAACATGAATTTTAAACCACTAACACAATTTATCCAACTTAAATATGCCAAGGATGGTTGGAGAGAACTGAAGAGTGTTTTCTTAGTAATTCTGGCATTTTTTTAAGTAACAAAACTTGCTAATATTAGCACATGTATTTATGTAGAACATTTATGTCACCTAACAATCAGTATCTGGGATAAAGAAAAATCAAGTCTTTTCTCAATGCAAATCTGACAGATATAATGACATCTAGGAAATAAAAGTATTTTTCAAGTTTTTCGTTACTCAACTCAAAATGAAAAATCCACTGTTGACCACGTGAAAGGAATTGGTTGCAAGATTGTTACTTCATTAGCGTGATGCTATTTCTATTGCATATCTATGAGAAAAGAAGCAAGACCAGCAATACAAAATAGCTTCTTCACAATTGTGCCCCAAGACAGCTCCTTCAACCAGTATTACAGTTACACAACAATCCAATAAAGATATCCACATGACACAACAGTGTCATCAGGAGAGTCTGCACTGGACTTGTTTGTGGTGAAAGAACTGTCCTCATGGCTTGCTCAGCTGCAGATTGCAGGGTACATGCTATGGATCCAGTTTGCAGAGCACTCTGAGAGTTGTGTGTTGCAAGCACAAACAAGACCTTACAGGCAAAATATTTTTTTAAAAAAAAAGATTAAAACATTGCACTATGTGAACACAGAAAGCAAGCAGCTAATTAATGGGTCTAAATGACAGAGCCAGCCTATTCTACACAGAATTTTTACAACAGCAAGCAGATATTGAACAGAGGAACCCCTTAAACATAGGGCAGTAAAGACTTGTCTCTGACTTATGTTCGTTGCTTTCAAAGAGAGAGACAGGGAAGAAAAGATAATGTCAGTTAAGGTAACAGCAGATGAGACCAAATAATTGCAAATGGTTGAATGCAGAAGCTGCAGGATGTACTTTGCTATCAAGTGGGTACTTGTTAGAAGCTATTTATGTATCAAGTGTTGCATGAGAGGACCCACAGGGAAAAAAAGTGCCTGAGTGCTAGAGATGCAGCTGGAAATCAGGATGGAATTCAGGCGAGACCTGAGGACAGGATGGATGAAGGGAAGAAGGTTTGCAAAGAATACCTGATGAGAATGGCTGAACACCATCATGAGGAAGAAGAGACAGCTGTGGAGGAAGGAATGAAAAATAATAAAAACTTCCAGGATGGGCTTGTTGGGCCAAAAGACAAAGATTAAAAAAAAAAAAAAGAAAAACCAGAAGGCAGAAGGAGAGGGAGAGCTAGTGTGTCAAGAAGAGCAGACAGGAATACTGGGAGTCTAGAAAAATATATGGGGATAGGATAATACATTGAAGACTGCAGGACAATTGAAAAAAGTATTTTAAAAAGGGGAAAAAAGAACAGACATCTCCTGCAACAGCATGAAAAGGCCATTTTCAAGGGACTCACTGGCCCTAAGCATCTTGGTTTAGAGCAAAGGAGCTCTGAAAGAGATGACTTCAATGTTTCCACTTAGTGCTTACTTTTGCTGGTGGGGTTGCTTGGCTTCCACCTTTGGGAGAAAACTATTGCAGAAGTGTAAATGAAAAGCATGCCTGCCCTGAAGAAGAGCTAAAGGGCCAGTCCAAAGTGGGCTATATTGTCACAAAGTTCTACCCCACATGCATGAACATCAAAAAATCTTAAACCCCCAGCTATTTCTGTCACAATCTTTTGGGACCTATAAAATGAACCAAATGCTGTGTATCTGCTGCCATATTTATTGTCAACAGTCAGCCCTTGACTGATTCTCTAGCACTCCTTCCCCCTTCATCTTGTCTAATCCTAGCTTGGAAGGCTTATTTAACTTCCCTATGTCAGTTGTTGTCCACCTAAACTTTCTGATCTTTTACTATTGACTTTTATCTGTTTTGCAAACAGGTGCAAAGTGCCAGAAGGTGGAAATTATACTGAGCTGTGAAAGAGCTGAAGGTTTCCTCAGGAGCAGCCTAGCATTGGCTGTCTCATCACGAGAGAGGGCTGCATCATGACTGATGAGTGAAGAGGACTGATGAGCCGAACAATCTTAAATTTGAAAGGATGAAAAACATTCTTGAAGAGCAAGGGCAACAACCACCCTTTGTGGGTAGTACAGCAGGAGTATCCATGTTCTGGAGAACTTGAATTGGTGTCCTGGTGGGAATTGTCATTGACTGTGTTGCCCATTTGGCTGGCTGTGCTCTGGGATACAGGATAACATATCTCCAAGCACACTCTTCAGCCACTCTGAGATCCTGCCCATGCATCCCACAGATGAACAATTCAAAAGCAGAAACAGGAGTGTGTCTCTCTGGCTTGCTTCTAGTGCTTTTGCAAAGCAAATCTGTGTCAGTGTTCCAGAGTCCAGCTCAGGCCAGTACACTGTTTCTGTGCAGGTCATTATAGTGGAATGGGAGTAACATGACGTTTCTGACACTTGGATCATGACTGAGAGGAGATGATTATGTTACAAAGGCTGCTGTACTTTAATAAATGTCTGTGCTGATGAATTGTGGGTGAACTCTTCCATGTGACACCAGAAGCTCCCCTCCTAGTCCCAGCCTGTACAAGTGTCAAGCTGAGTGCCAGTGACTGTCCAGCTGTGTGCCAGTGACTGTCCAGCTGTGCATGCAGCATGCCATAACTCAGCTCTGCTTGAGTCTCAGACTGAGACTTGTGCCACTCAGCACCCAGAGGTATGGGAGTGGAGGAACTGTGCACTGGGAGGGATACCAGGCAGCTGATTGCCTGGGGACCAGGGAGAGCCAGCCCAGGCTGATGCAGAGTATCTACAGAACACGATCTCTGCTGTTCCTCAGTGTGGACAGGCAGCCAGGGATAGGAGTGGAGTCACAGCAAACACCTGTCAGGACATCTCTACTGTGCTCAGGCCTCATCTGCTACCCCAGGGGCTCTGGGAACAGCAGGAAGCTCTGGCCCACCCTCCATTCAGTGCAAAAAAAAATCTGCATGAGGGAGCAATTTCCCTCTAGGAGCCTTCTCCTCCCAATCCCACTGCTTAATGCCACCTCCCCACCTTGCTGTTCTCTGCCTGCTGTCAGCCTTGGTGATAGTGTTTTGGTTGAGGAACCACAGTAACCCTAGGCTGGAGTAAAATATTCACATGTGCATAATGAATATGTGACAAACATAAACACCAACTGCTTTGATCTTCTGCTCTGCTCCTGTTGTACCCTATTATGTACTAAGATATACATAGATAGCAGTACAAGAAATGACAGGTCTGTTGCTGCAGAGGATGCAGGAAATGGAAGTATAGGTTTGTTCTGTGTCAGAAGGAAAGGTAAAAAATTGGGGCTTTTTAGAGAAGTTAATAATTCCTATAGCTGCAAAACATAACTGGTAAGAAAAACAGCTGTAACTGCTGTTCTTCTTAAGGTATTTAAAATATACTTTTCTTATCTGCTTGTTTAGACAGAAAGAAAACACAGATCTACACCTGTATCCTCTGCAAACATAAAGGAGAATGAATGTCAACACAGCTATATAGATATACATCAGTTGTCTATTTCCAGTAATCTTGTCAGGGTCAGCTATAAACTATAGAGAACTTTTCTACAAATATGTTGGAAAGTGATCAAATCAATATTTATGCCAGTATCAGGAAGAAATAAAGGGGGTGTGGATGGAGGAAAGTGGGGGCTGGCAAAGAACACTGAAATACCAGCTGTGAGTATAAAAAGAAAATAAAAAACAATTTTCACATGCATTACAGAGTTTAGTCAAAGAACTAGTGAATCTTTATTTTATGATCTTCATGAAATTAACAGTCAAATAAGGAACTTAATCCTGACATAAATAACATTCCCACAGACAGTACTGCAAGATTTGTCAGAAAAGTGTGTTCAGAACTTGACCTCTAAAATGAATACAGAGTTAGTGGGTTCCTAATTATAACATCTCATTTAGCTACCAGAGTAAGGCAACTGAAGCAGTAAGAAGTACAAAGAAGTCAGTTGTTGACAGATGGCTTGGTCTTTGCAGCCATTACTCACAGAAATAATATTTGCTCATACAAGGTGGCCCACAGCATTCACTGGAGTGTAACACAACTTATCAGAGAAATTCAAGTTTCATGATAAATCTTTCTAAAAAGGAGCTGTGGCAGAGAATCAATCTCTTTTTTTTCCGAGTGCACAGTTTTTGTGGGTAAAATCACTACTTTGCATTAAAGTAATCATGGACAAATTACTTGTTTCAGCGACTTTAAGAGCTTGCAACTAATTCAGGAAAACCTTCAGTGTCCTTTTAAACTAGACAGCTAGCTTGCAATCCAAAGTCAGGAACAACAAAAGTTCACCAAAATCATGGGTGTTTTAATGATTGTAAAATGGGTTTTTATGCTTTGTAAGCAGTTTTCTGACACATATGAAAGTTGCCCTTTGGCTTTATGCTGGAACTGCTCAAACCTGATTCAAAGTCTACTGACATCAGCAGGAATCTTTTTTTCTGACTTCAGTAGCTTTCAGATTACAGCTGGTGCTTCTGCAAGGATAATGGGACCACTCAACCCCAAAAATCAATGAGACCTCACCTGTTGAAGGATGAAGACCATAGTTCTGGACAGGGATAAATTATGCTAAGAAAGCTACCACAGCTCTGAGAAAGAGACTTTAGCTGACTGGCATTTCACAGGTGTGGGAAAAGAAAAATATCAGAGGCTCCTGATACTACCCATGAAACCTATTTAATAATGGACATACAGAAATGCACAGAATCTTTATTGTCTGGACACCTTCTGGTTTTTACAGATACCAAAGAAACTAAAACCAACTAGTCAAATCAACTTAATTAATTAAGAAAGCATACACTCATAGGAAGGCTTTATTATCTTATTTGTCCTAGAAAATTAATTATGTGTAGTCAATAGAACCGTAACCATAGTGCTGTCAGGAGCAGCAAAAGAAAACAGAGCAACCCATGAGTGCAGCAGTTTTAGTAATTGCAAATTTGAAGCACATCTCTTTCTCATTATGTTTGAATATCCAAACTACTGTGCAGCAAATTTGGAGTTTAGACATGATGTCACTATCTTGCTTCTCTTTTACAGAGAGCTATCCAATTCAGCATCAGTGTGAAAGGAAGAACAAATACTACTCTCTTCAGTGAGATATGAACATCAAAATATGAATTAAGTATTACCTCCTGAATTCATTCTAAAGAAATGCAATAAATTAGACATAAAATTCATTCCCAGTGCATTAGAATGGCTGCATACTTGAAACAGGAATAGACAGGAAAAGCAAAAATTACCATTATAAACCTTCTTCATCCCCATTTCCCATTAGGTATTTTATTTTCTTGTTTACAGTTATGCTGCAATCAGAGATTCAGCAGTAGTATAACTGGAATTCAGCAGCACTGCATTTTGTCCTGATGCCTATATAACTGCTAGAGGAAGATATTTTATTTACACAGCTGTGATGTGTTTTGTAAACAGGTTGATTCTGACTTCTGAAAGCTCATGGAGAATTATTCCAAAGCAAAAAAAGAAAAGCTGACACAAGCTCCCACGTGTTTGACTTCTTGCCATGTTTACAGATAGGAACCACAAAATAGTGCTTCTGTCTGTTTTTTCTGGAATGAGGCCAAAGCTATTTAAGGACAAGCAGCTCAACAGGTTCCTATCTGAGCACAGCTGCAGCAACCACTGCTTTAAGGTCCCAAAGTACTATGACCAGTCCCAAAGCAGTAAGACCAGTTCTCTCTCTGTAATTAATAAAGCTCCTCTGTTAACCATAATTGAATAATTTTTTTTTAATAAGCAAAGTTCATTTACGAAACAAAGTCAGCTTCTCCATCACTTTTATAATGGCACTGGTATGACACATACTGCTGTCATTACTTCTGCTGTCAATACAGCTTCCAAGTGGAAAAGCAAGATTTTAATCTCAAGTTGCATTTGCTTTCCACAGGCAACCACATTCTTTATCAGAAATGCTTTCTCTTCTTCATGCATAATCAATAATCTTAAACTAGATTTACCTCCCAACAGCTTATGTATAAACAATGCTCTGATCTAGCAAAATCCCCAGTTATATTTGTTTAGCATATTGCATCAGTGGAAAATTTAGACTCGATCTGTTAGCTGAAGGTCTTTTGGACTGCTGAGTCACACATGATTAATTCTAACAATATTTTAATTTCCTTCATGATTAGGTAACTAATGATTTGAAATGAGATTGGGTGCTCCAAACTGAATCAAAATTAGCTTTTTTTGGGGATGAATGAATTATAATTGATTTATGAAGTGGGACTCTCTAGGGCCTGACTTTGTAGTGTCTATTGATGAGGCTGAATTCCCATTGAAACCAATGAGCACTTTTCCTCAATGAGCATTGAAGAATCTGCCCTTATGATGTAGAAGTTATAACCAGCTCTAGCTTTTGAACCACTCTTAGGACTGCAATTACAAACACTCCAGAGCCATAATCCCCAAAATAAATTTTGCTCAGAATTACACCAGAATTTCTGAGTAATGTGTACATGGAGTTATCCCAAGGGTTTTATGTCTTTCCCTGGCTACAGTATTTTGCTAACATAATAAACACAGAAATTTGAGTTGGAAGTACTTGGGCAGTATACTCCTATAAGTGTTCTCCACCAAAACAACTTTGGATACACTATGCATCTGCAATTCAGTTTCTTCCATAATAATAATAATTCCTCTTTATCTTTTTCTTGTGATTTCTCACTGACCTCTCACAAACAAAATGAAGAAGCTGACTGCATCTGGAGGTCTAGAAAGGGATTAAAAGTCACACAAATGCAGTGTTTTGGTCTTTTTTATATGGATGCCTCTAATTATTAAATAAAACTATTTTTTTTCAAGACCAAATGCAAAAATGCTATTGTTTTTTCCCAACAAACAACTAAAAAAACCTTCAGTTTTGTGTTGCAATGAAATATTTTCTGTTTTTTTTCTTTCTTCTTGTTTTTTAAAATCAAGATGTTGGCCTTTCACAATCATCTTATTTATAGACTTGTGTCAAGAAACAAGTCTCTCAAAAATGGACACATTTTAGAACCATTTGTTGAGATAATTCCATATTAATTTTTAAAGCAATTTGGAAAATATTTTTAATAAAAAAATCTCCTAAACAAAAATGCCTGAACTTCTAACATTACAACTTGAGAACAATTTGAAAAGGCAGTTTGTTAGATATTAGTACATATTCATTTTTGAAGCAGCTGTTGTATTAAATCTGCACATGACTTGTAGCACCTGTCATCTCCTGATGTCATGGAGTTGCTATGTAAGAATTTGAATGGACTTTTCTCTGCTGGCATCAGTGAGAGTTGAACCAGCCATGAAGCCCTGTCCTGTCAGGGCTGAGGTTCAATAGATTAAGAATGACCCCTCACGTGTGAACAAAACTTCAATTTGAGTTTCAAAGCCTTAAGAGATTTCAGCTTTTATAGGATTTTGCCAGGAGAGACGCAAGGTTTTCACTAATATTTCCTAAAGGTATGTGAAAGAGTTTTAGGAAAAAAAGGAATATCTACTAGTTCCCTGCAAAAAACCAACTATTTCAATAATTACCTTGAAAATCAAATTAGGAAAAAGAGGTATCTCCCTATTGAGAGGGAATGAATGAGGAAAGCACCTGAAACTGGAAGGGAATTATTTTCTGAACTGTCAATTTCAATATTTTGTGTACAAAAATGAGTCTTCTATGAAGAATTAATATTTTTCCTGTTGTTCATTATGTAACCAAGTATTTTTCATTGCTTTCAGAAAGACCTAGTAATTGTTGTTCATTTCTATAGAAACACATATCACATAGTAATAGATAGCTGTGCTAGCACTGCTAAGGTAGTAATTTTCTGACAATGCTACAGTCTCAAGTCCAGTAGTATATTTAAAGATATATTCTCACATTCTCTGATAAAAACAATCTTATATCACATGAAAAATTATAATCCAGAAAATCTTCTGAAATATACAAGGAAACTGCAAAGATGAGTCCACAAATGTCTCAGTTTTGTGTTGCTATTGTCATTTTGGGAGGCATAACTCCCTGAAGATGTGTAAGAATCCTTTATTGCATCCCTCTGGATGATGCTGATTGACTGACTCCTGCTACCAAGTGATGCACACAGAGAAAAACATTTTGTCTCTTCACTTGTGGAAGAAAATAAGTTTTATGCTCTTTTCCCTAACAGATCAGAAGCTACACCCAAGTAAAACAAAGGACCAAAGGCTGGCTTCAGTAACAACTTCAAGCCAGATTTTACCTTGTTAAAGTAGTAGCACCATATTCTGTCTGGAACCAGGGGCCCTTGCACAAAGAGACAATGCTCAGTAAGCACTCTGGGATCTAGGAAAACCACACCTAAGTTCTCTCAGGGGTGCCACCATCAACCAGAGCTCCCCTGCCTGCAGCCACATCCCCTGGGAGTGCAGCACTGAGGACATGAACTTTGCCTAAATGTGCTGGCATCTCCCAACACTTAGAATTAATTAACTCTGCAGATGAACTACACATCTCACTGCAGCTGAAGATTCACTCAGGTGAGCTTTATTCCCCATCCAGCTCCTGACAGAGACAGGGCTGTGCTGGCTGCTTTCTCCACACTAATGCACAGTTGTGCAGTCCATGGTGTCCAGTAAATCCCACTTGCCAAGAGCTGTTTGTCTGCAATTGTAACAGTACTGTCCTGGCCGTGACACAGCACCTCAGGAAAGAGATGAAAAGTCCCCTGCAAGGGACTATAAGGGCTCATAATCTCTGTAAACCTGACCACAAATTCAGCAGATGGTGACACACCTCCCCATTTTAAAAAACCCCGTGTCTCAAGTATCTATGGCAAACTGATAAATACCATGTAAGCCCCCACTACTGGGAATGGCTGCTTTTCCTGGCCAACACATTGAACCAATGATAGTGAAGGCCAAGGAAATGAACACAAGTTTAAAAATTATTTCTGAGTGGTAAACTACAAAAATGAATACCTGGCACAGGGTGAGTTCTGCAAACGTTGTCAGAAAAGCATTCCAGGAACTCTGAAGAGGATCTTACTTAGATTGAGGAAGCTTGTTCCACACCTACAGTTTCTCCCTAAAAAAAATTATTATGCTTTCTGTCACAAGATGAAAGCAAGCCTCCATTATCTAGATGTCTCCTTTGCTTGGGTTTTGTGTGATTTAGATATTATTCTGAGTACTGACATTTAATCCTACAGCTTGAGTCGTGTTTTAATGTTCCAAACATTCACGGAAAAGTATTGGGCTCTCTGATCCAAATGTTAATTTGGCATTCTGAAAAGCATCAGAAGGAATTCTGACCAACACTTCTTCATTAGCTTCAGAGTTGAGTTTTATAACTGTATGTAAAGAAACTGACCAAATGTAGAAAATACCAGCTGATTTAGAAGGCTAGTACTACAATGGGTAAGTTATCTATGAACAAATATACTTTTTCGATTTTGCATTGGTCTGTAAAATCAGATCTCAGTAGAAGCATGAATAAAGCACATTTTCCTGGTGGGCTGTTTGTTGGGTGAAGCTGGCTGGAGAGTAGCATTTCTGATTTGTGAAAAAGTGTTGGTGGGAAGCAGGAAGGGTTACTTGGTTCTACTCCGAATCAAACAACACATCTTTTTTTAATTTCCCACGAACTGGAAACGGAGAGAATATTTCATTCTGACAATCCCAGCACATGGAACTTCCTCCAGGAAATAACCTCACTGCACACAGCAGCTGCTCAGTGAAATCAGCATTCCTGGTACTTTCACGCTTGCTCATCACCCACCTTGCCTTCCCCAGCAGCTGCCAGGGCACCCCAGCCCCGCAGCTCCTCCCAGCCATTCCTCCACAAATGGCCTCACATGCCTCATTTCCACAGCTTTCAAGCGCCAGCCTATGGAGACAGAACCTGGAAGTTGGGAAGCCCTGGAGCATGTGGCTTTCTTAGGGCCTCGGCTATTGGGAGTCCTGATCCACCCTGGTCCACCAGTGCACATGACCGAATGTTTATTTAACATAAATATTTGCAGAAAAACATTTTGATTTAGGGAAAAAATATTAGTTCTCAGGTCTCTGGTGTGCATAAGTCTCTTTAGAATACCAAACATGAGAAACCATAAGTGGCAGGCCAAGCTCTCTGCCACTCTCTCAAGGCAGGTATCTATATGAACACAGAGAAGATAAATGGATCCTCATTCTTGTTGCCTTATGAGTGAAACAGACTCCCACTAAAAGCAGTGTTTTTTGTAAGATTCCAGAGTATAAATTATTCCAGCATGGAAAAATCTGCCTTTCCTAAGCTTATGACAAAAAATACTATCAGCATGGTCCTTGATTTGGAATAGTAAACTGCTGTATTTCATGGGATGCTTAAGACTGACTTCACATTAATGCATTTAAAATTATGGATTTACACAAACATGTTGCACAACAATACTACAGTTGCTCTTTTCTAAAGTACAGCTTATATAAATAGAAAATTATTACTGAAAGTTCAGAAATACAAAATGTAGCCCATTCAAGACACTGAGATTACATTTATACTACTCTTCCAAACATGCCCAAAACAGTTCCCTGGCACTAAGGCATGCAATAACCCCCCCACATACTATTAAATTGTCTTCTCTTTGAAAACATATCCGCATCCCAGCTGCCTATTGTGCACAAGCCAGGCCCATGCCAGCTCCCAAACTTTGTCCAGCAATCCTTGGGAGAGCTCTAAATCAGCTGAGAAGAGCGTGCCGGGGGCTTCTCCAGCAGTTCTGAAGTATGGTGATGTTGCTGTGATTAGGGACGTAGCCTGAGATGCACACACACTTACAAAGCCTTAAAACCCTGAGTTACTTATTGGAGAGAGCTGTATAAATACCACTCAAGTATGCAATGTTTTCAAGGTGTCAGAAAGCCACTGGAGTGTGGTTTGTATAATCTGGGTCAGGCGCTAATGAGGGTAAAGCCAAGTGAGAGGCTTGTTTAAGTACAGCATGCTGACTAGGAGCCTTAATTCCAATCTTCCATGATTTTTCTGCCATGTAAAGGCAGTTACCCACAAAAGACTAGATGTATGCTAGAATGACAAGTCTTGAATCTGTATTCAAATTTTTGGCCAAAGGAAAATAATTATTTAACTGAAGTGTTTTGATTTTCCATTGGAAAGTGTCATGATTCCACTAAGAAAAGAGCTTTTTTTTTAAAATTTTTTTTTTTGTGGGAACACATGGGGTAAAAGAATTATCATATTTCTGCTGTTAAACTGAGATGACATACTTTTGTCTGATTCTTTAGGCAATTTTCTGTAGCTGCCTGAGCTGCTATAGTCTCATGAGAGATGAGTCTGCATTTCCCCATCCACATTTTCCTCTATCAGTTAATTAAATACCATTCAACAAATGATTAAAAAATATTACAGATTCAATTAAAAATGGCTTATATCTGCCTAACATTTCTCATTCGGGATACTTTGGAACTTTCTATTCCCTATAAACTTCTGGTTATATTCTAAATTAACAAAATTTTCCACAACAGGAATCAATTGTTGAACATCTTTATAGCCCCTTTTTCTTATTCCTCAGATGAAAGCAAAAATGGAAATTAACACACCTCAAATTTATTGATTCTATTGTGACACTATACATTGTTTAAAATTATTATTTCTATTATACCTATGACAGTTCATAAAAGTCAAATAAGGTTCATATTTTCAGCCCAAATTATTTTTCTTTTTGAATAATATCAATACCAATATTAAATTATTAACTAGTACAGAAATGGTACTGCAAAGTTTTCCCACATGAAGATGCACAGATCATTTGGAGGACAGACAAGAAGGCATCAGAATTGACAAAGGTGATAAAATTTTACTCACAGAACTTCCAACTTCTGTTAAATACAAAGCCTTAAGTCTTCTTTCACCACAAGGAATAACTGATAGGCTTGAGGTAATTAAATTATTTGTGTAAAGTGATAGAGCAAGTCAAATCTGAATCATGTTACTCTTAATCCCAATCAGATATGCTGGCATCCAGTATATTCACTGCCTATGTAAGCACACAAAGGTCAGAAGGAAGACAAATAACTGCATGCATTTAGCTAGTCATTAATGACAACTTTTATTGGACTCTATGACATACGAAATTCATCAAAGTAACTTTTTATTCTTCAGGTTCACAAGGACATGAGCAAAAACTTGTACAGAAGCTCTTTTGTCTGTACTGCTCACGACCCATACATTTAAAAAAAATGGAAAGAAAAATCTTTCGCTGTGGTAAATTTAAAATGTTGTACTTTTATTATGAAGATGTGTTCATTTTATAGCTACCACTATGTACAATGCAAATCTTTCACAATGCCTGCAGAGTCTTTCAGTACTCTTGTCAGAGCAACATATTTACTTACATAATAAGCACCAGGATAATTGTAAGAGACACAAGCTTTACAGTGGTAGTAGTCATCATTAGAGAAGAACAAGGTATAGGGCCTCTTGATATTCCAATAATATTATACTCAGTACAAAATGTCAAACACTTTGCTACCTATTCCCTAGAGAATCTTCTTAAAACCAGGCTGCATTAGATAAGCTGAATTTATTAATTCTGACTTCCTGTGTATTATTTTCTCCTTATACTGTTCCTTTTCATCCTATAATGGGATTTTAGGAAACTATTGCCACATTCTGCTAATGCCATCAAAAAAATTAGTTTGCAATCAAACACTCAGTCAAACCTGAGTGCAAATGTTACTACTGAGAAGTCTCTATCACAGTCACAATAAATTTAACCAGCAGAGTTTGCTGAGGAAAAAGTTGTTCTTATTATCAAACTGAAAATGAAGAATTCTGTCAGGCTAGCAGGAAGTATAGCTATAATCCTAAATGTGACGATTACTTCTTCAGACAGCTGTACACAGAACTGCTTAAACTACACCATTGCTCCCCTGTGTCATAAATACAGAGATAAAATTGAGAATTTTGAGAATTTTTTCTATATAGCCATTACATTAACAACCAACATTATATCTCAACATCAAACATGCTTACATGATCTGAAATTCTGAACTACTTATCCCCTAATTACTTTACTGTAAAATATTAGTTCTGTAAATTGTATTTAAGACTAGGTTTTGATACACCATCAAAAAGGAAGTTTTGGGTAATATGAAATGCTTTCATTCTAATGGTACTGACTATAAGCTAGGATATGTTCAGGCTCCCACTTCCCACCTTGCATTAATAACCAAATCATATTTTTCAAGTCCGAGGATGTCCTGCGTAAGTAGTGGAGAAATATGATTAATTGAATATGATTGATATGAATAACTTTGTAGTAACATTTTCAGAAAAGAATTCACTCAAAAATCCATGTGTGAAAACAGTCACCACAACAAAATTTTTGTCCAAGTTTGTTATTTTGGTTTGTATTTTTTGGCAAAAATTACCATCAGAGTCATGATGTGAGTAAGTGTGAGGGCACAGCTTACAAAAAAGCACCACTGAAACATTCTAAGCATATTTTTATTGTTTTATTAAAATTTATCCTAAGAAGTTAATGTCAATTTAATCTGTAATTGGACTGCAGTAACCACCAAATATTGTGAGGTTGTAATGCTTGATATCACAGGAATAGAATGCAGTATAGATGCAATACAATGCTTTACAATGAGCTAGCAAATAAAAGAATAAAGGAAAATCAGACTAGAAGAGACAGACTGGAGTCCATAAAATATAAACTACACAAGGAGATTAGGAGTACATAGAATGAAGAGGAACTATTTGTGTAGGCATCCACATGAATATATGGGCAGGCTAGAAAGGGGTAGTGTGCTACACAGACTGACCCTCAAATTAGGGACCAGTTGGTCATATGGAAGGCAATATGTTTGCACACATCCCTTCATTTCTGAAAACATTGTCTTTTTGAAATGGAAAGAAAGACAATTGTGTTTGAGTTGCACCAGAGCCTCTAGTTGGGATGATCTGGTGCAAGACCTGAACTGGTTTGCACTCTTGGTCAGCAAAGGACCACTAGAGTTCAAGACTTACCAGCCAATTTAAAAACACTTTTATGACAAGACACAGAGCAGCTCCCTCGGGTAGATAATAAATTAAGCCCCTTTTACATAAGCAGGAATGTCCAAAAGACTGACAGAAGTTTTCAGAAAGGCTGACTTCAAGAGGATAGTTATAATTTCTACAAGTTTTGCTGAAGGACTACTTTTTGTACTGCTCTGTATCATTTGAACACAACTGCAAAGTGATGAAATAATATCCACGTTGTTTCTGATGGAGATTCTGATGTGAACAGCTTGTTATTAATTAGGACTCAATTACAACCCAACACCCAAAACAGATGCCAGAAATACAGCAGAACTTCCCTTCTGATCAGGAACCAGTCTGACTTTTATTGCTGCAGTGACTGATACATCCAGAACTGAAGCAGAGCAGGGGAAGAACTTCCCTTCCCCCTGTGCAGGCACAAGAGCTGAACTGCTTGTATGCTGAACAAGGCCTTCCTTCTGCTCACAGGCACTTTTGATTTCAAAATTAAGCAGGCACTTTTGATTTCAGGTTTTTATGCCATAATAATTACTATACTTTCCATGAAAAAATTTTAACTAAAAGAGAATATGAACACATCTTCCCTTTCCCTGTATGATCTGAAATAAAAACTATCTTCCTCTGCAGGACTTCACAGACCTCATTTTCCTTCATTTCTGAGATCTGAGATCTACATTGCAACTCTGTTTTCCATATCAAAACCCAGTTCTGCTCCTTCTCAGAATCCCATTTTACCCCATATCAGTTGCTTACATGAAAAGATCTAATACCAGGAAACTAGCATATTTTTAGCTGACTTTAGTGTGACTTAGTGGCTGGAAACAAGGACAGCTTATTCCATGAGAATGCCACACAGTACTCCACGGACACCAGTTTGGAAAGTATTGGTATAACTTTAAATAACCTTGTCCAGCTAGACATGTTTTCAAGGAGCCTTTGCCACATTCAGAACTCCAAATGGCCTTCACATGCCATGTAATTTTGATTGTAACATGATTGTAACACTTCCCTCACAC
The DNA here is from genome assembly GCA_026413545.1 of Cichladusa arquata. Classification (NCBI taxonomy): domain Eukaryota; kingdom Metazoa; phylum Chordata; class Aves; order Passeriformes; family Muscicapidae; genus Cichladusa; species Cichladusa arquata. The sequence goes on from JAOTQP010001286.1 coordinate 23,761,836, forward strand.
TCAGATCTGAGCTGTCAGCAAGAAGCAGCTCCCATATCAAAAAGGGGAGACAACCCCAGCCAGCAGAAGCAGTGGGAGGTACTCCAGGCTATCCAGTATAGTAATGCAAGGAGATGTAGAAAGCAGGAAAACTTAATAGGAGTCATGCACTTAATCATTCTCTTAAAAGAATAAAAAGAATCTGTTTACAGTTGTTCACAACCAAAAATACATATAATATTTTCATTGTGCAGTTGTATTAATGATAAGGGAGTGAGGAACTGGAGCAGGTTTTCCAGAGAAGTTGTGGCTGCCCCATCCCTGGAAGTGTTCAAGACCAGGCTGGATGGAGCTCTGAGCAACCTGGTCTAGTGAAAGTGTCCCTGCCCATGGCAGGGGGTTTGGAACTAGATGATCTTTAAGGTCCTTCCCAACTCAAATCTTTCTGCCATTCTGTGATTCTATGATTCTATAAGTCTAAGTCTCCAGACTGTAAGATCCTTTTCACTTAATCCAAGAAACAAAGTTGTGGAGTTTATAGCAGCATTTATCAACCTACGTTACCCAAAGGACCACTTCACTCTTCTGAAAATTACCTGTAGATCATCTTGATGCTCTTTCTCCTGTGAAAAATTGCTGTAAATTTGCATGTTCATGCGTTTTTCCCAGTTGGTTTCCTCTTCATGTGTGAGACTCTGGTTTAGGGTTAAGTGTTTTTTTAAGAATTTGAGGAACTGTAAGCCATAGGCTTCAATTAACTTAACAAACACAGAAACAGGTAGAAGCCTACAAAATAACCTTCACAGTGTCACATAGCAATAAACAACATGCAAACTACTAACAAGCTATCAACACCATTGAAGTGAGGCCTTTGCAGATGACTCCTGATGTCAAGTTGAGAAGTACAAAAAAGCCAAAGCATAATAAAACAATCACGTAGGAAGGACCTTCTCTTTTTCTTCAGTGATTCTATTGGGTTTTTTTCATTTCTATGATTTGGAAAATTTCTCACATTAGTCATAGTCTGAAAGGGGCAAGATTTTCAGTTCCATGCCCTAAAAATGTTGACATTTATTATCCCCATTTTTATGACATTCAGTAAATTTATCAAAGTAAGTTTAAAACTACTTGCCAGCTGCTAGAAAGGAGCACAACAGAAAAGTCATTCTGGTTGATTACTGTTTTGAAATTATCCATTTTCCTTCTAATACAGGTCAGTGCTAGCCAACACTTCCCTTTCCACACCAGGGAGAAAAGCATCCATCAAACCCAGCAGCAACTTCAGTGGGATTGGCTTTCCATCATATAGGCAGAGCCTGTTTCCTGCAGCAGCGTGAGAACGCAAAGCGCTCTGAACAGCTGAGCTGCACCACTGACTCACAAGGGCAGGGAGTGCTGTGGTTTGCAGACCTTTCAGCAATACATCAGATTAAAACAAAATGCACTGCCTCCTCATACTTGTCTATTTTTATATTATAAATATAGTGAAGATCATTGGTGAGCTTTTGAGTTCACCTACACTTCACTATGACTGATTCAGTTCCCATGCCACGAAAGTAAAGCCAGAGATAATGGAAAGATGGGCATGGTGCCATATCTGCCTGGTAGATATGCATGGGTTAATTCTGGTGACATTAAGACCCAGAGAGGTTTCAGTAAACAACCTAAAGGTGATGCAAAGCCTAGTACACAAAGCTAAACATATAACCCAATTTTAGCAGAATATGCAGTTATATTTCTAGCTTGTATCATTGTACAGGAGAGCTTAAGAGCATATTAACTTCTCTCTAGTGAGCCTAATTTCATTTTCAACTGCTTTTCCTCACTTGAAATTTGCAATTCAATGCAATCAATTTCACTTTGGTTAAACAGTTTAATGTGCTCTAATAAAAACAGGCAATTGATATTCTTATTCTGTTGTATTGAAGCTAGCACTTTATTATGAACACAGATGACAAAATATAGCAAGTACCATGGCAGCTACTCAAGGACATTTTTTCTTCAGTTGTTTGTATGAGATATAACAGCAGCCTTTATTGCACTTTTGATTCCAAAGGGCTAGAAGGTACTTTATAAATTACACCTTTAAACAGCAAATAATCTTGATTTCTGTTTCTGAGATACATCACGGTAGTCTTCCAACATTTTGCAGAAGTACCATATCATAATTTAAGGACCAGTCTTGTAAATACTTTTTGAGCATTAAGTGTTTCACTGGGATCTGCTGACAGGATCTTGGTCAGCAGGGAAATACTGCAATTCTCGTTTTATTGTACTGCATGGAGAAAGAATATATAGAGGTATAATATAATTAAAAGAACTGGAATCTATAATTTTTTCAGAAAATGTTCAGAAAAAGTTCCTGCCTTCTACTGACTGGAACAGAGGAAGCCAGGGGAGAAATGAAGTGTTTTCTATGTTTTGTTGTGTGTTTTGTTGTGTGCCTTTTGTGCTGCTGCAAATTGTTTTATACAGCATAGTTATCTGTCTAAATAATCTCAAGAAGAAATAAACAAACAGAAACACTAAGTAATGCCCTTAGTTACCATTAACTAATGAGCAGGATCTTGCTTTTCACTGTTCTCTGTGTTTAGTCATCAAACATACCTGCAGTATTGGTTCAGTACTGATTCTGGACAAAGACTATCATCTGAGAAAACACCCATTGCACTCTTGTATTGCTTGCTGACTTTCCACAAGATTTCAACAATCTTGAAGCTTATAAATCTTGAAATCTGATTAAATCACCTTCTGATACATCAGATGTCAAATCAGGCCAGTCCTTTACCTTCTGAGGCTTGACCTTTCTTGACAAATTTTTGTTAATGGCAGAGGCAATCCTGCTGGCAAAAGGGCTGAAGAAACACGGAGCACTATAATGCCCAAAGGAAACCTGGAAAAGAGTGTATCCATCTAATGCATTTGGATGAGTCCCTTAATTTGTGTGTTTGAAGTCAGATCTTCTGAGAATCTAAGTCTTGACTCCCACTCTAATTTTCCAAACAAATTTTCTGACGCATTTCTTTTCCCTCAGAAATTATGAAAGCTCATGCAAACACCAAATAGGAATAGATTTAGAGTTGGTTTACTTGTTTGTTTTTTTCCAGGCAGATCATTATATTCAAGGCAAAGGTTTTTGAATTACATTCATAAATGTGAGCAGGATCACCTTCAGAAGGATTAATGGATTTGCATTGATGAGATATTGCAATACACAAGACATGTAATTATTAGTCTTACAGTTGATACTTCCCTCCCTTACAAGTGCTACCTGCTAGCATTGATTTAATATTTTTTTCTTCTGAATTAAGGACAGATTAATTATTTTACAGAAAGCCAAGCTTATTTGTGAATCAGTTATCTCCTGTGTGTGTTTTATGCTCTTATTTTTCTGCATTTCTCAATAAATGAGAAGCTATTAAATTTGGACAAATATTTTTGCAGATCAGGTGGTAGGCAGGCAACAATAACAGTATTGAATTATTTCCATAGAAATGAGCTCATTACTTCTGTCTGTTTGTGGCAAAATAGTTTTAAATGTGTTTTGCATATGTGTTGCCAATCTGGTAGGCAGAGATAGTTGCAGGAAATGTAATTAATAGATAAACATGAAACCAAGTATGGGCACAAAACCATTGTGTTCTGAACTGCTCAGTTATTTTGTTAACTTAGCCCTTGTTTAATTCTTGATCAATAAATCAAGAATAACGTCAATCATTTTTTCTCAGAACTGGCACTCTGGGTATGTCACAGGATTATTAAGAACTTGTCTGATCTGTGTTGGTTTTAGTGGTGATTTCAGCTGAAGCACAATTAGATCCTGAGGGCCTGTCCAAATATCAAGCCAGGTATGTGAGGAGAAATCACGTAAATCAAGCCTAGAAAAGGAGCATGACATACCCAAGTTGGTATAGTAAGCAATAATTATTAAATACCCAGATTGTGCTACAATATGGAAAAAAAAATCTACTTGCTCAAGCAAATATTCGCCTCTTCAAACCACGCATTGCTTTGCAACTTCACCATCAATAACTCTCTTCCCTGAGGCAAGACCACATCATTTTCAGCAACAAGACAAAGCAACTGAAAGGTGCTTCAAGTTAGTAGGTTCAGAAACAAAACCAGGATCAATTACTAATTATAAAGCAGAAGCTGCTGCACACATAAAGTTTGCTTTCTTCTACAAGTTTTATGTTTTAAAGGACATAAAGGAGGACAGAAGTTTGGGCATTTACAAACAAACAAAGTTGAAACAAATCCAGTAATCTATTATAACCAAACAACAATACAGCAATCCAGCCATAAACCTATCTGGGGTATCACCAAATACAGAAGTAATCTAAAGAAATATTGCCATCAAGCAAAAAGTGTAAAAGGAAAAACATTAAGTGAGAAAAGAATTGCTGGACTGTAGCCATAAAATGGCCTTCACAGTTCTTTTTTTGGTCAGTTTATCCTGTGCAGCTATTTATTGCGACCCATTACAAGACTCAAGCTCCAGGACTGAGCTATCTAGAGAGACTTTTGCCAACTTGAAGACCCATACCTATTTATAAATTCTTTTTTAACTTAATGAACATACAATTTTAAAAAAATTCTTTCAAAAATTAATTTCAAGCTTTCCATGTACTTGGTCCAGTCTATCTTCTGGATCTTTTCCATACTTTCTCTTTTAATATCAGGATTTCTTTTGAATCAACGTTTTCTTCTACTATCTAATAACTATATATGTCTTCTCTCTATATATATCTGTATACTATATAACTATATTGATACTGGACAATGCCATGTCAAAAGCCTACTTGAATCATCCTATTGTCTCTTTTCCTGCCCTTTCAGTCGCTCAGCTTTACTCACACATCTATTTTCAAAGTTAATCTATAAAAAACTTCCTCTTCCTCATTATAGTCCCTAATTTCATTCAGTGTCTGCTATAATTTCTTAATTTACTAACTATATAATTTAACTTTGTCACATTTTCTGAAACATCTGCCAGGAAAGAAGTGCTTCAAATAGACTTATTGTATTACTGAATAGGCTGCTATTAACTACAGCCTCTCATACAGCTATCTCCATTTCTATCCACATGGAGTACATATTTCTCTTGGCTTAGCTGATAAATCTTCTGGGATGGGAACAAGGTTTTGGTTTGGTGTTTGAAGAGCCCTGAAGAGTAGTTTCCAACTATTTTGAGACAGACGATAGTTAAATTTAAAGAAACTTTAATAATTCATAGGGATAAAAGTTCCCTATAGAATCTGACATAATTAATTCTGCATTAAGGAATTCAGTAATTCTTCTTTTATTCAAACTGGACTTCAGTTTGCTTAAATATGTGGCGAGTCTGTCCTACAGATCACTTGTTAACAAGCAATAAAGAGTGTCTTTATTGGAAAGAAAAGAAGCTTCCCTATATGACCCTGCTCAGGTACCTGCTTGGCAATGTTGGGCTCTGCACCCCTCTCAGCCAGACCTAGGACCGAGTTGCAACATCTGAAGATGTGAAACATCCCTGGGGGCTGTGTGAGCACAGCTCTCCATGCCTGCACATTAATCTGTGACAGATGCACTGAATAGGCTGCTGATTTGTTAAGCAATTGCCACAGAGCTCAAGTTATGATTACAGGCAGTCCTTGCTACCAGACACCTACTGCTTTAACATCAACAATGAAGATGAGTCACTAGAGCAACTTGGGAGCATCATTGAGCAAGGGCTGAGACAAATATCTCTGTCTGCTGCGCTGGTGTATGCTGTGACATCTAAGGGAGCACTGCCCCGGGGTGTTCTCTGCATTATTATGTCTCTCCCCCATGTCTGTCTCAAACATTGAAACTCCATTCCTGCTGTAAATTCAAAGGAAGAAGGAATTTTCGCCCTTCACTTTCCTCCAGTAGCCTGGTTATTTTAGAAGACTTTATCAGTCTACTCAGGCCTGAAACGTTATTTATTGGGGTCCTTCCCCTGACCCTACTAATTCAGCTCCTCTGAGCTTTTTCCAAACAGCAGCAGCAGTTTTATAAACTGGCATGATTCATACACTGTCACTCACACTCTGAAGGGTGGGTATGATCCTCTCATATGAATTTCAGTCTGGGAAAATCTGGGAAAGTTATGGTTGGCAGAAGATAAACAGAGATGGTCTGCCTGCAGACTTGGGAAGATGACTTTGCACTTCACATTCAGTTAGAAAATTATCCTTGTAGTCCTCAGACATATTCATTTAATGTGGTACTACTTTTTGACAATTGCACCAAAAATGTTTTCCCATACTTTTGTTTTAAATGGAATATTCTAGCTCTGGAAATACTGTTTCTATTTATATATTTAACAGCAATAATCCAACATCCTTTTTTTTTACTTTTGTCTTTTGGGGAGTTTTTCCTGGGATAGATTGTCCCAGGCAAAGTAGGCAGGGATGGAAGAAGTTATAGAGATGGACTCTTTGATTGGTCTGTATGTGAAAAGCGTAACACTGAGAGCAAATATATAGAGAATATAAAAACAGCTGTATTCCCCTTAAAATGACATCTTCAACACAATTTCGGATTAAATATATATTCAGAGCAAATAACAGAAGAAATTAAAGAGGCCAGTATCTTAAACTCACTTTTTCTAAACTTCACTTCTCAGTGACCTGTCAACCTGATGCAAATTGACAGGATGATTGATTTATTATAGTACTAAGACTTGGAGATGCAACTACACCAGTTGCAGATTGGCAGAGGATACTATGGCATCTTTAACCCCATGGCAATTCACAAACCTCAGAGCAGCAAATTGCAGAAAAATGTTTAACACCCCCCCTGCTATGTTCCATTCGATACAGATCTGTCAATCCTATTCTGTGCAAAGACAGCTTTGGAACTAGGCAGACTTGTTCAGCTACCAAGTATGTTTATTTCAGACCCTCTTTTATTAGACAGTGGCTGGGAACTTCTTTTGTTGGTCTTGCTTCCAGCCACAATGAACTTCTGCTTCATTTCTCTTCCAAGCAAGGTGAATCTTCAAGCAGACCAGGAGCTGAAGTTTGAGTTGAAGAACAGCTCTTTGGAAACACTTTCTCAAGACATCCTAGATAGCCCCAGCTACTTAACATCCCTATCCACTACACCTTTCTAAACAAGCTAAGCAGATTTGTGTTCCACCTGCAGTCAGCCTGTGAATTATCTGCTTTATCTGAATGGATAGCTGGCACCTGATCCTGACACCCTGTGCCAAACACTAACAGCCTGAAGCATGTGCCTGTTCAAACTACATCTGATGGCATCATTCATGTATAGAACTGTGTGCAAACACTGGGGCAGAGATGGGTTTTGGATAACACAGACTCCCCCAGCTATCATGAGCATTATTTCTTAGGAAGAAAAAAATGAATACATTCCAAAAATGAACAAGATGTAACAGAGGCAAATTAAATGCAGATGATAAGATGTCACAATTTCAGGCATCAATTGCTTAAATGTAAATATGATATCCTAATCACCAACTAAGTCTTTAATTTAGACCAGAGTCTTCAAGTCAGAAAACACAGAGTGATTTCAGTAGGTGCTGTGAACATGTAGCTCATTGTGAATTCCCTCAGAAACTTGATCTGAACCAATGAGGGAAAACACTTTCTCCCTCTTTTTTTTCCATTTAGATTCCTAAATAGAGATTTTTTTCTGAAGCTTGGGAATGCCAAATTTGAGAGCCTTGAATAAAAGTCCTCACAACAACATAACTTCTGCATGTGCCAATTATGTGATAATCCATTTAAATTCTCCAGGAAAAAATGCTTTTAACTAAAAAACAAAAAAACAAAAAAACAAAACTAAACCCAAACCAACTGATACCAGCACTGTGTTAAAAGGATGCCACCTACCGGGCACCTCATCAACCTCCAGCAAGAGATCTGGAGAGGTAGGTGAAGTACATCAGAGAAAAATAAAAAAGACTGCTTTGTAGGGTAGCTCCCTAAAACTGGACTAAGAAAATTAAAAATGAACACTTCTGAGTGCTCCTTAAGCTTGGGGTTTCCCACAAGCTCAGTTTTCTTTCTTTTCTGCCAGCTTTCTCATGCCTCTTTTTTTCTCTAGTAGCAGCAGCAGCAATAGCCATATTTCACAAGCATTTATTCTTGTATTTTCCTATTAACTCTTTTCCCCCAGTGCTTCGATTCCTGATGAGAAGGCTGCACCTTAACAACCTGTTTACCTTTTTTTTCTTTTCTCCTCCTTTAGGCTAACAGGCTCTGTCCAGGCTTTCCTTTGAAAACATTAAAAAAATGTTCCATGAAAAAATTAAAAGATGCAATATATGCACATACATGCAGAGATGCACACAAGCAAACATGATGGAATTAATACCATGTTTCAGGGGAAAATCAGGCTGTGCTTTAGGCTCTGCTTGGTGTGCTCAAAAAGAAAAGTTAAAAAAGAAGTTTCAGATTTGAGTTTATATTTCCTGGGTTTGGGAGATTATTTCAGTCCTGTTATTTAATTGCTCAGCCACTACATTCTGCCTCAACTACTGGGACTCCTTGTTATTTAAAATATTGCTTTCTAGAAGGAAATTGCCAAATATGTCTAACATCTCTTCCAATTGTGGTGTGCAAGATACCAGAAAAATCCTCAGAATTGGAATGAATTTATAGTCTCCATTATTAAACATAAACCTTCAGAGAAGTGTGTAGCTCTTGCCTATGTCTTGTTAAAGACTACTAAAAAAAAACCAGAGGGACGAGTTCTCATTTACTACTCAGACCAATTTATTCAATTTATTCTATTTATTTATATCTATTATTCAATTTATTCTAGCAGAGTTAAAAGACTTTACAAACCTGAATTACATTTATACTTACCTTCTTCTCCTTTTCACTAACAGACTAGCATAAAGTAATATTAATTATATAAGTAGATTTCAAGTCTTTGCATTAGATCCTATTCTCATTTTCACGATGTTCACTGTTTGCTACATTGACAGCACAAAGAGGACTTCCTATGAATCAATTCCTTTCAAGTAAGAGTTAAGGCATTAATACAGCAAGTGTGATGTACAAGGGGTCACAGGGCTGGTTTACATAATTTTAAAAGAAATATCAATATGCCTTCTAAGAGTATCAGTCTTTCCATAATTGGAAGAAGTCTTTAGTGCAGTAACTGACATGGTAACAATACAGATATGTTTTTTATCCACCAACACACAGTTCTTTCTTCTCACCCAAACCAGGGTGTGCCTACTTACCTTGTTCTAACTTTACACTCCTTGGGAGCTCTATGATTTTTTGTTATTCAATTCCTATTGACACAACAGAGCAATCTGAGCTTAACCAGCACCTGGATGTCAGCAAGTCAAGACCCCTCCTTACATCCATGCTCACAGAGCTTTCATGCCTGACTCCCAAAAGGAAAAACTGTGCTACAAGAATCTCAGAGCATGTCTGCTCAGTGGAGGGACAAGGCATCACCCTAGTGCCAGGTTTGAGTGGGGATACATGGACACCTGTCCCAGAATGGCCCTGAGGCAGCCCAAGGCAGAAAGTGGAGGGCAGGATCTGGCAACTGATGTCAGCCAGGCTGGTCAGTCAGGCTGGTCAGTCAGTCAGGCTGGTCAGTCAGGTTGGTCAGTCAGCCAGGCTGGCCAGTCAGGTTGGTCAGTCAGTCAGGCTGGTCAGTCAGGCTGGTCAGTCAGTCAGGCTGGTCAGTCAGGCTGGCCCCACCAGCACGGCTTGGAACTGCACTGCTGCACCAGGCACATCCCTGTCCTAGTAGTGATCCTACATATTAGTGGCTGGCTTCTTTTTCCTTCTGCTTCCACTTAGAGTCAGGATTGAAGCACGAGAGATGGATTTTATGTTTATTAATTTTTGTGTATAGTACAGGGAGTATTACAGCACTTTTAACTAACAAGCTAAAAGCAAGAAAATTTAGCTGTCTTTTCCTCATTATAAGGTCTTTTAAAGGCAAACAGTCCAATTAAAGGCTAGCATCTATATTATTTATACTTTTAACCCAATGACCAACCACCTGTGACCTGCACTGCAGTACTTTCTATCTAATTAAAAACTACTACCTAAAATCTAGAAGAGGAAGGAATAAGAAGGAAGAAGAAGCCGCCACACAAGAATTTCCATCTTGTCCCATACTGATTACTATGTTGTAAAACCCCAAATTTCAAACCCTTCACCCTGTGATATTACACACTTCTATTCAAACTACACACCAGTGATTCTAACTCCATTACTCAAATTTGGAAGCCTTCTCCAAGGCCTCAAGTCAAAGGATCAGTGGGTCAGAGGGTCAGTGCCAGAAAGCACAGAAAGTTTAAAACTCCCAGGCTTTAGGGTTCCAACACTGTCCCACACATCTGCTAGCCAGGAAAGGTGAAAGGGGTGCTAGCTTCCCTGGATTACAATTTCTGAGGCCACCACACACAGCCTCCATACCAGGAGTACCTGGGATCAGTCCAGGCTCCTCACTAGACACCAAAATTAATTTTGTCAAGTATTTTTACTATCTTTTACCATTTTACTTCCAGGCATGAAAAGACAGATGCTCTGATTCCAGCCTCCATAACCACTGACTTAAAGGTATGAATTCAGGCTAGTGATTTAAGTGGTTATGACTTATTTATGGAAATGCCTATTATACACTGTTTCACAATCCCTGAATAAAGAGAGTTCTGCCCAAGGGTAGCAGAAATTATGGGAAGAAAAATGCAAAAGAGAGGGTTTCTTTAATTATTAGCCAAGATTGGCTCTAAGCAGAGTGGTAAAATAAGGTCTGTGAGCAGATGGGATAGGGGCCTTGTTTCAACGTGACAGGAATTGCATCCTGCACACAGACCATATTTTAAAAGTGTATCTCCTAGCTACAGAAACCCCTAGTTCAACCTAAATAAACAATGTAGACAGAATTTCCCTTTTCTCCTCTTGGGAATAGTTACATCACACAAGTTAGTTTGCACACCCAAGAAGTTTTGCATTTTTCCTGTTTGTTTGGCAATGCTTCTTACTTTCTGTATTTGCCTTAAAAAGTTCACTTAGGATGAGGGTATTATGGAAAATAGTTTCTGAAATTCTGCTTTAATAAAATTATAGAAAAATATCTAAATTACTGATTTTTAAGAATATCAAATCTACCTTCTCAGACTTTCCACCCTCATGCTTTGTCCATACCCAAGGATTACCTTGAAATATCAAAGACAATTAAGAAGGAGGAAACTGCTCAGGAATAATCATGTACAAATTAAGCAAAATGGAGAAAGAGGAAAGCCAGTTTTTGACTACATCTCTCTCTCAAATAGATGTGTGAATATTTGAAGGGGTTTCTAAAAGTCTCTCTCTCTCTTTTTTACTTTTAACTGGGAGTTCTGTCATACACAATCCTATTGCTTTGGGATTCAGCAGATTTTGAGGAAGTCAGTGTACCAAACAGGATTTCACCAGTATGTTATTCCTCTCTTTATATATAGACATTGACACAGATATGAAACCCCATGAGAATTCTAGACGTATCTTAAGTATGGTAAACAAGTATCTTAGATATTTTACAGGATTTTAACTACTCTGAATAACAGATCACATCTTGTATTAGCTTCTGTCACAGAAAAACCTGTCCCTGACACATTTCAGTCTCTCTGATAGGATGGGAATGCTTGCAACTATGGGAGCTACCTCATGCTCTAGCACCACTTCATTTCTCTTGCAGTGTGCAAAATCTGCTCTTAAAAAATGCCTTAAAAGGAATCAAAGTATGAAGAACAGAGATGTACTTCTTTTATCAGGCTAATGGTGATGATCCACAGAGAAAATGTGAGTTCTTCATGGACTAGCATGAAACCTGAATGTTAACAGTTAGTCTGACACTAACTGGCTGTCAGACTGCCACATTCTTGAAGATTGATGAGCTTTAGCCAGCAGCATTAAGTTCACTTTAACATTAGCTCTCAATAGTATTCAAAGTAAAACAGCTTCAGCTTTCTGGGGTTTTTTTTGCAGTCTAAGGTATTTAAATTTTTGCATTGTTTTCACTTTCCACCTTTGCTTTTACTAAAGGATGAAATTTTCACCAAAAACTCTGAGTTCAGTGATGTTAAAAGATCTCCTAAAGAAAAACATGGTTTGTAAATCACTGGTGTCCATACGTCACATAAGGTCTCCTCTCTTGGAATTAAATTCATAAAACCAAATTTGTGCAATAAAGTCATAATTAAAGCTTCCCCAGATTATAAAGGCAACTCCAAAGTTAGAAACCACTTGCATAACCCTTATTTAGCCTTTCTGGGAATAGTTACTACAGTTTTAAATGCTAGTTCTCACACTTCTTTTGCCCTTCTTCCCTGCGTTTTTAAGTATGAACAGTGCCCACTTAGAGAAAAGTGATTCAGTACTTTATCACTGAGACATACATAAAATCTTTCATGGTAAACAGATTTATTAATTTCTCTACGCGGCTTTTTCCTTGGTGCTCATTTCTGCAGTATAACTGCTTCACTGACTAATAATTAACCTCCAAAGTACTGCTGTGTGGTGAGAGATAGCATTATCATGATTCCACAGATAAGGAGTCAATGCTGCATTGGTGAATAGGTACATTTTCCCTTAATCAATGACTTCTAAAACTTACTATCTGCTTTCAATAGCTCAGCATATCATACACATGAAGGATGAAGAAGCAATATCTAACACATGGAGAGAAAAATATTTAAAAGAAAGCTGAATTGTGAATTGTGCTTTTGTAAATGTTGCATAAATGCACATCACTATTGCAATGTCCACAGCTCATGCAGCACATCCTGTAGAGGTATTTTCCCATAGAATGTTGCCTTTTATTTCAAGGTAAACTGTGTCTATTTTCCAAATTTTCCAGGCCATTTTTGAATTGCAATAAAAGCCTGTTCTTCCTTCAGGTTCTTACAGAGCTAACATGATTTCTGCTATTTAGCAGGTGAGTTGCTTACCCTACTCTGAGTTTAATTTCTTTTGGAGAGATCAGTGCTTTCAGCTCTTTTCCTTTCTTCCATTTTTGGATATGCCTGGATGCCTCCTTTCGAGACCACAGTAATTCCCTGAGTCATAGAATAAAATTGGCTGTAAAGGACCTCTGGAGATAATCTAGTAAAGCCCCCTGCTCAAGCAGGGCTAACTTCAAAGCTAGATCTGCTTATTCTGGGTCATATCCAGGCTAGTTTGAATCTCCACAAGGAGGGGAATTCCACAGCTTCTCTGGGCAATCCATTCCAGTGCTATACTGTTACCACTCCTCTGCTTGCTAATGATTTGGATCTGACTGATTTTGAAATGTCCCCCATATAATGTGATTAACACTATTGGATTTTAGTGACACTCACTCTTGTAAAGGTGTGAGACATTCTGATATTCCAAGACCTTTCTTCTTTGATATATCATGTGTAGACAATTTACCAGCAGATTTTCTGAAGCACTGCCTTCTGGATAAAGTATTGGAAAACACTAATTAGCTGCTCTCCTTGTCCTATCAGACTTTCCAGTATCAAACTGTGCATCTAACATAATGAATTTGGTTGTTAGAGAGGGCCTGGAAGTGATGACATTTAGCATGAGTGGGTTGTTTTGTTCCTGTCTCATTGCATGATTGTTCTTGTGTTGATTTGTTCTTGATTCATTGCCTTAAAGATCTTTAACATCTATGCACACATGGAATACCCCATCCTTTTTCTTCTCTACTGCTGTCATCAAGTGCACCCTTTCCCGTGGCTTCTTCACTTTTCTAATTAACACCTTTATTGCCAAGGGGCCTGCAGTGGAAATAGCTATCATAGAGCAGTGCACTTCTGGTACTGCCTTCTAGGCAGATTCTGCAGTGAGCAGTTGATGTCCTCAGTTGTCAAACACACTCATAAACAGTTACACAGGCCAAATATTCTTTTCCAGTTTTTACTGTTTTTAATGTATTTATCAAATTTAATGTATAGCTAACCTTTCTATGCAAAATTATTTCTCCAGGAGTGTCTATTATAGAGATATCTGGATGCTTACTTGTATCTTTGGACTTTTATCTGCATAGAATAAATGTTCTTGTATACTACTAGCCATGTTTTATGCCATATATTCAATTTTTCTTAAAGTTAGTCCCAAAACTTGTCCCCAGTACTGATGCTAATTTTTATGGCTACTTTTTCTTAATTTATTTGAAAATATGTATATCTCACCACTATAAATCTCCTTTTTTAAAACAGCGACGTTTCTGCTGGCTGCTTTCCCCAGCAACATTCTTCAGCTGCACACTTTTCACCTTTGATCTCCTCAGTTTGCTTTGCAGTATTTTGCACACATATTCTTAAACACCTGCTTTTCATTTTTCATTTTATGATACTCCCACGCTCACGGGCAGCTTGCTGGGTTTGTGGCTCTGGACCATGCTTCTAAAGTGTGAACTTTGGTTGGTGCTTTTCTCTGGGACTGTGCACACAAATGGCAGCTGACCCACATTTTATCATCTACACGTCATCACCATTACTGAAACGTCCCCTCATCTGACCTGTATCTTTTATGCTCTAGCTATTTTAGTGATATTCTAGGATGTTCAAATCTCCTCCATTAAAATACATACTTTTATTTCATTTTTACCTCTCCTCAGAAAAAACAGTCTTTTTGTAATCATTTTCAGCTGGTTGATTTACTCACACCAAAGGACTCAATAGGTCCTCAGCTTTCCTAAGATTTCTTTGCTCAACAGAGAATTTCTCTCTGAAACCATATACTTCAAATTGCTCCAACTGTCTATGACATTTCTTCTGTCAGCTTCAAAACTTCTGCCTTGTAGACATCTACAAATCTTCTCACCTCTCTGTACAAAGTAATATGAGAAGGGGGGGTCTTCCTCATTCTTTGCCTGAAGTCCAGCAAAAAAAAAAAAACAAACAAAAAACCCAGAAGATTCCATCAACCAAACCTGTGCATTAAATGAAGCTTTTTTCTTTCAGAAGGTCTACACTTCTAGCCTTCCTCTGTGTGAGGAGCATAAAATTTTCTCCAGTTTCTGTCTGTGAGTTTGGTTTAGATTACTACTATAAAGATTGGTACATGGCTTACAGTCTGCAAGTCCTGCTCACACACTGAATGTGCTGAATTAAAGAGCTGCTAAAATTAATTAACTTTCCAGATAGCTTCTGTACCCTGCCCACTGAAGCCTGACATGATAAACCCACGAAGAATAGATACCACCATCTTAAGATCACTACACCAGCATTTTAACTTCTCATGGTGAAAATGGTTCATGTAAGAGACTAGAGCCTTTAAACTCTGCTGCAAAACCTCTTCACCAAAAATTTTCACAGATGTGTGCTGACACCAGAATATGGGTGAGATTCTAGCAGGTCATGTATGACTGGTGCATTGCCAAGGGTATTGCCTCTTTCTACGCTAACCTTCTCCATTATTAACTTTTTTTCTGTTGTACTCCTGTCTCCCCAGCACTAAATCCTAATTCCAGTATTCCTCTTCCATGTGTGAAACCATTTCCATTTTTCCATACTGTTTATACTTCTTCCTGCTCTTCTTTTGTAGTTTAGGTGTGTTCTCTCAGCTCTCTCTTAGGCAGCAGAAACTGGCTTATACTACCTCAAAACTGTGGCTCCAGAGGAAAGCTCTAGAAGATCTGGCCTGTACATGTGTGGGTGTGTTCTTGCACAAATGTGGAAGGTTCAGTCTTGACTCAGAAGCCATCTACTGCCAAGTCCATTTTCCAGCACACGGTAGCACAAGAATTTCTCAGGCAAATAGAGCGACCAGAACTTGTGAACGTAAGCAAAGCAATATATCATGCACTGGAGGAGATCTTCAGAGATCAGGAGAATTATATGGCTAAAACTTTCCAAGTAAATTCAACAGACTGAAGACAGAGACTTTTTTTTTTTTTTTTTAAGTAAGTATGTATGTGAATAGGGCTGTTTTCCCTCCCAGTATCTCTTCCAGTCTGGTGCATCCTTGTCCATTCAAACCATGTACACTGTTGAGTTCAAGACACTTATTATATTACAAAAATATTTAAAAAATTAAAATAGTATTTTAATATAAAATTTTGAGCACTTGCAAAAGTATTTTTATAATGATAATCAAGGCAATATTTTACTTTAAAAACCCCGTAATTAATTCATATATTTAATTTTCACTTCAAAAAAATTTGAACATTTTCAACAGTAAAATTAGTTTTGCAATTTCTTAAATTCTACACTGAAGTAATTGGCATAATTAATTTTCTTCACATATTAAACCCGTGTGATTTCTCCATGTGGAATTACACATCAGTTGAAAAAAATATAATTCATCACTTCAAGAAACCTCTCATCAAACATGTTCTTTGATGTGCTATCTGATGTGTGTGTAACATTTGATGATCCACATTACAGTAAATAATATACTGGCCATATGTTGCAAGTTATGTAAATAAGGAGGTAAATTATAGGCTTTGATACTGATAAGGCACTGTCCCAATATTTTGCAAGGGGATGGAGATGCCTTCAGGTAATATTTGAGGTTCCTCAGGACCCTTTCTGCATACAGTGCACACATATCTCCTCCTGGCTTAATCACACTCATTTCTCACACACTACAGGCCACTAAGCCCCACTTTACCTCTTATTAAAGGGGAGGCTGCTAGTTTAAATGCAAAGGTTTGTGTAATTTGTCATCGTGCAGAAAACTCAAACAGCTACAGCAATGACAAAATGCTGGAGTGGGTTTGGATTATTATTCTGCATGTATCTGAAAAGCAGATGAAAAAGAAGGGATAAATTTATTTGGTGACTACCTACTGGTTTCTCCAGTGATGACCTCTGATTACACCAGGCATTTCATGGGACAAACATTCTTCTTCCAAATCATTTCAGATCTGATTGCCAGTAAAGTCAGTAGGCATTTAAACACTTAAGTCCACACATGCTTGTTTTCTTTTCAGTGCTGAAATTACTCCAGTCTTTATGAAGTATACACTATCAAATACCCAGAGACAATAAAAACAAAAAATGTAAGAAAAACCAGCTGACAAGAAAATACTGGGTCTGCTTTATCAGTGAGAACATATGGTAACAATGATTATTATTTATTACTTGATCCTGCTTCAACTCAAAATGTACTTGGCAACATTTGAACACAGAAGAAAACGTATTCTAACACAAAAGAGCTCAAAATCTTAAAAGTGTCAGACCCTTCAGCAGTCTGTAGTAGTGGAAATGGTCCTGAGAACATTAAAGGAAATCTCCACTCACACCATTTGTTCCTCATCACCGAGTTTTAATCAAGACCAGGGCTTAAAGGACTTGTTAAACCCCAGCTACAGCTCTGCACAGTAAGGAGCCCGTGATCAGCTGTCTATGTCTATGTCTAACTCCTTCAGTTTCTCAGTGTTCTTAAACACCCTGACGCAAAGCCAGAGATTTAGCAGAGATTCTCTAAGCTAGTTTGACTAAACTGCCCTTTGAAATGTAATTGGAATTTCCCCTGCTACAATATAGACAAATGGAAGACAGTGCTGTCTGTTAGATAATCTGGCATTTTGTAGCATAACTTCCCAGTTCATCTCTACCACGAAATGCTCAGGCGCATACAGCATTCAAAACACCTCTTTCCTCTGAGTTTTCCCTTTCCCCCAAAACATTTCATTATTTAAATTTTGTGTTATTTGATGCAACTTCTGCATCTCATACCGTCCAGTCCAGTGTTTCCACCCCTGCAGCAACAGCACAACTGAGGATAACAGCAATAAACCTATCGTTCCCTTTCTGTATTGTTTTGAAGACAAAAAAAAAAAAAAAAAAAAAAAAAAAAGGAAGATCCCATCAGGAGCTGGATTGGCTGGTGAGAACAGGAATTCTTATCCAGAGGGATCCAATTTTTAGTCACATGAGAACACTCATCAGTTGCAGACACTTTTTTTACCAAATCCAAGAAACGTCAGGAAGTTTCTCTAAGCAATCTAAGTAGTGAAGGTGTGAGCATCCTCTCTCTCCTGTTCTTGAATATTTAAGGCTGGATGAGACTGCACATGTCATATTTGAGAGTATGAAATGCTCACTCTGTACAGTGAGCTAATATAGTCTGGAGAGAGACTATCACGGCAATGTAAAGATCATCTACTACGATGATGACAGCCCAAAACATAAAAAGAGCTGTAACTTTATGGGATAGCATTCATACCTCTTCCATGAGGAATCATACTTATCCATTAAGAAATGCTTACCCTCTGCTTGTTAGCTGGCACGTGGCAAATCATGTTTCAACAATGAAAAGGAAGCGCAAAGCAAGAGAGGGGCCTAGTGATGAAGCACCTACACAGTACAGGTAACTAAGACTACAGAATACAAGCTACAGACTAAGGCTACAGGTCACTAAGATTATGTGGTATCAAATAAAGTTGGAAAAAAAATCTCATGGTGATAGGTGTGCTCAAAATAATGTAGCTTTTGCAAAATAAAGTGAGGCATAAAAAGTTTTTTGTACTGAAGGAAGTGTAAAACATCACCAGTTTGCCACTGAACCATAATGGGGGTAAATTCAAACAGAAAAGCAATTTTGAGGACTATGTTGCTTCTTCGCAGATCACAAGCCACATCCAGCTTGGCCTCAAACACTTCCAAGAATGCAGCATCCATAACTTCTCTGGGCCATCTCTTCTAGTATCTCACCACTCTTACCTAAAGTTTTTTCCTGTTACACAATCTATATCTGCTCTCTTTCAGCTTAAAGCCATCCCCCTTTGTCCTACCACTACATGCCCTTGTAAAATGTCCCTCTCCAGCCCTCTTGTCGACTTATTTTAAGTACTGGAGGGCTGCTATAAGGTCCCCCTGGAGCTTTCTCTTCTCCAGGCTAAACAGCCCCAACTCTCTCAGTCTGTCTGAAGACACAGAAGAAGTGTTACAGTCCCTCCTCCAGAACTGCTCCAAGAGGTTCACATCCTTCTCACAGTGGTCCCAGAGCTGGATGCAGAACTGCAGGTGGGGTCTCACAAGAGCAGAGCAGAGTGGGAGAATCACCTGCCCTGACCTGCTGGTCACGCTGCTTTCTCTGCAGCCCAGGACATGACTGACTTTCTGGGGTGCTTGAGCACATGGCCAGCTCATGCTGAGCTTCTCTCCAGCCTGCTATTCTATGGTTCAATTAAATCATGATAGCTAGATGTGCCACAGATAACTACTAAGGCACGCAAAACTTGTAGGGAAGATCAAAATACAAATAAAATACAACTGAAGAGCTATCTGTGATTTTTCCTAGCAGTTAACACTCATTGCTGATATCAGCTTGAGGGAAATCAAGACTAAAAAAAGAGTCATCCATCTGCATACATCATAGCTTAGATGCTACAGTCACTTGAGCTTTCTGATGTTAGATAATGCCTCAGTGCTACCTGAAAGAAACAGAAGAGGCTAATTCGAGCTATGAATGTATTTAGTCTTTGGTTATCTTTCTTTCTCTTCCATCAAACTGTAAACAGTCCCATGAATTACAGTAGTTTTTGTTATGCGAGCACTGAAAAGTAAGTAAATATTTCATTATTAAAAAGCCACAAGTAGAAAATGTAGTTCTCCTTTGAGGGGACACTGTGCCAAATGCAGAGTCTCATTCCAGTCACTAATGAAAGGTAAAATCGAAGTTTAGCTTGTTTTTGTTTTACAAGTATATCTCAGCAGTCTTAATCATGAAGTTTTGACATCTTTGTAATGGCAATACTGTGTTTTCAGAGACATTTAATATATTTAAAATAGATGTTTTTAATTGTCAGCTTAATTCTGAGAAGACAACTCTGAAGACATGGCACATTTCATCTTGACTCTAACAACCTCCAAATATGTCTGAAAACTCACTTGACATTGCCTACAGACTGTTCAATTTCTAGAAGTAACCAGAATAAAAATATTATTTTCTAATTGTTGAGGGGCAGTTAAGCATATGTAGACTGCCCAGGAAGAGAAATGCATTTCAAACACCTCCTTTTGAAGAATAACAATTTTTTTTGTAACAACTGCAAGGTAATGAGGACATCACAAAATAAACATGTCAAAGCTACCAAAAAGTTTATGTCATATCTTAATACTTCTTGAAAGTACGTACCATTAGAGCTATCTTGAATAAAATGCAGTGAAACCATAGATTTAAAAATACTGCTTACTTATTCAAATTTATCGAATGTATTATTCATCTAACTCTTGGTAATAGTCAACACTATTCATTAAAAACCACAGGCAAAGTGATTTGGTTCTTACATACACTGCTGGATATGACCAAGCAAGAAATTATTTGCTAAACAGTGTCACATGAAACTGTAACACTGAAATGTGACTTATTAAACTGAAATGCATGCTTATTTCAGAAAACATTCCTAAAAGGGTGGTGAGAACAGACATTCTGCCATATCTTCTCTTTTCATATCTCTTCATGTCTTCTATATTATAAATGATAAAAAAGCCATGGTCCAGATGCTACACCTTGTCACCTTTCCTGAACCCCACATGGTAACTCTGGAAAGAGGAGTATGGACATTATGTTGAGGGGCAGTAGACAAGATGCACTTACAGGAACTGCATTTTTCAGTTGGTTTTGTGCACAATATCTACAGGTAAGGAAATGGTTACTGAACCCTCTGTCCATCTCCTGGACACAGGAGTCTTCCTCCCCCCATGTTTCCTCGGTCTCTGGTGCACAGACTAATCTGACCCTTGTAGAAAGCCACCTTTCAGGACTACACTTCAGTATGTAACTTTCTAAAACAAATTCTACTTCTCCTGCCTACCGTATGATCCTAATTCAGAAGGCATTTTGGGACCCATGGAAAAACACACGGCAGCATACCTCTGATGAGCTTTATATATATTCTTGTTCTCAGTGCTATTCCCTATCAACCATGAGCAATGACTACACTTTCTTCTTATGGCTGAACACCCAAATTTCTAGTACTTCCTTGGTTAAGTGGTAAATCTTTGCATACATCCATACAAAGCAGCACAAACAGTCAAAAGGAGTTCACTCTCAGAGGACACCTACCACCCCCAGGTCCTTCCCATGCTGCTTAACTGAGCCACCTCCAAAGCATGGAGCCAGCTGAACAGCTCACAGGCTCTCTGGTAAGGCAAGACCATATCCTTGGCTTCTTCAGAAGATGGCCTGAAGAAAGATTCCTGTGGTACCTGTGGATATCACCAAGTGTCCATCTGAAATGGCTGTAACTATACCTAGGAGAAAACTTGGATTTTCCAGTTGTAACGTCCAGGTGGCCATCAAGCCCAACACTGTTAGCAGTGCTCCTTCTCAACTGAGACACGGACAATTCCCTGTGCTCTTGTTATCTTATATAAGGTAGTCCTTCATGTGAGCAATTCAGTGTGTCTCTTCATTTAAGTTACTTCAAAATTCACTCCATTGAAGTGACTAAAAATGTCAAATGGAAAGTAGGTATAAGAGCAAAAACCAATATAAAACAATGTGTAATTATACACTGTTCTGTGGAAGGCCAATGCTACTAATATAGAGATTAATACTGAAGAAAATAAGATCAGTGGAAAATAACATTCAACCTTAAGGTATTAGTCATTCATTTCTGGGTACCTTTATCAGAGACTCAATTAACATTTAATCCTCTTAAAAAGAGCTCAGTCTACTGTTGTTAAACACAGAGTATTCATGTTTCAGACCAAGATCGTCATCTGGCCTTTGGCTAGATGTCTTAGACCTTCTTGACTATTTACACTGCAAATTTTTCAGGAGAGTGAATTTAACTCTATGTGTGTAGTTCTAGGTAGGGAGCTGACTGGATGCCACTCTAACACAAACAATAGTTGAAAGTGCTCAGCACGTAACAGGATCGCTCCTGAAAAGCCCAGGTAAGTTCTGTGCTGGCATTAATTTGAGTTTCAATATTGACAAATGACAACAGTTAGGAGCCAAACATTTATTGCCAGAAATAAAACAAAACTGAGTTTACCAACTTACTAATATGTAGAACCAACTAACACTTTCAAAACTGAATTTCATTGTATTTGCTAGCATAATTTAAGTCCAGTATAGTTCAATTATTTAGTTGCTTATTTTCCCAAAATCTTCTATTTGCATGCATCAAGAAAAAAAATAAGCATAGCAGAGTCTTTTTTTCTATCTAATGATTTTTCAGGAACTTTGAGTCATTATATGCTCTCTCTTCCTCCATTTTCACTTATACAAAACTAGTAGGAATTACTGGCAGCTATGTTGGTCATGCCACTATTATTATGTAACAGGACTTGCAGGTAGCTTCTTATAGGTCCACAGATACAGGCTTAAAATTAACTGGCTAGGTTTTAAACATTATTCCATTTTATCTCAATCTAGAAGAGAGCTGGAATAAGAATAATTTATCAAACCTTCTTTAGAACACTGTTTTCATTGTTAATGAAAATTCTCAACTTTTTCAGATACTTTCCAAAATCACTTAACTGTAGGCATGCAAAAAAAAGTTTGCTAAACTAGATTCTGTCAGTTTATGAAGCCAATCCTTGTAAACATATTACTCATTAGTATTTCATTAAGGTTTTTAGAGAAGATGCTTCTGTTCATTCATCTCTCAACCAAGCTTATGAACTGCAGAGAACTAAACTGTAACATGGCTCATTTGTTTACTGACATTTTTATAGTAATTCAAATATTTAACAGTTTACTTGTAAACTTCTTTGCCACAAACAAAATAATCAGAAAATATTCCCCCCTGTGCTGCTTGAATACCTGCTTGAATATGTGCTGCATATGCAAACTGGAATCCAACTTTTTTATGAAAAAGTGATCGAGTCTGATGAAACATAAAAATTGGAGTGTAAGGCAAATCTGAACTGCCTACTCCTCTTGAAAGCACAATACAGTTTATTCCATAGAGCTTTTTTAAACAAGTATTAAGACCTGTGTGGCTCTTATCCATGATTCTAATGCAGCACTATGTAGAGTTGTTTGAAATGCCATCACCAGCCAGATTTAAACACTGGCACTTGAATTTCTAAGTAAATTTGGCTGGCACTCGCTATAAATGATAATGAAGAAATGGTGAAACCTCCATCCTTTGGAGGGGTTAATTGAGATTTTGCCATTGATCTTAACAGGATCAGCATCTACCCAAGATTTATAAAGTTTGCATACTCGGATGTTCTCATGCCAGTAGGTACAGTAGCATGGTATTTTAGTTCATTCAGAACTATTTCATGTCAGCTAGCATATAACAGCTATAGTAAGCATCAGAGTGGTAGCTTAGCAAAAGTTGCCTGCCAGCAAAGGTTATCACATCTGAAGAAATTACAATGAAGTATTAGCTCTTCTGTATTTAATTTACCTACTTGACAATTATGCCTAGTATTCTGAGAGATTAATTAAATTCCCTCTTCAGCTCAACCTGCAGCTTGAGCTGTTGGTAGCAAAGAAATGTTATCCTGGTCAGCCTGATACACTCAGCCCTAAAGCAGCACATGGAACCTTTCACTGACCAAACACGAGGGTTCCCCCCAAAGTATCATCCTGCAACCACTGGAAGGGGAAAAGAAGCCCAAGCAAAATCTTAATTTCATTCAGTGCCTATAAAAAAAGCAAAGGCATTATATTGTGATGCCTTGTTTAATTCATTCTAAACTCCCTCTAATCAGACTACTTAGCTCAGTCCTGAGAAGAATAGCATGCACTGCATTACCCTTAAGAAGTTCAAGGATTGCCAGTGGATGTAAAAGCTTGGCAGGAAGACATTTGTTAGATATCGACAATATTGACTTCAAGAGGTCTTAGGATACACATCTTTCTATTTACTCTTTTTATGAATGATTTTTTCATTCATCATTTCAGCTACAATTGCCATTCTGTAACTAAAATAAACCAGAAGTTTTTTTTCTTTCCTTTGCCAATTGTCAACTACATTAACCTTGTCAAAAAAACCCACAACGATGAAATCAATATAGCAATTTAAAGACAAAATTGGCAGGCACTATATTGTACTTGGACACATCCAGTAAATAGACTCATACATCAATCTATCGTCATCAATGGCAATATTCTGAAACCTACTAATGTTGTTTATTACATTTGCGGTGTGAAACGCCAAAGTAAGTACAGATATCGGTCCAGCAGATGAAAAACGACACAGAAATAATATCTGACATGCCTGAGAAGCACGAACTAGTGACTCAGGTGTCATTTAAACGCCCTGTACTCCCAGCACGGAGAGCGGCTGCTCTGTAGCCGGTACGGCACCGGCAGTGCCCCGCTCGCCCGCGCAGGAGCCCCGGCGCTCACCCCGGCAGGGACCCGCCGTGCCCCGTCCCCGGCCAGCGGCGGCCGCCGTCCCTCGCCCCCCGCCCCGGGGCACCGCACACGCCGCCGCAGCGGGTCGGAGCTCCTGCAACCCGCTCCCTCTCCCCAGCCTGTGCCCCGGCAGCCAGGCGCTGGGTGCGCCGGCACCCCGCTCCCCGCCTGCCCGCGGGTTCGCCGGACCCCGCCGCCTCTCCCGGCGGGTGGGGAAGGGAGCGGCGAACTTGCCGGCACTTACGGTGGCAGCGCTACCGGCGCTGGCGCGGCACCTCTCCCGGCCTCCCGTCACCTCGGGCCACCTCCGCGGCGGCTCCGTGCCCGCGGCGGAGCAGCCCGGCCGCCCCCTCACTCCTCGGAGCGGCGCATGGCGCTGCCCGCCCCCCGACAGCCGCCCGCTGGGTCCCCGCGTCCCGGAGGGGGCGGACAGCCACCGGCCAGGGTCCAGCCCCTCCGGCGGGGCTGCGCCTCGGGAAGCATCTGCCTCGCCTCTCCCGCGACGCGCCCGCTCCCCGCTCCACCCCGGGCGCGGCGGGGCTTCGCGCCGACGTCGGTGCGGGGCGGCCGGAGCCCGCCCGGCGGTAAAGGAGTCAGAATACTAGAAAATATGGACCTCAA
>JAOTQP010001286.1:23788105-23799540 GCA_026413545.1 Cichladusa arquata
GCAGCGCCTCCCCCGCGCCCGCCCCCGCCGCTGCCGGCGCTCTGCCGCGGGGCGGCCGTGCCGGAGCCAGGCTGGGGCTGCGGGGAGCGGGGCCGGGCGGCGCTCCCGGCACAGCGCTCGGCAACGGGGATCCTGCTCCGCGGGGCTGGGGACACCAGGGACACGGACAGGGACTCGTCCCTGCGGGGGAGGAGAGGCGGCAGCTCGGCCGACGGCCCTTTGTACCGAGGGTCCCTTTCGTGCGGGGCCGCCGCCGGCCGGGCTCCATCCTCAGCGAGCGCGTCGCCCCGCAGGAGCTCGGACCCTGCGATGTCAGAGGCCCGGCGGGGACCTCGCTGCCTCCTCCTCCTCCTCCTCCTCTTGGAGGAGAAGGTCCTCAGACCCGAGGCAGCGTTGAGGTTCTATCGCGGGCATCTCTAGGAAGGATAGCCGGGGGATGCAGGGCGTGGAGCGTGGGACCCCCGCGGTCCGGCACCTGGGCGGATGGGGCGCTGCCCCCGCAGGATCGAGGGCTGCTGGGGCCCCTGGCGCCCCGGGGATGCTGACCCGCGTCCTCCCGTCTGCCCCGAATCCTCTGATGCTCTTCCAGCTTGAATGAACCATCTACCTACCGTCCAGCAAGCTGGGGAGGATGAAGAAGAAGTGGCCGCAGCATTCATGGGACGGCAGAGTCATCTAAATTCCCGTTTCTGCTCCAGAAGTCATGTGAGCGTTTAAAACTAACTAACTCTAAGAAGAGTCCGAGAAAGACCTGGTTCCAAGCACCTCTGGGCACCTCCGGTCTCCTCAGAAAAGCAGATCCCAGCTACAAGTGCATCCGGAGGCAATTGAGCCAAAACTCGCAGAAGAGGATCGAGTGGTTGTGCACGAAGTAGTTCAGGAGGGGACTTTCCTGCTACGACTGTTCCAAGCTGCCCAATGTTTAAATATCCAGAGAGCCACAGTGAGGGTGGGAGCCGGAGCGCACGCACGGTGATTCACCTCAGCGCTCCTGACGAACGTGTCAGTGCGGGCAGCAGGTAGTGGGGCGTCTTCCCAGCAGGTGGAGTCAGGAGGCAAACTAAAACTTGCTCAAAAGGTACCACCACCCGGCTGAGGACAGATTTTTTCTTTCTTTTCTTTCTGTGTGAAGGATGTTGCTACCATCAAATAAAATAAACTCTGGCTTTAAAGTCCCCTGGCTTACTTCTGAATGGAAAGTTAGGTCCTACTGAAATGGTTCTCAGGTGTTTTTCTTCCACCTGCCACTTTCTCTTACAAACTACGGCCAAATTTTACAGCCTGCCTTTCTCACAGAAGCCTGCACACAAAAGCAGCTGGCTGCCTTTTAGCAGCTCAGGCCGTTCTGAGAAGGGTGGGAGGGACAGGAACAAAGGAGTTCAGAAGGAGGTGCTGGGTTTACCATGCACCAAGGTCCAAGAAAAAGGAAGTTCTTGCCACTTTTCCCAGCAGCTGATAAAAAGAGTTCCTCCAGATAATACCATCAAAGGAAATTTGTCCTCCTTGATTTTGGGGTGGGAGGACAACCATAATAAGAATTGAGACACTCAAGGAATACTGGTATAAATGGTTATGCCTTTAGGATTCAAAATTTCAGTGTAGGTTTTATCCTTCACTTGTGGAGACAACAAAGAGAAACAGTGGAAGCTGCTTTTATGAGCTCTCATAGTGCCACAATTGCTTCACTCTTCGCAGCATTCTCTGGTAGGAGCAGTGAAGTTAGGGGAGGCTCTCATTAGCTGCACTAGGTCTGGCACCACAGAGCAGCACCCCTATGGACTCACTGCAGCCGTGTCCCTCTCATGCTGCAGCTGCCCCGATGTGGGCTTGGGTGAGTCAGTTCTAAATGCTTCAGATGTTTGTGGAAGTGAAACTGCTGAAGGCAAAACCTTATGCTGAAGCCTGGGGAAAGCAGGAGAAACCCCCTTCCTGACACTGCAGCAGTAAATTGAAAGAAGTGAAACAGAGAGCTAGTTTCTCCTAAAGTCAACCCATTTAGGATTTTTGTTGTATGTTATCCAGCTAATACTGTTCATTCTATGATTGGAACGCATCACATTTTCACTGACATGTTTTATATTTATTTCAAAACAGATTGCATGTTGCTCTGTTTTCTTAGTGAATAGTATTCATCTGCTTAAGTATAAATCTGTCATCCCATAATCTGGAAATAGCTTTCCTAAGGTTTGGGTGGTTTTCTTATAAACTCCTATTTTGTTAACCATTACCTTGACACAGAAGCAGCACTTTCTCATTTGTTCTGCTATAAGCAATTCCCCTGTGCCCCATGGGACTGCAAGCATGAGTGCTTACTGTTTAGAATGTGTGTGAAATACTGATCCCACCCATAAATAAACACCAGAAAATTATTACTAACTGTACCTCAATGGTTTTATTTCCACTTGTGCTCAGGAGTCATTACAACACAAAATTTTGCAGAGAAGAGGCAGAGCTAGTTCTCTATGTTGTGGCATTATAGTTTTACTTTGTATATGAAAAGTGAAGAAAGTCCAAACCTTAAAAAAATTCAGTGATTTTATTCTGAGAGAAAACATTTTTCCACATAGTATGGAAAGTTTTGCAGTTTGTGTCGTTTGTTTCATTTACACCATATTTTATTCTGTAAATATTTTTTTTGCCTTTAATGGTACTAGAAGTAAGGATGCTACTTGTGAAACAGGCACTGTCCTAATTTTCTTGGTCAGGTGAAGAATTTGAAAGAAAACTTTATAGCTGGACCTATAATCTTTCCATGAATTGTGTGGAGATACTTCAAAATATTTTTTCAGATGCCTGCATTGCAAGCTTTTTGGAGACAAGCTATTTCCTGTCATAATTTATATATCCTTCTTGCTTGGCATGGTGTACCCCATAGGAATTACCCAGAGCACAGTATTATCAAAGGGGCTGTTCAGATTTAGTTTGTTTGAAGCATGGGAAGTGTGAGCATTGAGCTGTCTATGGAAGACTGTGGAGGCATGTTGTATCCTTTGATAAAAGGATTGTAAATAATACATTTGAGTGAGGGCTACATTCATAATTTGGATGAAAGATTTGAATTAGTGAAAGACAGCATTTAAACAAAAAAGGGTAATACATTCATCCGAATCCAGTTCAGGGTCAAAAGAATGGGAATTTGCCATTAGCTTTAGCACAAGTTACATCAGTCCCTAAAAGGCTTCCACAGGAATATTTAATTCTTTTACATACAACTTTGTAGTCTTCACTGCTGGAAATGACCTGACTGAAAACTCTGAGAATACTTACAGCACTGAGATAGTCCAGCACTTCCAAAGCCTGCCTGCTGGAAAACACATCAGCTCTGTGAGGGGGAAAGTCATGG
Organism: Cichladusa arquata; assembly: GCA_026413545.1. Classification (NCBI taxonomy): domain Eukaryota; kingdom Metazoa; phylum Chordata; class Aves; order Passeriformes; family Muscicapidae; genus Cichladusa; species Cichladusa arquata. The sequence goes on from JAOTQP010001286.1 coordinate 23,791,449, forward strand.
AGTGAATAAAGCTGCTGTTCGGACCATGCATCCCTAATGAGATCATTTTTTGTGCCTAATGAGATAACTTTTTTTTAAAAATTTTAAGCAATAATAAAATAATAAATATAATTTAAGAATAAAAGAGATAACTTCAGAATGAGGGATTTGCAGAGTGACAGGTAAACATATTTAAGAAGCTACTGCCAGTTGCTTCTTATGACATATAAACAGTTTAGACTAGGATTATTAGAGGAATAGAACAGTGTTTTATTTCTAATCCCAGAAGCTATCAAGTTATCCAAGAATTCTTTTTTAAGGCAGCTCGTTCAAAATTAATGATTGTGTTTATTTTTTATTAGCTTTGTTTGTAGAAACCTGAAAAATCAAGACTTGTGTGTTTATCCAACATCAGATATATCATTAGAATGATGTACAAATTGTTTTAATATCACAATAGATTTATTTAAATCAGTTTCTCAATGCACAATAATCTCAGTAACTTTCTTAATGTACAAAAAAGGCATGGGTAATTACATTTGCCTCCTTGCTTAAATTTCTATTTTTAATTTATGTTATGTTATTTAATCTATCCAAGTATTGATTCTTCAGTTCACATCTCATGACATTCTAAGAGGATCTCCAAAACATTTTGAAGTGAAGGGAAAAAATCCCGACAAATGCCTCTAAAAGATAATTTGTTGGGTATTAGTGGATTTTTTTGATTTTTAAAGAACAATACATTCAGTCACTAGTTTGGAGACAGAAAAAATAAATAGAAAATGAATAGTACAAGAAAATTAGTTGTATTCAAGTTTTTAAAGAATAAACAAAAATGAATAGAGACATTACAGTTGCTGGTATTTATAACACTTTCAATTTTCTCTGGAAGAGCTATTTTAATTTAGCAATACATGTTTTCATTAGTACAGCACTCAGTAATTATCCATATTGGTAGCAGAAACACAGTGGGCTTTGCTTGTGCTGTGTAGAGGAGGGAAAGGGAAAGCAAACAACATAATGAAAATCTGGGGAATGTTTCCAAAGAGTGGGCATCTGATTTGCTCAGAATGAGCAAGTATTTTCAATCTTCACTTGGAATCCAATACCGTAGGCTTCATTAAGCCAGTGTGTAGCTGTACATGATTCTGGAGAGAACCTCAGCCAAGCATCAAAAAGAAGAGTTCTTCAAGAGAATTAAATGCACTGACAGTTACAAGAAATGTCCTCTCTGGTGTTTGTACAGTATATAAATCATAAGATATTCTAGATTACACAAAATTTCCCTGGAAACTATTTCAAGAGTCTGATAAGATATCTACAAACCATCAGCAGGCATATTTATAAATCATATACACTTACAAATCCCATCAATGGAAGTTTTACCTTAATTCAAAAATGTAGTTTGAAACAAGAAATTTCACATTATTTGGAGTTACAGGTAATGTAAGAATCTATTAAAACTCAAGACTCATTTATGTATTTTCATACAGATTAAATTTTCTATCTTTTCAAAAGTGGCCTGGGATCTATGTATCATTAAGGCTTTGCTTACCACCTCAGTATATGTTTTAAATGAAATTAGAGCTGTGCTAAAACTGATTTTGTGAAAAAAGGTTAATTTTGGTTCAAATCCTTACTCTGCTAGACAGAAATTAATATTTCTGATTAGCATGGTATTTTAAAAAGTCTTATTGCCTGAAAAATATAACTGTTACAGACACACAACTGATTAAAACCCAGCTCTTGACAGTAAATGTAGGCTTAATCATTCTCATTATCATCATTTGTTTGTCACTCAGTTTGACATGTGTAAAATTAGCTTCTGCCCCTCCAAACAAGTTGGTGTGTAGAAATCTCCTCGTGCTGGGTGTGAAAGTTCTCCCACAGCAACAGGAGGAGTGACTGACATGGAGTTCCTTGGGTGCAGAGATGTTTGCAGGGTGGAGGTGTTAATTGTAGTGTTCAGGGGGAGGCACTGCTGTTTCCCACCAACAGGATGCCTGCCAGAGCCTTGGGATCACAGATCCGTACATGTACTTGAGCAGTGAGGGGCCTTACCCATGACTGGCCATAATGACATCTAGTACAGGGGAGCTGGGAAATGTTTCAACTGCCTTTATGGCAAATTATCACTACCACAAAGAGACATTAGAGAAGAAATGTAATTGATTTTTATCAGCTTTTAAAGTAAAGATGAAATTGGCAGAATTAATTTCAAATGGGTAACCACCTTTATGCAATATTTAGAGGCACAGAAGCTCAAGAGGCAAAACTTCAGATAGTTTTGTCCAGCTATATCTGACTTCCCCCACAGTCTTTTCTCCTCCTCTACTTTGCAGTCTGTAAGGAATCTGCAGAGTAGGGACTAATTTCCAGCATCTCATCCAGCATCCTAGTTATAACCCATGTGAGTCTAGAGGGTTTGATTAGCATGAGAACATCAGCTATTACTTTTGTAGTTACCTTACTGTAAGGAATGGGGAGCATAATTATGAGTAGATTTCTAAATATACAGAGCATATTAAAGAAAGTAGGATGAGAATGTTTGCATCTCAAAGGACTTAAATTTAGGTTCTGATGACAAAACCAGTAGGTGATTGCATGCTGTTGGGGCCAAACACTAGCCAGGAAAAGGGAGCTAGCAGGAAACACTACAGAAACAAAATTCATGCTTATAATGTTGATTCACATAACAAATTCACCTTCTCACTTTCAGGGCTATTATCCTCTCACTTCTCTTCACACATGCACACAAGTGACATATTTATTCCAGTATGGTTAGTAATTGAATATCTTAGATGCTGTTTTTCCTGTAACAGCTGCCCATTTAAATCTCACCAACCAAACTTTTAATAGAAACTAAATGTAGTTATTGAGGATCAGATGCTCTGAGAGAGCTGCAAATCGCAGAACACAAGTCTTGAGGGAAATGTCTGAGCGTAAAAATGTTGCTTACCTTGGTCTGAACCTAATGATTCACTTTGCACAGCAGAGGCACAGATGGCTGTGCATCTGAGGTCTCCCTTAGCTGCACCTCCTTTCCTCCTGACACATAAATGAAATCACATGAAGAGGTCCTAGATCAGTCCTGTATTTCTGAGAGCAAAGTGAGGCTGGTGCTTCTACAGTCATTTGAAACAGATACAGGGATGAGAGGTGTCTGGCTCTAAAGGGTCCAGACATTTAAAATAACAAGGTCTCCCAGAGGAATCTCATTTTGTCTGCCACTTTTTTTCTCTATTTCTGTTCTTGATATATTTTATGGCTTTGAGGTACAACCCTCTCCTTAGCCAATATTATCATCCTGAAGACTTTTCAGGCAGTCATGCCTGAAATACTCCTCTGTGTTTTGTTTTTAAACACTCTGCTATGTAAAAGAGGAAAATAAATTCCAGAAAGCGAGGAGATGCAGGAGTTGTCACCTTCACAAGTCCAAACCAGTAAGTTTTGTTATTGCTGAATATCAAAATGCAAGACTATTACAAGTTTTCAATCAGAAGACTGTCAATGCATTTCAGTTTTGGCCCACAACATCTTTTCTGTTTGTGTTTTGGACCTTGTTTCTGGAACAGATTTGGAAAAGGATTTAAAGATTTCTTTCAGGTAACGGTGAAACTTCAAAATTTGTACATAAATAACAAATGTCTCAGACAATAAATTGGAACTGGAAAGTCAATCTTCTCTTGTAACTTCCTGTATGATGTGGTTTCAGCATTTTTTTATGCTGAAACCTTTCTTAAACTGCTACTTTTTGCTTCCAGGTCCAAAAATAAAGACATGGCATAGTTTTCCATACTGTTATGTTCTGAGTTGTGCTTCTCCTCACAGAGGTTTAACAAGGTTCTTTTCAAATTCTTCATAGCCTGATTTTTGTCACTTACAGTTTTACAGAATGTGAAAAGAATTTAAATTCAGGCAGCAAATATATCCAGGACTGTCACCTCTCTCCACACTACTCAGGCATACACATGTACACTATTACATATTTATTCTTCAATGATATGAATCCATTTGTTGTCCAGAGTAATGTTGCCCCCTGAACTGTGAACACAAGTTAAATATTAGCTGGATACTGAAAGAAGGCTGCAAATCACAGAAGAAAGTTTGAAAGAGATGTGCTTAGAACTTCGGGTCCCAGTTTGAGCACATGGTGTGAATTCAATAATTATAATTTCCATACACCCTTTCTAAAGAGGATGAATTCTAAGGACATCATTAGAGATGTGGTGGGACCAGTTGGACTGCATGTTAATCTTATGCAAATCCTGATCTTTTGTTAGGCTGGTGTCACTTTTTCTCCCTGTAACATCACTGAACTCACTTTGCAAAGTGTTTTCCTAGTGATGGACGAATTTTATTGGGAAACCTGGCTCATCACACCTCTCTACGAGCATCGGTCCTTAGAAGATGAGTTGGAAACTGGGGGTCAGTAACTTTTAATACATAAATAAAGTGTTTAATATTATTTCCATATTTATTAAACCATAAAGAAAACTGAAACCTTTGTGGGTTTCAATCTTTCTATCAGCTATTCTATTTACTGCAAGCGCATTAGATGGTGTGTGGTATGAGTTGTATATTTCAGATGACACAATTGTTATTAAAGATTTGGGACATTCATTTAAAGGTGTTTCCAATCCCTTCCAAGGACAGTCAGACAGGATGTAATTCTCTTCTTCCCAGAGTAACTTCAGTCACATGTAACAGTGTCATATATATAATTTAATAACAAAAAGCACATAGTGTCCAGTGGGCTGAACTTTTTTCTGCAAGTTCATTTTTCTTTCTGGTATAAAATGTTTATGAGATATTCTTTCAGCTGTTCAAGAGTTAATAAACCTTTTTCCTTTAAGGTAAAGACTCTGCTCTTTTTACTATGTGTTTTGATTGATGGTTTTTTTGCTATATGTTTTAATATTTTCAGGATGAGGTTGAGAATGCAAAAATATTTGAAAGATGGCAATACAGATTTTCTCTATTTGTCTTTTTCTTTTTTGTAGCTATTATGAAGCTGCTAGAGATCTTTGTGCCCAGACAAAAGCCATTTTATCAAGATGAATTTTCTTACTGTAGAATGTATTTAGTTCAGACAATAAAGCAATCCAAATAGTGAAGGTTTGTTTAGTGGCACCATGTCTACAGTCTCTTGGAAAGAAAGGACTCTTTCCTCGGAGTTCACAATGTTCAGGTCCGGAGACTATCTTTTGATTCAGCAAATATTACAAGAAGGATATATAGATAGCATCAGCCTCGTGAGGCAGAATGAAAAATGGGATAGCTCAGTGAAAGATGACAGTGATGCTTTCATTGACATCACTGCTAGATAACCTCTGAAAACACCTGGCACTTACCTAGTTGCCCAAAACTGGGTCCGAGTACCCTAGTGAATATTTGCTCAAGAACGTAACTCCTGGTGCTCTTTTATGACTGTAGAGAAGAGTGAGAAGAGGCAAGCAAAAATGCTGAGCAGTTTTACAATGCTTTTGTGTGTATTATGCTGTTTCTAGGAAACCGAGGGAAAGTAAAATTGGTTGGTTTTTTTTTTTTTTTTGAGACTGAATATATCTTACCAACTTGTTGCTGAGTGTACTAATTGCATATATGCTGTACTATATAGTTATCTAAGTAACTGAAAGAATAGTTGTAGCAAAGAATTATATTGAAGTTGCTAATTTCATAATTTGTGAGGAATATGAGTACTAGATGAGAAACTGGACAAAATACTGCTCTGAGAAGGAGGACTGGGGAGGAGAGAAATCTCCTCCTACTCCATCACCATTTTGTTGCTTCATAACTTTGAGATGAACTCAAAACACTTTTTCTGGTAATTTCTAAGAAAAGGATGCTGTGGGATGCTGCCTTGGCCCCATCATGCAGGAAAGCTCATCTGATGTACCTATTGTGCTAAATACTCACTTCTAGGTTTAGATACACTGATTTCCTCAGGACTCATGTAGACCATGCAAAAGGCAAGACAATCCTCTCCATTATAAAAGCTCAGTAAGTTATCTGGCAAAAAGGTTTAGAAATTGTCCCAGTCATCTGTATTTTCCTGAAAGGTAGTTAAAGGCTGTTTCACACTGAGGAGAGTGAATATGGTGGCTCCCTGCTTATCTTCTCATCTGCTTTGATGTCCTAATCTGGAAATGTTAGAAGGGAACTTTTGTGAGTCCTGCTCCAGAGCCCTAAAAGCCTTTTTCTGATTCTACTTCTGGTATTTCTGTGGTAGATTTTCGTATGCTTTTAAAATCAAAATTTATTTTCTTTCAATTTGGGTCTCATAGATTGAAAACCCATTACCTTTAATTTTTTCTTTTCCCCAAATACGTCTCTAGAATCTCTTTGTCATTGTATTCAAATTCTTTTTTATTTAGTTGTCTTTATGCACTTTTTTCTCTCCTACTGTCCTTTGGAGCTACTTGAGATCGATAGAAAGAGTGTGCTAGCAACGAGCAAGAGGAGCTCTTGGGAAAGTTAAAAATTGAGTAAAAGAAGATTATTTTTTTTACAGGTTAAGTATTTTTTGTTCCTACATGAAGATGATCTGTGATTCCTGACTCACAACTACTCTGTGTGTCCTGCTATGGGCAGTTAGTATGGGAACTGCCAGGGAGAGCACAGCCAAATCAAGGACAGCCCAAGAAATGCTCCAGCCAGCCTGTATTTGCCTCTAGAGGTCTCCCAACTCTTCTTACTTTTGAAAGCCCAAATGAATGCATTTGTCACCTCTGTCGGCTGCCTTCAGCATGTGGTCTTTCTCTTTCTGGCCATCCCATCATGCCCTGGCCCTCAAAATTAGCTGTGTAACATTTGTGTTTTTGTGGTTCACAAGTAGAATTCTTTCTGGTTGCTCCTTAGCATTGCTGTCCCCTGTCAACTGACCTCAGTACAGCTCATGCAGAAAGATTTGTTGCTATTTGGAGGAAAAATACTGGGTAATGCAGACAGTTTGTGTCATAGTAAAATCTGGTGACTTTAAATGAGCATTTAATTGATGTACTCCATGAACACATTTCCAAGCAAAGTATATGCAAAACCAAGTGGCATTAAAACATCTTTGCAGTACTTGTCAGCAGAAAAATGTAATCCCCACAAACATTTGATAATGCTCTTTTTTCACTACTTGTAGCATCTCAGAATGTGTCAGCTGGAAAAGATCTCTGCCAGGTTTCTTTCTTCCCTGGTGCTGATGGCTGGCTGGCTGGCTGACTGTCCAAACTTCTGTGAATGAAATTCAAGAGTTGTTTGGTAGGGGTTACTGGTCCTGTTTCATATTGTTGTTTTATTTAGGTGTGACTTCCAAGGGTTTTAATCTCATTTGCATCAGTGAGAAGAAAGATTCACTCCCCGAATTAATACCGTATAACACTTTCCTGTTAGCATGATCCAGGAGCAGACTGAAGCAGAGCAGGGTGGCATATCATACCACCCATTTCAATGTGAATTTAGACCTATTTTCACCCTCTGCAGGAGGAGAACATGGCTGCATTCAGAATGCCAGCAGGAGCTCAGCAGGAGCTGCTGCTCTCAGGCACAAGATAGAGGCAATCAGGTGCTTCCTGCAGGTGCTGTGGAGCTGCTTGGTTTGGATTGCTTCCTCTCACACCAGCAGGATGCTGCTGGTCCTGGCCTGAGAAAAGGAAGTGGGTGCTGGCTCACAGCCAGCAGCCTGGCAGCAGCAAATATCTCATGCCCCTTGTCCCTGGGAATGGAGGGTTTCTGCTCACTTTCACATTTTAAGCACCAAACATGAAAGATTAAAATGGCCAGCCCAATTTAAACAAAGCAGACTCTGAAGCACCCAGGCAATTAAAAAAAAAAAAAAAAAAAAAAAAAAGAAGAGACTTAGTTTAAAGGGCAGTCAGCTAGGGGAGCAATCTTCACAGGTTTTTGTGAAAGATTGGAGGACAAAAGGAACATAGAACATGCAGTATCTCAAACATATAGTCAGTAATGCTGTTGTACCCCAACTGATGCCTCATATCTAGAGCCCTGGGCTGGACACAGATTTGGTTAACTAATTATTGCCAAAGGACATAAAGGGATTTAATCCCTCACAGCTACCCCCAAGGAGCACCCAGGTGCTGGACTAAGGACACACAGAGCACTG
>JAOTQP010001286.1:23807003-23819977 GCA_026413545.1 Cichladusa arquata
CAACATGGTCCAGAGTCACAGTTTTACAGACTCTGGCTTCTCACTAAAATGCATAGGTCTGTCTGTAGAGATGTAACTGCTCTGGCAGCAAAGGTCCCCTTCTCCAATCAAAAAGAATTCTTTTCAGTGCATTGTAGGGATTTGTACCTGATGTTAAGCAGTTAAATACTTATCTGGTGGTGATGTGCTATTGTCACTGGTGGCACAAGGCACATAGTCTGACCCATTGGTGTTTGTGACACTAAAGGAGGCATTTAGAGCACATATCTTTGTGATCAGAGACCTTTTCACAGCCATATCTCTATCTAGGTACTTTTAGCTACCTTCAGTTTATTTATTATCATTTCATTTCACATATCACCCTTCCTTTTCCCACGAGTACTTCTGAGCCTTTCTCCATGCTACTGTTCTCTAATGAGCCCTCTGTCATTAAAGTTTCCATTCTGTCCTTCAAAATACTGTGATCAAACCCCTTTTATCACTCATTTTTTTATGTTCAGGACATGCTACTATCTCAAGTAAATAGAAAAAATAGCATAATGAAGAAAATTCTAAGAAAAACATCCTCTATACAAATCAGTAGATGTCACCATATTTTTTATTCTTTGGAGATTTTGCCTCCAGCTGGTGTTCTGTCTTCATTATCTCCATTACAGGGTGCTCAGAGAGGCCAGGGCCTATCTTTGCTGTGCCTGTGAGACATCTTGTATATCTGAATCTTCAAGTTAGAAAGTGTTTGGCCCTGAGTCACCTTTGGGATTTATGGTGTCTTAGATATTCAATCAGTAATTAAGTGCTTTGCAAGATCAGCAATGTATAAACAGCAACTAATGCTGTCTGGTCTTCAGCCTCTGTCCTTGGCCTAGCAATCAAAAGTTACTTTTTAGGATAAGTATTTTGTATGGGATGAAGATGTGAAAACTGTTGATGCCTGAGCTAGTCAGGAGGGTGGCAAAAGATGCTTCTTGTATTTCAAAGTTTTCTGTGCTGATGTTGGTAAGCTGCAGTTACAGTCAGAGAAAGTGAATTGTAACAGGAAAGTGTGGAGGTGCTTGAGCATATTTTGTATAACTTCTCTGCTTAGTTCCCTAAGAGAAGAAGATTCCATTTCTCAATTCATTAGCCCATTTCTCTACCTTTAGCAGTATTTAAAGTAATTCGTTAATTTCAGCTAAAGTTTACAGTGGATAGTATGTTACAAAATGTTCAATTCTAAAAACTATGATGAGAACCAGTGACTGGATAGACAGGCAAGATCCAAATGCATCATACCACTAAAGAAAATTACTTAGTTTGGTCAAATATAAATCCTTAAGGGGAGCAACAGAACATTTAGTAGCTCTAGCTTTGAACTAGTCCTAACTATGTTTTCACTTACTCATCTCAGTAGGTGTGGAGCATTTGATGAATCTGGGAGGCAGGACACAGAAAAGTTTCAGAGGTATTGTGTGTGGGTGGAGATGCACAGGAGCTGCAGGACATGGCATCAGTAGGAGCTGGGATCTGTTGCTACCACTGCCCGTAGACAATGGGTGGAATATTTTTGATACTTCAACCCTGGAACACTGAAGGAGAAATGCTTTGAAGGGGAAATACCTTGAAGGAGAAATCCTTTAAAGGAGAAATACAGTAAGCATAATGTTGCCTTAAATTTTATTGTTGCTGCTAATGTTTTTGCTCTAAGCATCCTTATCTGTCGTTTTTCTGATACCTTTGACACAAATACCTTTGAGAATGAGATCTGAGAGCCAAACACTTAGTGGCACTGAATTCTGCCTATCTGGATCTTAATGTAGAATCAAATACTATTCAGCTATATGAGTTAAGCAAGTCTGTAAATGATATTAGGTTTTCAAAGTTTGCAATAAATGTATCACAAGATGTTCTCTTCTGGGCAGTTGGAAATGTGTGGAGTAGGATACACCTCAAAAGGATTGGAAAGTTTTCCTGCCCAGCCGTATTTATTAAATACACAGAGCAGATCAGAAAAGGATTTGATAACTTGCAGAACAGCTTTTGCAATATAAATTTATCTAATCTGTCACAAGTTTATATAATCCTGACTTTTCTGCAGCAGAAATGACACATGAAGTCATTCAGTTTTGCAAATGTTTTCAGAATCCATTTAAGTTAAAAAAAATAAAAAGGAGATACAACTGTTAGTCACTGAGAGTTCTGCTTTCATACAACTCAATGAAAGTCTACCCTCTAATTACTGTTAAACCAGTAGTTTGTGCATTTTGCCCCAAAATTAAAATGTTGGATGAGAATGGGAATCTCACTTTGTTTTATACCTTGGACTAAATCTGACTTCACAGGTTTCAGGTAAGTGATATAATCTTGTTCAATGGGTTTATTCTCTTGGGATACAGTAAGTATTGTCATGATGTACTTTTATCAAAAGTAACGTAATAAAATTATGCATAAGGGCCTTTTCCTGTGAGATGTACAGTTTGGTACTGCATTTTTCTGGACAAATTTTATAATATTTTATAAATTGCTACATCCTGTGGTCCCACAGGGCTTACTATGTAAAAGCTACATTCTGTTTTGGTTTTTTTTCTGTAAACTCTATCTACTCCATGTCCCCAAATGTTAGGTATCCTTCTCTCTCAAGCTGCCTCAATTTGATTAACATCATCCCTTCAACTCAGAATAATTTGTGCTTTGTTAAAAAAATGTTTCTTCTTTCATATAATACGTAATTTTCTTTAAACGTAGAAAAGCATTCTCCTTTTTCCAGTGGTATTATCTAGTCTAATATAAAATACCGTTTATGAAGGTTGCTTTAGAAAGTTTCTCTAAACATTTTAATAATTACTATTCATTTTCACTTCAAAATTATATTTTCTGAAAGCCATTTTCTCTACATGTTTATAAAACTTAAAATGACTGGACAATTAATTACGTTTTGTTTAGGACTGATCCTTTTATAAGTGAAGCATCCTGTAAACATAATAGCATGAAAAACAAGCCCTTACAGACTGGTCCCCTTACTCCCACTTGAATCTCTGATCATAAACACTGAGAATCTGTCTTATCATGCACATCAATCCACACATGTTGCCCCTTATTCAGTGTACTAATTCAAATGTGCTTTTCCAGGTAAGCAAACTAGTCTGCAGCTTCTCGTATGGATTTCCACTCACAGCACAGGCCAGGAAGCAGCTCACCACTTTGAGAAGGAACACTGGAATAATGACTTTTTGCTTTTAGAACAACTTTGTAGGGTATTTGCTATCAATTAACTTTGTCATGTCTGACAACATTGCCTTGGCAGTTTTAAAATCTCAGATTAAAATGCTAGTTGAATACCAATGCCACTCCTCAAATAAAGGCTTTCTCACTTTATTTAGAAAGAAACCACCAAAATATTTATGGTTATGTCCAATTTATCTTCTGTTCGTTTCATTTTGTTAGGAAACCCAGTGCTATGATGGCATCATGCTGCTCATGTTATTGTGTGATCAGTATGATGAAGGAAAAGGCAGGTGAGACAACAAAAAGGCACGTGTTTGAAATGCCTTTATTCTTATGTTACATTAGCTTAAAATAAGCATTTTCAGCTTCCATTTGTCACAGGCTGTTGTGGTGTGCCAATTCTCTCTCTCTCATGTGAGCATCCTGCTGCCAGCTGACCCTATTAACTGTGTGTAGTTTGATTTAAGGACCATGTGCAGGTTCTGATCCTGCAGATCTGGTCACATTTCATCAATAGATTTTATCATTGAAAAGGATGGGACTGTGTTCCAGGACACCATAATATTTACTTGCATTCTTCCATTTTTCAATATTCAACTATTTATTTCAGCTTTCAGGGTCAGATCATGAAAGAACTATAAATCTGAACAGTCTCATCAAATACAATGGAAAAAAAGATTGATTTCTCAAGCTTCTGTTTAAATTACAAAGAACACAATTTTTCAAGGCTACTGGCCTCTGCTTATTCCCTTGATGAACTTTAATCAATGAAGGGACACATCTTGCTCCCTAATGCAAACAGTGACATTGATCATAAAGGAACAAACCTCAAATTAGAGAAATTAAAAAGAATATCAACTGTAAACTGGTGCAAACAGGGATTTGCTTCTTTTTACTTCGCAGCTTTTTTGCTACCATGTCTTCAGATAGCAATTACTGTGTTGGATATTTCTTACTCTGGTGAGGCAGTGGAACAGGCTGCCCAGAAAAGCTGTGGATGCCCCATCCCTGGAAATGTCCAAGTCCAGGCTGGATGGGACTTTGAGGAACCTGATGTAGTTGTAGGTGCCCCTGCTGTCAAAGGGTTTAGAACTAGATGATCTTTAAGGTCCCTTCCAACCCAAACCATTCTACAATTTTATGATTCTCTGATATATTATCTGAAATATAATATTATGCAGCATTATCTGAAAGTGGACTGCGTGGTATTCCTCTGCTGAGGTACAGCTGTGTCTAGACTGCATTTTTCTTCCTGCCTGTTCTCTTTGCAGTTTCCTAAACTACTGGTTTCATGGCATGAAAATGCCTGAACATTTATTGCAGAGGAGGAGATATTTTATTTCAGGGGTCAGGGGATTTTGTTATTTAATTTTGTCAATTCACAAGTTTTTGTGTGCATTAACTAAGAACAAACATTTTATTACCAGTTTGTTTCTTACCTGTTGGTTTATTAATTTTCAAATGATTTTGTTTCTCAGAGGTATTTGCTTTGTTTTAATATAAGAGATACAGTGGAGCAATTTTCACATTATATCAATTTTCTCTGGTCTATCTTTGGAAAAATCAATAAAATGAGGTGAAAATAAAGGCTGTGACTCCCTGGCTGATATACACAGAAAAACGGCACTTTGCAATGCATTTTTTAAAAACAGCTATGTAAGGATTCTGTATATTTTGGCTCAGATTTGTTCTCACAACAAATCTAAAATCAGTGGTGACCACTGATATTGTTAGGGGGAAGTTCCATGCAAACCAGCAGCCTGCAGTACTTCTGGAGCAGGATGCCACAGTGTCTCTTTTTCAGCTTATACTGCATTTCCAGTTTTCAGATGCTGCAAGCTGACACTGATATCCAAGAACTGAAAGCCTCTTTATGCTCTGGAAGCTCAGAATTTCCTCTGGCAGGTTTCTGTCCTGCTGCTGAGGGGAAGTTGGGCCTGGAGGGGTGCAAGGTGGATTGATGGTGTTTGCCTGCATCATCAATCCACCCACAGTGCTTTTGGAGCAATGTGTGCTCATTTTAAAAGCCACAGACATACTTGGGGAGGTTTTAATATGGATTAATTTGCTGCTTTGTCTTTCAATGGGGCAATGAGTAATTTGATTTTCTTTTCCTCCAGTTGTTAAAATGAAATGCATATTTTATGGCAAGGCTGAGGGGCTCTTTCAAAACTGATATTTTTCATCACAGCTCATCTTGATCCTAATAGGAGCATGTTGCTCCTAATAAAACACTGACATTTTATTTGCCAGAGTGTTTGCAGTCTTCCAAAAGACACACCCATTGGCTCTTGGCCACTCTTTAGTGCAGCACTACTTGCCCTTAGATTGCTTAGATTATGTATAGATTGCTTAGATTATGTATAGCACTGTTATTATTATCTACCACAATTATTGCTGCTCAGACATGAGACTCACTAGCTCACTATAGATGAGCTCTTTTAAGGGCTGTCTGCTCCAGACTAATGTAAGGACTCTGACTTCAAATATTCTGCAGTAATTAGATGTTTTAAGTTTTTGTTTTACTTTTCAAAGAACGTTATGCTCCAAATATTAATGAACCATGGATATTTTAACTTCCACTTTGATGTCTTCAAAAAGATTCTCCTTTCTGTTTCTTGATCTTGTTTTGGGCCTCAGAATTACTTTCCTCTTCATTACTCTCTGTGGAGGGTGAATTATTTCTTCACATCTGTCTTGTCCCACAGGCTCCTTCCATTCATCAGGTATTCACAGTGGGTTCATATTTCTTCTCCTTGATCCAGCAACTAGACTTCCTGTAATTTCTCAAATTTTGCTTTAACGAAGTTGATTGCCAATCAAGAATGCAAAGAGCATAGACTGTGATTAGACACATGGAGATCAGATCCACAAATATGAGTGTGCTTAGACTATACTAGTATAATCAAGATATTCTCTGGAACATCAAGTAGATTTTAGAGCAGCAGTGGCAATTTCTGTGAGAAGCATTATATGAGCTGTTAAAAATGCTCCAAAACAGGGTCTGATGTAACACAGCAGATGACCCACGCTGCTCCATCCTGCTCCTGTAATTTTTTAAAACAGATTGTTACCATTTAGGAAATAGAGGGAGAAACAAAAATTACGTATAGCAAGATACCACAACAAAGACTTTCTATATTGAATGAGATTCAACATTAGGTTAGATTCTTTAACTCTGGATTCATTTGTACCTGTTTTACTATCTGGAATAGAAGTTTATTACTCAGAGGTCAGATTGGGATGGATTTTGTTCACATTTTGCCCCAGATTTTCAAAACCATTTTAAATCCCAAATTCCATAGCAAAGGACAAAGTGCCCACATAATCCACTTCTTGAACACTTCATCATCAAACTATAGACCAGCTTTCAAAAGGAACAGGCATGTGGTTACACATGTACAGTTATATATATTTATAAATTTATTATGTACATATATATATCCAGTAAGTGCAGGCTATAGTAATAAATATAGCATTTACTGCTACACTATTTCACTCTTTATTCTAACACATCTGGCATCTTCCACAGAAAAACTATAAATTTTAAAAAACTTAAAAAATGTTGATAACAAAGTACCTGTGTGTAATCACTACTATAATTCTCAAAGTTAAAAGAAATTGAGTGACATGGAAAATAAATGTAAGGTCACTGAAATTATTAGGATAAGGTACATTGCAGTAGCCCCTCCAAATTGCAATGCAATGGTGCTGTCAGCCTCACAAGTTCCTCCCTTGGCAGTAAGATCTTGTGACCAACTGCAGGACAAAGGCAGAAGTGTAGCCTCTAGTTCTGACCCATGACACAGTATATTAATTCAAATTGGCACAGAAAAATAAGCTGTTAAAATGTGGGAGGCCTGAACTTCCTATTTTTAAAGCAAGACCATTTTATACCCATATCTGTCTCAATAATATCCCAATGGTGGGTCCCTAAGTGTTAAGGGAAGGCATGGAAAACAAGAAAAAGGCAGGGAGTGGAAGCTTATGCTTTCCTGTACTGACTGAATTTTTTTATAGCCACCTGTGTTGAAAGAAATAATGTAGAGATTCATGGAGGATTGGAACAGGAAAGCAATGAAAATACTAATACATTCTGGAAACTACTGAACTGTATATTTCTGAATGGTCTTTTTATTTCCTGCCTATTTTCCTTCCTGCCTCAAGTTTCTATTCTGCAGTAAGTCTTTATTCTAATTAAGAGAGGCAGGAATACTTACATGTCTTTGAATCAAAGAGGATGCTTGTGCAATGCAGAATAGGATGCTGTGACTTATATTGTTTTTCTCTGCTGTAGTTTTACTTTAGCATGATGGAGCCTTGGTTCTGGTTTGAGTGTTTAGTGATAGACTGGGCTGGAAGGAGCTTTCAAATAGCATTACTCCTTTGTATAATAAGGGAGTATGTCATGTTGACGATTTTAATAGCTCAGCAGGTGTTCCAGTCTCATACTTCTATGGCAGAGGAAAAAAATGCAAGCTAACTGCAGGCTCCCATTGTAATAGGCGTGTGTCTGTGAGTTACAGTTAGTCCACAATGCAATCCTAAATAATTGTGAGAAGTATTTGAATGTTTATCGTCATTTTTTTTGTTCTAGTTTGTCATGCTCTTGTGTTTTCCTCTCTGTCACTTCCTGATTACACTGTTGTTAAAGTAAGCCATGAAGTCTAAGCCTTTATTTCAGTGAGTTATGGGGATGTATATACAGATTGCAGTCAATATGGAAATTCAATAAAAAAGCAATTACAGATAAGCATGTCTGCCAGCTTCTGCTTGCAAGCTGTAAATAGCTGATCAGAGACTGATTTCATCTAGTGAGTCAGATGCTTTTCTTACAGTTAATCAGTTCAGATAATATTTTTTGTAGGATGAATCTCACTCCCCAAATAGAGTGACAGAATTGTTCCATTTTGGCAAGACCTCAAACCTCTGCTTACCATTTTATGTTGGATTTGGCTAGGGCAGAGTTACTTTCTTCATGATGGCTGGCATGGGGCTGTGCTTTGGATTTGTGCTGGACACATGATGATAAACCAGAGATGATTTTGTTCTTGCTGAGCAGAGTTTAACAGAGCCAAGGCCTTTCCTGCTTTTGGTTCTGCCATGCTGACAAGGGGGCTGGGGGTGAGTGGGAGGTTGGGCGGAGGGGAGCTGACCCCAACTGACCCAAGGGATATTCCAGACCCTGTGGCATCATGCTCAGTACACACAGTGGGGGGAAGAAGGAGGAACTGTGGGGACATTTGGAGTCACTGTTACATGTGATGGGGCCCAGCTCTCCTGGGGATGGCTGAGCACCTGCCTGCTCATGGGAAGAACTGAATGAATTCCTTGTTTCTCTTTGCTTGTGTGTGTGGCTTTTTCTTTCCCTATTAAACCTTTTTTATCTACAACCTACATGTTTTACTTTGATTCTCCTCCCAGTTCCATCAGGTTGGTTGGGGAGAGGAGGGTTGAGTGAGCTGCTGTGTGGTGCTTAATTTTCAGCTAGGCTTAAACTGTGACATATTTCCAGAAATACTGTAGAAAACTTTATTGCAAGGGCTTAATTCAGCTTTAGCAGTTTCACTGATCCCACCATCTGCATTGTAATCTATTTCATCTCTATCTGAATTAAAGAAGATCCTGAGCAAGATCATCATCTGTGCACAAGGTCACAAGCAAAGACAAACTCTTAAGACTTTCGGTGCCAGCTTCAGCACATCAAAGTCTGTATGTCTTCTTCTGAGCTGAAAGCTCCTTTCCAAGTGTCACTCATGTCCTTGTCACTGTAGAATCTGTTGTCAGGGAGCTCAGTTTGGGATTTCCCATCCATGTATTTTGACACATGATATCATATAACCATATCTATGGGTTATGTAGTAAATAAAGGGATTAGTAAACATCTAGGAGCATGTAAGTGTGTTTCCATTCCAAAATATTTAACAACTCACTATATATTTTTATTAGCAGAATTTACCTAAAAAATACTTCCATTGTCTTTTAGAGATCCTTAACCTTCAAACACCGAATTTTTATTGATCATATTGCTTACAGCTCATTGTTTGCTTTATTTCAGTTAGGACCTTCATATCCAGTGTATAGAGTTTGATTGAATATATGCTATATAAATCTGGAAAAAAACACTTATAAATTCTATGACTTTAAACTAAAAAGTGAAACTCAGTAATTTGCTGGCCTTCTGTTCTATCCACTTATAGACATAAGTTATATTTCTAAGATTTGTTTATCAAGGTTGAAGTTGAGATTGAGCTCACTGGAAAAGAATAAAACATTTTTGTTTCTTCTTCATCTTACATGTTTATGGCTGGCTGCCTACAGCTAGAAGAAAATTTTTTTCCTTTTGAGCTTTTATTAGATTTGGCAACCAAAGGCATTTTACAGATTTGCTATAAAAAATGCTGCCATTTATCAAAGAAGCTGACAACTATCTCTTAATGATACTGATAAGGGTGCTAAGAGTCATTGACCACCAAATAATAGTAGGGTTCTAGGAAGTTACTGTGAAAATGCAAAAGCATGATAATGTTTTTCCTCCACACAGAAAGTCATGGACCAAAGCCAGAAAAGTCCCTGCTTCACTTAAATGAAAGAAAATAAATGGCTTTTGTTTTTGCCTTTTTTTTTTTTTTTTTTTAATCAGGTAATTTAATGGGTTATTAGCTGTAAAACTGGCAGAAAAGTAAACAGAACACTTTGACAAATACTGTGGTTGAAAGACTCCAGTCAATTCATTGTATCCTACATGTCAGAAACTCATCCAAATCACAACAAGTATTGGATGCTCAATTTGGGCCTTACACTGAAGCCTGCTGGCAGTAATTTATTGTAGCTGGCCCTTATGGAGTTTCTGACAGAAGGATTCTCTCCTTAGCTGTAACAAATAGAACCTTTTCAGCAGCATATACATAAATATATAAAATCCATTTCCTGGCTTGAACAGGATACAAGATCGGTTTTCAAATATTAATGCCTAAATCCTGGACAAATAGGCCAGTGTACAAACTACATATGGTTTGTGCACTTAATACAGAGAACTCCAAGTAAAAAATTCATGTTACAGATACAAAGCTGATGTTTCTGCAACAACCAGTTTCTGGGGAGCAGGGTAAGGGTGGGACCAAACAAAAAACCCCACACAACAAAACCCCGAGATAATAAATAGGTTATTGTTCTATGTTACTGTAAATAATTTTTCTTTGTTCATGACCATTCTATACCTTCAAATATTTTTCATCCTTCAGACAAGGGTTTTACTACAAGAAATCTTTCATAGAGAAGACTTCAAACGGTGTGGGATGTCAGAGTTCAAATATGGTATAGAATGAATGAGTACTCACTTATGACCACCCTTTAGGTGCTCATTTCTTCTTTACACAGGAGTTTGCTTCATTGGTCACCATGTTTAAAGTTCCCTTTGTCATTATCCAGATCCATTCTTTCTCAAAACACAAACTAATTTCTCTCTGGTTTAACCTTCACAACCCCCTTTATAAGTTCTTCTCTACATAGTCCCTTGCTTTTCCACAGTAGGAAAAGTGTGACTTCTGTGGTGTGAGTGCTCAGAACCTGATAAAGGTGCAGTAGCACCTTTGCCAAGCTGCTCACAGTCACTACACCCCAAAAGAGCTGCTATAACAGCAGCCTTTGCCTTTAATTACTTCAAATGCCTGGGGGCCAATATAATACAAAAGGCTTATAAAATACATCAATACCAAGAGCTTCTCAGGGGGTCTGAGTAGCAGAAGATGTGTGTAGTCACATCAGTCAGAAATCATGGCATGAGAATAAAAAAGAACTGTATGAAAACTGCCCATTAAACAAGGTGATGCACTGGGTTTCTTAAAAACCATAAGAAGTCTAAAATATGTGCTCAATAAAAGGAAAGACAAATCCAGACTTCCAAGGGAGCAGTGCACAGTATGTATTTCTTCTGTTACTTTCACAATGGGACCTGGGAAAAAGGATTGTATTTTAAAATACTAATTTCCATAAAGCTATAGAAAAAATATGGAAAAGAAAAGGGTTTTCCATAATGAAAGAAAATTGTAACTGAGATTCACACACAGTTATAAATGGAAAAATGTTAATAATGAGTGGGCACTGTTCAGAATTCTTTAGCAAATTTCATTTATTCATAAATTCAGCCTAAAACACAGTGAAGCTAAGAACCTTTGGAGGTTTTTCGATTGCTCCTGTTTAAATTAGGAAAAGGCAAATAAAGCGTGTTGTATGTATGTGTTTAGGTATTCAGATATTCAATTGTAGATCATAGATTATTGACAGAATCTTATTCTTCAAAAAGATTTCTGAAAACAGCCAGTTTTACTAGTATGGATTTGAGACTTTGCTTGCAAAAGAACCAAAACAAAAGAAAGATGTTCTTTCAAATGTTAATCTTTCCATGTACCTTTGGGCACATTTTGAAGTGGAAAAAACATCCATATACATTGGTTTTTTTACTTTTTTGTTTTTAAAAAAAAGGATCTAAAAATTTTTATTAGCCCTAGTTGAAAATAAAAATTATTCCCCTATTCACTGCTGGCTATTAAGATTCATTGATATTAATCCAGTAACAATTTTATTAATAAACTATCAAAATGAGGAAGCTTGATCATCTCTCATCTTCAGGCACCATCATGATTTCAGCAAGACTCAGTAGAGATTGAAGCATCATTCACATAGAATTTGTAGCAGGGCAGGTTCCAGAGGGGAGAGAATTGTGATCCAAGAGCATGTAGTTAAGCTCTACAACCAAAGTGATAATAATGGCATGGTCACTGCTGGGACTGGAGCTTGGAAGGAAAGTATCTGTTTCAAGGGCTACTTAATTGGTGAGCTTCCCTAAAAGTGAATTTCTGATTTAAACAGTTACCTATCAATGTTTTAAGAACATTGTGTAATTACCAGGTAAAATCAAAGGTTCCAGGCATATCAGAAGCATTTGCTCAGACAAGAAAGTGAGAGAAGCTTATAAGTGAGCTTGTTTTTATTTCTTTACAATGTCATCTCATTGCATGAGCAGGTTTTCCAAATCCAAGAGAGATTACCAATATAGTTGCTACCATGGATTCCTGTATGAGGTAGTTATTGATTGTGTGTCAATAACTAGAAGATTGTGTTTTCTTTCTGATGAATTGGTTGTAGAATTAAAGCTTGAATCTGGAAAAGATTTATGTATATTGACACCAATATTGGCTCTAAGGAGAAATGCTCTTCCTCAGGTGATAGGGGAGGTCACTGTTCTCAGAATTGTTGCCATACACTTTTGAGAGCTACTACTGTCAAAAGGCCCAAGTAGCTTGTACTTTTCATTTACTAGAAAGTGAATGAAGATCACTTTGTGTTCAGGCATTTTGTGCTCATAAAATGCAACTTTACTAACAGGGCGATCTTTTAAAATTGTGAGGTTTATCCACCTTTTCACTCAGTGCATTTCATGGCTGGGAGTTGTGTTTTTGCAGAGAAACACAAAAAAAAAAAGCAAATGCAAGAGTCATTGAAGGATCTAGGTGAAATACAGAGTCCTGGGAAAAACACTGTGGTTCCCAGTAAAATACACAGGAAAAGCCTCACGATATGAGCAGAGCATCCATCCCCCATTGAATGGGATTATCATAAAAATTAGGCACCAAGATTTACACCACTGCTGCCTGTGCTGTGCAATACCCAGTGTCACGGTGTGACGTGGGTTTGCCAATTTTAATATATTTAATTTCTTTTAGAGATAGGATTTAGGAGTAAAGACAAGGCAGGCTGAAAACTTAAAAGGA
>JAOTQP010001286.1:23820077-23851966 GCA_026413545.1 Cichladusa arquata
AGAAGAGAAGAGAAGAGAAGAGAAGAGAAGAGAAGAGAAGAGAAGAGAAGAGAAGAGAAGAGAAGAGAAGAGAGCTGAATTTTCAGATGGAGTTTAATTGAATCTATTGGAAGGTTGCTATCTTGTGTGCAGGAAGATAAACATTATATTTATTGTATCTAAAACCTTGTACCTGAAGGCAGAATGTGCACAGGCAGCACTCCATGATTTTTTGGATATTACTCAATATTGTGTTCTCCAGTCTGTCCATGTGCAGCTGCCTGGAACCACATGCCTGATTTTCATACTAATAATTTCTTTGAAATGAGATTGTGTTTTTTCAGACACTTGTAATAAGCTCAGTTAAATAAGCTTTTTTTTCCTGCAGTGGAATTGCTCAGTTCTACCACACCAGAAGAGCTGTGGCTGCTAAAAGCTGTCAACAGATATTTTGTGTTCTTTGGCTGTAGTACATAAAGGGGAGAGAGCTGGAGAAGGTCAGTCTGGAGTTCAGTAGGACTCGAGTGTGACCTGTTCAGATCGAAAACGTTTACCTCCTCCCATCTGAAATAAATTTGGACTGCCTCCTGATGTAGCTCTACTACTGTCTCTATCTGTTAACAAATACAGGAATCATTGTCTTGTTCTCTGCCTACTTTGTCAGTGTTTGTTTTAGAGCTTTTTTACATACTTTTTTCCTGACTAATGAGCCACAGTTTTTGAATCATTTTGCCTGCACGCATTTATAGCTTTTTTTCCTCATTTTAAACACAATAGTTATGAAAATGAGGATATTTTCTATTAATTCTATCACAATTTCATTGTTCATGGACACAGATTTTTTCTGTTTTTCGTTTTCTGACATATCTGAAATGATTAATCATTCAAATCTGCCTGAGAAGAAAGAATGGGGAGAGGGAAAATTTGGAGTCACATAGTTTGCTGCTTAACTTTTGATTCAGTTTATCTGGTTTTTGATGTTACGATAGATAGGTGTTAGACTCAAGAAAACAAAACCTATCTAAAAGTAAAAAGCATTTTTATGAGCTGTTTTTTTAGTTTATTCTCAACACTAAACTTGGTCTGTGCTCACAATCTGAAGAGGAAGAAAGAAAATTTCTTATCAAATCCCAAATATTTCATTGAATAAACTAATTTCCTGGAGGAAAGCTGAGGAAATGAAGGTAGTGTTGAGAATGGCATAGTGCTTTCTGTGCTCACACTGTCTTCAGTCTGTAAGGTAAACTCAATGGCTGAGGCAGGGCAGTGGCATAGAAAGGATTAAAGGGCCACTCTGTGCCAGCCCTCCCTATAATGAGCACAGTGGTGAAGCACAGAGTTCACAGCAGATTGCAGTGAAGAAAACATGTAAGGGGTAGAGGAATTCAGGTAATGGAAGACCTGCAGGTGCTAAAGATGGCCATGAAGTGGCAGAGAAAAGACAATGTAGGACAAATTATAAAGTACTTTGTGCTGCAGAAAAGCAATAGGTTTGTCATGCATTCTTTCTTTTGCTGTGTTTGCATGGGGAATATTTTGCTTTCTGTACTTTACTCAGAACAATTAACATTAAAAAAAATTACACAGTAGTGTCCTGAGCAAGTTTGCTGAGTCTATGCAATCTGGGGAGCCCAGCTGCATAGCAACTGCTGCAGTCATTAACTTTTTCCTACTTTTTTATCTCTCAAATAGGTGTATTTGGCTTTTGGCACGATGTGAATGGGGTGCAAATGTAGCAGACAACAGAAAACATATTATCAATAATTTACAATTGTGCATGATCCATTTTTTAGCAGGAACTGCTCATTAAGTATTTTTTAATATATAAAGTCACTTGCCATAAGCACATGTGTAGTGCTCAGCTGTCTGTAAACTATGAACTACAAACCTCCTCCTCCAACCCACACTCTGAAGAAATGGAAAAATGACCTGAAAATTTCTTATGCCCAGAGAGTATCTGAGGCCACCTCACAGCTGCTGTGACACCATTGTCTTGTAGAAAACCTACTAATGAGAGTGACCCAAGAGGGAAGAAACTGCTCAGGAACCTTACACCCTTGTATTTCCAGGCTTCCAAATGTACTGGGCTATACCATTTCACACAGAAAGAAATAAAAACAACAACAAAAAAATCCCCATAAATTTTTTTCAGATATTTTTCATGGAAAATAGTCTTCAGGGTTAAAATAAACCAAACAAAAAAAAAAAAAAAAGTAAAGACTTGTGAAGGTTTATACAACAATCAGCTAACTTATCATAATGGAGTCAGGTTCTTTTGCACACACTACATTATTTCTTACAGCAAAATGAGAGTTTCTTCATCAAGGACACATTGGCAACTTTGACAAGTGTTCCATTCAGATGAGTCAGACAATATTGCTGAAAATTTTTGAAGACCACTCCATTGGCAACCTTTCAGAAAACAGAGACACTCTTAGAGGCTGCTTGGCTGGGATGCAAGTTGTGCCCCACAAAGCTGCAAGCACAAGTGCAGCCTCAGAAGATGAAGCAGAAAGTGTCAAAGACATGACAAATATCCTTCTGGAGTTTTTTGGTTGGTTGGTTGGGTTTGTTGTTGTTGTTGTTGTTGTTGTTTTGTGGGGTTTTTTTTTCACTTTCAAAGCAAATGGAAAGGATTTATTTAGCATTACTGGGTTCTATTTGACATTCTGCAAGGAATGTGGCCTTAGCTCTGTGGGTCTGCATCTGGAAGAAGAAGATAGATTCTGCTTTACATGTAAAATTTTAAAACCTAATACTAGTGGGATATTTAAAACGGAATGGCTAGCTTTTTATTTTCTAGTACATGCTGATTCCAGAGCCATTTCATGGAAGAGGAGACAGACTTGAACACTATCATGAAAATATCCACAAAAATCCTTTCTATTGTCAGAGCGTGAATGACCTTTTGCTTTTTAAACAAAATCTTTCGGGGCACCTCCACTTCTTATTTGTGCTTGCCTGAGTGTGTTACCATGGTGATTAGGAGATTCTGGAAATTAACTTCTTTTTATGATTATTGTGAAACATTTGTATGTGATCTGATCTGTATTTCTCTAACCAGATCTTGAATAGATAATAACCTTTTGGGGATTAGCAGCTTTTCCATCATGGAAAATAAAGATCAACCTAGATTAAAGAAGGACAGATTTATAATTGATGGATTGAACCATTAATGATTTCACTCCAGTCACACCTCTTTAAATCAGGCAGAAATCCATCCCAGTATGCAGTTAATTTTCCACCAAAAAGCAATTGGATATGTAAACACTAGGAAAATGAAGCAGCAAAACCAGTCAAACAAACCAGCTGCCAAATTGTGTGTCTTCTGCCAATGACCACTATTCTACAACACCCTAGTTTGTCAGTGAAAATATTCCCTTTGCTATTTCACAGCTACAACTGCAGTTTCACCCTTTCAAGAGTGGATAAAAATGACAACAGCAATGACACTCTCTGGTTCTATCTAAAAAGAGAGATTTCTGCTTACTGGAAGTAAAATAGCAGGAGTTTAAGGTATCTAGATGGATGTACACTGCTTATTACAATAGATATTCATCTGTTCATTATAGATTTGATTTTCTACTGACAACTGAAGGAATTTTGGCAACATCCTTGTAAATGAAGGTAGCCATTGACATGAAAAATGCATAATTATTGGAAAGACAGAAATTTTGAAGTAGGAAACACCATAGCATGAGTGGTTTCTGATCTTGGCTGACCCCAAATGCCCCCTGCTGCCCCCAGCCCCTCTCATTAAACCTGGAGCACCTCCTCTGCCTCCTTCTTCACTGACATTGGTGTCTGCAGGGAAGTTCCTCTCAGGTTTTTTTCATTCCTCACTCCCATCTTCTGTTCAACAGGTTTTAGCCTTTCTTAAATATCGCAGAATATTCACCCTATCTCCTATTCCACTATGTGTAGCAAAACAGGAAAGATCCAAGATCCCAAGACAGACATCTGTGCTACTCATAGCCATTCTGTAGGTTGAATGTGGCCCCTTAAAAACTATTCTCTGAGACCAGAGAACACTGCTCTCTATTTTTCCATCTGGTTGCCCAGATATGTTCATTTGAATAAGCAGAAAAGTATGAGAAACAGTGTCAAAAACCTCTCAGAAATCAAAGAAAATGATGTCCACCATGCCTCCCTCGGCCAGAAACACAGACAGCTTATCACAGGAAGCAATCTGGTTGGTCATGCAAGACTTACCCGTGATAAATTCATGCTAATTGTTACAGATCACTTTCTTTTTTTATCTCTCCAGAAAAGTGTTTCAAAATGATTACTCCATGATTTTCCCTTGCACTTGTGTGATTGTTCTTTAGTCTTCTGGAAGACTGATCTCCTCATGTCTCTTATATGTGTATCTTAATGGTCTGGTTAGAAACTTTACCATTCAATTGCTTAATTAGCCATTTACTACATTTGTTACATTTGTCAATAACCAATACAGAGCCCAGAAGAAATGGAGATTTGAAAGCACAAACAAACAAACAAACCCCAAAAACAACAAAAAAAGAGCACAATGCATATATCTTGATTTATAATTCCAGAGATTTTTATTTACATTCTGGACTTTTTCTCTCAATTTTTCTCACTTCTGTCCCTTTTTCTCCCCTGCATTTTCTGTTTTGACATTAAAAATACCACAGCAGGGCTTAAAAAATTCTTACATGAGTAAAAAAATCCTCCTTTCCTGTACCCCAGCCAGAAAAAATTAGTTTAAATTTATTGTAATCTGATGTGTGATTGTTCTATTTCAATAATTAGGGCACTTAAATTATGATGCACAGGCACTGCTCTGTTTTGAAGTACACTTGAGGAAGAAAAGAATTCAGACCTTAGTTCTTCAAGGCTGAACACATCACACAAAAGCTAAAAGGTCCCACTTTCACAAACCTCAGCAATGATTAAGAATCTCACTAATTTTTCAAATACAAATCAAACTGGGTTTTGATGAGGTGCAGAGGACCAAGCTCTTAAGAAATCTGTTGAATTCCAGAAAACAATTTATATGTTATTAGGAAAAAATTCTGATTATGAATTTGGTATTACCTGTGCTTGACCATGAGCAGGGTTCAGATGCAAGGGGCGAACAAAATCCTTGCTCTGTGAAAAACACCTTGAAGTGAGGGAACAAAGAAGCATAAACACAAGCTACTCTAATTTTCAGAATGAAATGTAAGAAGCAAATATTACCTTGGGAAGTTAAAGCAGATGGTCGTTTTGCACAGTGTGTTTTTTAGAGGGTAGTCTTCATTATCACTTTGTTGAGATCTGTAATTCACACCAGAGAAAATGAAGGTTTGCATACCAGAGAAAATCAAGGTTTCACTATGGAATGAAAGAAATATTTCTAGGATCAAAATGGGAGCACTAGAATTTTTCTATGTGTTGTGGTTTAGCTGTGGTTGGGAATTCAGCCCCACACAGCCACAGACTCACTTTCCCCCTGTAGGACAGGGGAGGGAGTCAGAAATATTAAAGTAAGAAAACTCATGGGTTGAGAAAAAGACAGTTTAATAGGTAAAGTGAAAGCCATGCATATTTAAAAAAAGCAAACCAAAGAATTAACTGATTAATTTGGATGAGCAGGCAGGTGCTCAGATATCAGGGCAGCAGGGTTTAATTACACGTAAGGGAGACTTGGGAAAACAAATGCCACCACTCCAAACTTCTCCCTGCTGCTTCTTCTCCCCCAGCTTTATATGCTGAGCATGACTCCATGTGGTCTGGAACATCCCTTGGGCCAGATGGGGTCAGCTGTCCTGGCTGTGTCGCCCCCCCAGCTCCTTGTGCATCCCCAGCCTCCTCCCTGGTGGGGTGGGGTGAGGAGCAGAAAAAGCCTTGATGCTGTGTTGGTGTTGCTGACAAAAAAACCCCAGAATTATCAACACTGTTTCCAGCACAAATCCAAAGCACAGCACCATGCTAGCTACTGGGAAAAAAATTAACTCCATCCTAGCTGGAACCAGCACTCTATACCAGGACAGTACATTTCTATGTTCCACACTATGTGTGTGATCTCTGTGATCTGGCCACCTTTGCTGACCCATCTTTCTGCTGAGCTGATCTCTCTGGCCCAATGTGCTCTGCAGCACAAGTGTCAGAGGCTATGCAGGCAGAACCAGTCAATGGAAATGGAGATACTAGACTAGAGACAAATAAATGTCAAATTTTATGAAATAAATCTGTTCTCCTCCTTTTTTTTTTTTTTTTTTTTTTTTTTTAATAGCAACTCAGATAGATGGGAAGGGATGTGAAGGACTCATATGTATGGGGAAGATCCTGAAGGGCTCTAGGAGGTACAGGCAGAGTAAAAGACAGAAACTAGTTATTATCTTTATCAAAATGTAAATTTTTGAGTTTTTGAGGGGATAACGTCTTGGGCAAAGCCTGTGGGTATTTTTCCATGTTCTAATTCAAGTTTAGTCAGTTGTGAACTTGGTATTTTTCAGGTCTGTGGTATCTATCTAGAGAGAAGAGCAGCAGGGGAAAGTCACACCTTAGTTGAAATAGATCAAAGTTCTGTCTTGTCTTGAAATGTTCTTTACCAGCAGCAAATGTCTGTGGAAGTGTATAAAAACAGAGGAAATGTATGTGGCATCTTCCCTTCTCACTTCCCCATTATATACATTTCCTCAGCTTCCAGCAATCTGTGAATGAGTGCATGAATGAGAACATATAAGAAAGGATATTCTATATATGGTTGTTCTCAACTGCAAGTAATGCTCACAGCTTAGATTTCTTGAGATTTTGGAAGCAATTCCTGAAATTGGGAAAAAAAAAAAAAAAAAGAAAAGAAAAAAAAAGGAAAAAAAAACCCATGCAACTCATCACATTTCATGAATCAAATTTTGAAAAAGTATTCATGTACCACACAATGTATATGTTTGTTACATTTAAAATGTTTTGATTCTGCAATGATCTTTTAAATGTTTTAACCATCAAAAAGCCTATAAAGTCAGTATTTTTTCAGCATTATTAAGAAAAAAGAAATGCTTTTAAGCAAATAAGGTGATTGCTCTTAGATTTTCAAGCATTTATTTATTTGCTTTTATACCAGGGAACTTAGTTGAAAGGACTTTTCCAGATAAAGAGTCTTGGTTAGAAAAAATAATGGGTTTTGAGGGCTGAGTGGGCTTTTAAAAAAAATCTTGATAAGGATGCATGTTCTGCAGACTATTTGATTATTCCATGTTTCCTTCCCCCAAAAAAACTTCTGCCAGAGAGAAACGAGAATTGCTAGGAATATGGATGAACATGGAAGAAGGGCTGACTAGGAGTGGAAAATTTCTCTGAGGAGGAAAAGCAAAAAAGATAAATTGAAGAGTAACGTAATACTCCTCATATAAAACTCAAAATGCAATAAGATTGAATTATGAGGAAGGTATGATTATGATGTTAAAGGATACACACCATTATGCAAACTGCTAAAGAAAGAAAAAGTGATATGTGATTGCTGAACTAGATTCTGCCTGCGATAAGTGGTGGTAATAAAAAATATTCATTTAAAATTCCAAATGTAATACTTCTCACATAATGTTATTTATTAAACCAAAATATTGCATTCTCTTCTCTCATTTTGCTGTTCAATCTTAAGAGATTAGAAACCATTATTATTGAAAAAGTAAGAGGCTTTAAATTCTTGAAAACTATATTCTTTAATAATGAACTCAACATAAAGGCATAGAAAAAGTCAATCATGATTTTTTAATACAGCAGTCAGCAAAATTTAGAGGAGGAGATGATCAACAAAAGCAATTACAAAAGGGTGATATTCATGGAAAAACATTGGCACATAAGCTTACAGAAGGAGTCTGGCTTCTCTCTCAGCCTGTCTCCATTGTGTTTTCCAAGGGAAGTTTTTTATCACTTCTGAGATCTGCAATATAATAAAAGAAAGAAGCTCATAATAGTAGTAGAATTCTTTGTGGTCCTTCATTCCAAGTCACCCCCCCGTCCTTTACCTATCTTTCTGGAGATTTGTCAGGCACTTACTGAAAACTGTTATTTAAGTGCACTCTTAGTGCAGCTCCTTTGGTTTTCTTTTTTAACTCCCTGTAGTTTTCAGACCATATGTTCTTTGACATTCTTTATAATTAGTGACAGATGGATGAAAGAATTTTAGATCCTAGACTGAATTTCTTGCTGTTGTGATTTTTTCCTTAAAATGAGGCTTTCCACACACTATTAATTTCTCAAAATACTTTGGCTTCTTTTTGGTGTTTGTTCCCCTCTCTGTTCTATGAATGTTTCTGTTTTGTTTTCAGCAAGTGAGAAAGAAAAAATAGTATTATTCATTTGAACTGTGGGATTTTTTATCTTATCTTCAGTAGCAGCCGATGATCCTGTAGGTCTAATCTGCTTCTTATTCTGATTAATGTTGTCAGGATTTCTGAAAGGAAAGTCTGGCATTCAACTAAGTGAATTACACAACAGTTACAAAGTTACAGTTACAAAGAGTTTGATACCAAAACACAGCAAAACACCTGTCACGGTGTGACTTGGGTTTTACCAATTCTAATATATTTAATTTCTTTTAGTGATAGGATTTAGGAGCAGAGACAAGGCAGGCTTAAAACTTAAAAGGGTACAAGAAGTAATTTATTAATAACACAAAAAAAAGAATTCAGGATAAGATTCCTAGATTATTCCCTCCTCCCTTCATTACACATTTCTTAACAACATCATACAGAAAACACTTCAGTCAGTTATCCATCCAAATAATCATTTCAGTTCACTCTAGAGAGAAAAGTTCCTTTTTTGGTTTAGGCTTAGGGGGTGTCTTCACCTTCACAGTCTGCATCTGCCCGGACCTACAAAACTATGAATTTCCTCCCATTCCCACAGTCCTTCCAGAGCTGTGCTATGGGTTATGATGCACACATGGGGTACTACTTTTAAAGGCAGGCTGCTGAAAAACAAAATTCTCTTCATCTCCTTCTCTATCAAATGTCTCTGTTCATATTCCAGTCCCAAAACAGGGAGCTCCATCTCCCTGAGGCAAAAAGTCTTCTTCTCAAGCACCCCAAACCTCCCCAAGTATATTTCACAGTTTAAAGAAATTTTAGTGTAGTCACAGTCCCCTTAGCCCACAAAAAAGGTTTTCAGCTACTCATCAGTCACATCTTTTCAATCTCTTCCCATCAGGAACTTTATCTTCATTCTGCTGACTTCTGCAGTCTCCATGCTTTATTTCTTCTCAGTCAAGGGAGCTCAGGAGATCAAGAATCTTATCCAGGCATGAAAAGAGTTAAAATTGTATCCAGAACGTGAAGAAGCCACGTGGGGAGCTGGAGGCCTCTTCTCGCAGAACGGGGGGAGGGGGGAAGGGAGACCCTTTGGTGGCTCCCTCATCCCCCCGCTCGGCCATGCCATGTGGAGAGGGGAGCCGAGCTGAGCCGGGTCCCTGGGGGTTGCTACTGACCTTGAGGCTGGAAGGCCGAAGAGAACAAATTAGCCTTAGCAATGTGATTTATGAAAGCAAAATAAATTTCATTGGCCACCGGGGATGCCAACCACCAGATCAGCCCTCCGACTGGTCCCCGCATCCCACAGGGGAAGCTCCCAGAGACGGGACAGCCCCTCCGTTCCCTCCGGCGGCTCCACCCCTCCATGTACAACCAGCATATCCAGCCACTTTATGGATGATGGAGGTTCAACTTTACTTCATCTTGGGAGCGTTCAGACCCAGCTTTTTCACCCTGCAGGGCGGTGTATTGGTCAGCAGACTGTCCTCTATGGGTAGTCCTTCCCTTTCCACTGGGGTCACCAGCAGTGCAGAGTATAAGGTCCACTGGGCCAGCATGAGAACATGCAAGAGAGGACTGGATTCTGGAAATCAAAAATTAGGAATTGAAGCAAGAGAGCCACATCAAAAAGAAAATGTGTCAGACAGATTCTTGTATAAACTGTACAAAGGAAAAGTATCTCCATATCCCCCCATAAGGGAAATGATATGTAGCTACTCAGCCACATTATCTTGCAACAAATATGTTACTACAGATTCAGAGCAGCCTGATCCAATAGCTGTATGTGATCTAGGTCTGATCTAGGTCTGATCCCACAGGAGGCTTAGAGGGTGGGGCATTAGCTGTGCTTAGGGGTAGGCTGCAAGTTGGTCTGATGGGGACATTTTGGAGAGTAGGTCTAGGAGCCTGGAGAGCCTTAGTCAGGGAGGAATCCAAGGAGTTAATTTCATAACTGCATGGTGTCTGTCTGGGACACCAATCTGTTTTTCACGGGCCTTAAATTCCTCTTCTACCTTGTTCCAGGCACTGGTGTAAAATACAGACCTAAGACTTGTGTGTTTTAAGGTTTAAACATATCATGCAAGCCAGGACTGACAAACTCCTACCACTATCATTCAAAAGATTTTGCTTAGTGTTTCTGATTGCGTTCCCAATTGTGAAGTCAGGAGACATAGCAAGGAATTCAGATGTACTCTTCAGCCACCAGAGACACACTCGAGTGAATTACTAATCTCCCCAGACACATGGAATGCAGATAATGAATTTGTATGTACAGCCTGATCATCCACCAGAATAAATCAAATCATTCTTTGCCCTGCTGTGGCAGGAGGATTTTAAAGCTCCTATTCTGAAACTCCCCTCTTGCTATTGGCAGGGCTAGATCCTCCAGAGCACTAACAGTTTTGCTGCCTTTCAACAGCCTTTCTTCCAAAAGGGAAAAATGACAAATTCAGTAGCACTGGGCTAAGCTGATAAAACATACAGGCATACATGACAGTCCAAAACCATTCTTCAAAGCAGCAGCTGACTTACAACTCATGATACAAAGCCCAGTGGCTTGGCTGATAAGATTTCTAATTGTTGTGGATTTGTTCAGTTCTTCCAGCTTTGGGCTAGCTCTATGCCAGGCTGGGACACCCAGCTTTCAGTAAAAGGAGCACTGCAGCAACATCAACGTGTACATAAGAGATCCCAGGTTCCTCTAGGGCTGGCAGGATCCTGCTCTCCTCTCACTTTGAGTGATTGCAGTTGTGATTGCCAGGAGCTCTCTCTGACTCCAGCAGCAGCCTGGTTCTTTGCTGGGATTTGCTCCCAGCTGGGCAGAGCACACCTGCAGCACACCAGGATGTCCCCAGACATCACCCTTGAGTCCTGCAGATGTATTTTGTGTTTATAGAGAAGCAAATTCTGCGGATGGCTAAAGCCACAGTACCAGAAAGGGATGTTCTTACAAGTCCCTTTTCCTGTGCATGACTCTAAGTCTAGATGAAGGAGGAGGCACTGGAAAACAACTGGACGAAGAGGGGAGCAATGCATACAGAGAAAGTGGTGAAAATCTCCTCAATGTGCTTCAGAGTCTGTTGTATCAGGAGGAACAAATCAGCTCACATCACCAAGAGACTGCTGGCTCTTCTCAAGGCCATGAGCACACATTAGTGACAACAGAGACTTGTTTGCATCCACCAGGGCAATGGCTATGTGCAAAGAAAGCCTGCAGGATGATGCACATATATCATAGAAAAAAGCATTCTCTGAAAGACTTTCCAAAATCTGACCTCAAAGGTCAATCTGTCCAGGCTGCCTCTTCTGAATATAGAGCTGGAGCTGTCTCCCAGCTCTTGCTCTAGATGGGCAATGACAACAAATTTATGGTTGAATTGGATCACCTCCTTCCCCTCTCTTGAAAAGGAGAAAATGAGTTGTCCAGACTTCCATGTTTGCTCAAAAAATAGAACGATGAGTTTTCACAGTTCTTACACCTTGCCTTACTGGTCCACTTTTTTATTGTAGAATACCATACTTGATCCCAACATTTCTTTTTTAACTTTCCAGCAAATTTGGCATCCTGCAATTTTATCACCACATCACAAATGAAGGACCATGCAGTTGAGGTTGTGGACGGTCTCCTTAGCACTAAAAAGATGAAACCTACAGCTTTTTTTTTTCCCACTATTTTTTAATATTATCTTTATGTTTCTTATTACTGATATGTTCTTTGACAAGATGAGAGCATTTTCTAGGTTACAAGTCATGTATGAGAACAAGACAGAAAAGAAATCAGTAGTATTGTTCTTTCCTTACGTCTCAAAGAACTTAATTTCCGCTGAAACTCAGGCAAGACCCAGGGGTGAGATTAAATGAGACACGATTAAAAAATAACCTTAATAAGAATTTTATATTTACCTTTCAAGTAGCTCTTAAAGCAGTTCACACAAAAGTGCCTTTTAGTCTTCCCTTAAATTACCCAGTTTTCCTCTGCTCTACTCCTAGCCCTGAGCTTTGAAAGGGTTTTTACAAACCTGTGCAAGGAGGGAATGTAGTTTTCTAGTGCTCTCTTTGTCTTTTTTGCAGGTCCTTGTATTTGCCAAGTATAAACCAACAATTGGCAAACATGCAAAGACCATCCGTCTTCCACCCTCGATAAATCACTTGAAACTAAAAAGTATTTCTTTGGTTTCCTTTTTTTGAAAGATCTTATACCAGCTTTTCTTTTCAAGTGTGTTTTGAAGAGGAGAACATCATTAGGGAATTCTGTACGTGTTTATTTTATGTTTGTTTATCAGATGTTTTCCGTAAGAAACTGCTAATTAATTGCTGATTGATAAAAATTAAAGAGGCAGCCAGAATTCCCTGAAGCAGCAAGCTGCAGCTGAATCCTGTGCTTTGGGGAAGAAGCTTTTCCAGGGACTGTATGGCTAATGAATACATTGACACAGCAGGTCAATTGCCTCTGCTCATGTGGAATTTCGGTCATTGCTCTAACACTGCCTAAACTCTGTGAAGGATACAGGTGCTTCCCTATATGTTATTAACACTGATATTTCTGTTCTCATCCACTCCAGTAGTTTGCTTCTGAATATGTCAGCATTTTGATGAAACATTTGATTTTTATGTGATTTGTTTTGGTGGTATCATTTTGATTATTTGGTCCCGTTTACCAAATGGGGCTAATGGCAGCCAGTTAAATATTATTGATCTCTACACTGTGACAAAAGATCTTCCAGAGGTACAAAGTTCACCTATTAATAAAAGCACCTGGTTTGATATGGGTTGTTTGTTTTTTTTAGTCCTCTTGCCCTCTTCAGTAGAATAAAATTACATGAAGCCACTCCTTTAAGTGAGACTCCAGAGGGACTGTTTTCAAGAACAGCTGTTCCTTTAGCACAGAAACCTCTGCCAAATAACATCATGGGCTCAACCTCTTCCTTTTTGGTTTAATAGGAATTAAATGCCAAATTGTCACAGGTTCATCAGCTGTTCTGAAAAGAAATCCTCTTACTAAGAGTCCATTTTCTGTTTTGGGAAGTGTTTTGATTTTTAGAATAACAATGGGAGACATTGTTATACTAAAACCTATTCCTTTTTTTATCCTAAATCCTATTCAGCTTCAAAAAAAATATTCTGGAGGCACTTTTTTTGTCTCATCTTCTTGAAGATTTAAATTCCAAGAGGACCTAATCATGTGCTAAAACCATGTAGGTACTTTGTGAATAAAGATGTAATTACATATGTATTACATATGTAATTATGTTCTGATTGGATCAGGGCCAAAGTCTTTATGTGTTCACTTCCAGATTTTTAAATGAAAGTGGATAAATGAAGGAATGATAAGGCATGACACTTATTTAGAGGTGTATGAGTAATTTTTTTTCCAATTTGGTAACCAGGCAAAAGAGTAATTCCTGAAGATCTGACCTGAAAAAAGTACTAAACTTTAACTCCTGAAATGGAAAGGTAAACTGACTCCTACCTTCTTTTTTTTTTTTTTAAACTTTCAAATTTAGGCAAATCACTCATCAAAATGTCACGTCAAGAGACTAAAAGAAAAAATTTCAATGTGTTAAGAAATGCTCCTCAATTGCATTGTAAAATTATTTTTCTTGTTGACAAAAGATCAAAATATAGCATGAATTTATGAATAATTTTCATAAGCTGGTATATGTATTACTTTGGAAAAAAAAAGTAATGAAATTAAAATTTTTACTTCCAGATGCAGCTTTATTTTAAACCTACTGAATATTTCTCACTACTAATCCTTTTTCAGTTATATAACTTTTCTAGAATTTAAGCATTTGAAATTAAATCCTCTTTTTAAGCATCTACCACAGACTGAATATTTTAAATTAATTTCTGATTATATACTTGTCCTGTTTTTTAAGATGCAGGCCAATATAAAATATAATATCTTAATTATCTAAAAGAAGTTGTCATTTTATTTTAGGTTTGGATTTTTTTGTTCATTTTGCTTGTTTTCAAGCCAAAAATAGAAACATGGAAAAGAACACAATGGGTATATCACTTATCACTGCTCATGTATATTTTACAGACTAGTTATTTACTAAAGCTTGCCAGGTGTATTTCCTGGAAAGTAAAATTAATAATAAAGCTAAGCAAGAGGGGAGCACATGGGGAAGCACATGTCCAGGTACACTTCATTTAGATCCAGAATTTACTGGTTGCATCCCAAAATGCATTTACCTACCAATCTCAACATCAAAGCTCAGCTGGTGCAAAGAAAATGCCCAACAAGGAGGGAGCAAGAGCCAGAGGTGGGAAGGGCTGGATTGAGGATGACTTTATCATGACCATATTTTGGCTTTTCTTGGGTAAAAAACCAACAGGATTTCCAAAGTTCATTTCTTTCTGGTAGATGACTCATATATAACTTGGTCTCAGAACATCTCTTTCCTTCTTTAGGGCTGGGCCTCAAGGAGGATGACAATCCATTAATGAAGGTTCTTTAGGTCAAGCAACAGTAAACCAGAATGTTTCTCGTGTGAAAGATATTCATGAATATGATGAAATTATGGGATTTTCTTCAGTTTGCCCCAATGAACAAGCAAATGATGACATGCCCAGATTTCAGAGTCTGAGACTCCTTTGTACTAAACAGCTACTGTGTTTTTGGTTTGTTGGGGTTTTTTTTCTAATAGAATAATTTTTCTTTTTTCAAAACATAAAGCAATTTTAGAGAAAATTACAATTTTAGAAGTTACATTATGCATGGTCATTGTGGTCTTTAACTTCAGGACTTCCTTGTACGTTGCCTAGTGTAGAGCTGGTTTGGGAATAATCAGGAGCTCCATTTCTTTTAGTGAATAGACACTGAGCTGAGGATGAGGCAGGTACTAAAGGGAGAGGAGTCACCATATGCAGAGAGCATTGCCCCAGACACTGGGGCCTAGTTCTAGTTTACCCACTGGTCTTTTGAATAGTCCTGGACAGATCAGGTGAACCAAAGTTTTCATGGGCAGTCTTTGGGATTGTTTTCTTTTTATCCATTTTCCAGCTGTCTGACTTGGAAGCTCTGGTTTATAAAAGCATAAATAACAACCACAGCTGGAGTCTCTGCGATTCGTCTTGTTTTGAGCACATATTTCTAAATAGCACAAAGCTCTCTGGAAATTCAGACCCTACCTCTTCAAACAGGACATTCAAATTAATAAATATTTATCTTTACTCCTCTGTGCCTAAATTCCCCCTTCTATAATGATAATAATACCTTCTGTCCCTGTTCTCCCTGCCAGCTCACACACAGCAGAGGAATTATCCTGTGTGAGAGCAGCGCTCAAATCACACCTGCAAAATGCAAAACATATGTTCTACATGCAGAGGAGTTCCTGGCCTTCGTTGTCTTAAAAGATGACAGTTGTTAACCAGGATAGAAATTTGGAGAAGTCCAGCTCCTCAGGCTGTGGGGGTGGCTGTCCTGGCAGGTGCTGGATGTGATTGCTTGAGGCTGTTGAAATTAGAGCAATTCTACTGACTTTGGCCTGGGTTCAGAGAAGGGGTTTCTTTCTAAGGCTTTTAATTCTTGTTTAGTGACAGGGGTTGATGAGTTCCTGTTGGATACACTCTTTAAACCAAATCTTTGGTTGTGAATGGTCTAAATGGAACTGGCTGCAATGATTCAGGGAGAAGAGTTTTTAAGCTGCCTCTAGAGAACCTTTGAGGTAATGTATTATTTCATCCCCTCCTGCTATGAACCTGTGTGCTGTTGCAAGGACCTTGTAATGAACAGAAAAGGAGTCATTCTGTCATCCTTACCAAAGTTGTATGGCACTTCACTCTTAGAATCTAATTATTACCAGAGTGGAAGGAGGAGCGAAAAAGGCTCTAGAGAAATACTTTACATGTTTTAGAACAGAATGATTCCATGTCTATTTTGTTTAATGAGCATACTTTGTAAAAGATGGGTTTGAAATATTTTATCAACCTCACTGGAGGTGAAAATCACTGGTTAATTTCCAGGAAAGGTGTTTGGGTAACAGCCATGTGATGAGCAACTTTTGTCTTCAGAAAGCTTCAGAAAGAGGATTAAAGTTTTGCAGAAGTTGCCCCCTTTGTGTTGTGATGTTGCTCTGATTTAGACTACTCACATATCAGGGTGTATATCTTCTCTCATCCCATACTTCTACTTTGCAAAATAGCTACTGTTTCAGTCTGTAAAGTTAATATCTAATGACTTGTCTTACCCTCTACTAGTGTATAATAATGTTCAAGTAGTGCTGAGAGCAAGGAAGGAAGGGACCACATCACTTCAGTCAATGAAGGCAGGGAAAATAAATTCTGTTGTTGCCAAGCATCAAGTGAAGAGAAGCAAAAAATAGCTGACAGCAGAATGGAGAAAAACATTTGCTCTGTTTCATTACAAGCTCCAGTATCAGAAATATAAAAAAATACACTTTTCTTCCTCTGTAGCATGATGATTGACTCTGCATATTAGGTGTATCTCCCTGAAGATTTTGCAAAGGCTTTTTGCAAAACCCAAATAAAAATGATGCAGATCTAGGATCATTTTAGATCTGCTATTTAAACTTGTATAATTTTTTTCTGGCTAAAAGACAACATCTTTGTCTTAACTCTGTAATAGACAAAGGTTGTAAGATCAGATTTACTTGGTAACCGAGTTTTATTTTCACCTGAACTGCATAATCCAGAAAGTATTCAAACATACCTTGGGTTTGCCATCCCTCAGGAAGGTCTCTCTCTGTGGTAAGGGGATGGTGATGCTGTGATACAATTAATAAGTAGTGTTTGCAAATTAAAGCCATGCAGGTGTATTTGCATGTCATATTCACATGCTCTTATTTTGTACTTTAGTCCTAATCCCCAGCTACTCATGTTGTCTATAGGATTTTGTCCTTTCTCTGTCTGCTTTGACATGAAGTGAAAGCTTCTTTTGCTAAAGGCCCTTGAAAGCAGAAAAACCCACACATTAAAGCCTTGTCATTGCATGCAATAAGGGCAGTGTCATTTCAGTTTCCTTCTTGCTCTCCAGATCTCTGGTGGGATTCTGGTCTCTGCACTGCACTGTGGCCTTCCTTGACAGAGCTCTGGGAGCAGTGCTGGAGTGCATTCTCCACAGATTACATGTGCTGCACTGAGAACCCGTACCAGAGTATAAATTAGTGCAGGATATGTGAGGCAGAAGGAGACAGGGTGAGTGGGCAGCTGCCTTGTGTCTTCCAGGTGGAAGATATAAACACATGAGCAGAAGAATTTGGCTGTAGCAGGTAATTTTCCTAAGAAATAATTGTAAGGATGCAAGGTTAGAGGCATTCATCCTCAGGTTTGATCTAAGTAGTTATATGGGCACATTTAAAGGATCATATGATTAGAGAAATGGCAGATTTGAAAACTCTCCTTTTCATTTGCAAGATGCAGCAATTCCACTCACCTTTGCTTATGTTGTCCAGTGTAAATAAGCAATGTTGATGCTAACTTTTCAATCACACATCATGCTTGGATCATGTTCAGGACTGGGACCATCCACAGTTTCTGTTAGTAAAACACCTGTTTTATGCTGCAATTGCTTTAGAAGTACAGTCTTCAACACTTGATATGGATCCTTGTCTCATAGACCTACTTGTAGCATACGGTGTCTGGGATATTTAGCATGCTATAGATTTTAAACTGGTGCCTCTGTTTACAATCAGTTCATGACCATCAAAGCATTTAATGAAAACATATTCAGATTTTCTGATTTTACACTTTGTGAAGTTGTTTTTCATATGCTTCAGATATACTGCATCTGCTCCCTGCAGTTTTACAGAGCAGAGAGCTGCTAATAAAATGTTATTGCTGACAGTTCAGTCACAACATAAAATTCTTACAGCTGTTAAACATTCAAAGATGTTTAATTGGTTTTTAATGAGTATTTTGGTACTTAACTTTTAATAGGATTTTTCAAAATGCATTATCTTGTAAAGCAAACTGAAATAATGGGCTTTAATTGTGGATTCTTTGGATACCAGAAGTTTCATCAGTGCTGCTGTGCAGCTACTGGCTTATTCTTTTAGGAGTACTGCTACGGAAGATTTCTAGGAAAAAAAACCCAAAACCACAGCAACAATAAAACGCAAAATATTAGCAGTAAAATATCCAATTAAAAAACCAAACCTTCAGTAGTACCAGAAGCAAAAAAAAAGGCTGGATCTAAAACTTAGATTGGCAAGACAATGTTATGTGCCCTTAACTACACTCAGCCAGCCAAGCCTGGCAGCAGGATTTTGTTTTGTTAACATATCTAACCACTAAAGAAAAAGGCCAAAAGTCTTGATTTGACTTTTGTAGCTGCCCACATGATGCCAGCACTTTAAAACTGCTCAGGGCCAGCACCATCCTGCTGCTGGGCTGCCCCTCATCCACGCAGCACACGTGGCACACGTGAGACCAGCCCAGCCCCGCTCTGAGCTTGTTGGCACCTCTGAGGACAGCTGGGGCTCTGCTGCTGCAGCAGCCAGCTGGAGCCTGCTTCTTCCTCCTGGCTTTTGTCCCAGGCTGTTGCTTTGTTGTTCAGGTCATAATGCCACATTTTCTGTGTAGCTTTCTGCTGCAGCATGCACATCTATTTCAGGTAAGGCATCTGAAGAGCTGTTATTGGTTATCTGCTTTCTGCCCAGGTGGCTGTAAGCTGAGAGACATAGTGGAATCCTGCATCCATTATTTTTCATCCTGTTGGAATTCAGAATCATTATTTTTCTAGCAAAAGGGTTTTCTTTGAATCCCCATTCTGGCCAGGACAGGGTTAATTTTGACCCTGTCCTGGCTGGAACCAGGGCACTGACATGAATCACTGTGCTCACATTCCATATTTAATCTAAATAAGCACCATAAGTGGAATATTAGATAAGTATATCTTTGAAAAGAGACAGATGCTCTGAAAATTAGATAAAGGACATGCCCAAAGCAGTTCAGTAATCGAAAGCAAATGTGTCAGATATCACAGAGTGAAATAACAAGATGGAAAGGAGAAAACTAGGTGTAAATCAGTGAATGACTTTCCTCAGGGTGGGAATTTTTTCATTTTTTCATGTCTGACAACATGACATAGGGCAACATCTTTGTGCAGCCTAGAAATCTGAAAAACCTTACTTAGAAATGGAAATCAGAACTTTTTCTTTTCAAGTATGTAAACAAAACATTTGAAGTTTTGAAATTTGTTTATTTCCTATCCAAAATATTTAAAAATATTCTTCTTGGATTCCCAAGTAGTTTTGGTTGAGGATAAGTAGATTATTTAAATTTTATTATTTTCAAAGTAATAAAATTTATTTAACAATTTGTTAACAATATATTTATTTAACAATTTATTAACAATATAGTATCTATACACCTAAACACATGAAAATTCTAAAGGTATCCACATCACAAAAGGTTTTACAATGCTACTAAATTAGAAAAATTTGAAAATTACTGGAAGAGGATTAATCCAGTTGACTTTTGTGTCAGCTGTGGTCTTGACAATAGAAGATTGCAGAACAAGTATGGTAGTGAAGAGTGGGTACAGGGTAAAAGAACTAACCTTCCTTTATGCAATCTCTATAAAAAACTTTCAAATATGACTCTTTGTGTCACCTGGAAATCAGTCTCTCAACAACAATTCTTTACTTCCATTTGACTTTCAAATACACAATCAATTCTAGTTTATATTAGTACTATCAGGTAACATAAATTCCATAATGCATTGGAAAATAAATTCCAAAATAAGTTTACATATTTCTAAGCAGTGTCCCCACGTTTTGTCTTAAATATGATTTCGACCTCCTTTCCTTAAGGAGAAAGTTATTCACAGAGATATGTATTTATGCTGTGTTACCTCATGGCTAGGAGAAGAGATGCAGGCCCAAAATGTAAATCTGAAATATATTGCTGTGGGTGGTTTTTAAGACGCTGATTTTTATTCACCATCTGTCACATTGTTTCTCAGCCAATATCCATCACTGAGCTGTGTGATTAATGGGGTATTGAAGAAGCAATGAACAATTTCACAATTGTTTAACTTGTTGCTTAATTTTTCCTTTTGCACTAGTATTATTATCCTACAGCATCTGTTGTTAATGTTAAGTATAATAAATGTGCTGGATATAGCACACGTTGCTATCAATAGTAATAATTGCTAGCGTAATACACCACAGACTTCTGAAAAAATGAGGGAAAGCCTTTCTGCCTATAACTTTGCAAATTCTTTACTCTCCTGAGGCTGTCCCAGAGCCACATGTGGCTCCTTGGGAGCCAAGAAAAGCCAGCAGCACCACTTGTGCAAACACCTGAGCTCCAGGTCTGGCCCCTGCCCTCTGTCTCCAGCTCCAGACAGCTGCAACCCAGCTGTGTTACCTAACAGGTTACCCAAATCTGAGCATCTTTATCTGGTGAAGGTCTTCCAGCACTCCTCAGCAGAAATTTGCTGCTTATTCATAATATTCCAGATTTCGAAATTATTAAAAAAAAATGCAAAATCGTGGTACTTGAAACACATAACATTGACATAACAGCAAATAATGATGCAATATTTACTTGAAGCCTTGTTGATAACAAATGGTATCCCTACCAAGTATGAAAGAATGAATTTTCCATAGTGACTCCATGCATCATAAATTACAAAATTATCCCCAGTTGTCCTGCCCTGTTCTTTTCCATAATGCCTTCAGTTTTCACATTGTATGGAGCAACAATCCAAAACCAGAAAGAATCAAATCAAATATTTCTGTCTTCAGTAGCCCCACCTGCTTTATACAGCAGATGAATCATGTAGATACCTCTGTGCTACTCAGTAGCTTCAAAAATGTCAGCAAGCCTTTGGAGTTGCCATAATTTTGGGCTATGTGGAGAAAGATGCTTGAAAATGTTTCCAAAGTATATTCAGAATTTGTGAGATTCATTATAGCAAACAATCTGAGATGAAAGAAAGGTGGGGTTTTTATGAAAGGTGGCCTATGAACTATTAGAACATGCAGTAGAACTTTCTCAAACTAGAGATGGAGTTAATCAATTCAGGCTCTTTTATACCACTAAGTGTCTGGACTCCAAAATATCCTAAAAAGTTTCAAATCTGCTTTACATAGTGCAATGTGGTTTTTATAAGTAAATCAAATATAAGCCTTTTGTGTCAGCAGCTAATGGGAATTTTCACAGTCCTTCATCATATTTAGGAATCACCTTAACAATATGATTGTTAACAGTATGATAATAATATTTGCTTTCTCACAGAAAGCAAATGTGTCCATCTTAGAAGTGTTTTTCTTTTTTTTTTTTCCAGGGAATATGGGGCAAGAGCTTTTCCAGGTTGCAATTCAAGGCAGGGCACGGAACTGCTTCTTGCATCTTCCCCATCATCCAGTGGCTATAGAGGAAATTAGTCTCCTAAACCTTGGCACATGGATTAAGCTTTTCATGTGAATATGCCTTTGTGCCATTTTCATGAGTTACTCCACACCATACTTATATATTTCACAGGGCAAATTGCCCTAGGTTCTACTAGTGTAAGTCTGTAAATTATTATAATCAGGATTACTGCTGAAAGGTCCATGAATCCTTCAGAGCAGGACTTTCCAGCTGTGCTTGTTCAACGCCCATCACAATCAGGCCTAATTCTTGCCTGGAATTTTTGGGCACTGTAACAATATAGAAAGTAATGCTAATAGCCTTTGGCTGTTGTCTGCAGATGCTGATCCTAGG
Source organism: Cichladusa arquata (assembly GCA_026413545.1). NCBI lineage: Eukaryota > Metazoa > Chordata > Aves > Passeriformes > Muscicapidae > Cichladusa > Cichladusa arquata. Next base: position 23,841,995 of record JAOTQP010001286.1, read on the forward strand.
AGGCAAGGCTCTGCATGCAGGAAGTACTAAAATACCCCATTTTCCTGGGACAGCAGTGACAAATTGTTGAACTCGTGTTCCCAGACCAAAAAGGCACAGAAAAACGCTGAACAGAAAGGGGAACAGAAATCAGAAACCAATGTGGCTGAAAGACTCCAACCAGTTTCTGTTTTCCACTAAGCTGCAAAAAGTGCAGATCACCAGTGGGATCCAGGGAACTTTTAGCAGTTTTCTAGTATGATGCTGAGTGAAAAGGCATTCACACATTTCTACTCTGCTTTTTGGAAAAGACTTTAGTGCCAAGTAAGAGTGCTTTCTGTTAAGGCTTTGCAACAGCTGCTTGCAATCCTGTTCATTCAAATGTAGCCAGCAGGTAAGAGAATAATAATTTATCAGCCTCTTACTTTCCCTGCCTGGTATGAAAAAAATAGTTAATGACATGTACAAGGACACTTCTGGTTGGATTAGCTAGAACAAACTGCCTCTTTCAAACCAGGCAATTGGCAGCTTTCATTTCTGGATCAGCAGAGGAAGTTCACCAGCAAGGCTTAGAATGTCAGCTACATAACAGAGCCAAAAAACCCAAAAAGACAGGAAGAAGTTTTAATTTTTTTAAGAGGGACTCAACCATTCTTGTCTAACTAACAGGATGGAAAATGGCTCAGTTTTTCTCCATGTTGTAGCACATCAGCACCTCTTCAAGCACTTAGGATACCTCTTTACTCTTGCAGGATAGAAACATTTCTCCCCTTTTCATGGCTCTTAGCAGACCCGTACTCTTCAGTATCTTCAGGCTGAGAGTAGCTTTATAAACATCAGCAGGAAAGCAGAAAACTTGCAAGATCAGGCAGCTCTGGGGCACCATACACAGTTCTGAGAGTGAACCCAAAATTCTGAAACACAGCTGTGGCAATGGTAGGTGAATTGTAGATCAGCTTCCAGCATCCTGCTTTTACTGTTGTGTTTAAGAAAGACAACCATTTGTCTCCAGCTTGAGACAGTTGTAGAAAACAACATAGGCAACAAACTCATTTTCCAGTGGCTTATACGAACTTATTTTTCATTTGCCACATTTTTTTCATCATCTCCAGCTGTCCATATATCTCCAACCAAAAAGCTAGTTAGAACTTCTCTACAAAACTGAGACAAAATGACAAAATTGTCGTAGTTTTTGAAGGACGCTGGCAGGTCCCTCTGCATTGGCTTGTTTTGTTGTGAGAATTATGACTTTTTAAGAACAGTTTCTATTTCCCCTTCTTTCCTACACTGTGTGTTCCACACAGTGAGATGAGAGAAGAACATTATATTTGAGAACACAAAATCTTGTGAACCCTTTTTCTGGGAGCTTCCACCCTGGCATGTAGAGAGAGTACCAGCACTGGTTACTTCTTGGAAGTTGAAAGACAATATCTTGGCACTAGATAGAAAATTCCTGATATCAGAGCTCACTACAGGTCACTCAAGGACGTTACACCAAAAATCTTAATGATACCTTGATGTTTTATCCCCACCCTGCTGCCAGAAAAACTGATCATTGCTGGATATCCTCTTTGTAATGAAATCTCAGTCTAGATCTATATTCTTTCTTTCAAAGGAAACTGTTTAATTTCAAACTTTGTTCCACAGCAGGAAATCTTGGAGAATAAATTGGACTTTGAATTAATCTTAACTTTGAATTAAGTTATTTCCAAGTATGATTGAACCAAACACTGATGGATTAGTGTTAGATACTCAGGATTCTCCTACTTTTTACTCAAATGACATTGAAAGAGGCAGTGGAAAATTAAACAATACTTTGATCAACAAAGACTGAAGCATTCAATTTCAAAATGCTTTATGCTCTTCAGTTTTTCTTTTTCTATAATCTTTTGTCAAATAATTTCTTTCAAATATGTTCAAGCAACTTATGAAGTAAAATGGAATCTCCTTTTTGATTCCTTTTTTTTCCTAGAAGTTGTGATTCCAAAATTCTTGGTCTTCCATGGCTTCATGGCTGATTGAGATGTTCCAGCTGCTGAAACTAAACAAAAATCTCAACTGCTTCATTTTGTGCAATGAATTTTAATAAGGGCACATTGTCTGAGGTTGTACACTGTCTGGAGATATCAATAATATTGTTATGTGTTAATAGAGATTGAGAGTCCGCCATACATTTTCTTGGTGTTTGCATTTATGGGTCTGAACTTATATACTGAATAGTCCAAGAGTAAAGCAGTAGCAGATGATGTAACTGCAGATCCTGAGTTGCTCTGTGATGTTCATACTACTGAATGTCTCTCTTCCTGCAAAGACAGAAGCATTCTCCTCAGCTGGGGACCAGCAAAAAAAGCCATATTTGATTTTTAAAATGTACATAAGGGTCATACAAAAATATCCTGGCAACTAAACACCATTGGAATAAAAGCATTTTATTTCTTAAAAGCAAATCATTGTAGAGCCTGCATCACCAACTAGTAAACAGAATGAAATATATCTTCAAACTTCTTCCTTTTAAGTATAAATTCTGCCATTTTCTTTCTTTTTAAGGAATGTTTATCTGTTTTAGACATAAAAGATCTAGAAGATTTTCTGCTTTGAAGATATGTCCATTTTGTTTGCATGAATCCAAGAACATTTGGATCTTCTCAAGGCTACATCAAAGAGTTTATCATGTTCATGCATCAAAAAAGTAGTGATAGAGATGCACTTTTAAGAGCAAAGCCTGTAGCTTCATTTTTGTCTTTATATTTGAATGGGACTTTCAAAAGAAGGAAAAATTAGAAGCAAAGGCAATTTTTCACAAAAGAAGAATACTTGTCTTTAAAATGACTTTTCAATTCAACTGAAAATTAAATACATCGATCTAAAATAAAGGATTCCAATTAAGAATAAAAAAATCCATTCAGCATTCCATGATTAATTTAAGCTTTGAAGAACAGTAAATTATGTTTTTTCCTTGAAACATGAGAGAATATTTCATCTTTCTCTTTAAAGAAAACCAAGCTCGAATTGTCCCTTAATCCAATCCATAGTCTAAAGAGGCCATGTGAGTATAATCCTATGATACCCTGCAGCATCTATCAAAGCAACATTATCCCATGTCCTGTCCCAGCTCACTGCCTTGTAAAGACCTTTTTTCTTTGAATCTTTTGCTTGAGAGGGTTACAGCCACTAATCTCCAAAGCCTCTTCGTTCCCAAGAGAGACATCACACATAACTGAGTCAAAAATCTTAGAGTTTCTTCATTTCTCTCTCATTTTCCTTTCTCATGCATCACTGCTTTTCAAAGTCCTGTCAGTAGTATTTCCATTAGTGATGGGTTAGTTTGCTGGTTCAGGCAATCACTTTCAGTTTTATTATCTATTGATGTTCTTAAGGAAGCATTAAACAACTGATCTCAGTTGACACAAGAATACTGGGTGGGCAAGGGTTCTTTTTGGTCTTTGTCTCTAATCCCTTATGTTGTTTGAGATCTCATGACTTTGACAGCAATATGATTGTGAACAAATTCTGCCAAATTCCTCAAAGTCTGAAGGAAGGGCAGTCCTGGAAAGCTTGTCTAGGTCAAAGCCAAATGTGCTTTCCCAGTCCTGCCAGTATTCATAAGATGTGTTTGCAAACAGAAACGATAGAATTAAAATTTTGGAATTATTTTTTTGGCAAAATTACTAATGTAAGGGCTCTTTTACTGCTTAGTAAGCACAAGAGCTCATATTCTACTTTTAGCTTAGGAGTCCCCAGTCCACTGGCTGGACACACCTTCATTCTTATTGTCCATAGCTACCACTGCTACTCACTGGTGGAGACCTAAAAGTTGTGTAAAATGACCTTTGGTGTTATATTGGTAAGAGAGTTATTCTATCCTTATGTTTATGTCATGATGCCTGTTTATATCAGCTCTTTATTTGTGTGCAGATACGATAATGTTATCGTTACCCTCAGATCCACTCTAATGTCTTTTCATGTAAGATTAATAAGAATTAATTTAATACACATTTAGCTAAAGAAATTAATTTAATTACACTGTAAACTACAAAATCTAATACATAGCTAAGTTTCAACTCTCCATAGAACTGACACCACTGTGATTAATGTTATTTTTCTCCTTTTCCATCTTGATGGACACAGACCTTGTCACTCATTATCACAGACACATAGCATGGTGATTAGCAGAGACAATGCATGATTCTCAGCTTGTTTCAGACTTTCTGCTCTCAATTGAATCCATTTGTCTCCTCTGGAAAGTCTAGATTCAAAGATCTAGTTCTGAAAATCTTGTTACTAAGAAGCTGCAGATGAATGGCATATCATTATATTCTTCTCCTCTGCCTAATTTTTACTAATGGACAAGTAAAATGCCATTGATATTTTCATTTTTCTGATTATCTTCACTTGCATCCTGGTTTCAAGGCTGCTACCTGGTCATTATGGTCAGCCAGGCTACAGAAAGAGCTGTGTACAGTCACCTTGGCAGCCTACAAGCATTTCTAATTTCTCTATCCCACTTTTGCAGATTAAGGATATCCTGGATTTCCCTTTCCTCCAAAGAAGGACTCCAGGGGAGACAGCTCAGCTTGTATTTGATGCTGTTGTTTGAGAAAGCAGGCTTGCCTCTGAGTCTTTTCTCATGTACCACCCCTAATTCTACAGGACAATACTGCTGGAGCTGTAATTTCTTGAGCACCAAACATGCAAAACAGAGAAGGTGAAAATGCATACAGGTTGCAGATTAGTCCATAATTACAAATTCTTGACAGGTTTAGCTGTAACAGTCATGCTTACATGTGTTTGTCTGCTTACATGTGTTTCTCTGTCTAGTCATGACTCACAGTCCCAGCACTGCATTCATGTGGGCACCAAGGGATCCTCAATAGCCCCCAGTAATCACTGCAAGGGGAAAGGAAATGTCCACGTGCTCCAGGACTCCCAAGCAGTGATTACCTGGATGGAGGTGCAGTCTCCAAGTCACCTTGCTCTCCTCTATATCCTGTTTTGGCATACCACAGATCCTTTTTGCATGCTGAGATTCCTGAAGGTAAAACTACAGCCTATTCTTCTGCCTCATAGAGACAAGGCAGATCCATTTTCAGTGAAACACTATTATTAAGGGAATTTGGTACTTCAGCTGAGGCAGTTCTTGGACCTTTTCCACTGTCCTTCAATAGATGAGAGTACTTAAGCTGGTGATCAGTCATAACCTCTGCTGGCTCTGCACAAAGATCTTCATCTATGAGGTCAACTAAAGTGATAGTTTTATACTAGAAACTCCTTTTAAGTGTGCATTGAATTCCCAGCAGGAATTACAGCTTATTATGAAAGGTTAATATTTCTTTGAATAGGGAGCTGGATTTGTGTCAAATTACTTCTTGCAGAGTTTCAGACTGCCAAATACCTGCTACACAGGAATGGGTTTCCCTCAATTGCAACACGAGTTTATTTAAAAAAAAAAATAATTTACAAAAACATTTATTAATATAAACCAGAAAACCTTAAAGATGTGCTGTATATGTTCCAAGCTAGTAAACTCAATAGTTGTCCATTAGGCTTAAGTGTACCCAAGATAATGCAGAAGAATGCAGTTGCATCTCCATCTGTCTCATGCGCCTTAGGATTCCACAAAATCTAACTTGGAACATATTTTTGGCACATAGTACTGAGTGGAGAATAGAACTACTCCTAGTAATTGCTGGATGTTTGTACCTCCACCCTCTGTCCTAGCATTGTTGTCACAGCTGTGACTGTAGCAAGACACAGTAAGAGCACATCCTGTAGGGACACCAGTCTGGCAAGAATTACACAAGCTTCATAAACAGCTCAAGACAGCAGTAAAAAATATGTAACATTGTATTTGACATGGATGAGTGTCATGGTTTAACTGCAGCTGGCAACAAAGCACCACATCTTCTTGTTCAACCTTCCCCCAGGCTGTATGGGGGCAAGAAGATGGGAAGGGGAAAAGTGAGAAAACTCTTGGTTGAGAGCAGTTAATAATAATAACAATAACAATAAAAAATAATAAACATATAAACAAAACCAACAATGACAACAGTAACAATAAATGAAAATAAATGAAAATATCAGAGATAAAGTTCAAGAAAGACAGGTGATGAAAATTAAAATAATTGCTCACCACCGACTGATGCCCAGCCAGTGCCTGAGCAGTGAAATCCTGAACCTTCCCCCAGGCTTTATATACTGATCATTCCATATGGTCTGAATTATCCCTGTGGTCAACTGGGGTCAGCTGTCCTGCTTGTGTCCCCCTGCCCAGCCCCTTGTGTATCCCCAGCCTGGTGGGGTGCTGTGAGAAGCAGAGAAGCCCTTGATTCTGTTAAGCACTAACAATAACATACACAGCAACAGCAAAAGCATCTCTGAATTACCAACATTGTGTTCAGCAGAAATCCGAAACACAGCCCCAAAACAGCTACTGTGAAGAAAATTACCTCTACCATAGCAAAAATCAGTCCAAATAGTTGCCCAACAGGCTTAATCAATTCAGCTACATCCAACAGAGTTCTAGAGGTCTTGTATTTTTGAAATCCCAAAATTAACTTCTTATGTGGATTGTAAGCAGTTTTTATTTAGTCATTGATCCTAATTTTATCTTCCATCAAAAATTACTGGCATGAGGAAAACACAATTGACCACATTTTACTACCCTCATTTAAGGCTTTCATTGCAACATCTTGGTACTCTTAAATATGGTCTCACCTCCTCCTTCCCAGCACAAAGAGATTATTAATAAATCGATTGTAAAACATAAACCCTTTCTTTTCCATGTGTGTTTGCCTGTTCTGTTTGTTACACATGAAGCCCATGGCTCCTACTCAGCTATCCCATGCAGTGAAGATCAATAATGACATCAATTGTCAAAAGACATTTACCCATCCAGTATGAACAAATATTTGAATTTTTTTTAGGCAAGCGCTTTGTGAAGCACTTCTCTTTTAAATTCTCTGTACTGCCCTCTAAAAATGTAGATTAATTCTGTGCAAAGATAATGACAAAATTAGTTGAAAAATGCCATTACAACAATGTCTTACATTATCTAGTGACCTTGCTCCTTAACTCGGTTCACAGTGCTGTGTGTTTTCAGAGTACAATCAAAAAGAGGAGTTTTCAGACACTATCCTTCTACCTTTTCCCATCTGTTTTAAAAACATGCAAAAATCATTCCTTGGAGCCTCTAACATCTTAAAGCACCATTTCAAGCCAGTGATAGTTTCTGTGTGGTCTTTCACTGCCCCCAAATCACACACACAGAATGATAATCACTGCCCTTCTGCCTGCATTTCATATTACAGCCAGGTTCCTAGAGGGAAAATCCTCCCTGTTTGTCAAGAAAATACATCTAGGCTATGCTTTCTGTGAAAAAGTGGGAGTGAAAACAGTGAGGGAACAATGCAGAAGACAGAAACAGCTTTGAAGTTTTTTTGCAGTGGTACAGGTGAGTGTCAAGCCTCAGACATATCCTGACATGACCAGACCATCCAGACTCCGGGCAAACCAATCAGTGCATCAGAGGCTTTAATATGAATTTTAAACTTTTTATGACCCATAATGGGAAGGTTATAAAGACCAGCCATGGAAACTTGCTTTAAATTGAATATATAGATATATGACTAAAAAAATTGCACAGTCATATCACTCGTAAAGTATCTTATTTTTTCCTCATTTAAGAAAGCCTCATAAATTCTAACTGTCCAGGACCAGAGTTTTTTTCCAATTTTTTATATATATAATGTCTGAAAGATCAGTATCTGGAAGATTTCACAAGTTTGGATAAGTGCATAAAACCCAGAGTATTTCTATTATATTTAGCACTTATCCAGAAGCAGGTACACAAGCAAGTAAATCAACCATTTAGTGTGCCACACTTTTATAATTTTTTTTTAATAAATTTTGACGGCTGCTTTTTTTCATTCATTGCCTCAAATGGGTTAACAAGGGTGGCCAAACATCTCATGTCAGTCCTCTGAAGGCAGCTCTGCTAATTCATGTCCCTTTCTAAAGCCCTCAGCATGGCAATCCACTTGTTGTTTCCAGCCAAAGTAATTCTGCAATACACTTGTGTAGCCACAGACCACCTGGGAAGAGCAGAATGGAATCTTCCTCATTCATGGAGATGAGTCTGAGGAACAAAAACTGCAGTGGTCTGGCTTGTTCTGGTGGTTGATTATTCAGAAGTCATTGCATCATGAGCAAAGCAATCCTTTCTTTCAGATGTAAAACCCCCCAGAAGTGATTGCTACCCAACACTGAGGGCTGGAGAGAAAGCAGTGGGTTTCAGATAAACAAGCCTCCTCAGATACTCTGAACAATCTGACTCAGTGGTGAGGGGTGCTAAAAGAGCTCTCATTCAGAGGCAATGTCTGAAAAGCTCTGTCAGCATTTTCCAAGGTGGCTGCCAGAAACCTTGAAGGATTCTTCAAGCTAATATATAAATATAAATCCAGGAGACATTTTTTGTTCTGTAAATAAATGCAAGAAATCCATTCTTTCAGAGAGGAAAAATGTAGCTAGCCTTTTATTTTTGCTTTTTGGTGAGTTTTTTGTTTCTCTTCTATTTTTTTCTCACAGTAGGGTGATTAATGCCTGCTGATGATCCTGTGGTAATATCTCTGTGCCAACAGCAAGATGATAAAGGTGAAGTCAGACATGGACAGACAAATAGACCCAGCTACCTTCTCTGCTGTCTCTGTGTGTCACACAGCAGGTGTGCCAGCACACCTTCCCACCAGCATTAGGGTTACACAGCTTGACTACCCCATGAGGAACTCCATCACTTTTCTAGTCAAAGATACATTGCTTAATCATTTTACACATTTTAAACCATTATATGCAGACACAAGAAGACCAAATTAGAGTGAAATGACAGAAGGATGGAGAAGACAAGCTCCAGGACTGGATCCTCCTCATAACCAGTGATGGGAGAAGTGCTGAACAGCTGACACTCACTGCAGCTTCAGCTGGTGCTTAAACAGCTGCAAAAATGGTGAAGAGCTATTGAAAAATGTGAGGTGCTCAACCAGCTGCAATCCTTGTTCAGGGGAGGACTGAGAGAATAATTTATCCTGTGGATCCACAGCTGTCTTCAGAAGACTTAACCTCTAGGAGCATCCTTCCCCAGATGCCATTCCCTGCTAGGAAATGCTCTGGAGGCAGAGCTGTTCTCTACAGCTTGGGCACTGATCCACAGCTCCATGGGGCAGTGGGTGAGATTTGCAGGAGGATGGCAGGAGCAGCAAGGGGGACACTGTGGGACTGGCTGGGGTATCAAACAGCATGGTGGGTTCTTTGACTGATGAAAAGATTTCCCTCAAAATTGATTTTGATGTGAAATTAAGTTTTCAGCAAAACCGTATTTTTGTAAGTACTGCCTGTGTTCTGCAGGTAGTTTTGATTTCTTTATTGCTTGAAAGAACTACTTAGAAGGTTCCAATTTCATGGCTATAAATATACCTAGAATCTTACTTTCTGGATGTTTTAACTGAAAAATTTATTTTCCACTAGCAGAAAAACCAAAAAAATTTCTAACTTTTTTCTGCTGTCTACTTATCTTCCATTTTACAACACAAAAGTACATTCATTTGCTTTTCAAGGTATATATAAGCATAGATAAATGGGATAAAGAGAGTTTACCTTACTTACAAATAAGGCAGTACTTCTGCAAGAAAAAAGTCTTCCTTAGATACTATGAAATGAAATGAAATGAAATTGCCAGTCATTCTGTTACCACTAAAGGTTTGGATCATTTTTCTCAGTAGTAAAACATTTTCCCTTAACCTTTAGGCAACTGGATTTTCTCCGACTTTTCAGAAGTTATTTAGATGCTGGATAGAATGACTGCAGTTTTCTGTTCTAAATGTTTTCATATATAGAAAACAAATCCATCCAATTCTGATCTGCTTTCTCTCACTGTATAAATATAAATTATTTTTAAATTTTTGATTTTTTTTTTTTTTTTTTTTTTTTTTTTTTTTTTTTTTA
>JAOTQP010001286.1:23851976-23882467 GCA_026413545.1 Cichladusa arquata
ATCAGGAGACCCAGGAGTTTTGTAGTCCTTTATCCACAAAGTCTACAAAGCAGGAATGTATTTCCATGGACAAGGTGCACAGATGCTGCTGGCCAGGCCCTTGCTGTGTTATCAAGTCTTAGAGCACTCAGGCCATGTTGCAGCAGTTTTAATTTTCTTTCAGCAACAGAGCTGTGAGGAGATCAGCCTGTAATTGAGAAGTATTTCTATAGTGCAGAAGGATTTCACCTTTTTTTCTCTCTTTTTCCATATTTGCTGCATTTTTTCATAACTTTTCCCCCCTCTCACTTCATCACTGCCCAATTCTGATGCTTTTTTTGATAGCTCTGCTTTTCCAGCCATGCCGATAAATGCCTCTATAAACTTTTCTCTTTTCCTCATCACAGAAAGCTCCAGGCAGCAGCCAACCCCAAATTGCAAAGCCAAGGGAAAACCACAGTGAGAACTTCAATTTTTTCACATAGGAAATCTAACATCTAACCACAACAAGGCAGAAATATTGCCTGAAACATGTTCAAACCTGATGCAGAGACATCAACTGACTGGATGCATCCCTTCAGTCTTAAATGCAATCCCAAGATTCCCCTCCAGTGCACCTCAGCTCAGTGTTCCCCAGTTCCCTGTCCCAAAAGTATAAAATCCTACTGTCTGTTCTATGAGCCTTGGTTTACCAACAGCACTTCTCTGATCTCAACCTCTAAGTAGCTTGGGGAAAAAAAACCACATCAGAAACAAGCTTTTCTAACTGAAGAGACTTAATCCTCTCTGGCTTCCTATTTTGGGATTGCAAAGCAGTGTGATACTCTTTGCTCTGTGCTGTGCTCTGTATTTTGCAGTTATATCATCTGAGAAAATATAAATGCAACAATGAAGGCAGCAGTCACACTGCCTCTGATAGAGCAAAGAAACAAAATCCCAGCATACTAATGAAAAATTACAAAAATGTGGCACAAGGGAAATACCCTGAAAAGCAGCTCTTTGGATGGAAAGAAAGGTCCTGCAGGAACTGCCCAGTGCGAACACCAAGTGGCATCCTGGGAATTAAATTTCCCTCTCTAGCACAGCAAGGGCACATTATGTGCTTTGTCCAGGCTTCTCTTTCAGTGCAATTCATACTGGGAACAGCCCTAGGAGAAATCCTGGCCTGGTCCCTCCATGGAAACATTTTCTTTGAAAGTAGTACTGCAAATTCACTCCAGCAATTGAAACTTGGCTTTGCAACCTATGGCTTTTCACCCATAGTTATTGTCCCATCCCTTCTTTATTTTCTGCTCACCCAGCTCCTGCTTTAGCCAGCACCAGGGAGTAGAAAAAATTAAAAATTAGATGTCCTCAGTGCCTTTAGGTGGCCTAAGAGCAGGAGATGGCATTGCAGGCAATGGATGGGTGTCCCTTCTTTGCCAGGTCAGCAGCAGGCACAGCTCAGTCCTGCAGAGCTACAGAGCTGGAGTCAGGAATCAAACTGCCTCCCCACAGATCTGGATATTGGGAAAAAAACAACTGGTTCCTCAGGAAGGAAGAAGACATATGATATCCAATTTTACATCCTTTTTGAGAAACTGAGTTGTTTTTTTGTTGGAATGTAGGTACCCATTATATTTTTCACCTTTTTGGGCTTGTTTTTTTTTTCTAGGTAGTTTTGCATCAAAGAGTGTCGTCTGTGTCTGTTGTTGTCTTTTCTTGTTTCCTCTAATGGAAAGCTGCTCTGAACTCTCAGCCAAGACAGGAATAATAAATACCTCCAAATGATCATTGTTTTCTTAGGTGCAGGTAGGAGCTCAGTGTACCAGCACAGTTTGCTAATAATTTTATGCTGTGTGTACTGTAATCAAAAAAAAAGGTGGGATAATAATCTTCAGTGCAGTTTGTGGGATCAGTCCTACAGCCTGGAAAAATAAACGTATTTGCACACCTCATAGTACAGATTTGATTATTCTGTTAAATCAGAGCTGCTAAATTTGTGCTGCACCTGTATGCTTGGACCCTGGATTACCACCAGGAATATAAGAAGAAATGAGAAACTTTAAATCCTTAAAGCTAGATATAAGGTTGGTTTTAAATAACTGACACTCTCTAATACTACTTGAACATTATACAAAAACATCTCTATATTGACTTTAAAAATAATGCAAGACCAAGGAATAGTGGTTCAATAATGGTTTATTCTTGCCATAACACATAGTTGGAAATAAAGTGTATCATTCCATACAAATAGATGGTTTGTAGCATTTTACTCTGGTATCTGGGTGTCAGCTGGGATAGAGTCAACTTCTTCTCAGTAGCTGTTACAGTGCTGTGTTTTGGATTTGGAATGAGAATGGTGTTGATGGCACACTGGCGTTTTGCTTTTCTACAACTTGAGTTTATTCTGAGTCAAGGATTTTTTTTTTTTTTGTGTCTCATGCTCTGCCACTGAGGAGGTGTGCAAAAGAAGCTGGGAGGGAGCACAGCTGGGACAGGTGACCTGAGTTGATCAAAGGGATATTCCGCTCCACAGAAAGTCATGGCCAGTATATAAAATGGGGGGAGTTGACTGAAGTGTGGCTGATCTGGGCTCAGGAAGGGGTGTCTGGCATCTGTTAGTGGGTGGTGAGACATTGCATTGTGCATCACCTGCTGTCTCAACAAGTTTTATTTTAAATGTCCTCCCCATTCCACCAGGGTGAGGGAGAGAGGGAGTGAGTGGCTGCATGGTGCTTCTTTTTCACTTGGGCTTAAAACCACAACATACAGTTAAATGAAATTACATCAGAAGAAATCTTCTTTTTGCAGATACTTAGGTTCTATGATTCTGTCTAGTGAATGTGATGATTTAAAGTTATATCACGGTTTGAATTTAAAAAAAACTATCATAAAATCATAGTATTAAAGACTAGGGATTCTTTATATCTCTCACAACTTTTGCACTTTCTTTCCTCTTAAAGGCATATTTCTCCCTGTCCTGTTTATTTGAGCAAACTGCAACTGTCTTCATTGCACTTTGGTCTCAGTTTCATCTTAATGCTCTTCAAGTCTTTGCTTTGCCTTCACAGGATTGCCAAGGCAGCATCTATGTTTGCAAAAACTGGATGTTTTGGGAGTTGTGCTGTAACTGTGCTGTTCTTTCCAGCAGCAGTGCTAGTGTATTGTCCTAAGTCTCCAAAATGGAGATGTAATTCCATATTTTGTAGTCTAATTTTGCACTCTAAACTCAGTTACACCATTCTGATAAATACACCAAGTTTTCATCACGCTTCCGTTTTAGCTCATATATTAAAAAAAAATAGCATTAGAATAATATTAATATTTTTTGTCACCAGTAATGGCAAAACAAAAACAGCTAATTCATAGAAGAGATGTTTTTCCAGAACATATATATTTGATATATAGCCTCTCTAAAAGGGACGTGATGATAAAAAATGCCAAAAAGAGGATACTATCTGCCATAAAGAGCAATAAGATGAGGGAGTTGTTCCTATTTTTTTTCCTTTTATTCTTTCCCAACAGCAGCCTCATTACCTGCTTTCACTGTCTTGGAATTATTTTTAAAACCTTTTTAAAACCATGGAAAAGAATTGTCATATTCTTTCCCATGTCTGATAATTTGGTGGCAAAATTATCAGCACCTGGTGTTTTGTTGTTCCTGAGCTCCTGATTGCCTCTTGAATCACTTCAAAATTTAATCCTTCCACAAATAGCTCGTGTGTCTGGGAGACAGCTTTTTATTCACTATTAAACATCTCCCTGTAGTGGACACATAAAAGTACTTTTCCTTGCTCTTCTGTAATTGAGTTTTTTATAATGAAAAGGATTCCTTATTTGTTCTTTATCAGACACAGACACGGTTAATATCCTCTCTTCCATGCATCGATAACCTTATAAAATGTGTTTATTTAACTAATCTTCCTAACCTAATTTCATCTTTTTCCCCAAGCCATGGAAGTATTGCCTTTCCCCTTGTGCTGCTGACCTCATGAGTTTCCCTCTGGCTTTAGAGCATTTCTCTTACTGAGTTCAATTCTGATTCTGAAGGCTACAACATTGCTATATGTCAATCTCAGCTGCTTTCCTGCAATATTTATCAAACAATTCTTTTTCCATTTTTTAAAATTTTTTTTCCTACTGTCTGTTCTAATGTTTTCTTTGCCATCTCCTTGCAGGGGTCCCACCCGGTATCAGTTTTCTCATAAATATCCCAAAATTTATGGAAGACTCCAAACACTTTTAGCTTCTGACCAATATTCCTGTCCTTATTCTGATTAAGAGTTTGTATTTTCTTCTGTGTCTCATCTGCTTTATTTCATTTTGCTCAGTTCTTGGTTGGAGTCAATCATTCCCTCTCTCTTCCTGCTGTGTCTTTAACATTCTCATCTGGACCCCACAAATCTTCCTTCCCTTCATTAAAGTACCAATCATCCAGGAAAACACTGGCAATTTAAATAAGCTTATCTTTAGTTCTTCAGAGAACCAATCTTGTATTTTATGACCAGTGAGCTTCATCAGAATGACACCAGTGTTTCCTGGTGCCTTCCTCAAACCACAGGCAGGAGTGCAGAGAGAACAGCAAACCCAGCTGCTGCTGCCAGCACAGTGCTCACCAGTCACCCAGGTCCCATCTCATTCTCTGCAATTACCCCTCCATTCCAAAAAAATGCCAAACGCCCATCTTTAGGAGGTCTGTTTCCTAGTCCTATTTGTTATTTCACAGCTGAGATAATCACAGCCAAGAGGTTCCTGGTTTATGTAAAGTCAAAATGCTGGATGTTCATATTCTCCTGTATTATTTCCACAGCTCAGATTATTCAGCACAAAAAAAAAAAAAGAAAAAAGAAAAAAGTGGATATATGAAGCTGTTGGTATTTTTTCCATTTAAATTTTCCTGGTTAAGGGACCAACAATGTGCACAACAGTAAATTTGCAGGAACAATTTCCTTAGGCTAATCATTATTCTTCTGCATATCTGACCTGGATAACTTTGGGCATGCTTGCGACAATACAAAATATAAGGAAGAGGTTTTGTTTTGGTAAACAAAAGCCTAAGGGCTGTTTTAAACATTGGCTAGTACATTCTTTTGCACAATACTTTGTCCTATTTACTAACTGAAGGATTCATTCACTCTGTAACCTAATGTACTAACATTCTAAACATACAAAAGTCATCGAAGTCTAAGTAGAAAAACAACCAAGACAGCTGGAAGAGGAAGGACAAGCAAATTTAAAGCAAAAAATAAAAAATAACTTCACATCTATTAATTTTGTGTAAACAAAATTTAACTTAAACTGCATTACTTTGAACCTTATTTAAAGTCAGACTGAGTGACTCTATAGCTAAATCACATTGACTGAAAGAATTGCATCCACTTTTAAAGCTGAACTTGGATCTTGAAATTAATGGAAGTCTCTATATTGAGTTTATTAAAAATTATGTTTAACACAGACAGGATGATGATCTGCACACTTGCACGCAGTGGGGCTTTGGAGGAAGATTCCCAAGGAGGGTGAGATCCACGTGCCACGGCAGAGGAGATTGTGATCTCTGTACCTAAGAGCTCGTGGTTTTTGACTACTGTGGATTGATCCTGCTGATTCCTCCACAGCTCCCACCAGCGCAAGGGAAACACAAGCACATTGTCTCATCTGCCTCCTTTTGTGTCCTAACAGAGGGTTGCCATGGGGAGAGATGCTCAATGGTGTCTCAGCAAGCTTTTCCATCCTCTCTAAATGTCTAAGATAGAACAGTTAATAGCCAAGAAAACAGAGGCTTACACTTGAAATCTATGCAAGGAAAAAAAAAAAAAAGAAAAAAGAAGAAGAAAAAAGGACCAAAAGCCAGGTTCTGACCAAAGAATATAACAGGATGAGGCACTCACATGTCAAGGCATGAAGGCAGCCAACACATCACCTGTTGCATTACAGCATTCTGGTCTCCATTGCCCTCGAAGCCACCCTTCTGTGCTGCCATCCATCTGTGCTGGCACCCTTCTGTGCTGCCACCTTTCTGTGCTGTCACCCTTCTGTGCTGCCACCTTTCTGTGCTGCCATCCTTCTGTGCTGCCACCTTTCTGTGCTCACACCTTTCTGTGCTGCCACCTTTCTGTGCTGCCACCCTTCTGTGCTGCCACCCTTCTGTGCTGCCACCCTTCTGTGCTGCCACCTTTCTGTGCTCACACCTTCCTGTGCTCACCCCTTCCTGTGCTCACACCTTTCTGTGCTCACACCTTCCTGTGCTCACCCCTTTCTGTGCTCACCCCTGGTGGGGGCAGCTGGCTCTTCCAGCCCACAGCTTGTGTCCAGCAGGAGGAAGAGTGGCACAGGGAATAAAGCCCTGCAAAATTTCCAAGCACCCTTTCTTTGGCCCTGGAAGGTCCTTCTTATTTTTCTAACAAGAACCAGATATTAATCAGAAGGAAGATTGCTTTGAAGAGGGATGCACCCTTTAAAAACCAGTCTGTGCACTAGTTGAGCCTATTTCTTTACAGAGGACTTTTCTCAGGGATTCAAGAATTAAGTATAGTTTGTATTCCCAGGGATATCCTGGGAATGCTGTTTGATTGGGGAACAGTTTTTATACAGTTATCTTATTCTAGTGTGCTTTCAGGGTTTAGGACTGGAAACTTTGTATTTAGGAAATGAAAAATTATAAAGTGTCTGGTTTTTTCCTCTCCTAGTGAAATAATCTGAAACTGGGAAGCAGATTTTGAGAATTTGTGCTAATGCAGCTATTTGAAGGGACTGTACAAAGAGAGTGAGTGCTGAAGATCCCCTCTCCCAAAGCAGACACTCTCAGCATCAGAGAAAGCTCTACATACTTACCTAATTTTACACTACTTTGAGGAAGTCACAGGAAAATAAACACAAAGGAACCCCTGGTTTATTTATTTCTAGTAAAGCTTATATTTTGCTGTGTGTCATTTTTACTCATACCCAGGCCTTAAAGAGTAAATACTTTTCTTAAGGAAGCATTAACTAAAATAAAAGAGGAAAATATTTTTAAAAATATTTTTTAAATATTTTTCTCTAGAGATGGTGACTCCTGAAAGCATTGCCTGCAAAATACAGGAAGTATTCACTTTGCATTAGGTCCTACTAGGTTCCTAACTCATATAAAGTCATGCTTAGGAAAATATTCTTTCTAGTGAAAATTAATAAACACTATGCAAAGATCTCTTTTTCTCTTTTCTATAGACAGACAGAAACCTTTATTTCTAGTTTTGGAATACACAATTTTCAAATATGTATTGAAAGATCAGAAGGAAATAAGGCAAATATTTTCATGGATGTCTCTAATTATGCTTCCAATTTTGTGTTTAGCTTTCCAGACTTGAGACTTTAAGATTCCAAAATAGAAACACATTTTTAAAAAAATATGGTCTTTATCATTAATTAAAACAATGCAGTATTAGAAAATGAGAATTTTTGTGGTTTCCTATCCATTTTCTGAATTAGGCAAAAATTAAATATTACGGTAATATTTGTTTATTTCAGGTAACTGGCAGAAAAAGTGATCTATTCTTACAGTAGCTTGGATAAAGTCCAGAATGTCTGATTTTCAGCTCACTGTAACAACACTCCAAAAGGCCAGCTGATTTTGATAAACACTGGTATCTTAATATTTATTTTCCATATAGCCTCACCCGCAGCTCTTTCAAAGTCAGAATTATCTCAATGAACCGGAAACTTCTTGTTTTGGTGCAAAGACATTAAACAATTTGTATTGTTCAATTTCTAACAGTGTCTTTCCTGGTAAGCCAAGCCCAAAGATAACCCTGTATATTAAACCTCAGGCTGAAACACTGTGTGTCAGCTCAGCCAGCTCTCAGGAGGTTGTGGATCTGCTTGTGCTCAGGTGATAACAAATCCAAGTGTGGTCCAGGGTAGCTGCTGGCAGAGGCAAACCCCTCATTCTGCTCCTCAGCTACTTCCCCTCCAGCTGTTTGTTGTCCGTCTTTTCCATTTAGACTCTTCATTGCAGGGTCCCTCCTTCAGTCCCTCTTTGCCATTGCCAGGAAGAAGGAACCCCAGTCCCAAGATGGGTCTCTAGGTGCTGCTGTAACACCAATAATAATAAATGCTGCTGCAACTATTTTTCCAGATATTAAACCCTAACCAGGACTGCCTGGTGTCTGTGGCTCCTCGGGAAGAGATGGACAGAAATGTCACATTTTGTGTTGACTGTGGTTCTGTCACTGCAGGGCTGGTGTCCAACCCATGCTGTATCCCACCAGTGGGACCAGCTTCCCTCACCTGTACTGGGCATGAGGAGGATCTGCCTGCCCCAGAACTTGCAGCCCACATCTCAGGACATTAATGCTTTGACCAAACAGAAGCATGGCATGTATGTGCCCCTTTTAGACTAGTGTATGAGGAATTTTGTCCAAAATATAGCCTCTCCTTGAACCTATTTCCATTTCTCTGAAACTGTCAGTCTCCCTTGAACTTGCTAGCAGAGGAGAAAAAAAGGGAAGGTTATTTCCATTAGCTTGCCACACATTTGTGTCCTCAGCAGTGTCAGCAAAGGTGATGAGTGGTGACCTTGCACAAACCAGCCATTAATCCCAACAAGAGGAAGTAGAACAAATGCCTCCAGTACAGCTTATAGCTTTGCTTATGATATGCACATCCAGCATCAGTTAGCTGGTTAGCACTAATCTAGCACTAGTTAGCTCTAGTGCTGTCCACATTGCAATTGTAAAATTGCTAATATAGCTCAGCTCTGCTGCAAGGCATTTCCTCACATGACTTTGGGGTTAAAGCAGCTGCAAATTTGTCTAGATTCCCTACAACATTTTTTTTTTGATGTTACACCTATGGTGGAACTGGAGAACCGAAAGCAACAGATAGCCAAGTACAGTGAGAGAAAGATACAGTGTGACCCTAACTCAGAAGGAAAAGAAGATATTTGGTTGCCAGTTATGCATTTCCTTCTCTCAACCTTTTACTGGAGTTAAACCATCTCCTCTGCCTTTGTAGCAGTATTTTGAGAACAATGGAGTGAAATAGCATATACATCTGTGTATTATTAGTACTATAACTACTGTTATTACTGTTATTGTTACCTACAGTAAAAAAACATTTTGTTTTCTTATCTTACCAGGTGCTGATGATGTCCTCTGGTAGACTTATGATACTGATAAAATACAACCTTCTGACCCCACTCTACTTTGATGACTGGCTATTCGGTCCCTCCAAATAACATTGTTCAAAATTGTATCAAGTGACAGTCGGTGTTTTATACTGTTAATCTAAGGAGACATTTGGAAACAAATAACCACAATACCTCAAAGTGATTATGGCTGCTGCACACACATAGTAACAGCCAGACTGAATTCCACTTGTATAATATGGATGTTCTTGTTCATATAATTAAAATTGAATCAGATTATGGAGATCTTAGGTTTGTAGAGGAAATAAAATCACTGTCATGCAAGAAGTGGTCAGTGAAAATCAATAATAACTAGAGGTACTTACTGCTTCTTCATGTTTAGGGCAGACTGCTTCTGACAGCCTGCTGGGCAGACTGTGGAGGTGTTCACATGCTCATGAGAGCAGTGAATTTATAAAAATACCTCTGAAGTCAAAACCCACCATATGAATTTTTATAGCTGTGGATGGGGCACAAAAAATAAAGAACTAGAAGGTTTTTTAAAAACCAAACAACTACAACTACAAAGCAGCAGATGAGTGAACAAACAAAAAAGGGAGAAAAAAGGCCACCCCAAACAAGTGGGAGGTTATTAAGCAGGGAAGCAAGCAATTTGATTTTAAACAATTTTGTCCTGATATAAAAAACTGGTGGTGATATAGCCACTAGAAAACTATTTTTACAGTCTAGTTTTCAGTCCAATTTTAAGTGTTAAAAACCAAAGTGGAAAACAGAAGATTTGAGGGAAAATTTGTAGCTGGGTTCAATTTTGGAGGATTCTTAAGTGCAAGAAAATTGACCTACTGGAACAATTTAGTGTTCAATGTGTTTTCATACCTCATTTCTGGAGAGGACTAGCTACATTCTGAGGGGAGTACAAGAACACTCATAAATAATTACCAAATCATCTGCCCACATATTTTTTCCAGCTCCTCTACCCTATCCTACATTCACCTGCTCAGAGAAACAGCATATTTACTGCATTTCTAAAGTTTTTATAGTTTTATGATACCAAAAATCCAATGGTTTCTAGAATATCAAGTCCAGTTTGAATTGTATTTAGTTCTTGTCTTTGTTAGTACTTTGCAGCAGTGAGTGCTGGTGGTTAAAAAAGCATTAAACCCATTTCCATATGTGTGGATCTTATCTATTCTGCCTTGCTTGAATGACCCCTCAGTCTGGTGTTGAGTAAGGCAGGAGAAAACCTTTCCTTTGCCCTCTCTGAGGCACTGCCAGACACGGAGGTGCTGAGTGCTGGGAGGTTTTTAGCTCTGTCTG
This sequence comes from Cichladusa arquata, assembly GCA_026413545.1. NCBI lineage: Eukaryota > Metazoa > Chordata > Aves > Passeriformes > Muscicapidae > Cichladusa > Cichladusa arquata. The sequence continues at coordinate 23,862,376 of JAOTQP010001286.1, forward strand.
TGCAGCCCAAGCTCTGGCTGCCCTGAGCCCTGGTTTGCCCATTGGTAAGGGGTGTTCTCTGCTTGGCACTGGCCATGCATTCTCACCAGAAACACTGATGGGGTAAGAGTGCCAACCTGGTGCCCACAGTGGGCCCATGCTGCCTCTTCTGACACCCCTTTGGATTCAGCAATCTCTTGTTCTCACCTAAGGAGAGTAATTCCAGCGTGGAGCTGGCAGTACCCATGTGCTCAGTTGCAAACCTCAGCATATCAACATTTAACACCTCCTGACTTGGAAGCTACTTTTTCCCTCTGACCTCTTTCATGAAAGCATCCTGCTCTCTGCTTAGAGGTTCACCAGTTCTTGCTGCCTCCCTGGCTTTCAATGAGGTTTCAGTCCTATAAAAGGGTGAAATTCTCAATGGTTGTAAGGAAGTGTACCCAAGTACTTTGGGGAGAAGGTGGGAAATAAATGCAAATTAGTGTGTTAGCATGACAAACAGTGGTCCTAGTTTTAATAATAATTCACTTTTTACTCTCTGCAACTGAAGAGGATGCTGCTGTTTCTCATTTTTAATTAATAGAAGAAAATATAATCAGAACATTTATTCTCTCCATGCTTAGTTCTTATTATAAACAGCTACAGAAGCCAACAAATCAGACCTGTTCAACCCTGTCTGTGAATACAAAAAGCATGTTCATCTACAAGTGTCCATTCTTCTCATCTGTCACTCCCAGTGCTGGTATTTACTTAACCCACTGACCCTGGAGACGCTGCACAAAAATTGGTAGAAGTCCCTTTCTTTGCTGGTACCAAAAGCTATGGCCAGTCCAAAAACTGGCTATTAATTACAGTGATCAAAGAAGGGACAAGCTCCAAAGACCTGTGCAGGACCTGCTGTGCCCAAAAATTGGTTTTGCAGTCACACCTACATTTGTGGAAGCTGCAGCAATCTAGTCAACAATAAATAATATTTTGGAAGGAGAGACTAATAAAATGTGTTGTCCTGAGGTGTATGCCATGCTCAGAGCTGTACTTATTCATGAAGCACCTCAACTGCCATTGAACTCCCTTTCTTTGGCCTTTACATCTGTTCACAAAACAAGTGTGCAGCATAATTAAATTCAGCCTTGGCACAGGCAAAAAAGCTGATCAGAATAAACAGCAAAACAACCTGTATGGTGAGCCAGATAACTTCAGCCCCTCACCTGCTCATGGTAGGGGAGCCCATTTATTTGAATTTCTGTCCCAATTATTTTACTGGCATGTTAAATTCTTCATCATTTAAGCTAAGTTATAATAGAATATAGTGTCACATGCCTGAAGCGGCATCAGGAAGTTGAATTGGTCATTCGTGGATTTTAATCCTTGGTTTTCCTTACTGATTTAATTTTCATTAAATGTGAATTGTTTAGCACTCTGTTAAGAGTCAATGTGGCAGAGGAAGGGAAGAGAAGCAGAGTCCCAAATCTGAAAGCATAGAGAAGGCAGATCAAGAGCTGAAACCTTAGATCTGCAGGGGCTGCACTTCAAATTAGTCAAAGGTGCAAACCAAACTTAGAGAAGAATGCCTAAGTAGAAACCTGTCTGAAGGCTGACCTGTCCTGTTTGGGCCATGTTGATAAAGGCACTGACTGTTGTTTCCTGTTTGGGTTATTTTAGCAAGTTACCTGAGGCTTTGAAGTTCTGTGTTTTCCCCATTTAGCATTCCTAGTCAATAGGAATCACCAAGCTCAGTTACAATCTCAGTTACACCTGTGTGTCCCAGCAGGCTCTAGCTAACATATAAAAGCTAATATATAACCTTTCCCACATCAATGATTTTTATGAGTATGGGGGTGCTACAGCTGAAGAGAGGCAGAGGAGCAGCTGGAGCAGCACCAGGCTCTGCAGCCTTGGAGGAGGTGCTGCAGCCATGGAGAGGCTTCTCCTTGATGCCTGCAGTGCTGAGAGCCTGGGAGAGGCACTGAGTGTGAAATGGGATTTTCCTGTGTCCCAGGGAGGAAAAAGGCTTTTCTATGAGAGCCAATGAGTGCAGAAATACTCTTAACAACACTCATAACAGAAATGCTGTATCATGACACCACTTCCCACAGAAAACACTACTTGCTTATTCACTGTCACACTCAACCCTTGCTACATGATATACTTGGCATCTTTTATGATTTATCTACCTCTGCAACTCCTGTATTGGTCCCCCTGGACTAAAGTGATATAGAGAGTAGAGGGTAATAACAGCATACCAAACAATGGATATTAATCTCTTATATGCTAGAAAAAATGCTTTTCTTAACAGAGTGTGGAAAAAGAGACAGTGAGGTTCCATCTTTTCACCTAAAGAAACAGAGAGTAAATTGAATCTAGGGAAAGAGGACCTGGAAAGTGATGAAGGGAGCCATGAAACAAATGTTTGCCTTTTGTGCATGAAAACATTACAAAACCTGTAGCTTTATTAAGATTTCCTCAGGGCCTATGCTATAGAAAAAGTTGGTTTACTGTTCACTCATTTTTGGCACAGCATGTGGAAAGGACCCTGGCTGATAGAGAGCTGTAGTGATGGGATGGCCAATTGCCATGCACAGTGTAGGGCTCGATGCCTGGGTTTCCAGAGGCAAGCTCCAGAGCCAAGCTGGTATTAACTCATGGAGGGGAAATCTCAGAGGCTCTTTCCCTCACCCCAGCCCCTCTTCTGCTGTAGGATTTTACAGAAGAGGAGATGACCAAGACCTTGTGGCTTTCCCTGTTGTGGTATGAATAACTTTGACAAAAGGAAGTGGTTGGTTTGTCTAGACAAAACTCAGGGGATAGAACATATAAGAGGCCCAGGTTTTAACCCATTGTGAGGGTTGTGTCCTGCATCAAGTATAGAATTTTCATTAGAGTAAAAGCTGAGAACTTTTGACTCTTTGTTCACTTGATATGGCAAAGATTTATATAAGTCCTGCAGCAATACTTTATTAAGTGGTCATTTGCATCAGCAAAGATTTTGTAACAATAATTCTCTGATTATTCTGTTTTTTCATGATTATTACAACAGAAGGATTCAAAGAAAGACTCCATGCATTTAACTCTTTCTGTGCTCTGCATCTTTCAGCATCATGCACATGAAAGGAGATTCCTTCACAATGCTATGCCACTATGCCCTTTCTAAGACTGCTGATACAGGAGTGTCAGCATCACCCTCTTTAAATTTCTATTTATTGTGGACAGCACCAAAAATCTTGGCTGTATATTTAAAATAATTTTTTGTTTTAAAATATATATTATCTCTGTGTGTATATATATATTCACATTTCTATTGTTACTAGTTACTATTGAGAAAATATCTGCTTTTATAAGAAAATGAGGGATTTTTCCTGCCTTTTTGAATTCTAGAGATTAGTTTCCTTACATTAACACAATGTAAAAAAAAGCTGAAAGATCCACAAGGCCATTTAAAAAATAACTTTCTAGACATTATTCAGAGAACTAGCATAGATACTCTGCTTATAAAAAGAATCCCTAATCTTCTATAGTCTTGTTTAGCATTTCAGTGCTTTTATAACAAAGCAAGGCCAATATCACAATACTTCTAAGTTATTAAAACTGAGAATAAATTGTGCTTCAGGGAACCTTCTTTGGAAAAATGAGAATATTTTAATCAGATTTGTGACTCCAAAGCAATGCTGGTTACCATTTTTGTGGGCTTGTACTTCACATCTCTGTATCTGCATTTCATTAATTGAGAGAAATAAGGTACTGCTACCTGTCTCTCTGATATTGGGAGTGAAACAATGAGTCCATCTCAGAAATTTCCCTGTGTCCTGGATGATAAAACTGCAATCCCCAGAGGTTAAGGATATTCTCTGTGTCAAGAATGCACTTGAAACATGTCCTCAGGGCTCACATTGGAAGGGAAACACTGCTGATGGAAAATTCCTATTGAATCAGTCACAAATATCTCTCTTTCCTCAAAGAATTTTTGTTCTGATGTACCCCAGCTATAGATGAGTCAATCCTAATAATCCTAGGCCAAATCCTAGGCCAATTTCCATGTCTAGTAATCCTAGGACAAAACCAAAGACTTTGTAATTCCCTTTATAGCTGTGTGGATAACTGAAACAGATGAGATAGATCTCTGTATGTGCAGATGTTGAATAAATCTAAGTGCAAGAATAATATTTTGTCTGTTGCTTTGGCACCAGCAAATGAGCTGCTGAGATGGAAGTGGTGCATGTCCAGCATCTTCAGAGTGCCACAAAGAACCCTGGGGTGGTCCATGAGGTTGATGTTCCTGAGGATGAGACCTGAAGTTGCCCAAAAAAAATCTCAGGCAGAAGAGTTAAATCTAACATGTCATTCTTTTCTACACTTTAAAAAATCTCAGGCAGAAGAGTTAAATCTAACATGTCATTCTTTTCTACACTTTGAGACATTTTCTCATATTTCTTAATAAAAGTGGAGTTTAGGTCCCCCTTGGGCAGAAACAGGGATGCCCCACTGTCCCTAAGCTGCAGGCACCCACATCCTCCTGTGCACCTCATTGTCCCACAGCTGTTCCCTGCTTGCAAATCATGGTGAGTTCTCTCTCCTTTCAGAGCTCCTGCTCACTCTCTCCCTCTTTTTGAGGGTGTTACCTGGGTGTTTTTTTCAGAGCCCCCAGGAGGAGGTTGTTTATAAACATTCCTCATGGCAGCTGTGTGACTTGAGACACCCAAAAAATGTGAAATGAAACAGAAGAGACAGGAGCACTCACAGGTTTTGAAAGAAAATAATTCTTCAGGCAGAGCTCAAGCTAGGCCTGCTGGACAAAGTGCTTCCCAGCATGGAGAAAGTTATTAGCCTTTGACTCCTGCTCATCAGCAGACTGACAACCTCCAGTTTTACTATGCCTATCAGTTGCTCCTAATGATTCATCTTCAATGTCAAATCTTACTGGCTGCAGCTAGAGAAAACCAATGGATTTCCTATATCTATCCAGACAGTGATCTCTGCAGAGAGCTTTAGGTGGCTTCTTAAACCTACCTTTTCCTGCTTGAATCTATGCTACTTCTTTGAGAGATAGGAGGGCAGCTGAGGAGATAAGCCTGGGGGCAAAACTTGAAAATAATCTATTTTGCTCTAACAGTACAATTGCAGACTAGTCATATGAAAGCTTGGGAATTAGAGCTAACACCCTCACACATCTCTGATTCCCCTGGCTCCTGGTGTGCATTGATGTAAGAAGGAAGGGAATAAGAGCCCAGCTATTCTCCATTTCAGTGACGCTGTGTCTAATCACAAGTAACACGTATCGGAGGCACAGACAAGCCTTGGGGATATGCTGATCAGTCACCTGCTAAAGTAGAATGACTCACACAAGGCTGTACTTGGAGAATTTCTCCTGCTTAGTTCATTGCATGTGCTGAGAATTTCTGTAATACTTGTGAGATCTGATTTTCCTCACTCCCTACAAAGTGTTTTCACCTCCATACAGTGAGTCTGTTCAGACATCACTCTCTGCTACGCCTCCTGAATCAGACTCAAGACATCTCCTACTACATTTCCTGAACATATTCAGCTGAGTAGATGACCAGGTAAAGTCATTTTACAATAGTGAAACAATTTACAATATTTTACATAGTGAAACTATTATGAAACTCTGAACTTTGTTATGCAGTGGATGATCATCCTTATACCCAAGGGATGGTGTTGACAATAACCCCCACAGGATGGGAAGAAGAATTTTCCCTTTGGTGAACACTGTAAGTTTGACTGCAAAGATTACCACGGAAATTAAGCCATAATTTGTAGCCTTTGGGATACAAATGGCATCATGCTATTACTTTCAGAGTGCTGCACTTTGACCTGTGTACCTTCCTGTATAATGACTGCTTTCTTTTAACAAGTCAGGTGTCAATAATGGCTCTCAGAATTCACCAAAGATGGAGAAATTATAACATTTTACAAATCTGGTTCATTAGTCTGGGAATCTACTTTTAAAAACATAATTTTGTTGTGTTCATTCTCTGTCCTTCTACCAGGGACAGCCCAACACTCAAGCATTCAGTTTCTCAGCCTTCAATATTCAACTTTCAATATTTATTTCCACATTAGCACCTCATATCTGCCCTTCTGCTGTAGCAAAAATCAGTATTGGACAGTCGAAAGGTGCAGCAAGCTGTGAATTAATGAGTGACCCACAGAAAGCTATGAGAGACTTTCATTTCTCAGCTTTCCTTACCTCAAAGCAAAGTCACAGGACCCTGCTCATTTAGTTAATGGAAAATCGGCTTAGTGGCTTCCTGATCTACTCCTTTCCTTCCTCTGCTGCTTCCAGCTTGCCTCAGGCTGGTAGTTAAAAGCCCTGTGCAAACACAGAGGTTGGGTTAGGCTATGGGTGTCAGAAAAAATNNNNGGTGGGTGGGGGGGGAGCAAGAGGGAGCCGTCTCAAGGGCATGAGAACTATTTCAACTGCTGAAAATGTTGCACAGAGGACTATGGGAGTGCCAGAAGAATATCCAATGTCCTGATCAAAACAAGGCACTGTGAAACAGGCAAACCATGACTACTTGCACTACCTCCTCATGAAGTAAAAAGACCCCCACTATAGCTGATTCTGTCATGGTGAATTTTTTTGGATAGGTCATTAGCTGAACTTCTCAACTTTGCTGTGAATATATTTTAGAATTCTGCAGACTGGGGAAAACTTGCAATTTAATTGGAGGAAATGGCAGATTTGTTATAAAACTTGAGGTGGGTGCGTTTCTCAGTGTTTATTCTGCTATTATAAAAAAGGAGGAAAACTTCCTTTCCTTTGTGTGTAATGTTGGGAGGAAAAAACTGCACTTCTGTGATTGACTCAAAGGGTCTTACAAAATGAAGAATCAATAAAAAGAATATTTTTAAAGAAATGTCTTTTAAATAAAAACAGCTTCCAAGACTCATTTAACTGCTGAAGTATGCAAGTTACTGCAATCATCAGCCAGACATGAGAAAATAAAAATAAATCTCAAATGTGGAGTCTAGGCTCTACTGCTTATCAAGAAACTTTTTGACACATGGTCTCAAGTCTGCTGTTTCTGTGGGCTGAGCTCATATCTCTGATGCCAACTTTCTCCTATCACAGGCTGTCACAAAAGTGAGTGAGTGAGGGACCTGTGCTGAAGACAGGGTATGTCATCTCACATTCTCCTTCACATACACTAATGTGTCAGCTTTTCATTTTTTGACACCGTAACAGTAGTTGCTTTCTGGGCTATCTTTTCCCTCCCTTGACATTGCTGAGTCAGTCTCCTGGGACCAAAGCTCAGCCATAACCTGCAGGAATGAGGCATCCTGGATCAATTCCTTAGGCCTTGAGGGACCTAAATTCAATTCTTTGCTCTGCACAGTGGTGGGGAGGAAGTGGCAGACGACCAGTGACTGGTACAGAGTTCACAAAATGAAGGAAGTAGCATGTTTTCCCATCTCTCTCATGCTTCAAAAAATAGGAATTCTTTGTCCTGCCAAACAAATGTATAAATAACCATGTTATGTGTGCTTTGCATAAATTGGTGTAGTCAGCTAAAATACATGATTATTTACTTATTTTCCCTCAAGGTTCAATGATGCTATATAGTCAAAGGAAAATATATTTTCAGGTGTCAATTATCATTGCCAAAAATTTGCATTTGTAAGACTAGACCAAAAGTTCTCAGAAGAGGATGTGAAAAATAAAAAATATACATTCACATGAAACATGTTGAAGAAGGGGAAAAAGCAAGGGATTTGGTAAAATGCAAGAGACCTTCTGCAAATATTGAGCCTGGAAATAACAATGCTTTTGTGATGGGAATATCAGGCAGTGGAAAAGAACAGGCTTACCCATCATGTTATGGCCTACAAGCTGGTTGACCTCTGCCCACAAAGTAGTTCTGAAAATGTCACCAACACAAATATCCTTTGAGAGAAAGGAGCCTGTTTTTTACATTAGCACTGTTCAGAAGATGACCTTTAGGAACCCAGGTATCTCCAAGGTTCAGTGAGATGGAGACACACACCTCATTTTAAAATTCACTATTTTGATTTTGAAACTTGATTAAGTTTTTTTTGGTTTTTTTTTTTTTTTTTTTTCCTCAAGTCACACTTTTATCCATCTGTAAGCGAGTAAAGCATTCAACTTGTCATCTGGATAAAATAGAGTTTATAAAGCTATAATAGCCAGGAAAGAATTTACTTTAGTGGCATGTTTCTTTCTGCTCTGTGTCAGGGTATGCTTTGTGGTTACTGTTGAAAGGTAAATATTCGGTATGACCATTTAGAACATTTTCTCTCCTTTTTTTTTAAGTTTATTTTTTTAAGTTTTTTTAGTTGTTCATTTTACCATGGTTGAAAGTTACTTTCCTTCACACACACATATCTCTGTGGTATGAAAATTTTGCTGTACATCAGAATTGTAAGCAATGCCCAAGACTCAGTTGGCATCTAACACTGAGTGTTAAGATCTATAGTCTAGTGCAGAGGCAATGCACCACACAGAAACTATTGCCTAAAGGTAATCACATAAAAAAGAACTGATTTCCACCTTTCCAGTTTAAAGCAGCTCTCCCTTTTCCTTTTAAATATTTTCTACTTTCTCTAAGGTCTACAACAATACAGTGTTCACAGACATCCTTATTCTCCTTCTAAATATCAGGGTCCTTATTCTAAGAGGTTTGAAGCTGGAGATTGTAATCTGCATAAAATAATTTCTTATGCCAAAACATAAAATATATTTAGCTGGATGAATATCAGCAGCAACCACTTAAGTAAATATATCTTAGGCGTACACACATACAAGTTTATACAAATTATTTATACAGCCAAATAAAAACACCTGGGTTGCATCCATGATGAAAAGCACTGTGGCAATGGAGCTTTCACTGGGACAGTCTGCTTATCTTACACAGCTATTAAAAATCCTGGAATGTTATGTGTGGATACCTCTCTGCCTTGACAAAGTATGGCAGGTTCCCATCTACCTGTTTTCTTTCTAGGAAAGATCTATAAAAGCTCAATTATAGTATTTTTAAGCTGCATTAGGAATGTAAAATGATCCAGTATCAATTGCCAGCAAAACAAGATAGAGATAAATGCAAGTCTTTCAGGCACTTCAGGCTGTGGGCAGGTGGAAAGGGTTTATCTCAGTGCTATGGACCCCATGACTTTGCCAGCCAGCCCTCACCAGACAGGAAACTCACAGGTTTTCAGCAGTTTTCTTTGACTTTCTGATCATCTGTACCTGGTGCTGTTGCCAATGCTGAAAAAGTGGCATTTTAAATTGATAAATGAAACCAGAAATAAACCCCGTCCAAGATCTAAAGTTTTTTACCTCCTATCCTTTATCTCTAGATAACTTCCTGGGGCACCAGCATAGTGTTTCAATGCTGTTGGCTCTACTCAGGTACCACACGACTCAACTATGTAAAAACTGGAGTAGGAGAGAGTTCATGCTGTGTCACCAGAGAGCTGCCCTGCTACCTGCAGCCGTGAAATGATTCCATGAGCAACAAGTAAGGTAGGATGGTGGGGAGGGAAGGAGATTAGAAAGGAGACATTTGAGGAAGAAGAAAGATGCAAAACAGTTTTTGCTGTTTATTCCAAATTTAAGTATTTGCTGCTTTCAATACTTCCTGAATGTAGTTTTTCCTTATATCTCTGCAATTGCTGATGGGGGGGTGACTCAATTTATTCAACTGAAAGGTGTTTCTTGCAGTAAGAAATATGTACTAGAGGGAAAAAAGGTATCAGATGAAGAGGATCTAATTGCAGCCTTTCAGTACTTTAAAGGACCCTACAAGAAAGATGGAGAGAGGCTGCTTATACAAGAGTAGATAGTGACAGGGCAAGGGGAAATACCTTCAAACTGGAAGAGAGTAGGTTTACATTAGATTTATGGAAGTAATGCTTTACTGTGAGGGCCATAAGGCACCAGAACAGGTTGCCCAAAGAAGTTGTGGATATCCCATCCCTGGAAGGCCAGGTTGGATGGGGCTTTGAGCAGCCTGTTCTAGTGAAAGGTGTCCCTGCCCATGGACAGGGGTTAGAACTGGATTATCTGTAAGGTCCTTTCCAACCTGGCCATCCTGTGGCTTCCTCTCTCCAGGCTGGAACAAGCTGGACTGCCAACACTCTGTGCATTTATAGTCAGCAGGAAAATTAGCAATCCCTCCTAGAAGAGTGTTGAAGGACAGAAAAGGGGACTGGAAGAAGAGACAGGGTGACTGGATGAGCACTGTTCAGTGGGACAACTGCATGGCTTTGCCATGGGAGCTGGGTTTTCACCCAGGACAGGGAAGTCAATTCTGCAAGGGAGATGATGTTGCCCATAAAGCTGATGCTGCTGTATCCACTGTGCCACCCCTTTGCTTCATCAGCACAAGTGTCCTGCATTTCTTAACTGTTCTGAGAACGGAATTCATGTAACAGCTATTCCTCTATACAGTCAGCATACTTGCTTTGTGTTCCCTTAGTAATGCTGACAGCTGTAAGCTGAACATCTGTTGTTATTCTTGGCACATTTCCTCTTTTCCCTTCTAGAACTCACTGTTCTACAATTCAGATGATCTAATTGTCCCTGATTGGCTAGGTTTTTATTGTGTTTGATCAGGATTTTTTAGAAAATCACAAAAAACAATTTGAGTGAAAATGATCTTGTCCTGTTCGTGGTTGTAAGAGGAAGGACTGAATCTGAGAAGATGATGATTATTAGCACTGTGCTTTAAAAGGGCCAATGTAGCAGGCTGCAAGGTGCTCATGGAGAAGAATCCCAAAGGGTAAAAGTATATCAGGAGAAATGCTAATGCCTATATGAAGCAATATCAAGGGCACAACATAATTCTGTCCTCCTGTGGATTGTAACTAGGAAAATGCTATAGTGGGGAATTGATAATGACTGCATAAAGCATACCTGGAAAACCAGAAAATCCAAGAAAAATAAAAAGGGAAAGCCATGCTAGTAACTATAAATATCTATAGTTGATTGCCATATGAAGGGGGTGAAATTAATTTCAAAGAGAAAGCTGCAGAAAGGTGTCAAGTAAAACCAATGTTGACTAAATGTATAAAAAATTAAATAATGTGCTATATTTTCATCTATGTATCTTTTATGAGAAAAGGAGAGAAAATCATCATCAGGAAGAGGATTAAACTGCTTAGAACCTATTAGGTGTCACTTTCACAAAAAGATTAATAGTGATTGTTATTTAAGCAGTTGAGGAACATTGAGGAGGAAAGTCCACACCAGCAGAGGGGAAAGAGCAGATTAAAAACTGTTTAGGTGAGTGGGATATATTCAGGCTGAAAGCACAAGATGAACATATCCTTGATTTCTTACAGAACTGGCCAAACTGTATGTGCTTGAATAATTATGATTTTTAACAAAAAACAAAAACAAAACAAAACAAAAAAAAAGCGTTTACCAAAATATAGTGAAGTCCCAGGACACTGGAGAAGGAAAAATACCATAAAGAGAACAACTCTTTTAAAAAGTGGAAGGAACTGTCATCTAGAGAGTTACACCTTAGGCAGCTTGGTTTTAACACCCATAAAGACTAGAAGAAATTACATTTAAATGGCCATAGAAATTATTTGAAATATATATAGAAAATATATAAACCTAAAAAATGAGAAAAATTTAATAATGTGGTATAGAAATTGATATCTAAATTAGGATATTACTGAACAATATTAAAAGATGGTGATTATCTAGGCAGCCTGTGGGACAGTGCAAGACAAAAATTCAGTTTAAGTACAGGCAGAGAAGACACATTAGATTTTAGAAAAAACTTGCAAATGACAAATTTATGTTTGGGTAGTATCATTTACAAAATAGGTTGTAGAATTTGCAGGGGTAAAGTCCCTGAAGAAGACAACCATCTGCCTTTTCCTACATAAATTCTGCTTTCACACCTCCCAGCAGTGAACTTTGTTGTATGAGCAATTTCCCACAGACTGCCCATGCAAGATCAACTTATATGGGTTGCCTCAGCCTGTGGTTACTTAATTTTGAAATGGGAATAGATGTTTCATAGGGAATCTCTCTCAGATTTGAGTTGGCAATACTCAAACAGACCAATGCCCATTGGGAATGGTCTGGACAGAGGTGAGTCTGTGAGGGTTTCTTAATCTGCTCAGAGAATTTGCCCTAGTCTGTCCTACATCAGAAATGGTCTGGCACCCCCACAGCCCTGCTGTGCATGTCTTGAACTCAGGGAAAGTCCCAAGGGTGGTTTTTGCACATCAGAGCATCTCCTTTTTGGTCCTGAAACATTGCTATCAAAATGTACAAGAAGTGTTGCACAGTTCATCTACACAGTTAGAAATGAGACTGACCTCATGGTTAGGTGAATCAATATATCCTTTTAGAAAACATTAAAGAATTATGATTTCTTCTAGGTAAATATTCCTACCATGTACCAAATATAGAGGGTAATGGGTTTGCTTTGACCCAGTTAAAAAATCTCAGGTACCTGAGATGCAAGCAGAAAATAATAGTTCAGCCTTGTCAGCAGATTTATATTTAATTGAGCTCCTCCAAGGGAGGGTAAAGCTGTGCAAGAAGTGAGCAGCAGCATGACACATATTCAGTGATCAAGTCCATGACAGCCTTGGCTGTCTGGAGAATGTGCCATTTATGCACATGAACAAAAGCTTTATTGGACCACCAGGCAAATTTTCACCTGGACAATGGCCATGTAAAAGTGGAGATTGGGGGGGAAGAGAGATCTCCCAACACAGCACATCTAACTGGAAATGACTGAGCCTCTGACTGCTCAGTAAACCACATCTTAAAAACTCTTTTATTAAAAAAGGGTTAAAAACCCTCTTAAATAAGGACTTTTTGCTTATTTTTTTTCTAGGCAGCTGTTCTAAAACTTCACTGATCTCATGATCCACACCACTTTGGAATTTCTATCCTAAACTGACAGTATTTTGCTATTTCATTTGGTCCTTTTCTAGCAATGTCATTCAATTTTTTCTGTCAGGGAGGAGCCACATCCTATTCCAAGCTTTGTTTTGCTCTTTTTCTGAGGAAGACAAATATCCTTCACTTTCAGAGCCATACACAGCATAATAATCCCTGTGGTAACGCTTGAAGGAGCTGGCTTGTCAAAGCAGGACTGATGCTGCAGTGTCACTGAAAGGAGTAGAGTGATGATAGCATTTCTGGGATCATTCAGCTCTTTCTGGAGGATGTTATGAGGTAATTAACACAATAAGAGTGAATTTGGGCTGTGGTTAGGGATAGGGTTTGGGTGTTCCCTGAGACACTGGGATGAGGGGAGCCAGCAGCAATCCACATGCTGTGGCTGAAATCCAGTCAAGGACTTTTTGGCAGGAATTGATCCAATATCCACACCCAGAGCAGCAGCTCTGTAATTCTCAGGAAAGATGCAGCATGGCTTTGGGTCAGTGACTGACATTACTAACAAAGACAAATCAGGACAGAGAAAAATTTCATAGTTCTGCCCTGCTTCTAATTCTGCTTCATATTCTTCCATGGGCAGGTAACAGCTGGGGAGAAGTCAGCAAAGAAGAAATGCTGCATTTCCTTGACCCTTGGCCTTATCCTGCAGATAGGGCTTTTCTGTGTCACACTCTCTGCATTGCTACAAGGTCTAGGCAGTCCCTTACTACATGATTTTTGATTAAATAATAAGGTCAGTCTTTCTATTACATCTCACTGATAACTCTGATAAAACTCAGATGTTTTCATCTCTACCTCTTGCCAGCAGCAATTTTTATTTTTCTGAAACCTTAACATTTGGCTGCTAAAAATGCATTCCAAAATCTAGACGTAGATACCCACATAAATACAGGCTCAGCCACAGACTCTGACCTCAGAAGGCTGCAGTCAGTTGATGTCTGAGAAAACCAGACCATTTTTCTTTGCAATGAGCTCTGCATAGAGCAGCCTGATTTCTCTGAACACCTTTCCCAGCACATATAAGACCATTGTTAAAGCAGTGAAAATATTATTCAAAAGACACAGAATAAATGTTACAGATTCTGGATTTTTAAACCCTGTCTTCAAACCAAAACTTAACCTTTATCTTAAAAATTGACTATGTGCATTTGGACTAAGAGTACCAAGCAATATTTTTCTTATAGATTCTTTGAAGGGAGAGTTAATTTTTTTTCTTTTAGCCCTCTGGAAAGGATAACACAATATATATACATGGAGAGAAAAAGCACAGCAATCTTTGCAGAGAGCAAAAACACAGAAATCTTTGCAGAGCCATCACTTTTTCTCTTCAGGTATTTATTTTTGGTGATGTCTTATTTAGGTGGCAGAAAACACAAATGGCAAACAGCAAACAGTGCAGAGACTGGCAGCTGTCTGCATGAAATATGACAAGGCTTATGGAACCAGCTCTGGCTCATTTCTCAAGCCATTATTCAAGAAGTGTTACACACTGATCCTGCATGACTGATGACCAGCATGCATTCAGATCACCTCCAGGGACAGAGCACCAGGGCTGCAAGTCACCAGATCCAGGATGGCAGTCAAATTGTGCTCCTATCCTTTCTGTGTGCTTTCAGTTCCTTGTGAATGAGAGGAAAATGCAATAAATTCAGTAATTTGTGAATATACATAACCATTTTGAAAAGCTGAAAAGGCAGAGGAGAGATCTGAGCTGAATGACCAGAATCATAGTATAATTTAGACTGGAAAAGACCTTTAAGGTCATTAATTCCAGTGTTAACCCAGCACTGCCAGATCTACCACAAGTCACAACATCTAATAATGCTCCCAAGAAAACATCCCTGAGATAAAATATCAGCAAACAACTTTCTATGGAATGCAGTTTGTAGACTGACAGCTGAAGAGCAAGCTCCCACAGCTAATGCTGCAATATTCCAAGGAAGTACTTGGAAGTTTGGATGAATAAATGCAAGAATCTATCTGTATTTCCATCAGAAGCCTGCCTTGTTTGGATGCAGATACAGTCCAAGCTGGACCCCAGCCCACAGGACTTTAAACAGGCCAAGTACTGGATCCTCATGGGAAGCAAAATTTAGTATCATTCCATCCTTTAACAAATAAAAATGTTCAGGGAAAAGCTCTGTAAGGTAACTAAGTCAAGTTTCTTCCTCAGCATGTCTGGCACCCCCTCCTGTCAGAAACTGTATGTTCTGTAGGAAACTGGCTGTTAAAGTGCATATCCTTGTTCACTTGTGCTTGGTCATTCTCAGGCTCAGCACAGTGGACACAGCCAACAGTAGCTTAATGCTGCTCTCGAGGTGAGAATCCTCTCCATCTTTAACACAGAATACCTTCTTATCTATAGGCTGTTTCTGAAGATTTGTAGACTGGTGCCAACACAGATAACAGCTTTAATATTTTCAGATTCTGCTCCCTCAAGCCAGCTATAGTGTGAACTGCAAATACAAACTGGGCTGTTTGATCCCTCTGCATATCTGGCACAGTGGTAAAGGACTGTGGTTCCCAGAACAGTAATATTTTCAGGCTTTGTCCCAGAGCTGTTCAGCATCACTGAGTAAGTGGTGACACCACATTTATAATGTCCAATTAGTGATAGCAGTAAATAGCAAGACCCACACAAATGCCCCAGAAAAGCAAAACAGAATTACTTGCTTCTGAAGTCCAACAGGGGACATCAGGGGAGGGGATTCTACCCCTCTTCCTTCTCTGATGAGACCCCACTGATGAGACCCCACATAAAGTACTATGTCCAGCTCTGTGATCATCACCACAGGAAAGACATGGACCTGTTGGAGTAGGTCTGGAGAGGGGTCACAAAAGTGGTCAGAGGGAAAGGCTGAGAGAGTTGGAGTTGTTCAGCCTGGAAAAGGTTCTGGAGAGACCTTACTGCAGCATTTCAATACTTAAAAGGGGAGTTATAAGAGAGATGGAGAAAGACTTTTTAAGGAAAGCCTATTGCAATAACACAATAGGTAGTGAGTTTAAGCTAAAATATGGTAAATTTAGGCTAAGGAAGAAGATTTTCACATTGAGAGTGATGAGACACTGGAACATGTTGCAGGAGAGCTGGACAAGATGACCTTTAGAAGTCCAGTCCAACCCAAACTATTATAAGATTCTGTGATAATATCTGAGCCTAGAAAGGATCATAGTATAGTCTTGACCCATTAAAATTACTTTCCTTTGATAACAAACAGTAAATCATTTATGTATCTTCCCTGTCTTCTGCTCAAATCACTAATATAATAAAAAATTACTCTTATGAATAATGGGCACCCAGTGGAAGAGCTCCGAGCTTCTCATTTTCTTCCTGCTCCCACTATAATTAAAATAAAACATTTGACCTTCTTTTAGATAACACTTGCGCTTGGTTTTCTGCCATGGATTGATTGGATTCTTGAAAATTTTATATCCCACTGTTGTACAGGTGAAAATCTATATATGACAATCTTTCAAATTTATAGTATAAATCTCTATGTTTGCACTAGATAGTGTCTTTCCTACAGCTGGATTGACATGAAAAATGTGTGTATAGAGAAAACAGTATGAACTGTCAGTCATCTGCTAAGCAGAGAAAGCCCACAGATCTGCAGGCCTGAACAATACTGCATAAAGAATGAAATATAAACTTTTGAGGTGGGGAGGAAGAACAGGTTCTATTTTACTGATACATTTTCAGGTGCTGACTGATCACTGCTAAGCTTAAGCACATAAAGATCACAGGCACAGGGAAGAGATTCTAAAACATCCCTGTGAGATTGCCAGCTCTGTATTTCCTCCCAACCATCAAACTCTGGATCAGCCCCTGACGCACAAGTTACTCCCTTCTTCCAAATCCCTCCAGGTGTTGACTAACCACGAGGTGCAGAAAATCTGCCAAGGCAGCTCCTGACACAGATAGCACATACCAGGATACCTCACTGGGTTTGAGCAAATATTCTTTATGTCTTGAAAGATTTTTTTAATTTTTAGTGCCCTTGCACCATGATGTACAAGAAATGCATTATGTTGTTCTGTGTTCTCTCTGTACCATCCAGGCTTGTCCTCCCACAGATCTATAATACCACCAGCTGGTGTAACTGCATCTGAGGAGGTGAATGAAACTTCCTGGCCACTCCTTGTTGTGGATTTTTTAGATGACAGAATTACTCCAGCTTCAAAAAAGGCTGTTTTTCTTTTCAGAGTGCTTTTTCCAGGGAACTTGTCGCTCTCTGTTCACAAATCTTTTGTTCTGTACCTATGAGAATTTTGGCAGCCAAAACAAACCTAAACGACTAAAGTCATCAGAAGAATCTTTTCCAAATACCTGGTGGGACTGAGGATGTGGTTCATGTTATAAAATGCTGGTGATGCCTTAAGTTTTTACTTTCACATTTTCCAGATTCTGTACTGCATTACTATGTAACTCTGAATTTCATATAAAGTGTTAGCAAGTTCTCCTCCCAGTTTAGTTAGACAAAACAATCCATTTCCAGCCTGAGAACCAAGGACACCATTGCAGTTTCAGGCCCAAAAAGTGTAAACAACAGTGAATTGAGAAGAGCAGACTGGGAGGATGGGACTGCATAACCTGAAACTATAACTGGACAATTAACCCCAATATGTAAATGGACCAAAATTTATAAAAGTGTGAAAACCCGTGGCACGCCATCCATCTTGGGTCCATTTTGAGTCCACCCACAGCCAAGCTCTTGTACTGCCCTGGGTGTATCCTTTGAAGGCCTTTTAATAAATCCCTACTTTATTCCTTTAACACTGCCTAGCCTCTGTTCTAGGTACCTCCCTAGGCATCACTGGTGTAAATGCTCATGCAGCCCAGTTCTGTCCTGCCTAAGTTTGCATGAACTGGGCTGCAAGAACTGGAGGCTCCTTGGAGGCCCCAGCTAACAGAGAAGACTCCTAGCAGCTGCCAAAAAAAAGCTGTGCTGGCACTGTGGCTATAGATCCTCTGCCATGTATTTATAAGGGTTTTTTTTGTGGGAAGAATCACATGAGGGAGAAGAATGACCAGGAGATGCCAGAGGGGAGCCAGAGCTGGAGAAATAATGAGTCATCATAACAACACTGCCAGTTCTTTCTCTCCTTGCTGCTTTCCAACACAAAAGGAGCAAGTTCAGCACTCACAGTCCCCAAGGGAACTGCACTTTGTAGCAACAGTATTTCCCTCCAACTTTTTATTCTGGAAAGGGGCACCTCCCTTATTGCCAGTTTAAATGATGATTCTCTCCCTACTCTGATCCCTTTTCTAAAAAACTAAAATATTTTCCTCTCATGGGGGGAGCAGCAATGACACCATTATATCTGACAGTCAAAACTCAGGTGAAGAATATAATCCCATCCCATAGCTCTGGATCCCAGCTATGATAGCCAAATGTGTCACATCACTCTCTTAATCAAGTTTTTTAAAAAAAAAATATTTTGAAACTACTAAGGCTTTTCAAGCTATTGTTGACCTACTATTTCCCAGCAGGAGGCTATTAAGGGTCCAATTTATGCAACAGGAAGCAATCTTTTAATCTTGTCCGTCCTTTTAAGAAGGAATTAAAATTACTACTGATAAGCCCCACCTTATCTTGATGAAACATTTAGGGATATGGGCAGATACGTATTTCACCCATAACTATTCCGTAAAATAATTTGCTTAATAAATTCTCCTTTTGCTCAGATTATTGCAACATCCAAACAAGTTAAGGTTAAAGAATAATTTTGTCTGATTTTGAAATAGGCTGCATAATAAAGAGCCTTAATTTACAAAAGAGTTGGATCAGAGCCTTCTAAAAATTTGAGTGCTTTTAGGATTGATTACTTTTTCTTACTCAAAAGTCAGGAAGTGCATTTCTTTACAGATTTTCCTTATATTGCTTTTAATTTTATTTGCAGTGTTTTTTTCATGCTTCCTGTGCATCTGAAATTCTGTCTTCTGGGATACAACCCCTTTACTAAGACAAGATTAATATCTGAAATTGCTCTTTTCATGGTTCTTACACTTTCAGTCCTGTTTGCACCACTGGCGCTTGCTCACAGTCCTCCACTTGCAAATCCAAGGAGACAACATCCATCCTGACCCCCAGCAAACCCCTGTAAATGAGTTCAGGAGTGGTGCTGTAGGTTCTGCTCACACACAGGGGACTTGGGCTCTTCCCAGCTCTGTAGTGCAGCACCCTCTGGCCCAGAAGGCAAGAGCCACAGTTCTCAACCCCATGGGCCAAGCCCCTCAGCAACTTGGGGGTAAAGCATCCAGTAGGTCACCACTCACCCTACAAACTGAGAGCACATGGCAGGGACACTGTGTCACTGCCCCAAAAGGATGAAACCGTGACCAGAACCTGTGACAACAGCTGCGAGTTGAAGAGTTCAGAGTTTTTTGTTGGTTTCTTTTTTTCTTTTAAAGATAAAGCTAAGCATGGACTTCTATCACCTCTGTCTGGGATCACTGGTGAAATTCTACAATTTTCAGGTGTTAAAGCAGGGGTGTGGCTTTCCCTGCTTGTGGGTTCTGGAAATAGATTATGGCTCTGAAACATAAGTGGTGCCCAGAGGAGAGTTTGCTGCCAAGGCTTTGCTGACAGGTGCAGGTACACCAACAGCTTCTGTCTGAACTCTGCAGGTGTCCTGCCCATTTTCAGAGATTGCCTGATAGCTTACTTCTGCCTCATTTAACCTCATTTAACAGTGAAAATAATTTATCTCTATTTAACATAATTCACAGTCTCTTTAACTTGACAGTGGTAATAGACACTCACCTTGCTAATCTTCACATAAAATTCCCAGTTTAGATTTTATTTAACTTCTATTAGTTCAAATTGTTTTAAGGAACCTGAAGGAAATTTCCACTGAAATGCTCTTGTGAAAGATAAAAGGTAATTTTTGAAAGATTAACTACCATTTTTCAACTTTCAAATATCCTACATAACTCACATATGTCATCCAATGTAAATGTGATACTGGAATAAGCACAGAACAAAAGTTAAGAGGAAGCTAAGCAATAAAGTTCACATCAAACATTTTTATATTTGCAAAATATAAGGGGAAAAAAGGAAAAATGAACTTCTGAAATTTCCTCTGAGAAAATTAAAATCTGATCATCTTCACTTTTAATCTTGCTGTAAATAATGTCAGCTCTGGGTCAGCTCTGCAGTAGTGATCCCCACTCTCCTCTCCTCTCCTCTCCTCTCCTCTCCT